>OY998185.1:49843716-51093716 GCA_963921935.1 Galeruca laticollis
CATTGTAGATACTGAAGAACCAATGTGTATCATATATTCGAATAAATGAGTTATAAAAAAATGTGTATCGGGCAAAATGTTTACATTTTCATTAGGTATTTCTAAACATATAAATCGGAAATTAGTTATATACTATGTGTTGCGTTCTCTCGCTTCATGTTGAAACAAACAATTTCTCGAAACGTGATGGATTGTTGAAATAATGCATATGTGGCAGCTTCTTATGGTTGTCAGTGGTGAGTTTTGACAGAGAGCAGAGAGAACTAACGCATCGCATGTCGTAATCAAAATGTAATGTCAATATTGTCAATCTGACGTTTAAGATAATTTCTATCAGTTTGAATTGTAGTTTTTATATAATAATAAATATTCAAGCCAAATGTATGATTGCATAAACATCCTGAGAACTAGCGCGAACTACAATACTGAGAGCAACGTAATCAACACTATGAAACACTCATAGTCCAGGAGAATTAGACCCCAAACCTTTGAAATATGGCTGTGTCGTGACGTAGATTAGATATTGGTTGGAATTGCTCCGAAATCAGCTAAGAAAAGAAAATATGAAAGTCCGCCAGTTGAAAAAGTTGTGCTATTTGCAGGAAAAATCATAAACTGCAAAAAAACGCAAAAATCGCTCATTTTTTCCAATATTTCTTAATAAAACTCTTTAAATATTCAAGATAGAGACAAAAAGTATACATACGAATTTGTTCTTTATGAAATTCTCTACAAGATATAATTGGTTTAAAAGCGATATATTCAATTTTTTCGTTGAAAAATGGCGATAAATGCAAAAAAAGTAGCTAAAAAACGAGCATTTGTTTCGCATATATGAAATCATCCAATCACGGTATTAATTGGGATTTAAGAACCTTATTATAGTATAAAACAATATGCCAAAGGCCGATTAAATTGGCCTGATAGTTTTTACATGAATTAATTTTTAATTAATTTCCACGAAAAAATTAACGTCATTTTTGCGTTCATGCCAGGCTTACACTGTTGAGTGGTAATAGGCGCCGATGTTTTTACAACTACTTAGACCTCTAAACTATAATACACAATAGTTAAAATGAACATTTTTTAAGTTTTTATCATTTTTTTACGCGATTTTGAAAAGTTGAAAAATTTCGTCTCATAAATAATTAATTTTTGAAGCGAATTTGGATACCGAAGAAAAATACTCAAGGTACCTAAAAAAAAGTTCTCGGAAAGACGCTCCTTAAAAAAATGCGGTTAATTTGGCCGAATAGGTGCTGAGATAATAAACGTCAAAGATCGAGAGTGTTTGCGGTATAACTATTAATGTTGTAACAATAAAAAAGATGCCAGCAGATAGATTTTTCCGAGAAGTCTTTGTATGTGCTTTGAGATATAACATCGCCCTTGTGCATGAAGTAGGAAAAATCAAAGAAAGTTGTAGCGGTAGCGTTCGGCGCGTCAAATCTGAGAGGAGTGGGGATAGAGTGCGAAACTTGAAATCGACGCTTCAAATCGAGCGCGGCGCAAAAAGTTGCTGTATCACGGCTTCTATTCGGCCGATTTTGATGTTTTTTTTTAATCGATGTAGCAAAATGAGAGAAACTCATTTTTCAGAATGGCGTCTACGAATTATGACAATTTAAGCATCTACAGTAACTACTTATAACACCGCTCTACAAAATTTAACAAAAATTTTGTTGCCAAGTATTTTTGAACTGTAGCGAAACAAAGAAAAAATATCACAGATTTTGTTAGACAAGCTTATCAAGCTTATTTCGGCGTACAGTTTGGAGACCAAGACTAGTCCTGAGCTCCCCACATAGTGTGCAAAACGTGTGTCGAATGTTTACGACAGTGGTCAAATGAAAAAAGAAGAAGTTTGAAATTTGGTGTACCCATGGTGTGGAGAGAACCTAAAAACCACCATGATGATTGTTATTTTTGTTTAGTTAATGTAAAAGGTTTTAACAAATTCAAGAAAGACAAATGGGATTATCCTGATTTAGAATCAGCACGAAGACCTGTGCCACATAGCGAAGAGATTCCCGTATCAGTATATATAACACTGCCAGATGTTCTGATGGTGGAAGAAGAAGAAGAAATTAAGGACCAGTACAGTAGCAGTGGAAGTGAATATGAGCAGGAAATACAATCAACACCACAGCATTCTCTCAAAAAGAACTGAATGGCCTGATACGGGATCTCGGCCTATCAAAGCAAGCATCTGAACTTCTGGCATCCAGATTAAAAGAAAAAAACTGTCTACAACCAGATATAAAAATAACCATTTATAGAACACGAGAGGTGAAACTTGTTCCTTACTTTAGCCAAGATGAAGATCTTATTTATTGCAACAACATTCCCGGACTTTTTCGTCAAATGAGAATACAATTTGTTCCAGGTGATTGTCGACTATTCATAGACAGTTCCAGTAGAAGCTTAAAGTGTCTTTTGCTACACAATGGCAACCGATATGCGTCAATTCCTATCGCCCACTCAACAAAACTTAAGGAAGAATATCAAAACATCAAGTTGGTATTACAGAAACTATCCTATGAAGAACATCAGTTTTCCATTTGTGTTGATCTATAAATGGTCAACTTCTTGCTTGAGCAGCAAGTTGGGTACACAAAATACCCTTGGTTTATCTGCTTGTGGGATAGTAGGGCGAAGCAAGATCATTGGAATATGGTTAATTGGCCAATAAGACAAATGTCATAAACGAACCATTGGTTGACCGTGAAAAAATCATTCTCCCACCGCTCCACATCAAGTTAGGACTAATGAAACAATTTGTTAAGGCTTTGAGTAAATATGGCGAGTGCTTCAAATACATTTGTAGATCGTTTCCTAGGCTAAGTATGGAAAAGCTAAAAGCGGCTATTTTTGATGGCCCTCAAATTCGCAAACTTATTAAGGACTCTAATTTTACAAATCACATGACGACACTTGAAGCTGCTGCTTGGTGTAGCTTTGTTATGGTAGTTAAAAATTTCTTGGGTAATCACAAAGCGGACAATTACGAAGAATTAGTGCAACAGATGTTATTAAACTTTAAAAACTTTGGTACTAATATGAGTATTAAAGTACACTTTCTTCACAGCTACTTGGATAAATTTCCCGACAATCTTGGCAATTTCAGTGAGGAACAAGGGGAACGGTTCCACCAGGATATAAAGGAGATGGAGGTAAGGTATCAGGGCAGATGGGATCATCATATGATGGCAGACTATTGTTGGAGTCTCCAACGTGATGTACCTGACGGTCCTCATAAAAGAAAATCCTACAAAAAGTGCTTCTTTCCTACGAATTGGATGTATTTTTTTAAATTAAATTATTTCTTTGCTGTTACACCTAATCAATAAATGAATTTTATTATTTTTTTGTTTCTCTTTTTTTGAAACCACTCTAATATTTCTTACTAAAAGCTGCTTATAAGAGCCATTGGTCTATTAAATTGATATTTTTCTCTATCTTATCATATTTTGATAATATATCTCTAAAATTAGAGCCAATTTACCTAAATGGGCTTCAAATTCGTGATCAGCACCACAAAATTACCTAGAAATCGCCCAAATATTGTTGACAATAAAATTAGTGTTAATCAGTGTAATTCGGCATTTTTTTATGTTGATAATAATCAATGGTTATAATTATGTCCATGCTAGGATTGTGTTGTTCATTGCAAGTTTCCATTTGTTTAATTTGAAACTTAGTTCCTTAGTTTCATTATTATTATTATTATTAATATTCGAAGAAGCGTAAGTGCAAATATATTTATATTATTTATGTCCTCATTTCTCTGACCAGAGGTTTGTTGCCCTTTCGGGAAATTTCCTGGTTAAATTTTACGACAGCTCCCCCCCTCCCCTACTTCATGCACAAGGGCAATGTTATATCTTTAAGCATATACAAAAACTTCTCGGAAAAATCTATATGCTGGCATTTTTTTTATTGTTACAACATTAATAGTTATACCGCAAACACTCTCGATCTTTGACGTTTGTTATCTCAGCACCTATTCGGCCAAATTAAACGCATTTTTTTAAAAGGAGCGTCTTTCCGAGAACTTTTTTTAGGTACTTTGAGTATTTTTCTTCGGTATCCAAATTCGCTTCAAAAATTTTTCAACTTTTCAAAATTGCGAAAAAAAATGATAAAAACTTGAAAATTGTTCAATATAACTACTGTGTATTATAGTTTAGAGGTCTAAGTAGTTGTAAAAAAATCGACGCCTATTACAACGCCTGGCATGAACGCAAAAAAGACGTTATTTTATTCGCGGAAATTAATTAACAATTGATTCATGTAAAAACTATCAGGCCAATTTAATCGGCTTTTGGCATATTGGTTTATACTATAATAAGGTTCTTAAATCCCAATTTATAGCGTGATTGGATGATTTCTTATCTGCGAAACAAATGTTTTAAAATAACCTCGTTTTTTAGCTACTTTTTTTGCATTTATAGCCATTTCTCAACGAAAACATTGAATATATCAATTTTAAGCCAATTCTATCTTGTAGAGAATTTCATAGAGAACAAATTCGTAAGTATACTTTTTTCTCTATCTTGCATATTTAAAGAGTTATTTTAAGAAATATCGCAAAAAATGAGCGATTTTTGCGTTTTTTTGCAGTTTATGATTTTTCCTGCAAATAGCACAAATTTTTCAGCGGGCGGACCTTCATATTTTCTTTTCTTAGATGATTTCCGAGCAAATCCAACCAATATCTAATCTACGTCACGACACAGCCATGTCAAACTGTAGTGCTCCTGGCCTATCAATGTGAGCTGACGAAACAGTGTATGATCGTTTACCTTTTCTAAACGATCTTCATCACGACTATATTACCTTTTTTGATATGACCTTCTTTACGGCTATAGTTATAACAGCTAATTAGTCGCGTCTAACATCAAAGAGATATTTTGCCATTCTTTTTAATATTTGAACAAATTTATTGAAGTTTTCTGGCTAATTGAGAACCAATAATGTCTCTTATATGCGAATAGATGAATAGTAAAAAAATGTGTATGAAGCAAAATATTCGTCCAAATTTTTGTTATTTATAAAGATATAAATCGGAAATTAGTCATATATCGTGGAACATTTAATTTGAGGTAACGAAACAGTGTATTAACAACTTGCGTACACTGCACGATCTTCATCACAATGATACTGTGTTTAATACATTTTCTGGTATGATCTTCTGTACCACTATAGTTATTTATTAGCCCTGTACTGTATAATTAAAGATATATTCGACCTTCACGTATCTTTTATCATATTACCACCTAATTAGCGGCGGTTAATATCAAAGAGATACTTTTTCCCTCTGGCTTTCAAAATTTTCTCACGCTCAAATGCCGCAATGCCGACTTAAGATAATCGGAAAATTGAGCAACAAATGAAATCGTAGGAAAAAATATAAGGCGTTTTGTCCTTGGTTACCTACTAACTAAGAATTTCTGGAACCGTTAATGATACTCATAATGGACTAACTTTCCCTACCACTACAAGAACAATAACAAGTACGCTGTCTGACGCAGCGTTTCCATAACCAAGTGAGAGAGAGTGGAGGGACGTGTGTGTGTAAGAACGTATAAAAATGGAAAATAAGTTTTAAAAGAGTAAATAATAATAATATTAATAATAATAATAATAATAATAATAATAATAATAATAATAATAATAATACGATACGATACGATACGATACGATTTATTGACCAGTTTTAAATACAAAAGCATTTGTGTAGTCCTAATATTAAATTACTAAGTAGTTATCAAAATTCCTAAATCAGATAATAGAATAGAAATAAAGTTAAACCAATATTTTCATAAAATTAGATTTCTGAAGTAACATATATGTGAGAATGAATTAGTAAGACTAATAATTGAACGACATGTAGTCCTGAACTGCGTAAAAACAATTTTGTAGTAAAAATTGTTTTGAAAATCTATAGAACTGATTCTGGCTCATATTTTTCACATTCTTATCAGCATGCAAATCTAGAAACTTATTATACAATCTAACATCTAGTTTGTTGTATTGTGTTTGATGCAGCCTAGAAAAAGGCACAATGAGTCGCTCTGCACCTCTGGTGGTATAACAGTGAACACCAGAATGAGTTGCCATATGTAGTACACCCCTATGAATACACAGAAGTGTCTCAAACATGTACATGCAAGGCAATGGCAGGATCCCATATTCCGCGAAAAGTCCACTGCAATGTACTCGACTTTTTGCATTATGAATAATGCGCAAAGCAGTCTTCTGAAGAGTAAAGACTCTTTGTACTCTGCTAGAGTTACCCCATAGAGAGATACCATAAGCCAGATGACTGTGGATCAACGCAAAGTAAATCGTACGCATAACAAGATTACTACCAATAGATGAGCGTAATTGTCTCATTGCAAAAATCTGTGATGAAATCTTTGAGCATAGTGAGTCTATGTGGTCCCCCCAATTGATACCAGGATCTAATGTGATACCCAACAATTTCACAGATTCCCCTTTGGTACCTCGTTTCACAGAGCTAAATGTTATTTTTTTAGTTTTCCCATCGTTTAATTTCAAATTGTTTGAATCAAACCAAGATTTAGCTAACTTTAGATTCTCGATGCTGACATTTTCCTCTCCTTTCGTTAAGAATGTAGCATCGTCTGCAAATAAAACCGATCGACACTCAAGAGACGCCGGTAGATCGTTTATGTATAGTAAAAATAATAATGGTCCTAACACTGAACCCTGCGGGACTCCATCGTTTACCGACATCCGACTAGATTCACAGCCATTGTAGCTTACGTATTGCTGACGATTTTCCAAATAAGATTTAAACAATTCCAACTCTCGACCACGGAATCCGTAATGTTCCATCTTTCGCAATAAAATGTCCGAGCTCACACAGTCGAAGGCCTTAGTTAGGTCACACATAATGGCGTACGTGTTTTTACCCGCATCCAGACCCTCAACTATGCTCTCAATCACATTCAAGATTGCCAGAATGGTTGACTTATGTTTCTGAAACCCAAATTGACATTCAGATATTAAGTTCTTATGTTCTAAATAGGAGCTTAGTTTATTTTTTATCAGTATTTCAAATATTTTGGAGATTATAGGTATAATAGCTATAGGCCATAATAATGATAATATGTGTTTGACCGAAACTGATTAAAGAAAACTAAGTGTGTTTTGTACAGTGATACTGCTAGAACTGATACGATTGTTATATTACCTTAGAATAGATTAGATTAGATTTTAACGGGGTAACAGTGCACTGAAACCTAAGGTTTATTGTGCCCCCCTATCAGAGCTGTTCTCGTTACTACTACAGCTCGCCTTCCAGTTCCAAGGTTCTAATGAACTCTAGTATTTGGGACGGCTTCAACGAGGTTAGGTCCACATTCTTACAAGTTTCTTGTCCGAAGCATTTCTTGCATTGGCTTGCAATGGCGAGGCATACCAGAACTAGGTGATCCAGAGTTTCATCCTCCTCCCAACAGAATCTACACTCGTCTATCTCTGCTAGACCTATTCTCATTAAGTGCTTCCTAAGGCGGCAGTGTCCTGTAAGAAAGCCCGTGAGGAGATGTATCTTATCTTTACTGAGGTCCAAATATTTTTTGGATCTAGCAGTGTCAAAGTTTCCCAGGAACTTTTTGGAATGTTCCAACCCGGGAAGGCATCGGCAGAGTGCTTCTCTTTCAGTTTCCTCTTTATTCCGAAACTCTTTCTTGTAGGAGCATTTTGCTACACCACAGAAAGGCTCCGGGCAAATAAAGGGCATTTGTGCTCCTTTCCTGGCAAATGTATTGGCCTCTTCATTTCCCATGATTCCCGAGTGGCCAGGAACCCAGACTAAAGAGACCCTGTTATTCTTGCCTAATTCATCAACTTTGAGTCAATGACATGTGAGCTCAATGCTTTGATAGCTGCTTGACTATCAGAATGGATCGATATGTCACATTTCTGATAGTTTCTCTCTAGGTTCATTTCCACTCATCTTTCGATCGCAAGTATTTCTGCCTGAAAGACGCTCGGAAAGGAGCCTAACGATAATGAGTATCTGGTGCCAGGCCCAAATACTACAGCGCCTGCTCCAATGGTGGTTTTTGAACCATTCGTATACCATCTAATGGTGTTTTCTTTGAGAGTTTGGGTGGTGTATTCCCTTTCCCAGTCTCTCCTCGTATTAAGCATCGTGGTGAAATTCTTTTCGATGCTTACTTTCCTGATCATTTCGTCACTGGGAAGATTCGCTAATGAGATGTATCTTGTCAGAGAGCTCCTTGATTTTTAATACTCTCAATGCCTGAACCTTCCTTAGATATTCTAAGAATTGCCTGGGCAGATCTTTCTATCGCCAGATGTAGAGGTGTGAGATCTGTAATGATCTCAAGTGCCCTAGTTGGAAACGTTCTCATAGCTCCAGTGATGCACACTGCACACACAGGCAAGCCTTACCTCACCTTACCTTAATTAAATCTGAAAGGACAAATAGACGCTGGTGTTAAAAAAGAAACCAGATCTTATAAGAACAATGAAAGATTAATATATTTTATTAGTATAGTGGATTTTAATAATTTGCTCATTCTACAGACATTAAGACCTTAAGTTAAAAAATTTTAACTCTCTGTAAATATTAATAGTTAAGAATATGTGTATCATTGTTTCAATTTCATAATAAGGAATTAATTTGCGTAAATCTAGGATAATCGATTCCACAAATTTTATGAATATCATTTATTCATAGTACTAAACAGATAATTCACTTAGTAGTTAAGACACGGTGACATCATGGTTGTATGCATTTAATTTTATCCACATTATTTTATTTTTCGTTACGTCATTGGGAAATTATGGAGTTTACTATTTATTGGGTTTGATTATTTGATTATGTATAATTTGTGGTGTTAATTTTCTAATGATTATTAATAGGTGAAAAATATTTTTTCAATGAATTAAAATTGTTATGTTTCGACTCTTTGTTTCTTTCAAGTAGTCTCATACCTTATCGTTATTATCACTAACGACCGTTTCGTGCCGATCCTACGCACCCTGAGATAACATAAATAATATAATAATATAGTATGATAAATTGAAAGAAAAAGTTAATTCCATGACAATTGTCGCTGCCAACGGAGAGCAAATTAAAAGGCATATATATGTATTTTTTATGGATAAGGTTTTTACACTATACTCTTTGTTGTAATTACTCACCAGGTAGCGCTGCAACATATCAGCTTCTATATCGTTTACTTTTTACACGAGCGCTGAAGTTTGTGGCACGAGCTGTAAGACGAGTGCCACAAATTAAGGTAGCGGTAGAAGTGCTTTGCTTATGAGTTGTACACAATATTTTTCTACGACTACGTTTATTAATAAAAGAAAAAAGGGACTTTTATTAGTAGGCGAGTGGCGCAAATCAAGGGAGCGGGAGAATTGCTTTGCGTACGACATGTACGCAATATTTTTTCTACGAACACGTTTATTAATGAAAGAGAAAAGTAATTTATATAGGTAGGTGACTGCCGCAAACCAAGGGAGCGGTAAAATTGCTTTGCGTACGAGATGTGCACAATACTTTTCTACGTAAGTAACTTATATAGGTATTTTATTCAAATTTTGAATTGAAAGAATTTAAAAAATTAATATTAATTTTAGAAAAATCAGTTAACCTTAGGTATGATTAATAACGAAATTGAATAATTCCGAATTATTATGCCTGGTCCATCTTTTTTTTGATAATGAGTTTCAATTAATTGTAATATTAGTGATTTTCAACCAAATTAACTGTAAAGATAATGTTAGATTGTCAAAAAGAGTTTTGTCATTGACATTTCCTATCGACCAGGTGGCGCTGCAGCATATCAACTTCTATATTGTTCACTTTTTCCACCACCGCTAGGCTCGTACCGCAGATCAAGCAAGCGGAAAAAGTGCTTTGCGTACGAGTTGTACATAATCTTTTTCCTAAGACTACCTTCATTATTGAAAGAAAAAAGTAACTTATAAAGTTGTTTCATTTAAACTTAGAATGGAAAGAATTTAAAAAACGAATATTGAATATAGGAAAATCAGTTAAACGTACATATAGTTAGTAATGAAATTTAAAAAAATTTGAATTGTTATGCCTGGTCTATCTTTTTTATAAAATAACTTTTAATTTACTATAACTGTAATATTATTGTCTCACAACGAAATTCACTATAAATATAATGTTAGATTTTCAAAAAGTTCGACACTGACATAGCGTGTAAGCAGTGACCAATATTTGGCAAGGTTCATCTAGTTTACTGTAATATGCAGGAATACCATTATGTTGGAACCAACAACTCAATTTAGTTGCCAATGGAACTTGATCGAGCAATGGCAATTATAAATTGTCATTTGAAAAATTTAAATGCGATGCTAAATCAAGTCTGCTATATAGAAGGTTTTTACAGATTACATAATTATTTAATAATCTGCGACAACATTCTTATTGACTATCCTCTTAGGTGACATATTTTTCGTATTAAACGAGAATTTTCATATCTCGATTATTGCAAATTATTAGTACTGATGGTCCTTTTTATGGGTCAATGTATACTTATCAGAAAACATAATATTTTTTATAAAATGTGGATCACGTTATCTAATATCCATCTAAAGAGTAGTTTACAAGACCAGAAAATAGTGTTTTTCGGGTCGAGATGTGATGTGGAGAATGTGCCCTGAAATGCTGACACCAATTCCCCACAAGATTAGGTTCGTGTCACTATATAATTATTCGGGTCTTCAAATTCTACATACGAGCAACACTAACTCACGTCTACTATTTTAATTACTACATTCCTATATTAAGGTATGTCACTATAACTATATAGAGTCAGCTGGTCAACGGCTTATATTCTATAACGATCAAGGTGGCACGATTTCAGTCAAGGTGAATTTCATGATTAAACGCTGTGTTTACATAAACTATTATTTCATTTGTGTATACTTGTTATCGCGCGCTGTTTATAATATACTTGCAATAACTTTTAATTGAAAATATTAATTGTTTTACGACCTTCATGTTTCAAATTCTATAATGCCTAAAATTAATTATATAGAGATTCGCTACAGAGGCGAGAAGATAGACCTGCACTTATTTTCAGTCGCGAGTGTGTATATTTTCTAGTCGGTCTGAAAAAAATTATTCCCAATCCTCCTTCCCCTCTCACATTGAACTTGAACGGTCTGAAGCTTGTTATTTAGTTTGAAAAGTCAATAATGTTATCTTCGAATCATTGTTATTTGAACTGTGTCAGTTTGTTTGTTTTTCAAAGTTTATTCCGAAATCCATTCATAATTTCAATCAAATCTGAAAGGATCTATTTTTCTCCTCCCAGTCTTTTCGTCATTTATGTCCTATCCCCCCATTTTTACTATTAATTTTGTTGGCTCACCTCTTCTTTTGTCACTATTTTAATGGTAAGTTCCTATTTTGTTTGTCCTACATATTGAATTCGTTCTTGGTAACCATATCCTCTAATAATAAACTTCCAATCTAATAAATATCGTTTCTGTATGAGCAAAATTTTCCACACGAAGTCATTCAGTTTGTTAATTTCATGTGACTCGAATACACAAATAAGTAATTTGGGAATAAATTGAGAAGATATGAAAGAAAATCCTGTTAACTACAAAAATCCAATTTGATTACCGTACTATAACCACATTTGCTCGAGGGAAAAGTACAAACTAAGTTCGTAGATTGCATTGGCAAGTAGTTGCCTCATTATTTCAAAAATATTCGGGCACAACAAGAACAAATATATCCTCCGAGACGAATTGGATAATTCTCGCTCTCTCAGTTTCTTGAGAACAGAATTGAGAGGATAAATTGTTGAACTTGTGAATAATCGGTGGCTGGATTAGACAGAAAATAGTTTTGAACCCAAGTTTTTTGAATATAGGGAAGTTTCTGAGCAGATAGTAGAAAGTTTTGGAGCTATTAGAAGTTGGAATGAATATTTGTAGACTATGAATTTGTTATTTTCAATGCAAGGGTTGCTTAGAAAATATCTATAAAAATAGTATAAGGCTGTATACCCATTATGAAAATTGGAGATTAATTCTTCAAATTGAAGTATATTGGAGAATTAATACTACTACTTTGAAAACATTAAGTTTCTAGAAAAGAAAATAACAAATCAAACTTTTACAGTTCCTAACATTGACCTTATTGTAGAATGATGCAAAACGGGTGAGAAAGTTTCATCAAAGACCATGCCTCGCATTTGCCTCAGCTATCAGCTTAACCCTATATTGCACTGTACCTATTGTCAGAGTTCAATTCCTTCTGATAACCCCATTTACAAGAAACGACAGAAACTTGCTCTTTGATAGCGACTGCACTAGCACCCAAGCATGATTTTACTGGAATGATTTGAGTTCCTCTGGCACACTCACAGCAATATCACATAAATACACGGAAGATGGACTTATACCAATTACAGAACCATTTTGTGACAACATAATGCTTGTAAAGGTATGCGGCTTAGAGGACTGCGATGGAAATTCTAAACTTGTTAAAAAAGAAATATGTGGTTCTTTTAATAGTAATATACGTGGAAAGTTTGGTGAATTGGTTTCTGCAAAACATGGTGTTAAAGCTAAGCTGCCTTTCCTCTTACTAAGTAACAACCCGCTTGCCATTGGAACAAGAAAAGTAGTCGGATAAGATTTGGAAATTATTAAAAGGAAACATAAAGAACCTGTGTGCATTCCATACAAAGTGAAGTTGGCGTACGTTGAACTCGACAGGCTACTGAAAGAAATGCCGGATTTATTGGAGCAACTCCGGAAGGAAGATTACTACCTAATGGACTTGGACATAACGCAGGATTTTGCAGGAGTCTTTAACAAATAAGAAATTATTAATTATATAACCAGCAACTTTAACTTTTGCATCCAAGGAGAGTACATAAAATCTGCATTGTTATTGCAAATAATGACAAAACAGTTGGCATAGATTGCCTTACGTGGCTTACATCTAACGCAAGGTTTAAAATATACAACAAATTTATTTGTCAAGTAACCAGTCCTGGAATTAACAAGAGCATTGGAAACCATATTATAGATTTCGTCATATAGGTAAGACAACCACATTACTTTACTTTCAACAAAGCAGTTCCCACAAAACCCACCCCTTCCCACAACCAAGAAAAGTGTCCAGTCCCAGCAAAAGAAGTCCTAACATAGCAAACCCAACGAAAACAGAAATACAACACTATTTTTATAATCGTTTTTATTTACAATAATAACATGTTAACTATAAAATAAACAAATACAAATATTACAAACTAAATACAACTCTTTCCTTATTTTTATTATGCGTATGTTTAATTTTATCTATTTTAATCTTAACTCTATAACTTAGGTCCATTTCTGCAAATTCTCTTTCCAACCAGTAGTTCGAGAAATAGAAGATTTCCGAATTCTCAAACTCAAACATGTAACGAAACCTCTCTCTGTGTTTAACTTCCTTTGTAGCGATAATTGCTATTTCTGTTCCTTTGGAAATTTCTTCCAATTGCTGGCAAATTCTTAATTTGATACGAGCCTTCTGCATGGTAGTGTTTTTAATTTGGGTGAAAGGAATATTCTTCCATACCTCCGTAGAAAACTTTAAATTTTCTATCTTGGCGAATGTGTTGCCTTGGTAAGACGTCATACCATTTTGAGTAAAGTTTCTTCTGTAGGCTAACATATTATTTCCATACCATTGTTATAAAGTATTGTAATATAACCATCTGCGATAAGATCTTCTCTGTTGTTGTAAACTCTTAGAAATATATCTTCGCAGTAACCCTTTAAGAAGTAGACATTGGTTTCGCCATCCTTCTCTGCTAACACACCAACATAGATATATTTGTTTTCATTGTTAATGGTGAACGTTTACACCTTATACACACCTGCTGGATCTAGGTTTGCCCAATGGCTAAAAAAATAGTTTTCTAATCGCTCCATTCTTCTCTTTTCCAGTAGACTTCTACATTCTTCCTTAATTGCAGTTGTCTTTACCAGAAAATCCAGCTTCCGTCTCTGGGTATCTAGCTAATCCATTTCTTGTTTTCGTTTCCTTGTCGATATAATGTAAGCTTGCAACAGATAGGCGATTTCTTTAATCATATAAGGAGAAAGTTTGTTTGTTTTATTAGTTCTCTTCCTTAAAACATGTACAACTAAATTATCTGTAGAGATTAGTCAAGCGTCCTGTAGGACGACACATACGTCACAGCGCGCCATCTAGCACTCGTTCGATTTAATCATACCACTGGATAAAAAATGGACGACACACACACAAGTAAGCTCCTACGTCACCGGAAGATAGACAACAAACAATACACATCCAACAGCACCAAGATAGACAATACACCAGCCAACAGCGCCATCTAGCGGAATTTTTCGAAGTAGTGGTCCAGAACTCTCATAGCTACGCTACACTTGTTTCCATAGAGCCACAGATATCGGCATAAAAAATGTCTAGCAGACACTACCGTATCTGTAACAAAAACTGACAGCTTACTTACTTCACATAGTAACATCAGTAGTGACGATAGATAACAATTCTTTGTTTTATACAAGACATTTTTATCTACTTATATTTTTCACACTAATATTGGGTATACATTCTTATTGAGCCTGGAAGCTAGATCGAAAAAGATCAGAATAAGAATAAGTGGAATAAATTGTGGAAGACAGATGTCCAGCATGTCGGGATCTATTTCTATTTGCTATCTTTGTAAAGTTTATCTGTTACTAAACTGGTTTGCTCTGGTGATTCTTTCTTTATATGTATTTTACATATTCATCACCAACTAATCTATGATTTGATACTACTTCTGCTCCCGTCTTTGTTTAAATGTTTTTTATTCTTTCTATCTAATTTTGTTCTATTTCTGTCAATGGATTTGATCTATTTTCCCCGTCAACAAGCAAAATACGTAAATAAAATTGATCTAACGTTCAACTTGCTCCACCAAAAACTCTCAATTCTTTACAGTCCGGCAGTAAAAACACCCTGTGTTTATTGAATAAACTTCTATTTTAACTACAAAACAATTGACGAGTGAATTAAATATTTTACGACTACTACATTTCACTCAAGAACAACAAGTTACGGTTGATAAATCATATAAATTGTTAAACACCAGTGCCCAAATGAAACAAGTTCGTTTCAGAGGACTCCATTAGGAAATCAACAACTGGAAACAGGAAGTGAGTTAAAATTAATCTAAAACCCTCAATTCCACAGAGAATGATTCAGTTATGAGAAAATAAGTGAACGTAGTCAGTTTTACATGACAGTTACAATAGAGCGATCGTTGTTTTCGAGAACTCGGGGTCAACAGCAACTATTCAAATCTTGATAGGTGAAAAGCCACGAAAAGTATAAAAGATGAAAATTTGTTAAAGCCCCAAATATAATATTTAGAAATATTTTGTGACTCTACTTTTAAAATAACATAAAATAAGAACCATTGCAATATATATTATTTGTCAAACTTGGAAGAGTTTCCATCATGCACCTTTATTGTAAAAGGGTCGACATTATTTATGAGTTTCAATTTTAGAAGATATTTGTTAAATAAATAAACATGAGAAATGTAAACAAATGGCAACTAGGCATTTTTTAAACATACTGTTCACCCACATCTCGATTGTTCTGCATTACTGTCTCTAAATATTCACGCTGCATCTAGAAAAGTATTTTATATTAAAATAAAGTATTTGCCCACAGACGCCATATTGAATCACGTGGTTTGGAAACCTAATATATCACATAATAAAAAAATTGATTTACCTTCAATAAAGTTGAGGAGCCCAGAAACAAATAGTTTCAGTTGAGTGTATTATAGAGAAATTATTTAATATACTTAAGCAAAAACTTGCTGAATACAAACAAAAACGTGCTTAGATACAAAATTATTTAGATCATAGAGGATAGACAAAAGTGACCACTCTCTAGAAATAGACAACGCCACTATGTGGCAAACTTATATATTATATGATCTAAAGTGGCAAATACCTGTCCCATTTTTGCAAGCCTGTAATAACAAAGGCCAGTGACGTAGACCAATCAGAATACTGGTGCACATTCGCTTTGTCTTTCTCTCTCTCGTACTTTTCGGCATGTATTCACTGCACAAATGAATACGGAATGGTCAGTCCCTATAGACAAATCGGGTTAAAATCGCAGCGCAATGGCGGTGACAGCTGAAAGCTAAATACCATTATACTATCGTACTTTTCATCACATGACAAGCGCAAGCGCAGCCGGCATTTTGAAAGAGCGGGAGTTTAAAAGTTTCGTACTGTTTTGTACTATAATAGCTGGGAATGCAATATTATCTCCACAAACAAATCCATCATAAATACAAATTATTGATGGTGCGGTACTTGTTGAGAACCCTGTTGAAGCGTATAATTGTAAACGACTAAAATGTGGTTAAAGTGTTATGGGCGTTCTCAAAAAGGCAAATAAGTCTGCTAGTTGAGAGGTGAGCTGTCAATACAATCTATTATCTAAATGAAATTATGTAAATAATAATCTAGATAACATTAGGTAAATAATTTTTTCTACGCCCTATCTTTAAAGTACCTCGTATTTCATCGGTTTGCAACGCTGAAAGTGGTTGTTTATGGTTAGAGTGAAAAAAAGTAAAAAAGCGTTAAAAAAAGTGCCATAACGTTAACTTTATTTCACGCTTCCCATCAGCTAACACAATGAATCTTGGCTGGGCATCGAGGATGGACTTTCATGAAACTTGGAATACGTATAATTGTAATTTACCGAAGGAGCTTAATTAAAATATCCCAAATTTCTATTTGCATTTTATTTTTTTGTATAGGGCTGTAGAAAAAATAATGTATGCAACATGTGCATAAAGTGTCTTTTTTTCACTCATGGAACTCATTCGTAAAAAAAAGTACCACTTTATGCACGTGTTGCATAAATTACTATTATCCTACTAACAATAATTTATTGTTAGGACATGTAGAAACACTCTAAAATTAACACCTGAGTTGATAATGAGTATTATTATTATTATCAAAATAAAATATTCTGATTTGAAAATATTATACTTTTAATCATAAGATTCCACGACGTTTTGACAGTCCAATTTTTCGAAAACTGTCCAAATGACATGTATGAAATTTGGCAGATATAGACAGTTGAAACTGATGCTGATATTTATCATAAAATGACTTCCGTCTTTCCTGTCATTTCAGGTCACGTGACCCCAACATAAATTTTTTAAATGGGACAACCGGTATAATGTTACAATTTTGGATATATCAGTCAAAATCAAATACAACGATAGCACACTTGTTATCATTGTATTGTGTAATAATGATAATCTGGGCTATTTATTTTTACTAAATTTATTAAAGCAATATTTTGCTCCCAAAAATTTAGGTGGCTATGAAACAAATAACTATAGTGACAACAACATAGGTTGTCATTCATTATTGTTAGGTGAAGTTTATTCCAGAACTGTCAATTATTATTAGTCATAATCTTGTGAAGACACTGTAATAATAACTAAATAAGGCCATACATTTTTACTTACGATGAATATTTTGACATGCTACTTATTTATGGAGAATGTGCAAAAAACAAAACTCATGCTCAAGGTTTGTACAGAAAATCGTTTTTCTCCAAGCAAATATACTTTTGTCTACGTCGAACGAAAGCTAAGAACTGGTTCTTTTCCAAACGGTAAAAATCAAGTTCCAGACAGATGGCAATGTGATACATATTTTGGCTTATCTTCAGGTTAATCAACACACCTCAATACAATTTATTGAACAAGAATAACAAAGAAGTAGAAACTCAATACAAAGAGTATTTACAAAATCACAAAAACCATCCTTATAAAATGGATTTAACACAAGGTTTAGTTCCTGCAGATCCTGAAAGGAGAATACATTTTATTGCTGAAATGTTAGTACAAAGTAATGAAGACCCTTATTTTTCAGCAAAAGTATTATGGAGCGATAAAAGTAGATTTCATAACAACGGTATTGTTAACCGCCATAATTATCATTATTCGTTGCAGGAGAATTTAAAGTGGATGCGCGAAACCAATTTTCAAACAATATGGGAATCAATGTTTGGTGCGGTTTATTTAATGGTCGGTTGATTGGTCCCTATTTTTATGAAGGAACATTAACGGGGCAAAGATATTTAGATTTTCTTCAAAATACTCTTCCATAATTACTTGACGACATTCCCGTACGTGAAAGGCAAACAATGTGGTGGCAGGCAGGTGCAGCATCTCATCACTTTTTTGTGCCAGTTATCTTGATAGCACATTGCCTGAAAAATGGATTCGTCGAAATGGAGCGATTTTGTAGCCACCCCGTTCACTGGATATTACAACCCTCAGATTTATTTCTCTGGGGTTACTTAGAATGTCGAGTTCATGTCACACCCCCGATTGATTAAATGATTTAAAGGATAAAATAAAACAGGCATGTCGAGCCGTATAACACCCGAAATGATTACAGCAACACTTACCAGAAATCTTTTAACAAGGTTTGAACATTGTGTCAATGTACATAGTCATCAATTTGAACATTTTCTTTAATTGTTTTAATTACTTGTACTTTTTAATTCCCTATGTTACGTTTTTTAATAAAATAATTTATACAACTGATCATTTAATTGCCTCTGTTATCATTACTGCACAATACAATGATGACAAGTGTGGTATCGATGAATTTATTTTTGAATGTTATATCCAAAATTGTAATATTATACCGGTTGCCCCATTTAAAAAAAAATTATGTTGGGGTCACGTGACCCGAAATGACAGGAAAAACGGAAGTCATTTTATAATAAATATAAGCTTCAGTTTCGACTGTTTATATCTGCCAAATTTCATACATGTCATACGAACAGTTTTCGAGAAATTGCACTGTCAAAACGTCGTGGGACACCCTGTATTAAGTACATCTATATATTTCAAGTAAGGTTAAGGGAAATTCAAAAAATAATATGTATTGTGCATTGGTTTCAAATAATATATAACATGTATCACTCTCACTTACACACTCCATAACAACACCGTTTTATTTTTCCTTTTCATAGAGATAAAGACAAAGTCGACTTGAAAAATTTATTTTTTAATTAAGACACTTATTATTTTAATTTTCTCTCAATTTTAATTTCAATAAGTATTATTTGTTTAATGTTTATTGACTTTAACTATTTGTACACATGCTCATTTACAAAACAGTACGAAAAAGATGGCTGAACTGCACGCATGCGTACAAAAAATAATTGTGATGAAAAGGTCTATTGTTTACGTTAGGGTGCTTAGATTCCACAAAAACCTTCGATTTTCCTGCTTTCGGGTAAAAATGAACACTTAAATTAAGAGTTCGCTTGATCCAAGATAAACACTGGGGAACACAGCAATACTGCTTCATTTAGAACATTTTCAACAAACAGTATAAAGACAAAAAATTAACAAACACAACTGAAGTTGTATGTTTTGTCATAAACAACAACAAATAAAATTGCCGCACAATGGCTTTCAGCTCGGTTCTTACACTATCCGCAAGAGGGTGTATCGCTTAGCAGGCTAGGTCATAGAGGATCGACATAGAGCATGGACTGAGCGTTATCCTCACAAAAGTGCCCACTCTCTAGGAAGACACAAAGCGACTGTGTGGCAAACTTAGATCATAATTATATGATCTAAGGTGGCAAATACCTGTCTCATTTCTGCAAGCCTGTAATACCAAAGGACCAATCAAAATACGAGAATACTGGCGGACATTGGCTTCACCAATCTCGTACTTTTCGGCAGTGTTGCCACAGGTGGCCAAATCTGGCCCTTTTTAAGAGGGAGTTGCACCTTTTGGCCTCTCTTTTCGAAATCTGGCCTGTCTTCCACTAACTAAACATTTTTGACGGAACTAGTCGGTCAAATAAATTTTAACTACTTGCACTTTGAACCGAGACGTTAGCGTTTGACGTACACGCCTGTCCACTGAAAAATGCTCCTCATTGCAAGTGTAAAGGAAAAGTAAACAACCTTATTCAAAAAAAAATTTGAAAGGAGTAGTTTAACACGAGTTTAACTGTAAAAAAATAGTCGACCCGAATACCAAATATCTGGCCTTTTTAAACGTAAAATCTAGCACGGAATTTTCAGAGTCTGTGGCAACACTTCTTTTCGGTCTGTATTAGAGATGGGTATTACCTCACATTTTCGCGTTTTAACACTTCAACACACGCACGTCTAAGTGTGTCAACACTTCGTGTTAACACAATTGTGTCGTATGACACACTGTAAAAGTATGGCAAATTCTATATAGCGCTACACATGAAACACAACACATCATCTGCATATCGATAAACAAAATCGGTACGGCACACGGTGTCCCACCTGTTGCCTAGTATTACTTTGGCTTGTTTAAATTAGGAAGAACAGAAAGGCCATCTATATATTTTATCTTCAAGCAAGTGTAAGGTATAATCCGTATTGCCGAAAGACGGTGTTGAAGTTATGGTATGGTGGGTTTTTCATTTTCTATTTTGATTTGAGAATTTGAGAAGTTTGTATTTGTTCATGGGCTTGATCTTGGTACTTCACATTACTAAACCCATTCGTTTTATATAATTATTAATTTTTTTGAACCGGTATTTGAATAATATGTTTATTTAAAAACGAATTATTAAACGCGAAATTGAAGGTAAGACTATTAGTAACATTTTTTCAATTATGTAAGTATTACTGTTGTAGATTTAAGTAGGGAACATGCTGAAATATTGTGTCATGGCCCCTAAAAAAAGTGATACTTGAACTAATTTTTCCGAGGATATTAGGGGCCGAGTAATATGTTTGTTTTGCGGACAAAATAAATCGACATATCCGCTCATACAGCATATTAAAGAAAAACATCCCACGCAACAAATATGTAGGCAGACATTCCCAGAATATGCAACTTATGATGATTCTCATTCTACGGAGCAAATACAACCACAACCTGATACATGACAAGTTCCCATGTTATCTACCTTAAATGTAAGCAACCACATTTACAATAATTACCAGTTGCCTACGTTCTCTATTATTGTCACCTAATACGTAATAATTTCGGTACGAGACTTATCTCTTCTTGGTTTGCCGACCTCTCCCGGCACGCATTGGATTTCGCAACAAAGCTCAACACTCAACAAACACTGCTTAATATATTAGATAGCTGTCTGTGGTGCTGCAGTGGCACACCAGAACATGGCACAGCCCGTCACGCCCCACGTCATTCATGAAGTTAGAACGTTGTGTTCCAAAAGTGTCAGTGTGCTATGTGTGTCATATAAGAGTGTCAACACCTTTGACACAGTATACTGTGTTAACACAAAAGTGCCGCACCGCACAGTGTTACCCACCTCTAGTCTGTATTCACTGCGTAACTAACTAAATACGGAACGGTTAGTTCCTATAGCCCCTTATAAGTCTGTTTTTTAACTAACTATTTACAGTGTACTATATTTTAGAAAATCAATTATTTTAAGTGTTGAATATTTGATTTGAAGATATATTTGATTGATAAAGTAAAACATTTGGGAAGATGGAAATTCCCAGAAACAGTGAATATTCGCAAACATTGGTTTAAATATCTACGCTGGCTGAATATCCAAAGGGTGCAGGCCGAGAAACAAAATAAGAAGAAGAATGAGGTAAAGGTAACATTAATCTTTGCATTACATAGCGTATTTTCCGTGTATAAAATATTTGCTAGAATTTATTAAATAAATCTGATTTTTTTGAAGTAGTGAAAAATGGAGTGCCTACTTGGTATTAAATTTCAGGATTTTGTACTGATTGCTGCCGATATGACTGCAGCACAAAGTATTATTGTAATGAAAACAGGTAACTAATCTGATGGAAACTATTCACTTCATAGTATTAAATGTGTTAAAATTTTAGATGAGAATAAAATTCATGAACTATCAAATAAACTTGTTATGGCTGTATCAGGAGAATCTGGAGATACTACACAATTTGCAGAATATATTGCAAAGAATATTCAACTTTATAAAATGAGAAATACATACGAGATGAGTCCCAAAGAAGCTGCAGCTTTCACGCGCAGAAATTTAGCAGACGCACTTCGAACCAGGGTAAAAACTCAAAAATTGATATTCTATACATGGATATAATTAGTTATTTATTTGGTTTAACTACAAGTTTGTTCATATGCTGTATAATTAATGAAACAAAATATACATTGCCTACAGTTAAATTTGAAACAAATCTTAAATTTTTTCTAAAGAAACCCAAGTATATCCGGGTTATGTGCCATGTCGAGTGTATTCATTTTAGTGAAAGAAATTTAGTTCTACTGAACTGATTAATAATTCTGGGGCTTAGTACTCTAAGGGCAGATGTCACAAAAATAAAATTTTATAGGAGGGCCTGAAAACAATTATTTTAGTTAATTTTATTACAGTGTTACTACTATTATTTGGAAATAAAACAAGTATCATATTTTTTAAAAGAAACTTGTATTCATACTTCAAATTAACATCAGAAAAACCTAAAAAATATATATCTCGTAGGGAAAAATAAATGACAAAGGACATCCAACTTTTGCTTCTTTAAATATTTGTTAGCACAAGTCCTAAGAACAGTGATAAGTAGCTACTGAAAAAAAAATTGGCGGAAGTGCTATTTTACAAAATAAAAGTAATTTCTATTAACATTGATAAAATTAATTTAAAAAGTATTGCATTTCAAACGTTCACTCATTTTCTTCAATTTCTTTTCCATAAGTTAAGTCTGGTATTTGTCTTTTAGAGCTTCTGGAATCCATTGAAGTAGGTCTTGTAAGTGTTGATATTTCTTGGTCAGAAACTGGTGAAAAACTATTTGATTGAAGTGGTATAGTGTTAGGTAACCCTAAACACTAAAGCTTGTCATCGTTGACAGATTAAATTCACTTTTTGAAATTGTTTGTCTTCAAACTTTGTTTTAAAGTATACAATTCCTGGAAAATCTTGTTCAAACTGCAAATAAACAATTTATGATAGAAGAAAATTATTGTTTTAACAGTCCTTTCTTCTTTGTATTAGAGTAGTATACCTACATCTAGTTTGTGCACATTAGGTGCTGTAATATAAAAAAAACCTTCGACTTTTAGGCTTTAATCCACAAAACATACACATAAGTATCAACTTGACAGTATGTATAAATGTGACAATCCAGAAACAATAGTAAGGGCGAATATTATACACAATACGAGAATTTAAATAGTAAGGGAGACTAATATCAATTATATGACATTCTCCCCAGGTTTATTAAAGTTCATAGCAACTTAAATACTCTGGAGGATGTCGCTCTCTAGCAGAACGACGGACTGTAGGTACTTCTGGTTCAGTATTACTTGGAAGATTTTCAGTTATCTCAATTTCAGAAGATTCTTCTCGTGACTGAAAGTCTGCAGAAATCTTGTCTTCAGATGGGGGGTTAACTGTCGTTTGTAGTTCCTCTGAATCCATATTAACGTTAGCGTCTGATGATAAAGTTATATCTCCACGAGGTGCTAAGTGTTTCAGAGACACAGTTGATTCTTTTCCATCTTAGTGACGAATTAGAGCATATTCTGGATTTGCCTCCAATAGTTCAACTTCTTCCACTAAGGGATCGTATTTGCTGTGACGAATGAACTTCTTCAAAAATACAGATGTGGACGGCTTCAACCAAGTTGGTAACGATGTTCCATAGGATGATCGACGAAGATGATTGAACATACGTTCATGAGGTGTACAATTTGTTTCAGTGCACAACAGAGATCGAATGGAATGGAGTGCATCTGGAAGAGCTTCTTCCCATTTTTGTGTTCCTAAGCCTTTACTTTTAAGAGCTAAACTTATGCTTCTCCATATAATTCCATTGTACCTTTCGATTTGTCCATTTCCTTCAGGGTTATATGGTGTTGTTCGACTGGTTGCAACTCCTTTAGAATGAAGGAAATTAACTAAGTCATTGGATAAAAACTGTGATCCTCGATCCGAATGAATGTAAGCAGGCATTCCAAAAACTGAAAATAATTCAACGAGACAATTTATAACAGATGCAGTAGTGATATCCTTGCAAGGGTATGCAAATGGAAATCTAGAGTATTCATCAACAACTGTCAAGAGATATTTGTTTTTAGTGCAGCTGGGCAATGGTCCTTTGAAATCAATGTTTAGACGTTCTAAAGGAGAAGTTGCTTTAATCAAATGCGAATTCTTGAGTTTGAGAAATCTTGGCTTCAGTTCGGCACAAACAAGACAAGACAAAATCTTTTTCTTGACATCTTCGAAAGAAAATGGAAGATTTCGATGACGTACAAGATGGTACATTCTTGTGATGCCTGGATGACAGAGTGACTGGTGTAAATCGAATAATTTATTACTACTTGTGGTTCCACAAATTCGAGAGAAGGCATCAGCTGCTTCATTGGATCGTCCACGACAGTAAATGATATCGTAGCTGAAACACAATAGTTCCAACTTCCATCTTTGAATCTTTTCATTTTTAATTTTACTAGAATGCTTTCTGTGAAACATGAACGAGACAGCCTCTTGATCTGTGACGATTTTGAAATGTCTTCCTATCAAAAAATGTTTCCATTTTCTTATGGACTCTATGATAGCATAAGCTTCTTTCTCTACAGAAGAATGTGCCTTTTCTGATCCTGAAAAAGTTCTTGAATGGAATGCTACAGGTCGCCCTCCTTGGTTCAGTGTAGCAGCTAAAGCAATGTCTGACGCATCTGTTTCAATGACCAATGGTTCATCACCAGAGACTGTCCACAATAGAGCTTTTGCAATATCGTCCTTCAATTCGTTGAACATTTTGGCAGCATCAGCTGGTACGGGAAATGACTTACAGTCAATAAGTCTTCTGATTTTATCAGAATATTTTGGGATCCACCTGTAGTAGTGGGCAAACATTCCAATTATTCGTCGTAGAGAAGAAATATCTTGTGGCACAGGTAACTTCAAGAGTGGTTCCAATCTACTAGGGTCAGGTTTCAAAGTACTATTTTCTATCACATACCCTAGAAGACATATAGATTTTTGTGAAAATTTAGACTTATTTTCATTAATTGTGAGCTGATATTTGTCGATGACAGACATAAACTTCCTGAGATTTACATCATGTGTTGACCGATCTTCGCCGCATACAGTTATGTCATCCAAATAGGTGAATACCCCTTTTAAATTCTCATCTGATATTATTTTATAAAGGGTTCTTTGAAAACAGGCTACTCCATTAGTAACGCCGAACGGAATCCGACGAAATTGATACAGTCGACCACATGCTTCGAAAGCTGTGTAAAATTTTTCGCTGTCTGCAATAGGGATTTGGTGGTAAGCACTTTTCAGGTCAATAGAACTGAACACTCGATATTTGGCAATTTTAGCAACCAGATCCTCAATATTCGGTACAGGATACGCGTCCAACAAGGTGAACTTATTGATGGTCTGCGAATAATCTATGACCATTCTCTTTCTGTGACGTTCATTCTTCGTTACCAAAACTCTCCAAGGTGACATACTTTCTTCAATTATACCCTCTTTCAGCAGATTTTTGATTTCGTTCGTGATAAATTTTTCATCTTCTTCCGAATGTCGTCGAGGTTTACAAGCTATGGGTCTACAATTTTTGGTTAGATTGCCGAAAAGAAGTGGAGGAGCGACTTTCGCTTCAGTGAGGCAGCATATAGAGAGAGGAGGTTTGCTTCCACCAAAACTGATGTCAAGTTTGGAGTGCTGCTTCATAATATCGTGACCAATTATTAAATCAGTGCACAATTTTGGTAGAAGAGATACTTTGAAATTTGTATAAACATTCCCAAGAATTTCCAAGTCTATATGCAGTAACCATTTATTGATGAAGACAGAGAAACTGAAGCCATTGAAACTTTTCCAGTGCTGGGATGTATGTTGAATTTACGCTCCTTAGCGAAAGTATAGTTTAGATAACTATCAGAGCTGCCCGTGTCTATCAGGGAAGTAGCGTGCATGTTGTTTATTTTAACATTAACAAGACTTTTTGATAAAATGAGAGGATGGTTTGTAGAAGCAATAATGTGGTCCGAAGTTGTAGTTTCAGTTGAACAATGGGAATGGTTAGACGAGGTGGAAGCCATTAGGGTGGAAGCTGAAGTTGATTTATTTTCTTTTGCCAGTTTTAACTTCATACAAACCATAGAAAAATGTCCCAGCCTCTTACAGTACTGACAGATCTTGGCCCGCGCAGGGCATACGGTGCGAGGATGCTTGTTTCCGCCACAGAAATAACATTTTTGTGAGGTAGCAGCATTAAAAGAAATATTTTCGACATGATTCATTACTTCGGAATGGTTCGGATGTTCTCCAGCAGTATTGGAAGAAGATGTTGCATTGACGCAAGACTGATATGATGGAAAATTGTAAGATTCTGAATATTTTTGTGCACTTTCCAACGATCTTGATTGAGAAACTGCCTGGTCTAGTGTGAGAGTACTATTCTCCAAAAGTCGTTGACGGATATGAGGTGTTACTAAACCTCTGATGAAGGTGTCACTTATGAAGTCATTTCTGTTTTCTTCAGCAGTTACTGCTTTAAAATTGCATTCTTTACTCAGTATCTTAAGGGACTGTAAATACTGATCTATCGACTCACCATTTTCTTGTTTCCTCGTAGCAAGAATATGTCTAGCATATATTTCATTCACAGGTTTGCTATACGCATTTTCTAGTGTTTTGATAGCATCTTCGTAGGTCGTGCATTCACAGGTGAGTTCGAAAACTGTTGGAGATATGTAGTTGATAAGAAGTTTGAGTTTGTCATGATTTTCCGGCTTTGTACTCTCCAGAAAATTTTTGAAAGTTGTATACCAGTGTTTCCATTCCTTGGAAGCGTTAGTGTTATTGGCATTGACGTCGAATTTCTCGGGACGTAAAAACTTATCCATTTGTAATCCTTCAGTAGTTTTTGTGGATTAAATTGTAATATAAAAAAACCTTCGACTTTTAGGCTTTAATCCACAAAACATACACATAAGTATCAATTTGACAGTATGTATAAATGTGACAATGTGACAATCCAGAAACAATAGTAAGGGCGAATATTATACACAATACGAGAATTTAAATAGTAAGGGAGACTAATATCAATTATATGACATTGTTCTTTTTGACTGAGATCTCGGATCACTTCAGTTAAAGGTGATCTGAGATAAAGTTATGATAGTAAGCACCAAAAAGAACGATATCTCAATTGAAGCGCGAGATCTGTGGACGCATACCTGAATAAGAAACAAAACATATAAACATAACCTATCTCAATATCTCTGATGACCACGCTTGATTTCGTTATTTTTAGTTTCAAATAGTTCTTTGAGTTAAGATTTGTATTATGGCTAATATTCCAACATTATTAGTTGTTACCATCCTTCGCCCTCTGTGCATCTTCAAGGGATAGATTTAAACTATACGACAGATTCGTATCAGCATCTAATAATGGTATTGTATCCATAATTTGTAACAAAAGAAAAATAGATTATGTGTGTTTATTGTTTATATGTCAATGGTTAAAACTATAGATAACCTTGGTTAAAACTACAAATAAATCAAGCAAATCAAATATTTCTTCATCCCCTCCACTTTATTTCCGACTCAATTCCAACTGATACCCCCTTATAACACATTCAGCATCGGTAAAGGGGGAGGAAAAGTTTCAGCTCAGTTATAAGTGACTAAAACAAAAAGAACGCTCACATTACTGATGTGAGCTGAGATCTCAGTCAAAAAGAACGCACCTATTGTATGGATTTTTACGACTTTTCATACGTATTAGCTGAGCCTAATCATGGGTATTGCATACATCCATTGTTTTTATGTGCCTCCGCTTATGTTTTATAACTGCATGTACTACATCCACCTCAATGTCGGTGTTGTTTTAACAGGAACTTGTGGTTCATAGTTTTGATATTGGGAAATTTATGTAAAATCCAGCTGTAAAAGTAGAGAATATTAATATTTCAATTCTAACCTGAGTCTGACCAAATGGTAATTTCATTTGAAATTAACAGTCAAACTGGAAATCCATTTTTGGTTGCTGCTCCTTTTACCTAGTGTCTTGTTCCACACTATGCATGATACTTCATTTTGCATCACGTCACAAATTGTAAAGCTAGTTGTCCATAACTTTAATTTATAAAAACTTTGCATTAGTAAGATACGGAGTGGGTAAACATTTTTGACGATCTACTGTACCTACTCTTTCTTTATATCCTTCTGCTCTGGATCTTAGTTTATTTTCCCTTTTCATCTCATATCTTTTTTCTGCCTCCCTATGATGAAAGTCTCTTTTTAATATCGTTGCCCTATTGGTTGCATCTAGCAACAGTCTTTAATATTTATCAGTCATCGCAAGTATCTAAACTGGGCAACATAAATGATAATTTCTATTTTCTTACAAAACTATATCGATAGCATGAATGTTTTTTGGGTTGATATTATTTGTTTCACAGTATTTTTTTTATTTAAGAAAAATAAAGCACATCAACCCTTTAGGTTATTAGCGCTACCAAATGTTACAATAATAATAATAATAATAATAAGCTTTATTCACAGGTAAATATGGATACATATTACATTTTTCAATTTGTTGAATAGAGCGGAGAACCGAAAAGTGTACTAACACTTGTTACGGTATACAAAACATATTAAGAGAATATATAATAAAATAAAATACCTAGACATACACTAATATCTAAAAAAAATTAATATTGAAAACAGGGTGAGTGCCAATACGAAAACAGCTAAATGAACCAACTTTTCTTTAAGCATGTCCAAATAAAACAAAGTTTCAAAAAAACTTCTTATATTAACACAATTATTTCCGATAATATACTGCTTAAGATGTTTTTTAAACTTATGAATATACAATATTTTTTTCAAGTCTTGTGGAATTGTATTGTATAACTTAGGGGCCAAATAAGAGTAAGACCTTCGAGAAACTGTTTTTGTCATGAAGGGAAACACAAAATACTGACGTATCGTACAAATGACTAGGTAACTTACTACTGTGTTTATATGTGTGGTATCTAATACATACGGATAAGAAATAGAGTTGTCTGAGATCCAGCATTTTTGCTTCTGTATATAATTGGTTACTGCGATATCTCGTGCTTTTTGAATATATTAATTTTATAAATCTTCGTTGTGTTACCTCGAGTATGTGCAAATGAGTCTTCAAAGCAGAGCCCCACACAGTAATTCCAAAACGTTCGTAAGTAATTTGATGATAAAATGTCCTTGAGTTTTCTAAATTTCCATAATATAGTACGCAATTTGTTAACCATATGTTCGATATTCGATAAATCAATATCATCGATGATATTGATTTATCGAAACAATTGTCAATTTTTTAGTATTTTCAATAACTTTTATTATATTGTGGAATTAACTAGAAACTGTGAGTTTCAATTAAAACACTACTATCTGGATATCTGATGTTAGAGTATAATTTAGAGTCGTTATGACTAATCGTATAGGACATCTGGCGAAAAATCAATTGATTCATTTTGATTCCACAAAAATAATCATATGGAAAAGTACAATTAACCAAAAAATGGACACACACTCTTTGTGTACTAAGTCCCAGAGCTGCAGTTTTGAAATTTTCCATTGTTTTTACTTCTTGTTTTAGAGTTCATATCATGTAAATCTTCTTATGGCTGGATATGATGATAAAGATGGTCCCCAATTATACTACATGGACTACTTAGCATCTATGGCAAGTGTTGATTATGCAGCTCACGGTTATGGAGGATTCTTTTCACTCTCAATAATGGATCGCCATTACTTAAGGTCATTGAGCAAAGAACAAGGATACGAGCTTTTAAAAAAATGTGTAAAGGAAGTTCACCAGAGACTTATCATCAATCTGCCCAATTTCAAAGTTCAATGTATTGATAAAAATGGAATTCAAGATCTACCCGATATTACTAGAAAAGATTTGATGTAATCGTATTTTTATATAAATAAAGAATATCTTGTTTAATATACACAAATCAATTTCAAATGTGGCTTTCAGTTCAAAAGATTTATAATCGTACTTGTTTTTCCAGTATAACTGGACATATTATTTGAAATGCAGTAGCTAGTCCCTGCAGTAAATAATTGAGTTATTCAGGAAATTAATAGCACTGTATCATACATAAAAGGGAATTAAATTTAATTGTTATCATTTTCTTTATATTGATTAATAATAATTCAAATAGCTGGACATTTGTTTATTATAAACTACAATTTATTAAGTTTCATAAATATTTATTTATTTAACCCTTTCAGTCATGTTGGGTACAATTGTACCCATTGAAATAATGCTTGTATTATAACTACAGGAATCTTCAAATCAAATTAGTGTAACGAAATTTATATTCTCTAAGGACTATATTTATGCGTTTTATACATAGATGGCACCAAAAGTGTTTTACTCTTAACGAAATTTATTGTCATAAGCAATATGGTGGCACCTGCTTAGTTGGTACAAGGTAAGACTACTTTTTATCTTGAAATATCATTCAAATAAATGTCAATCGCAGTTTATATTTCTGCGCAATGTTGAAAATAGTGTTAAATCTTACTAATTATAAATATATTTTATTAAAAATTTCAGTTTCTCAAATTGATAACTGTCCCTCAAATTCGATGGGTACGATTGTACCCAAAGTGACTAAGTATTATTTTTAATTTCAGATTAAAATGAGTTCAAGAAAAGTTTTAACCGAGAAGGAACTACTGGAGGAGTTAGAAAAAGGGCTGTCTGACATAGAAGGACTTGATAGTGATGACAGTGACTACGAAGAAGAGATCGAAGTAAGGCAGAGAGTTGGACAATTGATTGATGATGTCTCAGAACATATAAACGAGGAGGATAATGTGGAAGAAATAGAGGACGAGGAGGATAATGTGGAAGAAATAGAGAACGAAGAAGAGGAATATAACTATGAAGACATCATTACTTTGAAAAAAAAACGTAAAATGGTTACAGACATTTACCCACTAAAATATCCCGGAATTCTAATGAAAACTGTTCTGAGGAATATCCAGTTACATATTTCCTGAGATATTTTCCAGAAAGTTTATTTGAAGATATAGTTGAATACACAAATATGTACGCTTTGCAAAATGGAACTGAGAAATTTGTACCATGTAACCTGCAAGAAATAAAAGCTTTCTTTGGTCTTAGTATTCTAACAGGATGTCTAAAATTTCCAAGATTACGTATGTATTGGGATAAATCGTTAAAAGTTGATATTTTTACAGACACAATGACAATTAACCATATGTTTAAACTTCGAACCCACATACATTGTGTTGACAATCTAGCACCCAGACAGAGCAACGACAAACTGTGGAAAGTACGACCAATTTTTGAATCGGTTCTAAAGAGATGTAGAGAACTTCAGGTAGAAACAAATGTCTGCATCGATGAAAAAATCATGCCCTTCAAAGGGAGATTGTCTATAAAACAATATATCAAAAACAAGCCTCATCCATGGGGAGTAAAGCTGTATTTGTTAGGTGGTGAAAGTGGACTGACTTATGATTTTCTAATCTATCAAGGCAGTACCACCGAAATAGAGCCTTCATTTCTGAAATATGGGCAGGGTGCAGGTGTCATATTACAATTATCAAAAAAACTTGAACCTAATAAACATATATTGTACTGTGACAATTATTTTACGAGCCATCATCTTCTACAAATTCTCAATCAAAAATCAATATTTCTTGCTGGTACTGCTAGGCTCAATAGGTTTTCTAAACCACCCCTAACTGACGTAAAGGATTTTTTGAAAAAAAAGAGAGGATCAATGGAACAAATTATCTCTACAGATGGAATTGTAGTAACCAGATGGTTAGATAACAAGCCAGTGATTATGGTATCCAACTTTGTTGGTGTTGGGAAAGAAGACATTGTGAAACGCTGGGATAAAAAAACAAAATCGTTCAGTGATGTAAATCGACCCGAAGTTATACAAAACTACAATAGGTCTATGGGTGGCATAGATTTAGCAGATGCTCTTATTGCTTTCTACAGAACAAAAAGTCGGTGTAAAAAGTGAACTATTCGACTAATGTTTCATGCAGTTGATATGGCACTAACAAACTCCTGGTTGGAGTATAAACAAAACATGCATACCTTAGGAATTCCGAAAAAAGATATTATGGACCTTCTACATTTTAGGAAGCAAGTTGACGAATCGCTCATAAAAGTCAACTCTTACAACAACCGAAAAAGGGGAAGACCATCAAGTGGTACATCTAGTCCAGTAGTGCCAACAAAACGTCGAAACGTTGAAGTTAGACCTCTTACTTCAGTGCAATATGATAACATTGGACATTTTCCTGAGCATCCAGAGTTACCTTTACCATTAAGGTGCAAAAATCCTGGTTGTGGGGGAAAGTCAAGATGGAAATGCCAGAAGTGCAATATACATCTATGCCTTCAAAAGGAGAGAAATTGCTTTCTTGCCTTTCATCAGCAATAGTTTTTTCGATAATATTTATGTAATGTTTTTGTTATTTATTTAAACAATAAACGGGTGGGATAAATTTTAAACACTCGGTATTGCTACTTACTAATTTATTTAAACACTAACTCACTAACACTAATTTATATGTACTTAACTAGTCACTTGAATTTAATTTATATGCACACTAACTTATTAATTTATAACACTTTTATATTCACTTAATTACTGTTTAACTCACTATGGCAAATTATAAACTGAAACTCATCCGCTGATCGGTCCTGTATTTATATCAAAATCTTTCTTTACTAGAACATTCGGGATGGGACATACCTTTCGAGAACATGTTTAGGACGGTCACAATAGATCCCAAAAGACCTTCTCAGAATTCGGCGCGCTCGCCTTTTTCTTAACTCCGTTAACATAAGGTTAAAGGGCCGTACTTAGTATCTGCTCCGGTGTGCGAGTTCGTAACATTTATATTTGTTAAGTACTTTTGGGTACATATGTACCCATAATAAATTTTTCTACATATATATGCTATATTTATTTTAATGTATAAAGAGAGTTATTTGAACTCAAAGTACATTTAAACCAAAAAATATTTTTTTTCATGCTGAAAAAAAAGTCGGTACTGAAAAGGTTAAGTTACACGTTACTCATAGTTAACAATATGAAGTCTATAATCATTCTAATTGAAAAAATCTATATACTGAAACTATGTGGTGTCCTATAGTGCAATTCAGCACTATGACGTAGTCGATCGTCAGATGATGGCTCGAGGTAACAATACCATAATTTGACTTCATCATATATAATGTTTTGCACAGATTTGAAAAATAGTTTAGTTCATTTAACAATAATTACGACTTTTGAAACATGCACGTTTTAATCCACCAATCAGTGTTTAGAGACGTCACTCATATTATTTCAGGTAAAAAGTAAACATTCTTTTTTGTGAAAATTTAGTTTTTCAAATAAAAGTGGAAAAATTGACTCCAGGAATCTACCAAAAAGTTAGTGTTGACATGGTTGTAATTTTCTTTTGTTGAAAGTCCAGAGTTTTCAAATGTAGAAATGAACGGAACTGAACTACTACTGCATGTATAAATCACAGTGAAACTTTGTATTTTATTCAGCAGCTTCTACACATAGTAGTTATTTCGGGTCAACAGGGAATCTTATGGCACCAATGCAATCGACTTTGTCCGAATCAAAAGGGATGGAGATTTGTTTACAGTGAAAATCCGAGTTACTCCGAAGTTTAAAGTATCTGTTTTGTTTTAAGTAATGAATCTATTTACAATTATATACATGAAAGAACAAAATGAGCTAGAAACAACAGAATATACAGTATTGAAAGTACTAGCAAGATACAAACAAAAGGCCAACAAAATAAAGGTAATATAATATTAGAAGTAGATGTTACATTACAAAAAAAAATTGAGTCTGCAAGGTAAGCTGAACTTAGGGTGTTGTCCACGAATATTTTTCTGTCATAAGATGTTTCAAATGTGTTAGAAACGGGCATGTAGCAGCAAATTGCCAGAACTTTTTATAACATGTTTTAATTGTGCAAAACATCATAAAACGGGAGATTGTGCTTCTAAAATGTTTGAATGTATAAACTGTTTCGAAACGAATACTAAATTAGGAAAATCTTTAGATTTTAATCATAAAGTATCAAATGTAAATGTGTCCTTGTTATAAGAGATTGATTGACATTGAATCTAGAAAGACAAAATGTACATACCAATTACAGAGTAACTTAAAGCGTCAAAACAAATCTGGTATAAAATTGTTTCATCAAAATGTTCAGGGTCTGTCAAACTGTCTAAACAATATTAATGTCGTAATCAGTAATCTAGATTTGCAATTTGAAGCAATCACTGAACAGTGGCAGAATACAAATAGAATTGTTACTTTTCAGTTGCAATGCTTTAAACTTGTAACATATTTTTGTCGTAGAAAATCAAGAGCCCATGGGGGAGTAGCTCTGTATTGTGCAAATTATCTGTCTCCAATAATAAGACACGATATTAATCAATTAAGCGGAGAATATGTGTTTGAATGTACTGCAGAATTTAGAATAGACAGTGTGGGATATGTGGTTTGGGTAATATATAAACCGCCCGATACTAGCACAGAAGAATTCATATTAAGATTATACAAATTGTTAGATATAGCCTCAGCAGGTGAAAAATTTGTGCTTGTAGCGGGAGATTTTAATTTGGACTTATCACCATTAAATAAAAATATTAACACCTTATAGTTATTTATTATACAAGGGAAAAAAGTATTAGATTTTAGCTCGAGGTTATGTTGTCACCCGACGCGAAGCGGAGGGAGACAACAATAAACCGAGAGCTAAAATCTAATATTTTTCCCGTGTATAATACACTATTTTTTTCTGTGACAGGAAAAACGACGATTCAATAGTGAAAGAACATATATTAAAGTCAGAATGTTATCGATATGAAATTTGAATTTTTAAACTAATAAGCTGTTGTAGTTATAGCGACAATTAGACCTGCGTTGCTAAGGAAAACTTCAAAGTAATCAAATATATGTCATATTAGTGTTTTTAAATAAAACTGATGGTCTCTAGTTAATTCCACAATATAATAAAAGTTATTGAAAATTCTAAAAAATTAACAATTGTTTCGATAAATCAATATCATCGTCAGAATGACAGAAGTTACATTTCATTTTATGCCTACCTGATGTTTAGTAGTTATTTTTGGCTAGACCAAGAAGTAACCAAACTTGTGATTGGCTTAATATATATATTTATAGAAAAAGAAGAAGATGTGATATTACAAATATTGAAGCTTAGATATTATTAGCCCTATGGTGATATCCTGGATATCATTTTTCCAATTAAGATCAGTATAACTGTGCAATGATATAGAAAACCAGGAAAACTATATCTGCTGATCTTTACAATTATCACTTAAGAAGACAGTTTATTAGTGTAGAACTCCCTAGATTTAACTGTTCATTGACAACTTCATATTGTGGATTTCTTAAATGTCTTCTAATTTCCAGTTCTTCAAGGAAATCCAGTTCTTGTTTCTTTTCACAAATATGCAGCACTTCTAGTTCTGTGTTAGGTGTCAATGAATGATTTGTGTCAAGTAGATGTTTTGCGTAGAGGGATTTATCTGGTTGTTTTAATCTGTATGCTCGTAAGTGCTCACTGTATCGTATTTCAAAATTCCTAAGGGTCTGACCCAAATAGACAGCATTACATTCTGGACATTTGAGTTTATATATACCTGACTTCTTTAATAGTGGTATTTTTGTTTTTACATTTAACAATTTTGTACTAACGTTACTTTCTGTTTTAAAAGAAATTGTTGTATTCGTTGCTGAAGATATTATCTTTGAAATATTATTAGAAATATTTCCTGCATATGTGATGGTTTTATAAGTTTTAATTTCAGCTTGTTTAGAATATATTAGTTGTAATGCCACTTTTTCTTCTTTTTTACTAATTAGCTTATTTATCATATCTAATGGATAACCGTTAGATGTTGCTATTTGTATAATTGTATTAATCTCTCTATCAAAATTACATTTGTTCATAGGAACTGAAAAAGCTCTATGTATCATTGAATTTTATGCTGCTAGTCTGTGTGACATAGGTAATTTTGATAGAGAGATTAATACAATTAGACAAATAGCAACATCTAACGGTTATCCATTAGATATAATAAATAAGCTAATTAGTAAAAAAGTGGCATTACAACTAATATATCCTAAACAAGCTGATGTAATTAAAACTTATAACACCATCACATATGCAGGAAATATTTCTAATAATATTTCAAAGATAATATCTTCAGCAACGAATACAACATTTTCTTTTAAAACAGAAAGTAACGTTAGTACAAAATTGTTAAATGTAAAACAAAAATACCACTATCGGTAATTTTTTAGAATTTTCAATAACTTTTATTATATTGTGGAATTAACTAGAGACCGTGAGTTTCATTTAAAAACACTAATATGAGCATATTCCACGAAGTAAGGGTCGAGACAGTTAATTTCATTAAATATATGTCAATTTAATTCTGTGATTTGATTCAAAAATTGCGAACTCAGCAGTGATTGTTTAGTAGTTATTTTGGAAAATATAAAGTTAAAAAATGTCTGATTCCGAGTTTTCTCTGACTCTTGATATAAAGGAAATGTAACTTATGTTCAATAAAATATTCTAAAATCAAATATCTTCCTTTATCTATATGTATATATATATATATATATATATATATATATATATATATATTGTTTTTCTTTTTTTTTTGGTTCTTGGTCTTTTTTATTTACTTATATATTGTTATTTTATATTCTTGGGATTGAGGACCATTTTTAAAGACATTTAACTAGTAGTTAATACATTTTTATTTTACGTTTCGGTCTTCCATGACCTTCATCAGAAATAAATGTTTTTGTTAAAACTAAAAGAAATGGTACAAGTTACAGAAAGAATTTTTAAAAGCAAAACAAATAAATCTTACCTTCGACAGAACGTTCATTTGATTATATAATATATTTTATAGATGTTTTTGGACGCATCACATAACAGAATACAACTCACACCCAAAACAAAACGAACATTTTAAAAATATGACATTCATTGATTAAAATTTGTATTGGAATATACGAGTATTTGTTCTATACAATGAAAGCAGCCGTAACGAGGTTTTAATGTGTCGTTTTTGTGTTGACTGGTATTAAAATGAAGTTTATATTTATATAGGGAGTGGTAATACATGGATTTTATATTTATATAGGGAGTGGTAATAAATTTATTATATTTGGAATGTGCCACGTGTTTCTCTATATTTCTAAGTTTTTATAATGTTATTATAAATTTTACTAAGATTTTTTGTGTCAGTCTTTAAATTTACGGAACTAGTTTTTCTTTGTATTTCTATCATTTCTAGAACTTCGCGTTTTTTTGTATGGTTTTCACTTCGAAGAATTTTTGTGTTTTCGAAATCAAATTTGTGCTGGTTTTCTGAAACATGGATAGTGAGTGCCGTTTTGTTTCGTTTGTCATATTTGTGACTATTTATTCTGCTTTTCAAATACTGACTTGTTTGTCCGATGTAGACCCCTTCACAGTTTTTACATGGTATTTCATACACTATATTGCTCTTTTTTTCTTTTGAGATTGAACTTTTTAGATTGGTGTAATTGGTTTTTAGTAGGTTGTACCCTTTATGAGCAACATGTATGTTGTGGTGCGAAAATGTCTTTTTTAGGTTTTCTGATAAATTTGGTATATATGGCAAAGTGAGGAATTGGTTTGTTTTATTGTCTATTTTAGTTTTTGTATTATTATGGTTATAAAATATATGTAAACGTTTTTTAAATATCTTATTTATCAAATTTGTGGGATAGTTGTTGAGTATAAGGGCATCTTTAGCTTTTATTATTGCATTCTCTCTGAATTCGGGGTCGGACAGATTTATTGATCGATCTGCGAGTCCTATAATGACAGTTTTTTTGTGTGTTAGAGGGTGTTGTGATTTAAAATTTAAATATCGGGAAGACCAGGTATCTTTTGTGTGCCATTCCGTTTTTATGGTGTTAGTTGTATGATGAAGGGTAAGGTCCAAAAAGCTAATTTGTATATATATATATATATATATATATATATATATATATATCCGGGAAAAAAATACTCACTTTTTTCCCGTGGGAAAAAAAGTAATTTCGTGAAAAGTTTTATTTTGTTACCTGTCAACAGAGATGAAATGTCAAATTTTTTTCCTGTCACAGAAAAAAATAATTTATTGAACTTGTATAATATGAAGTACATAATAAATACTCCAACAAGAGTTACTGCTAATATGAAATCGTGTTTAGATAATTTGTATGTACCTGCTTTTGCAGATTATACCGTGAATGTTTTGAATACCGACATATCCGATCATTTTGGTCAAACAGTTACCATTTTTCACAACATACAACCAGCAAATAATACATATGCCTATAAACGTCTTTTTGGTTCTGAGCGATATGAGTTTTTTTGTAGTCTCTTAAGAAATGAAATGTGGACCTCAGTATATGAGGGATCAACAGTTGACGACAAGTATGATACTTTTATTCGAATAATAACAAATCATTTTAATTCGTCTTTCCCTGTAAAACAGGTTAAACAGTTACCAAATAAAAAATGCAAATGGATTACTACCAAAATTACTGTTGCCAAAGATACCCTAAATTTCATGTTTGAACTTTATACTCATAATCATATACCCAAACAGGCATATAATAATTATAAAACCTATTACTCCAATCTTGTCTTACAGGAAAGGAGGGATTACTATGACAGACAAATTTCTGACTTGCATAACAATTTGGAATATAATAAAAACTGAGAAAGGCCTCAGCAAATCAACACAAGAAACTTTCACTCGAATTAAGTCAAATAATGAAACAATATCATCTAACATTTTTAATGAATATTTTGTCACAGTGGCCTCAAGTCTTGTAGACTCTTCGGTAAAAAATCATCTCTAGTTTTTTCTTTCCAAATAGTAAATTCTCCAGTAAATGTCATCAAAATTTCTCAATTTCCTGTCATATTCGTACATTTTGAAACTACGCTGCGAACGGTACACGTTGGGTGCTCGTGTACGAGAGCATCATAAATTCTCTAAACAGCAAAGAATATTGTACCTCAGTATTTCTAGACGTTAGACAGGCCTTCGATAGGGTTTGGCATATTGGACTATTATACAAGATTAAAAAACATTTACCAACATTCTTCAAACTATTGGAATCTTATCTAAACAATCGCCAATTCAGAGTACGAATAAAAGGAGACGTATCTGATATGCTGCCTATCAACTCGGGTGTACCACAAGGCAGTGTTCTTGGTCCACTATTATATATCTTGTTTACTTCAGATCTCCCATTATCACCAAACATCACAATAGGAACATTTGCTGATGTCACTGTCATTCTAACTACCCAAAGTAATGTACTGCAAGCCCACCATATCCTCCAAGAATATCTTAAAAAATTAGAGAAGTGGTTAAAAGATTGGAGTATCGAAATAAATAAGACAATATCTACACATATAACCTTTACTCTAAGAAAAGACGTATGTCCTCCAATACAGTTAAATAACACACAAATCCTACAATCGACATCAGTGAAATACCTGGGCTTACATCTAGATGCCAAATTGAACTGGAAGGAACATATCAAGAAGAAACGAAAACAAATAGACCTAAGAATTAGAGATATTTACTGGCTAATTGGACGGAAGTCTTCTCTTTCCATCGAAAATAAAATCCTATTATATAAGGCAATAATTAAACCTATATGGACCTATGGCATCGAAATATGGGGATGCGCCAGTAAATCCAACATAGCAATTGTACAAAGAAGCCAGTCTAAAATACTAAGAAATATTGTTAATGCCCCATGGTATATAACAAATAAAATGATCCACAATGATCTGAAGATCTTAACAGTAAAAGAAGTCATTCATGAAAGAAGTGCTAGCCACCACAAGAAACTAGAAGCCCATACAAATCCTTTACTACAACCGCTACTTGAAAATGATGTAATAAGAAGATTAAAACGACGATGGCCAACTGACCTGCGAAATTAACAGGAAGCAGAAGGTCCCTTCGCTGGAGAGGACCTCATCATGCTAGTTGACATCAGCTTCTTCCCATAGCTAGGTCATATGCCAGCACATTAGATTATAGAATACCATGTATTTTGATTGCTGATTTATTGAATAAAAAAAGTAGATTAAAACTTGTGGTTGATGCTATATTTCTCAAAAAAATCAAAATTCACAGATTTTGTTTACTTTTCTTGCTGACTGCTCCTAGGAGTTTACAAACCAAGACAGAATTCACTAATAATATTTAAAAGAGACGGTTAGCGGAAAGTGTTCCACAATGAGACATTCGCTATAACTTTTTGAACTTTCCGCCTATTTAGTTTAAAAAATATGGCCGATGAACATATTTAGTTGTGCATGTGCTCCACCAATTTTTACGAAATTTAGAAAATTCTAAGCATATTTAGTGACTTACAGAGCACAAATTGAGGTAAGTTTTTTTATAGTCGATATTTCGATTGGCGATTAAATAAAATCCGGTGTTTTTTGATAAATCTGAAATTCAGAAATTGTTTTGGCATTTCTAGGTTAGAATTCTGTATAAACGATAGAAAAATGTTTGCCAACTTCTTAACCCTTTCACTGGAATTGTACCTAGCCAGGTACATCAGTTTCAACAGCATCAAATGGCCAAATTTACAAGTTCTACGTTGCTGCTTTTGTACCCAGTACCGGATTTACCACTAGGCCGCGGCCTAGGGCCGCACACCGCAACGTTTCATAAAAAAAATTTATTAAGAAAAAATATTGAATTTCATTTTCTTAAATTAATACTTACCGCAACTTTAAATCGAATACATGACTTTTGAAACAATACAATCTAAAATCTAAGTAAAATAACCAACGTACATAAAAATAAATATTAACGCTTGCCAGGATATAAGGCGCTGGGATGCCGGATGCGGCCCCCTCTCCCCCTCCCTCGTCTCCACTCTTTTGTTTACACTGTTTTGAGAGTGTCAGCGACTCAGCGTCACTCGTCAGTATAGTTTTGCAAGTGGCAAGTGAACTACTTCTTGAAAGTAAATCTTCTCGTGTACGTGTTTTATAAAGGATTTCTGAATGATGACAATTGTTTTGTTTACAGATTGTGATTACTGTCATAATAATTATTGTGGTGTGAACTCATTGAAGTGAACTCATATTTTACAGGTATCGTAACACGTAACACATCATACTTTTTGCTCTGACAATGATGAACGATAACAATAAAAATATTCATACGGCTAGTGGATCATATAAACGCAAATTATAAAAACTCAAAGAAGAAAAAAGTTCGAAATTGTTAAAAACTAATTCTAAAATTGAAAGTTTTTTTAAAAATACGTCAGGACATAGCAGTCAGAATAGTCCAAATGAAAACTATGTTATTACTGATGTTCAAATTCCCAGTACTTCTGCTGCTGTAGAAGAAACTACAAACTTTTCGAGTGATCTAAATACTTCTAGAAATGTTTCTAGTACTCAATCGGCCATGCCCCTGCATCAATCCACCTTAAATGTTCTAGATCCTATACTTCATGGGGCAATTTATCTGTTGATTCGACGGATTTTGTAATAAGAAATCTTCCCAAACACTTACTAGCGATTAAAGATTTTGATTTTTCAAAATCCAAACGGCATTATCCTGATAAAGTAAGAACAGTAAAAGAACATATGTTTTTTAGCCGTTTACCAAACGGCGAAATGAAGAAAAGAGAGTGGCTTATGTATTCAAATACTACCGGCTGCCTGTATTGTGTTCCATGCAAATTATTCCACTATCACAACGATAGTTCTTTCTGCAAGGGATTCAATGACTGGAAAAATTCTAACCGACTTAATGAACACGAACAGAGTGCGGAACATAGGTTAAATATAAAAACCTTCGTCTTACGAGGCAATGTTTTAGGAAAAATTGATTCTGCATTACACGAAAACTACCTTAAGGAAGTTGAATATTGGCATCGAGTGCTAAAACGTGTAGTAGACGTTGTCAAGTTTCTCGGCACCCGTGGCCTGGCTTTTCGAGGGAGCCAAGAAATATTCGGTTTCCAAGGAAACGGTAATTTCATGGGGGCATTATAGCTTGTTGCAGAATACGATGATTTTTGAAAAGCCCATATTGAAAGTAAAGGAAATCCAGGATCCGGAAATGTAAGCTATCTGTCAAAAACTATTTGTAACGAGTTTATAGAGTTAACTAGCTGACCCGACCACGCGTTGCTGTGGCTAAAGTTTTTGTTATATTACATTATAGTAAACAATCTAAGAGGAACAATAAGAGAACATCAGTCACGGAATCCACTATGCTTTTTCACACAGATGGTATTTGTAAAAAAATATGGTGATCTCCTTATTTGACTTTCTACTACTATAACCCTTTAGTACAATGAAATTATTTACGAACAAATACGAAAATGTTGATGTTGGTATACAAATTCACTGGATTGAGATTTGAAGGGGAAGTACGTTGAACACAATTAATTAAAATGTTCTTACACTTGATATTAAGCAGAAATCAATAGGTACAAAATAAAAATTTATCAGATTTATTATTTCCATTTAATTTTATAACAAATATAAGTATATTACAGTATAATACAGTAAATAACATGTGACGCTTAAACTCATGAATGAGGTAGGCAAGGCAGACAGTCTTAAACTTTTAAACATTAATATCTATTTTTTTGAATTATAAATACTTTCAATTTCAATTTAATTTAACACCAATCGGTGCACAATGTTTTTGGTTAACCTGTCTTTAGCTAACACAAATAGATTCGACGGTTTCCCAACACGTGAACACGCAACATATAGTTGCCCATGAGAAAAACATGGATTTTCCAAATCTAAACCACAAATGGACATTGTTTGACCTTGAGATTTATTTATAGACATGGCGGAAGCTAAACGAATTGGAAACTGTAGCCTTTTGAAGGGTATGGTAGAATCTGATGGAATCATCGGAATACGTGGCAGCAGGGCCACTTTTCCTTTAAACTTCCCAGCCAAAATGGTTGCTTCAAGAATGTTTCCGGTGATCTTTTTGATGACCAAACACGTACCGTTACATAATTGAGGTGGATTCAAATTACGGAGGAGAAAACTTGTTATCATAGCACATTGAAATAATAAGTGCTAAATATTTTTTAATAGAGGTTAAATAAAAACAATAAAAAAAATATTTGTACAACTATTGAAAAAGTGTAGGAAATTGTGTATCATTTTTGCATTGACATTTTAATTAAATTTTATAATTATGTTATTAATACTTACATACATATATTCAAATTAAATTATAAAGTTTTGATCAATGAAGCACAAATAAGTAAAAAACAGGATTAATTTCACTGTATTATCTTCATTATAATATGAATTCAATTTACACTTCAGTCTAAGTAACACGTGGCCGGCTATGCTAACACCAAGAATTTAAAAAGTGGAAATAATTGAATTATACGGTATTTCGTTTTAATAATTCACTACAAAATAAATTTAATTAATTTTATAGCGTCATCAACACGTGGTAATTAATGCTGTTAAAATGTAGCTTATATGACACGTTCGTAGATTTACCATAGCAGCGCCATCTATTGATTACTTACTCAACCCAGTCGAAAGGTATCGACATCTGTTAGAATCATTTGGAGTTAACAGATAATTGTGACTGTCAAATAATAACAGACAAATAATTAGCTGAATTATACGGTATTTCGTTCACTACAAAATAAATTTAATTAATTTTATAGCGTCAACAACACGTGGTAATTATGCTGTTAAAATGTAGCTTATATGACACGTTCGTAGATTTACCATAGCAGCGCCATCTATTGATTACTTACTCAACCCAGTCGAAAGGTATCGACATCTGTTAGAATCATTTGGACTTAACAGATAATTGTGAATAGTGACTAATAACTGACAAATAATTAGCAATAAATTAAAATTGCGACTATAATTTGAGATTTAAACTATCCTATCTCTCAAGTTGGATCGAACTGCACATGGTGTGCGAATTTTATTATAATCGGTTAAGTGGTTTAGGAGTCCATTGAGGACAAACATTGTGACACGAGATTTATATATATTTAGATGTACAAAAAAGTAGTTTCTGTCATTGTGGATGAATTAAGGAAAAGTAAGTACTATTCTCTCAGTGTTGATTCTACACCAGACATCACACATTCAGACCAATTGACAGTGATCCTACGGTATGTTTTAAGTGATGGTATGCCTGTAGAAAGATTTATAGCTTTCATTAAATTTCATGACCACACTGGAGCACACATGGCGGAAATTATTTTAAATACCCTGTCAGAGCTAGATATTCCATTGTGCGATATGAGAGGCCAGTCATATGATAATGCATCGAATATGTCGGGCAAATATAAAGGTTTACAAGCGATAATAAAAGAACAAAACAATTTAGCTAAGTACGTTCCATGCTCCGCTCATTCGTTGAATCTAGTAGGCACACATGCGGCTGATTGCTGTTTGGCAGTAACAAAAAACTATTTATGTTTATTCAAGAATTTTACGTTTTCATGAGATTGTTGTGTTGGAAAACCTTGTCAAAAATAGCAGTAACGAAAAGAAACTCCTTCCGAAAAGAGTGAACATTACAAGATGGGCTTCCAAATAGCATGCTGTAAAAGCTATTTTACTCAACTACTGGAGCTACTACGATGCAGTAAAAAAAATATCAGACGATAAAGGGGAAACAAATGTGAGCCGAGCTGAAGCTAATGGAATCAGTAAACAATTTTTTAAGTTAGAGAATGCTATTTTACTGAACATGTGGTACGATATTTTACAACGTTTTGACAAGAGTTGTAAAACACTGCTACAGACTTGAATGTGACTTGAAACATATACAAATCTCTAAAGGAGTACGTACTAAGTCTGAGAGATAACTTTGATTCCTACGAAAAAAGAGGAAAAGAGTTGTCTACAAATGAAACCTATATTCTTGAAATGAAACCTATATTCTTGAAATGAAAAGACGCCAGAAAAGAAAAGCTCTCCCTGGCGAAGATCAAGAAGATGAACCTGAACCCCACTTTGATGGAAAAGAAGACTTAAAGATAAAAATACATTCAATGTTGTAATTCAGAATTGAATAAAAGGTCAGAAGTTTATTTCAGTCTTCATGAAGAATTTGGGTTTTTAAACAACTTATCATCAATTTCCAATGAAGAAATAAGGTGAAAAGCTTCTATTGTGGCTAAAAAGTATCGAACCGACATAGATGGTGACTTTGGAGAAGACTGTGTACAGTTCAAAGGCTTCGTTGAAGGTATATTTAATGAAGAAAGAGAACCTCATGATAACAAGATTACCAAGCCCCCAAGGAATACACTTTTGGAGTATTTGAAACTCAAGCACGAGTTGATTAACGATTTTGCAGCCAAAAAAGCTAGGAAAGTGAGCGTTTAGATTTATTTGAACATTACTGTGAACATTCACTGTAATATATACAGTGTGAGTGAATGTTTATTTTTAGAACTAATATGTTGTACCAATTTTAAAAAGTAAAATTATAAAAATAAACGTTATGTATTAATATGAAATCTGCTTTATACTTTAATTCCATAATCGTGAAGTTAAAGGATACGATATAATAATTATAAGCCATTTTATATTATTGCTAGCATCCATTAATGTTTTCCAATTGGTGTTTATCTTTAAGATATCTCAACTACTCACTTGTTTTGACGTGAGCTTGAAATAAGGCACATTTCAATTTTCCACCTAAGGGGCGACCGGGGCGGGGGCCGCTCGGGTTAATTTGGCCTAGGGCCGCAAGTACCCTAAATCCGGCACTGTTTGTACCGTGTAGGGTACACCCACGTCATACAGCATATGCGAGTAGCGCGCTCTAGGTTCGTAAGTTCGATGTCATGCATTTAATTTTAAGCAGTCGTGTAATAGCGTTGTAGCGATTGAGTGCAACTTAGCTGTCATAATAAATTACCAAGATGTTGACGTTAATGAGGAACCAACACTTACAGGGGCTGTATTAGCGGAAACAGTTGAATCATACCTAAATTCCTTGAATTTAGATTTTGAAAACTGTGTGGGCATAGGTACAGATACTTGCAGCGTCATGATGTCCGAACAAAAAGGAGCTGTGTCAAATTTACAAAAGAAATTGAAGAACGCTATTAAATGTCCATGTTATAGCCATACCCTTAATTTGTCCCTTTCTAAATCCATCAAAATTCAATTTATTAGAAACGCAACGGGCGTAATGAAGGAAGTAATCCATTTTTTTAAATCTTCATCGAAACGGAATTCATTACTAAAAAAAATAAACAATGAACAACTTATTTCATTGTGCGAAACACGGTGGGCTGAAAGACACGATTCAGTTTTAAAATTTAAACAATCTTTTCTAAAAATTATTGAATCCTTACAAATTGTTTCGAATTGGAAGGACATAGATTCTTCTGCCAAAGCTAACTCATTACTTAACTCCCTTTTAAAAACTGAATTTCTCTTTTCCCTTCATTGCTTATCATATGTTTTAAGTTATACATTTGGTGTGAGCAGAATTTTACAAAAAAAATGTATAGATGTCCAATCTGCCGAACAGCTGATAAATGATATACTGAGAGTTTTAAAATCAAAAAGAGAGACATGTGATGCATCCTTTGTCCCAATTTATCAGGAATTAAAAGAGATTCACGAATCTCTTGATGTCCCCTTTGCTATGCCTCGCATTTCTTCAAAACAAGTTAACCGCCCCAATTATCCAGTTTCAGATCCAGAGCAATTTTATAAAATTTCAATATTCATCCCCCTTCTAGAAAACATAGCCGAAGATCTTTCCTTTAGATTTGATAAGTTACTATTTAATGCAATTGAAATAAATAATTTGGTGCCGAAACATGTAGATGGCTTAGATGAATCCAAGATTAATATAATGAAAAATAAAATGATCTCGTTTTTAAGCCCATTCCTTTCAATAAAAGATAATGTTTCAGAAAGCATTGCTTCAGAAATAGATTTGTGGATTCAGCATTGGAGAGATTTGTTGAAAAAAGATTTGCCAGACAATGTTATAAGCACTTATGCAAAATGCGATGCAGATATTTTTCCGCACATCAAACTAGCGCTCCACATAGTTTCTACAATGCCTGTAAGTGTTGCGTCTTCAGAACGTAGCTTCTCAACACTTAAAATAATAAAAAATTGGCTGAGAGCAACAATGGGCCAAGAAAGAATTTCAAGTTTAGCTCTTTTATACATACACCGAAATGTTGAAATTAATATTGATTCGGTAATTAATAAGTTTGCTACTGAAAAAAAAAAATTAGACTTTATCTGTTTAAATAATTATTTTATATTTGTGATATTATGTATCATTCTTACGTATTATGTAGTATTTTATTAAATTACAAAAAAAAATTACGTTTATGTTACTTTATTATTAATAATTTTTAATAACCATTATGTTCCTTAAAACCCTAAAGTTTATTTTTGTAATGTGTTTTTATTTTACATAGAGATTTAAATTACAAATAATACAGTGTTATTAAAAAAGTGTTTGTTTTAATTTTTTTTCCTTTAACCCTCTTTTACAGTTACAAGGCGACTTCTTGAAGTTATTACCCCCCCTAAGAAAATGTCGTAAAGACGCCACTGTTTGAAGGTCACGAAATTTTGCCCCCAAAACATCAGGATTTACGCCGGCATTCGTTTCTTACCAAGCTGGTGTATTCTGTGATAATACTTTCCAAATATTTAACGACTGGGAAAACTAAGAGGCAACAGGTTCTAATAGATACGTTTGGAACTAAACTTCAACTCATTAAATGTGCGCTAATATTTTGAATGACTTTATTTTCTACTTATCGAATTTATATTTTATGTTGTCCTATCCAACAAAATAAGTTTTTTGGATACTGTTTTTTTCAAAAGAATGTTCATTTTCCTTCACTATATATTTTTTGCATTGTTTTTTAGTCTAAAAAGTCTCATTGTGGAACATACTTGTTCCACAATATGAAACAAAAATCACGATGTAAAAAAAATCCCAATTTATTTTCTAAATCGATATATTGATATAAACGTGAAATGTCGAGGAATATGTCAATATATGTGCATGAAACAACAAAATTACAAAATTCAATCATAACCTCTGGCAATTCACCGAAACGTAATTTATATCTCATTGTGGAACACTTTCCCCTATGGTTTTAACTTGCACTCACAGGTGATATTGCTTCGCATGCTAAACGAATAGAGCATAGTGATATACTGCATTCACAATTGGTCAAAATGTAGTGGAAGTTTGTCAGATATATCAATAATCTTATCATATACATTCTATAACTATAATTCTTATGCATAATCCTTTTTTGTTGACATCAAAAAATATCAACGGTGTTTGTTTCATTTCAGTACCTAAAATATCATCAAAATAAAAATTTCAGCGGATCAACTGAATTGATAAAAATAATCTTCTTTCTGAAACAATCCGTAAAACCTCCTGCCACCAGATGTAAATAAGATTATTTGAAAAAGAATGGCGTGAAACGTAATACCCAGAAAAAGCGATAAATTACATTCTACCGGCAGCTACCCCAATAATCTGCATTTATAGCTTATCAATCAATTGCTGGCTAATCTTCTCTCTCTCTCTAATGTACCTTTAGGATAAATGAAAATCTATAGTAGCTGAAGCATAATAAATCAATGTAGCGGTAACGGTTGAAATAATACCATTCAGCAGATTTTCTCGCTAAGGATACCTAATGTAGGAATAAATTGAAATAATGGAAATAATATCGGTTTAAAATGGTTTTTTACACTGTTGGTAAGTGTATATATCATATGGATTGGAAGGATTTGTCAGTATATTTAAACGATGAATATCTATAAATAGTTTTTTTAAAACATTAAGGCATATGTTTCATTGAACAAGTACCTATAAATTAGCATACATGGTTTGAGAATGTTTAGTTATTAATTATTACTATTTCATAAAGAAAACTTCTTCCCAGGACTTTTCTTCACAATATATAGGTAGGCTATTTTTAGTGTTACCGCCGAGACGAGAGATTCTCGACTCTCGTCTCGTATCGCCCTCTCTCGACGAGACGAGAGACAAATTCTCTCGTCTGACGAGACGAGACGAGAGAAGCACCCTCTCTCGTCAAGAAATGCTCGTCTCTCGATCACTCTCGAGCAAAAAACGTAATAATTTTTGACATTTTTGAAATCTTCTTAAATTCGTCTTTGCAAAAATATATATAATGTCTATATTTGGACCAGCGGTTTTTGAGTTATTCGACCGCAAACATATTATTATTAACAGAATAAAAATGTTTGTGTATTCACTAACCGCGTTGTAAAATTGTTTTCAGTTCCTGAGATACGGTGATTGGTTAAAAACCTCTAAAATTAAATCCTTTCAACTGCAAAGGTTTTAATTTTAGGACAACGTTCTTGAAATCTTTGTATTCTTTTAATTTTTGTAAACTACCGGTACCTTTTTTCATATTACTTGTTATAAGTCTCTGATTTATCATGGTCAAATTCATATTTTTAAATACGGTCCAAGATTTTTTCATATTAATTTTTGAGTACACAATACCTCAAACACAATGATGTACGTTTCGACACAAATTGTACATTGTCGGGAATTTTTTCAAAATATTCTCAGTAGACTTATGGCTTTTTTAAATATTACCTCAATTTTTGCTTGAGATAGAATAAAATTGAGGTAGAAAACAAGAAAAATATAATATTTGAAACATAGGTACTAAAAATATATCAAAAAATTTCCTGACTATCTATGTGTTGAAACGTACATAATTGTAGTTGCACACTCAAATGAACACACTGTATAAATGCGAAATAAGAGTACGGTGAAAAATGCAATCTTAACAAAAATAATAAAACGCCAATTTTAATAATTAATTTTCATTCTGAAGAGTCAGAAAAAATATTGCAGTTAACATAAAATTTACTAATACACTAAAAAGTAAACGGTTTTAAGGATTAAAACTAACTTTTCCGCATCTGTGGCCCTGAACAATATTCTATCATAAAATTGTTACTTGTATACACTTCGGGGGATGTATCGTGCTAACAAACCGAATCTTCTCCAAAAATAACCAATAATTCGGTATATCTGGATTTATATGACCCACTGTACTCGCTCTAGTCAACTGAAAATCAATAGGGTACATCTGTGAGACACCTTGAACAATATTCAATCATAAAATTGATCAATCGTATACTCTCTGGAGGCTGTATCGTGCTAACAAACTGAAAAGTCTCCAAAAATGACAAAAATTTGGTACTTCAAGTACCATAGAGTACCCGTTGTACTGGCTATAGTGAGCTGAATATCAATAGAGTTCACCTTTAAGACGCCCTTAATAATATCCAATCATAAAATTGGTCACTTGTATATACTCCGGAGGCTGTATCGTGCTAACAAACTGAAACTTCTCCAAAAAAGACAAAAATATCGTACTTAAAGTTCTGTCGCACCTGTTGTATTGGCTGTGGTCAGCTGAAAATCAATAGGGTTCATCAGTGAGATGCCCTGAATAATATTCAATCATAAAATTGGTGACTTGTTGAACTCCGGAGGCTGTATCGTGCTAATAAGACATGTAAGGAAAAGTGGCCGACGACAACGACGACGACGACGACATACACACAGGATTTTTTATTCTAAAACTCAAAAAAAAATTTCAAAATTCCAACTTTTTTTGGGGCAAACCAATACTTTTCTCGCATATGGAAAGGTTGGGCGGAAAAGTAATACATTACAGATAGGTACCTAGATACAAAAAAGGTTGATATAATGATGTATAAAAAGTAAGTTAGGCTAAAAAAAACATTTATTACCTATATTTAGTTAATACTTATACATATATTAGGAACACTGAAAACTTTGGAAATTTAAAGTAATAATTTTTTAACAAATATATTATTCTTAAGGCTACACGAATACCAAGAGCATATCAATGTTCTCACTGATTCTGCGTTAAGACGGCTCCTATGTTTTCTTATTACGAGCCCTGCTTTTAAAAACATTCTTTCGGCAGGAACACTGGTAGCAGGTAGGGCTAATATATCCCTAGCCATTCCAGCAAGATATGGAAATATTTCCTCATAGTCACCCCGCCGTTTTAAAATATTGGTATCTCGACCAGCTCTTTCTCCGTCTATACATTTTTGATATTCGGCTCTTGCTACCTCTCTATTGTTGATGTTAATGTTTGGTTTTTTATATAAGCCAGCTATAAATTCGTCACTACTTGTTAATGATGAATATTTCTCTGTTTCTATTTCCGTCGCCTTGGCGATAGTTGCAGTTGGTTTTAAGTAAAATGAATAGAAGATTTCGTCAAATTTCTTCAAAGATCCTTCTTTAATTTGTCTTCCTCACGGGGTCAAATAAATGTCTCTATTTTGTGCCTCGGATCTAATACTAACGCCGCACAATAAACCCAATTCGTTTTATAATAATACTACAGCATTTTGTCTCTCCATGCTTGAAATGCTTCTATTAAGGTGTTTTCCACATTAGTGGCTTCTATATCATTGAAAGAAATGAATAAAGATTTTAATTTGTCTAGCAATATGTTAAAACCAACTATAACGAAAGGTAATGTTGAGTAGGTTTCTCCACAAAGTGTAGTACTAAGTGATTTAAAATATTTTAAAAATTGACATAATGCCAATTAATTTCCATTGCGCTTCTGTTAAAAGTAAGTGACTGAAATCTTCGTTACTTCGAAGGAAACTGTTTAGGGCCTTTTTTAAACGAATCGCTACATTTAACATATCGCAAGTAGAATTCCATCTTGTAGACACATCTATATTTACTGACACATATTTTATGTTGGCAGCATCACATAACGTTTTCAACAGATTCTGCATTTGTTCAGATTTTTAAATTTTTTTAAACAAACATCGTCAAAGGCGCTAATTCTGTCTCTTGGTTAATTTAGGCCAAATCATCATCGTCGCCCTCTTCAATGGATTCATTTACCAATTTTAATAGTTTTAATCTATCTTGCACACCCACGTTTAAAATATGCACAAAAAATCTATAATGACAATCTTCTGTGTTGAATAAGTGATCTGGACAATCGTTTTTAATTAAATTGTCCAGTTCCTTTAAAAAAGTTGTATTTGCTGCTGCATTATCCACTGTGATTCCGTGCAATTATCAACAATTCCATAATCCTGTGCACATTTGTAAAATATTTCTGGAATATCTTTTCCAGTATGATTACCATTATATGACAAAAATTCTATTACTACTGAATTCAGATTCCAAAATTCATCAATAAAATGTGCTGTTATCCCATAATAGAACTTATAGAAGTTCATCCATCGATTGTGAAAGATATTTGCGATTTATTCTCTTTTGAAACTTCTAATATCTGTTTCTAAACCAAATTATATGGTTTAGTTTTTTGAAGAAAGTTTGAGTATGTTCATCGTCAAAAAAGCTAAATGGTAGGTACTTCAAAGACTCCCACTCGACGATATCTTCGTCTTTTACAGGGACCTGAAATAAAAAGGAATGTTGATTCGTGCGGTTTTTTTAGAGCACCCTGTATAGACAAAAATAATTTTATAACAGGCACCTCTTAACCCTTATAAACTTCGTCAAACGTTTTTCTGATATCTTTATTGGTGCAGGAGAAATTGACCTTTGTCGCACTAATGGGCTACCCTGTAATAAATACCAAGCAAAGTTGTATCTCATTTAGGTTAGGTTCTGTTGTTTTCGACATATATTGCACACAATTTATGTCAAATATAGTAGAACCTAACATCAACGCGTTAAAATTAAGCTTGGTTTTTACTATATTTGGTTTAAATTACGAGAGAAGCGAAACGAGACGTTAGAAGGTCGTTTCTTGTCTCGTTTCGCCCTCTCTCTACGAGACGAGATACACTTTTCTCTCATCTGGCGAGACGAGACGAGAGAAGGCCTTCTCTCGTCTCATCTCGCGGCAACACTAGCTATTTTTGACTCATTGGGTGCGTTCATCCGAGACACCGATCCCTGAGCTCTCGGGTAGCGATCTTTAAAAATTTTATAAACGCGACACTTCTTCTACTTTGCTACTGAATGGTTGCCATTTTATAGATCATATTTATTTTCGCTCAGTCGATCAAGTATCGGTGATCATAAGACAAGTAGTGGGAATTTTGAATTTAAATTGCGAGCGAGTTGTTGATACTGGAGTGTTTTTTAGAATGGAAAGTGTGGGTTTAGATAAAAATGTTCATGGACTATTAACAAAAATGATGCCGTTGTGGTAGAGGAAGGCGGTATAGCCAGTTTGGGAATTAAAACTCACAAATTATTGCATTTTAAGAATGTCATAAGTATATTATTTTTAAAATGAATTACTTACTTCAAACGCCTGTCTCGTCATTCTGAAACGTTCTTTGAATCAAACATCATCAAATCTGTGGACTGATTTTTCAACAAAATTTGCATTTCTTGGTCTTCTTTCCCTCAATCTACCTTCTAACATATTTCTTGGAATAGGATTAACAGGATTTTCAACCATTGCATTTACTGCGTTCAAGTTGAAATTATCATCTGCCTTGCAAACAGATTTGCAACTATTCCTTCAGCAATAAGTTTTTATTTTTATTCACATAAAAACAATACAAATTGAGAAGTAATGACAATGAATTGTATTCATTGGTAATAAAGGAATAAACCAGCAAGAAACTGTAAAATAATCAACGAATGACAAATAATATGGTGATCACAAATCCCAAGAAATAGTTGTGCATCAGAATCAAAGAGCGATCAAGTAAAATATGGTGGGGACTAGGAAGCTCTACTTTCAGAGCGATCTCAAAAATTTTTCCAGATGAACGCTGCCATTCCAAAATGTATTGAAAAAATGTTTAATTATTAAAATATTTGTCCAAAGGAACCCAAATATATCGATATAAATATATAAAGGTGGGTAACGGCTCTATAAATTTAATTTGAAAATTACCTTTTTAATCAATCGCCGAAAATGATATCTGACATAATCGTGACGTCATGAAAAGCATAAACAAATAAAATTCATTCGTACGTTGCATTGTGAGAATCGAATGATATTGAGAATCAATTACTCAGATGTCGAATAGCACAAGAATGAAATATTTTCTAAACAGTATATCACAAAATTTGAATGAAATATTTACGATTTTCTACTCTTGAATTTCCAATTATCTTAATTGTATGATGAGTTGCTTTGTTATAAGGCAAATAGGCGTTGACAACTGACAACCAACCATCAAAAACAAAATATTCTTTTTTTGTAATGTATTAGGGTAATTACTGAAACTTTCGGACCTTTTTAAGAAAATTGTCAATATCCCTATTAAGGAACTTACCTATTTTATTAACAATGTGTAATTGAAATATATATTAGATGAGAGAAAAAATCTGTACAGTGTGTCATTATTAAAAATAAAATCTTCCATACCGTTGATCGAAGGCATTATGTATTTACACTCAACTACAAACTCATTAATACAGTTTCCTATAATTAGCGTTTGTAAGTGGATACTCGCTTTCCCACATTGAGTCTAGGGGTTGTTTATCACGAAGTCCATTCACACAACTGTTCCCAATTATTGAACCCACACCTCTTGAAATCAATTTCGATACGCTGTGACTGCAAAAGCAATTCAAGCGAACGTTGTGAATGTTTCTGCAATATGATCTAAACTGTATAGAGATTGATTTTATAAATAACAGAGCTTTAATACATTAATTCCATTTAAAAAAGAAATAATGCTCGAGTTCAAGGTTAACAGTTACAAGAGTGAGAAACAAACAGTTTACTTCTATCATCAAATGTTTGAAAAATATAAACAATATGTCACTTTATAATTTATTCGCAATTTAATGGTACTAAAATATACAGGGTGAAAAAAAATGTGATCCCTACCTTAACCCTTTCTCTCACGGTGTCTTCAATTGATGACATCGAATTATATTGAGAAGTATGGATACTACAGCGAAATTTTCTGGTTTACCCATAATGTCAGCAATTGGTTACACACACTATTAGAAAACAATATATAATATTGTCCTGCTATCTGCTGTGTAGTAGCGAGACTTTATTTTTAATATTTCATTTGACGAATAGAACCCTACGTTACCGCGACAACATGATAAAACAAAAACAAAGGTGGCGGGTGTTACTTTGTTATTATAGACATCTTAGTATTTTTCAGACATTAGTAAATAACCACTAAATTGTTCGTTTTTGTCGAAATAGTTCGTTGTGTTCCCCATTGTGCACAAGATTTTTGTAAATATTGTTGTCATCAATTGATTACATTGTGAGTCAACGTCCAACAATATACCAAGGTAAAGATAAAATGTGTTTTTTATTACTTTGATTTCAATTTTGTGATTTATATTAGAAAATGGCTTCCAAGCGTAACGTGCCGTTAAAATATGAGGAGTTAATGAAAATAGTGGATGAAATGTCAGACATTAGTGATGAAAATGATGAAATAGACTCAGAAATTGGAGAAAATTTGGAAGGTAAATGTATATCTATCGCTATTATTTCTTGAAATACGAGTTATTGTGTTTTTAAAAGTGGGAGAAATGTGCGATGTCGACAGTGAATTTAACGAAACGTGTAAATAGATGAAGGAGAACCAGATATAGGGCAAGAAATGCAAGATGCCAAAGGAGTCAAAACGCAAGATGGTGCCGTAGAAGAAATGCAGGAAGGTGAGGTATAAGAAATGCAGGGTAATGACAATGAGGATATTATTCAGAAAGACGTAAAGCAAAGGAAGGAAAAGGCGGAAACAAAGATAGTAGTAACAGAGTATATGGAAACAAATCAACTTACTACGAAAGAAAACAATATATGGATGAAAAATGTGACATATCTTACATCGAAAGGAATATACAACTATATTTCGACATTTTTTTATCAAATTACAACGTGATGTTATATTTACGCAATAAAGCAAAATATTGCACATCTACAACACGTTTGGACAAATTTGCAAAACCTCCCTTCATAACTAACAAGGAAATGGCAAAACAGGAGCGACGATCTGTACAGGAAGTGATAAGTATAGATGGAATCGTACTTGTAAAATGGTTTGAAAACACACCGATGCACATAGCATCGACCTTCGTAGGACTTAGTGAAAAAGATCAAGCTAAACGTTGGGATAAAACCATCAAACAATTTGTGTATGTGTCATGCCCCGAATCAATCAAATTATACAATTCTAGTATGGGAGGGATCGACAAACTTGACTTTCTGATTCAAATTTATCGAACATTTATTAGTTCCAAGAAGTTGACACTTCGAATGTTCACACACGCAACATCATGGCTAGAATACAGACAACAAGCTCAAGCACTAAACATACCAAAAAGGATATACTAGAATTATTTAACTTTAGATCACCTAAAGCACAAAGAGGACGACCCCCTACGAATATTCAGTACAACCAACAATATCAAGACCAACGTCCAATACCAGAAGTTAGACGGGACAACGTTGGTAATTTGCCTATCCATGAAAATTCAAAATTATTTTCGTGGTGTAAAAATGAGTGTTGCAAAGATACATCAAGATTGGAATGTAGTAAGTGCCTTGTACATTTGTGTTTAACAAAAGATAAGAATTGTTTCATAAATTTGTATTTTGAATAATAAAAATTTTAAAAAAATTTTCTACTTTACTTTTATTTAACGTCTTTAATACAAAATCGACGTGTTACTGCCACTACGTAGCAACCGTTGGCTCATACTGCCATCAATTGACGACATGCCACTACCGCAATCTGGGAGCAGCTAAGGTGATATTTAAAGTCTTAAAAATCATAAAAAAAAATCAATTTTTAAGGATCTCCTTTGACAAAATTTTATTGCCAATAACAATAATTCGTGAGCGATAGGGTTAAACCCCTTCAAATGTCAGGTAAACCCCCAATTTTTTTAATGGGAGTTTGAGCTTGTGTTGTATCGTTTGAAAGGAGTTTATTGCAAAATTAACATAGAAAAAAATAAAATCACGTGATTATCGAAATTCGCTACAATACACTCAAAAATAAAAATGTAATACTTAGTTTTTTTTAGTCACGAGTGTGTTAGGGTTCGTACCCTATTGGTTGCCGCTCAGCTATTAATTAGGCTTATTGTGCACCCATATCGCAGGTGCTAAGCAGAGTCCCATCCTATACTCTTAGCGAACAATGAGATTCATCGGACTATACTTTCCTGCAATGCCTCCTGGTTTGTATTTAAGAAGATTGTCACTTTCCTAAGTTTACCCGGCCTTGGGACTCTCCTCAGGGGGTGAGTTCGGCCTTAGTTACACTATTTTTTATTACTTCAATTGGGATAAGGTGAATCAACAAACAAAATTTCGGGACAAATGGATTTATTTGACACAAAAATAAATTTACATAACCGTATATTCTCCATACAATACGAACAAGGATCAGTTGTTACAATAAAAATCTTCGGAAGACTCGGGACGTACAGCTTGCAGCAGTATTCACGGGTTCTTGAGCCGTCGTTGTCTGGACTCTGGAGCGATATGGTTCGGTGAGTGGATCGTTGGAGGGTCCGTAGAGGTTCTTAAAAGTCCGTAGAGGTTCTTAAAAGTCCGTAGAGGTCCATACAGGTAAAGGCTGCAGAGCAGCAAGAATAATTAATATCACCCACAAAATTATTTGGAAACTGAGTGCTGAAGTTGATTATCAGCGAAGAATGAACAAAAGAGCGAATTCGACTTGAATCGTAGTTTAAGTCGATATTTAACGATGGTAAAAACGATCACCGATAGGTTCCTAATATTTGAAATAAAAGGATTTGGATGAATTGATGAAAATAGGAACATGTCTCAGCGACATGTTACAAGGTATCTAAATAGGAGGCTCTCCATCTGCATAAAGCAGGACAGTCGAATATAACATGCTTTGCAGTTTCTTCTTCCTCTTCGCACATCCTGCATTGGAGCTTTGTTACGTCAATCCCTATTTTCTTTCGCTAGGTGTACATTGAATAACCAGTGGCCAGTCAAGAATCCTACCACTTTTCGTAGTTCTTCTTTGCCCAATCTAAGAGCACTGCTGCATTGGAATTCGATGGTCTCCAACCCTATTCCAGCGCTTGTGGTATTCATTCTACATTCAGTTGGAAATAGTTTTTCGTATGACGCTATAGGAAACGCCGCATGTTGGTTCTGGTCTCATGAGGCAGAGATTACTCCATTCTTGGCACAATTATCAGCTGCCTCATTTCTAGCCCTACCTGTGTGACTTGGCACCAAAGTGAGGATTACCTTATTGACATTTGCCAAGGTTTTCTAGGTATTATGACAGTGCCACACTATCTTCGAAGTATAGCTATGGCTTGCTAGGGCCATAAGCGCCGCCCGATTGTCCGTAATCGCATGAATAGTATTTTTATTATATTTCCTATCTATGCATGTTCTGCCGCATTCGGTTAGTGCAGCTATTTCTGCTTGGAATACGGTCGGTAGCTTACCGAAGCATACGTTTATGCTTTGCCAGGACCTCACGCCGTAGACGCCTGCTTCTGTGTCCGATGGGGTCATACCAGGTAATATTGTTCAATGTATGTTGATGTTCTCACTGAGCTCATTCAGCTCTGCCACTCAAGTGATATGGTATCTCTTTCCACGACCTTCGGCACTCTATCAGGTGGCATTACAATTATGTCGCACCTCATAGTGTCGTGTATTTTGGTATGTTTGACAGTATGGTGCTTAAACCAGTTTCTATTACACCGCATTCTATATGTAGCAATGTAGCAATTTTGTCCTTCCCCTCTATGTATAGATCTAAGGGTGAGATGTTCAGCTGTATCTCCATTGCTGCGGTTGGAGCGCCTTTCATGGCGCCTGTGATGCTCAGACACACATCTCGCTGCACTTTGGAAAGCGTTTCAGCGGTTGTGCTTTGCTGGACATTAGGCCACCACACAATTCCGCCGTACACCACCCTCGATCTGATTACCCTGGTGCAGGCGCGGATATGGGGGTGGGGCACAAGTGCACGTCCCCCTCCCCCCAGACGGGTTAACGGGTCAAAAATACACTAGATATAATAGAAATATTTTAATATGTTTTAGAGAACTTGAAGTTTTAATTCATAGTTGTCTTTCAAATACTTAAATAGCTTTACTGGTTTTATTTCACAATAACTAAGGACATTTTTAACATAAAATAGAGCCGCTTCATGGACGCCGACACCGTGCCAGTGTCCTAGACCATCGGTATATGGCGTACGTGTATACGGCCGCGTAGTTATGGAGTTACAGCTTTTGAATATCTTCGCCAGGGGCCGAGTCTTAGCTTCTCCGCCAGTCGCCAGAGCACTGTGAAGTAGAACACGCTGCCCGGACACCAGCCTTTTTCTCAGTTTAGTAATTACAGAGATTGTAATAGTTCCACGTCTATATTGTTTACGGTGACATTGTAAAGTGAAAAATGAGCGGAAGCGGAGGGAGGAAAAGACAACTAGGTCTTGAGTCTTTCTTTTCTAAAAAAACTAAGGTAAGTTTACAAATTACTTACAGTAATCTATGATTTTCTGATTATGTAGCTGTTATGTTATAGTTCAGCAAATTTTAAAATAATTTTTTACGAACTAGTATCTCCTACCTGTGTTTTTTTTTCAGTCAGACGCATCAGAATCGCAGGAGAAAGATGCAGCAGACTCTGCCACGCTAGAAGGAAGATGCTTTTCTCAAGAAGGTCTTACCGCAAACGACCATGCATTGGAATTACCGGCAGATACGGGCAGTTCATCTTCAGTTTTTCGTGATTTCGGCCAACTTTTGATGAAGAGGGAGGACATTTCTTTACTTAAAGATGAAAAAAAATATCAGTGGCTGAAAAACTGTTGGGTACCCTCACAAAACTACACATTTCCTGTAGTGCCAGAAGGAAACAAAAACCCCTTCGTGCTAGCGTCGCAGAAACAGTGTATTTCTAGTCGAATAACTGTCTTGTAAATAAGCATTCTTGGTAACTGAACTTGAGATATATCTGGTAATTCATATTCGAATCGATCCCAAAGTGCAACAATGTCATCAGAGGGTTCATCATCCCATCCCAATTTCGATAACCAAAGCAATTGAATGATATATTTGGCCATAAACACTAGGGGTGCTATGTACCCCAATGGGTCGAATATTCTAGCTGTTTGTGACAGGATACTACGATTCGTACATTTTGATTCAATAGAAGTGAATTTATAAGAAAAAACATCTGCCCTGGGATTCCATTGCAATCCGAGGAGTTTTACGAGTGGTACAACAAACTTACCAGACTGTTCTCGGTAAACAGATCGTTTCTATATATTTTCACATTTCAAATTATCTGGGGATATAATATTAGAGACTGGAGGTTGCTCTATCTCCCAGAATTTTCTTAGTGTAAAATCGATCTGAGATTCTAAAGAAGCATGGCAACTGAGTAATGATGTATTTGGAGTAACACATGTGGTTTTACCCTGTAAAATCCACCCAAAACGGTTTCAAGAGCTACGGGTTGACCCTCTTGGCCAAAAATCCGAGAAGAACCTAATACAAATGGTACAATTTCTGCTCCAACTAAAATGTCAATAGGACCAGGAATGTGGCATTGATTATCTGCAAAGGGTAAATTTTTAATATGAGACCAACCTTGCGTACCAATAGTTAGTTTTGGCTGTTCGCAGCAGACCTTTAGCAAAACAATCGCTTCAAAAGTGAAGGTAGGCTCAGGTTTACCACAAGGTTTGATCAGGCATTGGGTGATACCTTTATTTGAACTGTAAGTTATATCGTTAATACCCTCAATAGGTGTCGAAAAGGTGTGACGTCGTAAACCTAAACGATTGACACATTTTCAGATATGAAGTTAGCCATACTAGCAGTATCTAATAAAATTCTAACCTTTTGAAAGTTTCCACAAGCATAGTTGATTTCTACTACGGCCGTTGACAGCATTACCGTAGAGTTGCTAAAACTATTTGTGCAAGAACAATGAAGTGTATTAGTCGACTGAGACACATTTGGTGGAGGAGGTAAAGATTTAATCGCTGAAGACTGCACATTAGTATTCAGATTATCTGGAATTAAACTAGAAGAGCTTGAACTTGAAGAATATGTATCTAAGTTTTTTTTTAAATGAAGTATGCTATGATGGGGCAATCTACATGTTTTACACCTTGAAGAAGAAGGGCATTGCCGTACCGAATGGTTAGGACGTAACGAATTGCGACATAACTTATGCTGTTGTACGACTGCTAGTCTATCATTACGATTTTTTTCCAAAAAATGCATACACCGATATAGTGCATGAGAAGATGCGCAAATGACACATTTATTATTGCGTTGTTGGTTATCAACAGTATTAACATATGCCGAAGGCATACTAGATGTTTTAGAAGGATATTGAAAATTAAAATTTTTGTATTTTGAAGATTGAGAATTTTGATTTGAATGTGTATGTTTTTCTTTACTCAAAGATGAAGCACCCGTAGTTTGAATCGATTCCAGAGCCTTACAATGCTGTTCCAAAAATGTAACTAATTGTGTATAGGTAGGCATATCGATGTTGCTATGTTCAATTTCGAAATTGGTTCTAGTCTTTGAATCTAATTTTAGTAACAAAATATTAAAAATAATGAAATCCCAAGAATCCGTATTAAATTTAAGAGCTTTTAATGCTGCAAGATTTTCTGTAAAAATGTTTAATAAATGTCTAAGCTCTTTTATAGTTGCCTTTTGTAAACATTGAACACTATAAATTTCATTAAAATAGGTTGTAGCTAAAAATCTAGTGTTTTGATATCTTTTAATTAGAGTGTCAAACACAATGATATAATTATTATCTGTCATTGGAATGGACTTGATCAAATTAAAAGGTTCATTCTTTAGCGAGGTTAGCAAATAATGAATTTTTTCTATGTTAGATAAACTTGTGTTTTCATGAATAATACTTCTATAAAGATCATAAAATGCAGGCCATGACTTAATATTGCCTTCAAATAAAGGAACATTTATTTTCGGTAATCGAATATTTTTTTTTTGATTCGAAGAATCGACAGCACTAGAAATCACTGATGAATAATTTAATTCTGAAACCTTTGATTCAATCGCATAAAAATACTTATCTGCCTTAGCTCTAACTTGGAACTCTGCATCAGTAGAAATTAAATAAATGATTGCGTTATGATTTTCTTGGAATTCATCGTTAATTTTATCCACAAACTGAGACCTTACTAAAAAATATTGTTTATAAAATTGATCATTTTTATTATTGAAACCATAACTATATATTTCCTCCAATCGCGTCAGCGACACTTTGCGAAGCCTATCCAGTTTGGCTTTTTTTTGTTATCAACGTCCGCAGGCGGAGCCATTTCTAAATAATTTCAAAATGTTAAATTTTAATCTGTAAAATATCTTAATTTACACTGTTCCGTAAGAACGTCTTTCAATATATCTCAAGACAACTATCAAAGTTAAAATAGTTATTAAAATTATCAAAAGCTGTATTTTGCCTCGATGGGGATTTGTGGCTACGATTGTACTGAATCACCGGTTAGTAGATACAAAAATGCGTTTGCGTTTCTAACAAGCTTATTTGTGGTAAAATGGAATTTTTATACTTTTGTAGTAATAATTTTATTTAACAACAAACAAAAAATATTACTAAATGAAAATAACATGAACTATTTAAAGTATATAATAATACGTAATCCGTGTTCGCTTCTACCCTTCTCCATGCTCCTATGTATAGGACTAGGTTACATCACTATCGGTGTGGTGTAAGGCAATTCGAGTGGCGCCATCTTATTATTTATAACAGAGTCTCAGACGTTGTGCGGGGCATCTACATGAAGGTGGTACTGTAGATAGAGCTGTATAGCCTGGTGGGGATCGTTCTGCTATAACCGTCCCTCTAGCTTCGAGATCGTCCCGATGAGAGGCTAGCACACCAAGCAGGACGATTAAGGTTGTTGTTTCTTGGGTCTACCTCGTAATCCTTTCTTCCTTAGGGGTGGATTGGCAGGTGATGCTACTTCCTCCGTGGTCATATAGTTCCTCTCTGCACTCGTTAATAAGCGACTCGCATACTCAATAGGGTGTTCGGTTGCTCCCTCCCCCTGGACCAAAACTGCACCGATGGCATAGCTACTGGCGTCGGATTTAATAGTGAAGGGTTCACTCTCATCTGCTTGTTTGAGGATTGGAGCAGTTATCAGACAGTTCTTTAATTTGTTATACGCATCTTGCTCAGTTGTTCCCCATTTCCACGGAGTATTCTTCCGAGTCAAATTTGTAAGAGGTTTTGCAATGCTGGCAAAATTTGCAATAAATCGGCGATACCATGAACAAGTTTGGATAAATCTTAGGAGATCCTTTACATGGGTAGGCACAGGTAAATCCACAATTGCTTGAATTTTGTTGGGATCCATCGTTATCCCATCTGGTGTCAGCACGTGGCCTACGAATCCAATGGTCGAACAAGCAAAACGGCATTTAGTTCTATTAATACGGAGTTGGAAATCGTGTAAACGTCGAAAAACTTGTTCCAAGTCCCTCAAGTGGTCTTCAAACGTTGATGAACGAATAATCAAGTCATCTTAATATACTAGAAGTGTTATATGACTGAGACTAATTTTAAACCTATCCATTAATCTCTGAAATGTTGCCGGAGCATTTCTTAGACCGAATGGCATGCGCATGAAGCAGTAAACTCCAAAAGGTGTTATAAACCCGGTTTTCTTCTTATCTTCCTCATGCATTCTTATTTGCCAGTAACCAGATTTGAGATCCAAGGTAGTCATATAAGGTTTGCTCTTTGCTGTGTGTAGCAAATCGTCGATACGAGGAAGTGAGTATCGATCTGGTATCGTAATCGAATTTAATCGGCGATAGTCGACGCAGACCCTAACATCGCCATCTTTCTTTGGTACCATGACGACGGGGGAAGTCCACGCTGTTTCACTTTCCTCGATTATTCCATTAGCCAACATCTCGTCAAGTTTGTCGCGTAAAATGGTTTGCTTGGTGACATTAAGACGATAAGGCGCACTGGAAATTGGTCCACTAGTGCCTGTGTCTATTCGATGCTCCGCCCGCGTGGTAGGAGAGCCATGTTTCTCAAATAAATTTGGAAATTCCTGCAGTATTGCATTCAGCTGGTTTCGATTAGTCGGGCATAGCGTTGCGGCTTCGTTTGGTTGCAGGGAGACATCGAAACTAAATAACTCAAGGATTTTTCGCTTGGTGCCTGTTTTCTTTTGTGGCGAGTAAGTGAGAGGTAGGCTGTCACGAAAAATTTCATCTATGTCTTCCGGTGCATACGCATTACTCGTGTGCTTGTTTTCTTTAACATTTGGGAATCTAGAGTCTGTAGCTTCCCATAACTCATCCCGTAAGGGTGACGTGAAAAACTCTAAGAATGGAGATAAAACGTCATCATTCTCGTCAACGTCCGTGATGTTAAGTTGTATTCTAGGATCTGGTACCTTAGTTGGTTCGCTTTCGATATTTAGAGATTTCTTCGGCTTCTTCGATTCTGCTGATTGATCCCGTGGTCTTTGTATTAGTCCTTGGTACTGTGGTTGAAACTCAAAACGCTCGAAAGGCCGGTCTGCGTAGTACCAGCACCGTTGTCCTAAGTCTAACACGATGCCAACTTTTTCTAGGAAATCTATACCTAATAAGGTTCTGTTGTCCACGGCGTTAGGCAGCACGACAAAGTTGATATTATGAGTTCTACCGCCTAACTCTATAGTAGTAAATGTTGTCAGTAACTCTGTTTGCTTTTGAAGTCCATCAGCGAGTGTGACTCGGGCTGTGGTTTTGGTGAATGCACAATTCTTGTCTTTTAAAAATTTGTAGAGGGTGACGCCAGCTACGCTTGTTTTAGCCGCAGTATCTATATGTGCTTGGCCCTTAATACCACATATTCTTGCAGGAACTGTTGGGACTTCAGGTGTAGATCTTAAAAGCGTATTTATCGAATAGAAGTGGACAGCTTGGGCATCGACAACTTTGCCGACATTAGTGCAATTGGGACAATTGCTGCGGAAGTATCCAGCTCTGCCACATCCGTAGCAGTGAAGGTGACCTTTGTCGGTTTTGGTAACGGTTGATTGTGTAGGCTTCGTATGTGTCGCAGTCGTTTTAGGTTGGTCTTGCTTCTGCCGTTTACGACATTCTTGTATGCTGTGACCTTTAAAATTACAAAACGTGCATCTTAATTTAGTTTTCTTTACCGGTAGCGTATCGGTTGATTCATTGCGTCGTAAAGTAGACGTATCCTTGAGTTCCATTTCTAGATGCTCAACTTGTCTAGCTTTTGTCAGCAAGTCAGTAAACGTAGTGATTTTTCCTCTTGGGATTTTTTCCCTAAGTCTTATGTGCATAAGACCGTAGATTAGATCAATCTGTGTTTCTTCGGAATGTCTTCCTTGTGGAAGTTTGGAAAGGAGTGCTCGTTGGCATTAACTAAATAATGGTTAGATGTTGAATTAAATTAAATGAAATATCAAATGACGGACAATAAATGGTTATTTAAAATTGGAAAAAATAAAACAATAATCATATAAACAACTTATTTATTTTGGTATAAAAATACACAACAAATAATTTCTTTCACAAAGTACTTTTCTTAACAAACATAATGACAACAAATGAATTATAGTGTAAAAACCATGCAATAATTAAAAAATATTTTGAGTAACATACATACTAGATTGGAGTATCATTAGATTTTCAAATGATGTTAAATCAAGATAAAAGTAGAAAATTATGTATGATAAGTTTATATTAATTTATTATTACACTCGTATAAACACACAGAGCTGGACAAACTGCAGGAGTATAACTGCTACTTACCTAATCAAAAAAAGTGTTGGCAATAAGTTGTTAACCACTATTTTTGGCAACTTTCTGTGAAAACATTTGAGTATAATGACTGTGAATGTTAGAACAAAAGTAATTAAAATATTTTTATATTCATTTCCACTTAAAACACATCTTTATTTCTTTACTGGAAGTATTAAATAGGTTTATAACACAAGCTTAAACCTAGTATATTGCATATTTGTATATTTCTACATTTAAAAGCATTCCGTTCTTATGAAACCATTGCATAAGGCAGTTTAAGTTACTCGGCAGCTCCTGGCAGTCTATAATTGTTAAAATTTTTCTTAAAAATCCCACCGTCTCATGAAGTCCTTTCTCGTTTCTGGTTGAGGTTCTACAAGTAAACACACAAAATAATAACAATAAATAAGTAAACACACAAATATGTTTGAAAATTCATGTCAACAAAAGAAAATAAAATGCGCTTACTATCGAAATAATAAGTTTACACATGTTTTTGTAAAAATATCAAAAAATGTTTGAATGTATACATTTGTTTGGTTTTTTTGATTCCCTTTTTTGAAGCATTCGATTTTTTTAGGAATTCTTGACTTTTTTTGGTTTTTAACTATTTTTTGATTTATTGATTTTTTGTGTTTATTGGATATTTAGGATTTTTGGTTACCGCTAGACCAAATACTTAGACGTAATGCCTCAACAAAAGTTGATACTCACTTTCATTTCCCATAAATTGTCATACCATGGGCTATATATGAGAATCGGCAAGGGATCAAAACCTTCCATCCCATAGCCGGTAGAGGGAATATAGCTATAACATAAAATAAAACCCAGATTATTATTTTTTCAATGGACACATTTTAAAATGGAATTGTCTTAGTATGGTGTACACACTAGATATAAATTGAGTGAATGAAAAGACTAGTACTGAGTATCCCAGATAGCACGCAAGTTTGCTGCAAACTTGCTTGATTTTTTGATATTGAGTTGCTCAAGCAAATTTGTCATATTAAGCGTGAAACAAGTTTGCAACAAAATTGCCATGTCAAAGGTGAATATGAAAAATTGTTGCAAATTTAAAAAAAACATTTTATTGTTTTTGTATTTAACCGTAATCAATTTTATCACTTATATGCGAATAAGCTCAAAAAACATAAAATGTATTAGGTAATAGAATAATGTTTAAATATTCATAAAATTTAGACATATCATCGTTGCGACCAGATACTATTTTATTTAAAGATCAGGGTTTCACTACGAAAAGAAGAAGATTAACATAACCTTACACAATGAACTGTAAGTTGAGGGTCAGACGCCATTAAAGATGAAGATTTTAATGGTGAGTTTTGGTGGTTTTATCTAGAAAAGAGTGTTTTCGCGCGTTATTAGTGTTAGTGATTCTATATCGTTATAATAGTTGCCAGAGACCCTGAAATTCTATCACGATTCTATATAGTGATTTTCGTTGTATAGATGTAAGTATCTTATTTTTATATATAAAAATAATGTTTGTGTAAGAATATGCGTCTATTAATATGAATTGTGTTTATTTAACTTCAATTTCCAATTACTGATAAAATAAAGTAGGAGAATAAGTTATATAGAGCACGTGGGTTTCTTTTATTTATAATAGATAATTATTAATTTTTTGATTTCTGGGTAAAAGTATTACAATCAAAATAAAATGATACTAAGAGGTAATATCTCATTTCAAAAACTATAAATTTATTTATCTCAAATATAGATGAGTGATAACATATTCAGAGAGATGGGGAAACAGCAGTTTTCTTGAATTTGACAATCTTCTGAAGTAGTTTATATAGGCATACAAGTTTTATTATTTTATTACAGGTTGTAATTGAAAAAACTAAGTTCAGCTGGCTACCCTATCCAATTAGTGACTGACCTAACAGAAGGCTTAAACAGAGTGGAGTAGAAGGTTGACTCCATTTTATCCCAAACAGAGAATACTGCCAGAGCTCCAAATCAAAATGACAATTGGGAAAATATGCAACAAATTTTTGTTTTTAAATCAAATTCAAATAGGCAGATATTGAAAAAAATTAAAACAAATTGTTGAATTTGAATTACCCTTATATATTTTTTTGTTTAATATTTTCACAAAATTGATACACATTTTCTTATTGTAAACTTGTTTCTTTTTCGAAAAAAATGTCTTTCAATCAAACACAAATGAAATTGTTTGAATTAGTTTATCACAAAAACCGAACCCAGTTCGCCGAGATTGTTGCCAACCTTCACCAAGGTGAAGACGGAACCGAAAGAAGAAGAAGTTTATCACAATTCAACCTTTGTTTCAGAGCTGAGAGACACCAACGAAAAAATGATGTAAATAATATAGGTTAATAAAAGTTCTTAAATTTGTTTGTCTACTTCATTTAAAACTACAAGTGTGCCGTAGATGCTAATAAAAGTCGTTGATATCTATGATAAAGGAGGAAATGAATACCAGCAAGTCCCTGTGGGATATATACTATTCTGACATTTGACACCCAGTTGTGACTTGTGACAAGTTTGAGTTTATAAACTTTAAGCAAGTTTCATATGGCTGACTTGGTGCAACTTTGATATGTGGTAACTAGCAAGTTTGCTTTATACTTGCAGCAAGTTTGTGAATTTGCTGTAGCAAACTTAATGCAAGTTTAGAAGTTTGATGTGTCAAATATGATGTAAGTTTGTAACAAGTTTAAATTGCTATTTGGGATGTCATTTGATTAAAATTCCAGCTAAGCGCTTCCAGCCATTAGGTCATTTTCAAAGCTGTCGACAAGAGAAAAACATACAACAGGTACAATGTACACACAATGAAATAAAATGTTTGATGTTACATTATTATTTAAGTAAAATTTGTTATTATTACCCTATAAAGAGGGTGTGCACACATATCATTTAGTTGGTAAACAAATTAGACGTTTCGTTATGTGAATTACAATTGTACACACTCTTTATAGAGTAATTTTAACGAATTTTAGTTAAATAATGATGTAACATCAAACATTTTATTTCATTATATGTAGCAGTTACAGGGTTCGATGTTTTTTGACACTTTCTGTATATTTTTTTCTTGACGAGAGCTTTCAGAATGGTCTAATGGATGAAAGCGCTTACCTGGAATTTTGATAAAATTACATACTCAGTACTCGTCTTTTCGTTCACTCAATTTACATTTTAAAATATCCATAATTATAGAATGCTATATTGAATACAATAAAACTTACCATCAATTTTTGTTAATTTTTACTCATATGGGAATGCAAATCAAACTGTCTAATAACCTCTATTCGTCTTTCTCAAATCTAAAGAAACACTGTTTTTGAAAATGAAGGGATCATATCCTCTAACGTTTCTTCGTCGACAAATTTAATGATTTATCACCACTGCTTTTCAGCCATATTAATTTTATCTTCCTGGGTTGGAGGAACAAAACTGTAAAAAGAAATATTTACTTTATTAATGCAGCAATTTTCAGTTTAGCTAATGTCAATAACAACCGTGATCTCTAAAGTTGTCGATTAAATTAGTAAAAATTCTCTGTGTTTTATGAAAATGAAGATAATGGTTGTTAATTGGGAAAGAAAAAATGCTCAAATTTTTTCAATTAAACTTACCAAGTACACCACTTATTACTCCTTCAGAATACACTTTGACATTGTCTTTTCAATTAATAACAATAAAGCAACAAAACAACAGATAAATATTACACTATAGCAATTAAAAAATACACCAAAATACCGTAACCTTAAAATAACTTCTACACTTGAACTAAGAAATGATAACAGTATAACATATAACATGTGGGGATGGGGACGAGCAATATGATATCGCGCATACGCAGTTATAAAAATCAATGAAATTTGATTACTAACGACGTTACAGTTTCCGTTAATTTTTTGGAATTATCTACCGATTTTAGTTACTCGACGGGCTCTATAGATGGCACGGTCTGCAGTGTCCCTAGCCTGATTACTACACAATATGACTTACTTTTCAAATCGAAATTCTAATGTTTTGTCTACGTTTAGACCGTAGCCACCGAAATTCATACTAATGAAGTTTAATTTATCTTTTTGATTAGTTTATATTTTTCTGTACAGTATTTGGACAACATATTTCAACTACAACTATTATTCATCAATCCTCATCTTCCAATATTTTCAAGTAGTATTATAACAGATCTTTCTATCAATTTTAATATTGATTAACATTTTTTCGTATATTCCATTTTCCATCTATCCAAAAATCAGCTTATCAAATAATAATAATGAAAAATAATATTTATTTTGAGCATCGCTACACTCTACATTGAGGAAAACCGCTTGACGCAATAGGTGAATATTTGCGGATTACACCTTCCTCCTTATTTTACATAATTCTATCCTACTCGCCGTGCCATGTCACGGAGACTCCAAGAGTAGGAACGCAAGAGGGAAGGAGCAAGAGTAGGGAGGTTACTGAAATAGCTGCAACTCCCCTTTCCCCTGCGATCGATGGCACCGTCCGGGCTATTTTTAGACCGTCGTGTCCCACATACGTTCCCGCATATCCCCGGAAAGTGGGTTACCCGATGACATTGACTCTAGGACTCCCACTGGTACAGCAGCGAGGCCTAGGGGAGAGCGAAACAGGCTTTCTATGTTAGTAAAGTGCAATTGGGAAGCAGAAGAAGCGTCACGAATAAAATATTGGTCAATTGGGGTGCTACAGTCATCATCATGTGTTCTAATATATTTTAAACACATGAAAGTGGAAAATAGCCGCAACAGAATACTTACGGCTATCTTTTCATTCGATGATTTAATTAAATTTTCATAAGGAACAAAATAGGAACGTAACAAACGGTTTTTGAAGAATTGGCTTGAGAATACATACAGGGTTTCCCAGAAGTCCCTGAACGTAGCTATTAGTTCCAAACGGGTAGAGAAAAAAATATGAAACTTTGGGAATTACTAATGTCTCGTTAATGCATTTTTGAATCATTTGAAGCAAATCTCTAGTGATGTTGGATTTTTCTAATGCGACTTTGCGAATAATTTATTTTTTGCATGTACCCTACTTTCGAGAAATCTCCCAAAAATGAATAGAGTGGTGTAGGAATCGGAGATCGCTATGGCCACTAACAAAATAATACAGGACGGCCTACTGGACCCAACGAGTATGAGAGAGAGAGATAAGCTTTATTGCCATGAAAAAAATTTACAATTTTATGAAGAAAGCGACATAATTTGAAAATAGATAAAAATATAAAAAATACTGACTATACTAACAATACAAAACATAATATATAAAATACAAATTTAAATTAATAATTATAATACATATATAATTATACCAAATATTGAACTACGCCAATGTAACTCAAAAGTCTAGGGTAGATTGCAGAATTCTGCCACTGAATAATAAGATCTCTTAAGCAGAAACGCCGTTGTCAATCTCCGGAACCTATTAAATGTATTTGCCACTTTTAATTCTAAAAAGGTAGCTGATTGAGTGGTTTTTTGGCATTGAAGGTGATGGAATTTTTTACCAGATCAGAGGTGGGTATTGTTAAGTAAATATTGAAAAATTTTCTTGTAGTAGGGTAACTATGAATTGGTCTCTTTATATTTCATTAAGAAGAGAAAATATTTCGTCATTAGTACATTTATTAGGTAGGAAACAGAATTGTTGAAATTTCAAGATTTTATGTTTGAAAAGAAAAGGCAATAGACCGTTTTTCATTAGTCTTTCGATTATCTTCGATAACGTTGGTAATGAGGCAATAGGACGATAGTTACTAGCAGGGCCGTTCCAACCTGGTCGAGCGCCGTCGTGCAAATGTGATCACAGCGCCTTTTTTTGGTGCATATATTTTTTAAATTTTATATTATGTACATTCAACATAATCGCTAGACGGTAATTAATAAATAATACAACTTTGAGGCAAAAATAAACATTTTATTACCAAACAAAAAATAAACATTTTTTGAACAAGAAATAGTTACTTAATCTAAATAACCTGAATAAAACTAAATAAAACTAAATAACCACTAAATAAAAGTAGCTTTACTCGCTTTCTTTCTGGAAAATTCAGAAATAAGTTCAGTCATATTTATATTGTCCAACAAATCACTTTCAATCGATATGATTGCCAAATTATCGAGCCGTTGTTGGCCCATTGACGATCTTAAGTGGTTTTTGATGCAGGCATTGTCAACAAAATTCGCCAAGCTACGCTTGCATTTGGAACAGAATGAGTTAAATTATTTTTTATAATGTAGTTTAACATTTGTGTCGGTGTTTGTAGATTAAGATTTTTTAAAAACTGCAACTCGTGTAAGAATTCTGTTCCATTTATGTCACGCTCATTACGATTTTTGTCTGTTAAAACTCCTTCAAGCTGTAAACAACAATTTAGTTGTTCCTTTTCTAGTAAATCTGAAAATTTACAAATATCCCATAAAAATTGAAAATGGTCGGAATGGGACGATAATAAGTCGAACCTCTCACCAATTGATCTTATAACAATATCAAGTGTACTAAAAAAAATGTTTATTTTAAAATCCCGTTCTCCATCTGTAATTGGTTCATCGTCATTCTCGTAATTAAATTGTTTTTTAACACGCCTTGGTCTAAACACATCATTAGTGTCGAGAGTTAGCTCTACATCTAGAGATTTTGCAAGTTCAGAAGCATCAACTAATACATCTCCAAATCCTTTATCACTTTGGTAACTATTGAAAAACTTTAGCAAATTATTCATTTGGGTACATGCTTCCGAGATATACAATCTTTGGTTTGTAATGTTTTACTAACAGTATTGACTCTTAAACAGAACATTGTACCACAATACTAATGTACATATAAACCGGTAACTTTTTAATTTATTTGCTAAAGATTCAGCCATATGCTTTGTATTGTTATCGAAAGAAACTCCACTGAATATAATATATAAAGCATCATAGACTTCCCCAAGCTGATACCTCAATGGAGTAATGGCATCAATTCTGCTCGACCATCTAGTTTCAGAAAGTGGTTTTAAAGTTAAATTGGAAATATGTTCTTTCAAAACGGTCCAACGATTAGTTGAAGCCGAAAAAAAAATCGTAAAATTCTTGAACCGTAGAAAAGAATTGCCAGCTAGAGTTGTTTCCCTTAACTGCATCATTTACAACCAAGTTTAAACTGTGATTACAACAAGGTACAAAAAATGATCTTGGATTCAAATCTAGAATTTTTTTTTGTAAACCGGCATGCTTGCCTCGCATGTTGGCACCATTGTCGTATCCCTGGCCTCTCATATCATATGAATTCAAATTATGTTTTTCTAAAGCATTTAGTAGAAATTTTTGTAAGCCCTCAGCTGTTGTGTCTTCTATTGGAGCAAAATGTAAGAAACGTTCATCAACAACAATTTCCCCTGCTGTATCTAAATTTACGAACCTGATATAGACAGAAATTTGTTCTTGATGGCTCATGTCTGGAGTACAATCAAGAATAATAGAAAAATATTTCGAATTTTTAATCGTATATAAAATATTTTCTCTTAAATTATTGCCTATTATTTCAATTATTTCATTTTGAATGTGTATGCCAAGGTAATGATTCATTCTGTTGCTTTGCATTTGTACCCTCTTAGTATGTTCAGCCAATATAGGATCGAATTTGGAAATCATTTCCACACATTTTAAGAAATTGCCATTATTATTTTGAAACAATTTCAAATTTTGACCGCGAAAGGACAGATTTTGTTTAGCTAAAAACTGAATAACATAGAATGCTCGCTCAATAACTGCAAGCCAATATTTAATTTCAGCATTAAACAAATATTTATGAGTTAGATCAATCGTATTGTTTGTTTTAAATCTAGTTAAACAGTCAGACCATGTCTTAAGATTTTCGAAATCCATTTTACTTTTTTCGTGAATATTTAAATGTTCACTCAAATGTTGCCAATCATTATAGCCATTTTCATCAGCCAATCGGGCTTTTGCGGTGTTAAGGTTGAATATTCTGCAACAAAATCAAAACACTGAATTTTTCGATACCGAGTACAGAAGCCAATCAAGCTTGATTTTTTCATTATTTGGCAAAATTCGAGTGAAGTATGATTCAGAAAATTTTCGCCCAGTCTTGTCTTTCGGAAAAATGCAATTTGAATTATTATAATAGGTTGGACCATATTTTATCAAAAGTTCAATATTCATTGAAGATAATATTTTCGGCCACAAACCTGGATCTTTAGACAGCTGTACAGTCTTACTATCAAAAACTTCATCATCATCAGCTTCGATAAACGTTACAGTTTTTTCAACTTCAACTGAACTGATATTATCATCATCATTTTTCACGGAAGCCTCCAAAGGAGAATCAATGGGTGCTTTGAAAAATTGAGTTATTTTCTTATTGGTATTTTTCAACACCTCCTCCCGTTTACGTTTGTTAATTAGATTTTGGTAACCAGAAAGTTTCTTTTTACCTTCAGACATCTAAGAAAATAATACCACATAAAATTTTGGGCTCGGGTTCGGGGTTTGTTGAATCTAATTAATTTATAATTACGAATTATAACGATCTGTATATACATTACTTACCTTAACTTTATTTTATACTTATAACTTATACTTTAAAGTTTGAGCTTCCAAAAAAGAAAAAAATTTCAAATAAGGAAATAAGAAATAGGTATAACTTTTTAGCTTATGCGAGATGCGATTTACTCTACTGCTTAAGACAAAATGCTCAAATGAACATGATTTCACTGTAATACTCGCTTGGCCAGACAAGAATGAACTTGTGAAATGAAATATAGGAACTAAGAAATATAGTGCGGGCGCACGGCGCTCAGTAATAGAACAAAATATGCAATAGGTCGGGACCAAGCAACTTAAAGAAGTCATATTTGAATCTATAGATGATAATAATGATCATAATAATACATTTGATAAATTATTTGTTTAAATATTATTACTTATTTCCTACTTCAATCTTAATTCTAGCATATTCAGACATTGGTAAAAATAAATATCTTCGATGCCTTCGGCGCCTTTTTTGTGACGGCGCCGTCGTGCGTCGCACGACCTGCACATATTATTGGAACGGCCCTGGTTACTAGTATTATGTTTCTCGCCACCCTTGTGGAGAGGAACAGTTATAGCTGTTTTCAGACAGTTAGGAAAGAAACCTTTTTCAAGGGATTCATTGACTAGAGAACATAAAACTTCAATCACCGCATCTGGAATATTTAAAAATAACTTAGCCGATAACCCATCAATGCCACAGGAAGTTTTGTTTTGAATGCTAAGTATGGTTTACACTAGCTCAAATTTATCTATTGGTCTAAGGAAGAAACTATTAGTGATTCTTGTAGAAGGAACGAGGAAAGAAAAAGCAACACGATTTGGAGATATTTTAGAGCCAATATTCTTACTAACGTTTACGAAATAATTGTTAAGTTCGTCTGGGTGAATTCAATAAAGTTTGAGAAACGAGTTTTGTTCCCCAAATCATTGATAACAGGCCAAGTTTCTCTTGAAGAATTTTTAGCTCTAGAGATGAGATTGTTATAATAGTTATGTTTAATAGATTTGATAGTTTTCAGGTACAATATTTTATAGTTATTGATATAATTGAGTATGTGAGGATTGCCTGTAAATTTTTTAATGTACATGAGTGATCTCACATTCTTAGATGAAGTACGTGCTGCTTTCGTAGATCATGATTTGTGATGTTTAGTTTTACGAAAGCGAAGAGGAAATGATGTATTGAAGCACCTGATAATTTTATTAAGATCCAAAGTTGATTTCATCGCATAATTATCGTTTAGCAATACATTTTTTGAATACACAATTTCTCCATCGGATAAACTGTAGGAATGATAACATTAGATTGACTGCTAGATCTCCAGATTTGGCATCCAACGATTTCTGTTTCTGGGGTTCTGTAAAATCGAGAATTTATAGACTCCAGGAGAACAGGGCCAGCTCCCTGAATTAATTTAGGGAACAAATTCTACAAGCCTGTATGGAGATAACACCTCAAATACTAACCTATAGTCGTCAAGAATTTTATAACCGGCTCGGTTACTGTTTAGCTCAAAACGGGGGCTTACTCAAACATTTGATTCGAATTCATTGAAGAATTAAGAATTTTTTTTTAATTTATTTCCTATCAGAATATTACTTTTATTTAAAAACAATAAATAATTTCATTAGAATTCGATTTTATTTCATTTGTTTATTATCGACAGCGTTTTTTAATTTACACAAAAAATTCTTTTATAATTTGAAAACCAACGTAAAACAGTGAAATCATTTTTATTGATACAAAAAAGTAGTGTTCGGTCGATATATTTTGACGTTGCCGAATCTCAAAAAAGTGAAGGTTTCAACCGCTTTTTTTGCTATTTGTGGCATGACTGGTAATGTATGGTGTAGGTTCATACATTGGTATTGGCTGATTCAATAACATTTGACCATTGACAGCAGAGAAGATTTGATTTGGTTGTAAATATTTATATTTACATTTTTAACTCACTGTGTATTTCCTTAAATATTTAATTAAAATTATGTTTCTATAAAATAGGATGAGATGAGCCGCCTTGTATAATTATATAGATTTTTCTGTAAAAATTCATGCATATAAATTGTAGAATAAGGGAAAAAACAAATTTGTTTTTGGAATTTAAGAAGGAAGTTTTAATGATTCCTTCTAAGGTTACGGTTATTCAGGCTTAAGAAAAAAGAAAAGTTTTCCTCATAAGTCCCGTCTGCCCTTTCCGGCTTTCATTTTATAATAACCAAAACTTTTAAATGTTTCCGCGTAGGCACAAAAATAATATTTTCCATCATGCACAACGTGACCAGAATCATAAATATACCAAAGTTTTTAGAGTTACATTAAATGAGAAGAACTCAATAAATACTTTTATTTCTATCAAAAGTATTAATTCAATACAATCATAAACTTTTTTTTGCACAAATATTCTACAGTAAACGATGGAAACGTGAAAATGTATTTATCACCCCGTATATCCCCCTTCTCACTTGGAAAGTTACTTGAATTCGACTTACTTGAAAGCAAGTAACTCAAAGCAACTGGACTAATTTGAACGAGTTTTCACTTTGTGTTGTATCGATGTTGGTGAAGTAGAATATGGAAGTATAGTCATGTGTGGTATGTAATGTAGATAGTTGTTAAGACGGATAACGACCATAAGTTTAACGATGATTCCATAAATTAATGTAACTGGGGATTTACCCCAATTTGGATTAGAAGGTGAAAATAAATTATTTCGACAAATATCACGGCGTTTTATTAACACACTAAATACTTAACATGTATAAATACATGACCTGTAACTTACCGTATCAATAATATACATTTGAAATTAACTGTCTCGACCCTCAATTCGAGGAGTTTACTCATATTAATGTTTTAAATGAAACTCAACGTTTCTAGCTAATTCCACAATATAATGAGAAATATTGAAAATTATGAAAAATTAACAATTGTTTCGATAACTGAATATCATCGTCAGAATGACAGAAGTTACATTTCATTTTATGCCTACCTGATGTTTAGTAGTTATTTTTGGCTAGACCAAGAAGTGACCTTGTGATTGACTTAATATATGTTAATAGAAAAAAGAAGAAGATGTGATATTACAAATATTGAAGCTTAGATATTATTAGCCCTATGGTGGTATCATGGATATCATTTTTCCAATTAAGATCAGTATAACTGTGCAATGATATAGAAAACCATGAAAACTATATCTGCTGATCTTTACAATTATCACTTAAGAAGATAGTTTAATAGTGGAGAACTTCCTAGATTTATCTGTTCATTGACGACTTCATATTGTGGGTTTCTTTTAAGTGTCTTCTAATTTCCAACTCTTCAAGGAAATTCAGTTCTTGTTTCTTATCACAAATATGTAGTACTTCTAGTTCTGTGTTTGGTGTCAATGAATGGATGGTGTCAAGTAGATGTTTTGCGTAATGGGTTTTATCTGGTTGTTTTAATCTGCATGTTCTTAAGTGCTCACTGTATCTGATTTCAAAATTTCTAAGGGTCTGGCCCAAATAGACAGCATTACATAAACTAGCGGCATATAATTCAATGATACATAGAGCATTTTCAGTTCCTATGAACAAATGTAATTTTGTAGAGAGATTAGTACAATTAGACAAATAGCAACATCCAACGGTTATCCATTACATATGATAAATAAGCTAATTAATAAAAAAGAGGAAAAAGTGGCATTACAACTAATATTTCCTAAACAAACTGAAGAAATAAAAACTTATAAAACCATCACATATGCAAGAAATATTTCTAATAACATTTCAAAGTTAATATCTTTAGCAACGAATACAACAATTGCTTTTAAAATAGAAAGTAACGTAAGTACAAAATTGTTAAATGTTAAAACAAAAATACCAACATTAAAGAAATCAGGTATATATAAACTCAAATGTCCAGAATGTAATGCTGTCTATTTGGGTCAGACCCTTAGAAATTTTGAAATCAGATGCAGTGAACACTTACGAGCATACTGTAATGTATTCTCTTATGTATCCGGGAGCGGAACAAGAACCACGAGCATACAGATTAAAACAACCAGATAAATCCCACTACGCAAAATATATACTTGACACCAACCATTCATTGACACCAAACACAGAACTAGAAGTACTACATATTTGTGATAAGAAACAAGAACTGGATTTCCTTGAAGAGTTGGAAATTAGAAGACACTTAAGAAAACCACAATATGAAGTCCTCAATGAACAGATAAATCTAGGAAGCTCTCAACTATTAAACTATCTTCTTAAATGATAATTGTAAAGATCAGCTGATATAGTTTTCCTGGTTTTCTATATCATTGCACAATTATACTGATCTTAATTGGAAAAATGATATCCAGGGTATCACCATAGGGCTAATAATATATAAGCTTCAATATTTGTAATATCACATATTCTTCTTTTTTCTATTAACATATATTAAGTCGATCACAAGGTAGGTCACTTCTTGGTCTAGCCAAAAATAACTACTAAACATCAGGTAGGCATAAAATGAAATGTAACTTCTGTCATTGTGACGATGATATTCAGTTATCTAAACAATTGTCAATTTTTTAGAATTTTTAATATTTTTCATTATATTGTGGAATTAGCTAGAAACGTTGAGTTTCATTCAAAACACTAATATACATTTGGTTCATCAGTTGTGATAAACAGAATAGAATATAATGGTAAATGTGTTCTAGATGTTTACAATACTTATTTTATAGTAAATATGTTTATATATTGTTTTTAAATACGTGTTAACCAATAGTTGTATTATATCTTAAAAATGTGTTATGTTTATGAATAATATCATAAAAGTTAAATAAATGTTAAAGGTGAATCAACATTGACAAGGTCGGAGTTCAAATCGGTTCGTAATAATCATTTCTGACCTCAGGGGTAAATAACCATCTCGACTTGACTAGAATTGTTCTTTCAAGTGTCGTTCAAGTTTCAAGTGGAGTAAAATGCCTTGACTGGAATCTGTACTTGAAGGAACTTGTGATAGTGTGAACTGGAATTTCAAGGCAAGTTGACATATCAATCGCCTCGATGCAAAAGCAGACAAGTCACGCTTTTCTCTAAATCGGGTTTACCGTACCAAAAATATTAAAATGCAAAGGGCTAGGTGTTCATCAAATATATTTGACGCAAAACTCAACATATCCACTTAAAATTGATCCCCGAAACATCGATGTGGATGCAAATAATGGCGTAGTATAATAGTAACACGTGATATCAACATTGTCAGCTGATTTAATTTAGTTTTGAGTTGTTTATCATGCGGAAAACACCTTTTGCTAATCAATAAAAGTGTAGTTATTGTTTTTATATTGGATCAGTTGAATAAATCGAGAGTGACTGCTAGTCACTCGCGCCATGTCACTTCTTGACTGTGCTCATTCCTTCTTTTTGTCTCTTTCTCTTTCTCTTTCTCTTTCTCTTTCTCTTTCTCTTTCTCTTTCTCTATCTCTTTCTCTTTCTCTTTCTTTTTCTCTTTCTCTTTCTCTTTCTCTTTCTCTTTCTCTTTCTCTTTCTCTTTCTCTTTCTCTTTCTCTTTCTCTTTCTCTTTCTCTTCCTCTTTCTCTTTCTCTTTATTTTTCTCTTTCTCTTTCTCTTACTCTTTCTCTTTCGCTTTCTCTTTCTCTTTCTCTTTCTCTTTCTCTTTCTCTTTCTCTTTCTCTTTCTCTTTCTCTTTCTCTTTCTCTTTCTCTTTCTCTTTCTCTTTCTCTTTCTCTTTCTCTTTCTCTTTCTCTTTCTCTTTCTCTTTCTCTTTCTCTTTCTCTTTTTCTTTCTCTTTTCCTTTCTCTTTCTTTCTATTTCTTCTTTTCTTTCTCTTCCTATTTCTTCTTTTATTTCTCTTTCCGTTTCTCTTTCTCTTTCCTTTTCTCTTTCCTTTTCTCTTTCTCTCTATCATGATGCGCTGGACGGCCGTCACTATTATACACAAAGTTTCCTCCTTTTCCGCACCACGCAAATCTATTTTTTTATTTACTTAAAAATGATATCCCCTACGGGCAAATTATGCATACATTTGCCATATAATTTATATATAATCTACCATTAGCAGCATCAATAATAATCTTCCATGCATTTATTGAAAAGATATTCAGTTTAAAAAAATAAAAGTTGAAACTTGTGTAAAAAATATTTCCAAAATTGAACACTTGGCTTGAGTTGTGCGATATATCGGTGAATGTAAAATCACTGTCGCTACCGGCGATTCAGTTTTGTCCGCCTGGAATCTCGAACCGAATACTTCGGTAATCGGCATCCTGGCCCCCATTTGAAGTGGAAGACCGCGCCTTTAGACCTTGTTTAAGACCATGCCGAAAGAAAACCGAAATATGATATAGTATCAATATTTACAATGAAAAATATATGTTGGTTAAACGGTGTGTTAAGTAAACAAGGCATAAGCCATTTAAGTTGGCTAGCATGCAGTGTCACTGCCGATGTAGAACACGGAAAAATTGAGGTTAAAATGTCAATAGATATCTTATAATCTCATAAAAAAATTTCCTCCTAATATTTGAATTACCCTCTATATTCGAAGCGATTGTCTTTTGCGTTCCCTATTGTCCTACTTAGATAATGTCCGTTAAAAATTTATGACTTGAATAAGGTTCACTTTTATTTCTTCCACTTTGTGTTTCGTTCCATTTCCTTTGGGAATCTTGCCCTTGTTAATCTTGTTAAACTTTAATAATATAACAATATGGAATAGAAAGTATAGAACGGAAGGTAGAACTGGTAAATTGATCATGTTGTAGAGAAGTTATGCGAAAATAATTGTTTTTCAACATAATTGTAAAATTGTTAATTAACATAGTGAAGCAGGGAATTTTAAATGAAGTTCAGAGTTTGTTGAAAGTTTTGTTAGATATATTTCCTCTTCTTACTTTAGTTTAGTTATTTTATTAAATTAAATATGGTACGAAAAATAGTTGTTTCCAAATTTGTAGAGGTGGAAGTTATATATTTTTGAATAACACAGATATTTTAATAATAATAATAATTTATTAAGTCAAAAGTGTACAATGGAATACACTACAAAATACAATATAATAACAATACACACATACAGTATTCTCACAGTATTAGGAATTTAACACTCCGAATATGTTCCCATAAAGGTAAAGCCTGTCCATGGGGTAGGATCAGAGAAGATCAGGAGAATGATCCTTGCCTAAAGTTGATCCGGTAATGGAAGGAAGAAAATCAGCGACCTACATGGCAAGAAGTGTCAAGATTTTCACCGAAACTCAAGGCTCAGTGGGACTTCCTTGTCCTGGAAGAAGGGCTGTTGAAGAGAGTCCTTGAAAATGATAATGGTTCCGAGAAGAGGAGACAGATAGTTATCCCTAGAACAAGAGTAACTGAAGTACTGAAGAAGTTACACGACAGTCCATCGAGAGGTCATCTGGGAGTGAAGAAAACCCTCCAACGAATCCGTGAGAGGTTTTATTGGATGAACAGCTCCGATGATGCGAAGGACTGGTGTAAGAAATGTACGACTTATGCTACGAGTAATGGACCACATCACAAGAGAAAGGCACCTATGAAACAGTATAATGTTGGAAGCCCTGTCGAAAGGGTCGCTTTAGACATCGCTGGACCATTTCCGACGACAGAAAATGGTGGTAAATACATCCTGGTTGCAATGGGTTATTTCACAAAATGGGTGGAAATTTACGCGATCCCGAATCAAGAGGCCACAACTGTCGCGGATGTATTGGTGAAAGAATTTATCAGCCGATATGGAGGCCCTTGGAAGTCTACAGTGACCAGGGAAGAAATTTCGAAACCCACCTATTCCAGGAGATTTGTGACAAGCTGGGAATGAAGAAGACCAGGATAACAGCATTACATCCCCAGTCAGATAGAATGGTCGAGATAATGAACAGGACTATTGGAAAATACCTGTCCAAAGTGGTTTCCAGCCATCAGAGAGATTGGGACCAGTATCTTTCCCTATTCGCATTGGCTTATCGATCTGCCGTCAATGAGTCCACGGGTGAAACACCTGCAAATATCCTGTTTGGACGTGAAATGAGGCTTCCTTGTGACCTAAAATTTGGCTGTCGGCCTGGAGAAAATCTAGCAGGAGAAGACTCCGTGATCCAATTGAGAAGAAGGCTGGGCGATATTCATGAATTAGTTCGAACAAATCTTCAAGTTGCCAGCGACAGAATGAAAAGTCGGTACAACACGCAAGTCGCAGAAGGCGGTTTTAAAGAAGGGGACAATGTATGGTTACACATCTCGACAAGAAGAAAAGGATTTTCTCCAAAATTACAAAATCCTGGGAAGGTCCATACTTAATCAAGAAAAGGATCGATGATGTTCTATATCGCATAAGCAAGATCTTCAACGGAAAACCAAAAGTAGTTCACCAAAACCGACTAGCGCCATTCGAAGGAGACCATGACCTAGAGAAAGGAGTAAACTATATTCGAGATGTATCTGATCCTACCTTCGCTGAATTTATGGGCGCGTATTGAGGTACCGGGAAAGCTAGATATGGAGTTACTTCAGAACAACGACAAGATTTGTTCACTTTACCGGAAGATGATTCACTGGCATACAACATCCCCGCCCATCTCAAGAACGCACGAGGGTTGGCATCCGTCTTTCGAAAGAAGTTCGTGCAATTAGAAAAACTTGATGACCAGATTCCAGCCCCTGGCAAGACACTGAAACTGAAACATAATTCGCGGTACGTCTTCTACGTGGTAACTAAAATTGAATTCCAAGATCGATCTACCTACCACGATGTGTAGGAAGCACTTCGAAACCTCCGAGACCATGTGTTGGAATCCAACGTGAAGAAACTGGCTATGCCTAAGATAGCGAGTATCCAGTTGGATTGGCGAATCATCAGGAACATGGTAGAGATCATCTTTCAAGATACCGGTGTCCAGATATTAATTTGCAGCTACAACCCCCGTTATCAGTATCCGATGAAGACGGTGCCCTGCTATTTCCATAAGATCGGAAAGTGTAGAAATGTGGCCAGTTGCCGATTCAAACATCCAGTCTCGGCTACACAAAAGTTCCTGGAGGAACTTCCATTTAAGGAGGGGGTAATGTTATGAAACAGCACATTGGTATAGTCCACAAATCCGACTCTGTCTAAGCCAGGAATGAAAGTTAAAATTATGGCGGATACGCAGGTTTTTTGTATAACTTGTTACGATTGTGACAATCTGATCTAAACATTGTTTTTGTGACCAGTCTTATCTAGAAAATGCGAGAGCCAATTGTTTTTGTGTGTGTAAACCGCAATCTAGAATTATCTAATAAAAAAGGCACTAATATATATATATATATATATATATATATATATATATATATATTTATATATATATATATTTATATATATATATATATATATATATATATATATATAAAGGACCGATCAGTGGCTGAGTTTAGTTGATAATTTGACATCGTGAGATAAACAAGTAAATAAATGAATATAAATTACTTTAAGTGAATATACTGTGTATATAATTAGTGATTAATGTAGTGAATAAATAAATTAAGTAAGTGAACCCACCGTGTGTTTAAAATGTATCCCACCCATAATGAAAACATTTTAATAAATAGAAAAACATTACAGTATGTTTTATAATAATAATAATAATAATAATGTTATTTGTAATGTAATAACAATATATAATGTAATTATTATAATTTTACAATTTAAAATAAACAATTTACAAAAATTAATTTACATTAAAATACATAAATTTATCAGGAGATGATCAAATTTTTAAAATTTAACACAATTTAAAATTGAAAAATTACATCACAGATGAGCTGAACTCACGGCACAATCAAATTACGTACGTTCTGTTCTAGTAAGGGATAGCAAGAATATTTTAACTTTATTTAAATTTGAGAATTTGTTTTATCCTTCTAATGGTAAGAATTTATATAATCTTTTAGAGATATAATCATACCCACTTTGTCCAATTGTTTTATTGGCTTCAGTGGTTTTTAGCAATAAATTGCATTTTTTTCGTGTGTTATAGTTGTGATCTAGATATATATTTTTTGTTCCGTGTTTATATACTACTGACTTATAAAAATATATCTGTCTGATATTTAGTTTGTTAAATTCGCAATATAAAATATCGGTTGGATATAGTCTGGGTGTATATAGAATAATTTTTAAAAAACCTTACTGTAAATTTTCAAGATTCTTTAAATAATTGTCTGCAAGAACCCCCACTTTTACTATTTCAGACAATTTTTAATGTAAACCAGAACTCAATCACAAGTATTAACGTCTCCACTATTATATAAAATATCGTAACCTGGAGAATTGAAATCATTTTTCTGGTTTCTGTCAGAATAACACATTCTATTCTTATATTCTGTTTTAAAACGGTGAATTTATTATTATCTATATTTTTTAATGAAATTGACTGTCTCGACCCTTACTTCGTGGAATATGCTCATATTAGTGTTTTTAAATGAAACTCAAGGTCTCTAGTTAATTCCACAATATAATACAAGTTATTGAAAATTCTAAAAAATTGACAACTGTTTCGATAAATCAATATCATCGTCAGAATGACAGAAGTTACATTTCATTTTATGCCTACCTGATGTTTAGTAGTTAACTTTGGCTAGACCAAGAAGTAACCTAACTTGTGATTGGCTTAATATATGTTTATAGAAAAAAAGAAGAAGATGTGATATTACAAATATTTAAGCTTAGATATTATTAGCCCTATGTTGATATCCTGGATATCATTTTTCCAATTAAGATCAGTATAACTGTGCAATGATATAGAAAACCAGGGAAACTATATCTGCTGATCTTTACAATTATCACTTAAGAAGACAGTTTATTAGTGGAGAATTCCCTAGATTTAACTGTTCATTGACAACTTCATATTGTGGGTTTCTTAAATGTCTTCTTTTTTCCAGTTCTTCAAGGAAATCCAGTTCTTGTTTCTTTTCACAAATATGCAGTACTTCTAGTTCTGTGTTAGGTGTCAATGAATGATTGGTGTCAAGTAGATGTTTGGCGTAGTGGGATTTATCTGGTTGTTTTAATCTGTATGCTCGTAAGTGCTCACTGTATCGTACTTCAAAATTCCTAAGGGTCTGACCCAAATAGACAGCATTACATTCTGGACATTTGAGTTTATATATACCTGACTTCTTTAATAGTGGTATTTTTGTTTTTACATTTAACAATTTTGTACTAACGTTACTTTCTGTTTTAAAAGAAATTGTTGTATTCGTTGCTGAAGATATTATCTTTGAAATATTATTAGAAATATTTCCTGCATATGTGATGGTTTTATAAGTTTTAATTTCATCAGCTTGTTTAGGATATATTAGTTGTAATGCCACTTTTTTCTCTTTTTTACTAATTAGCCTATTTATCATATCTAATGGATAACCGTTAGATGCTGCTATTTGTCTAATTGTACGAGTATTAATCTCTCTATCAAAATTACATTTGTTCATAGGAACTGAAAAAGCTCTATGTATCATTGAATTATATGCCGCTAGTCTGTGTGAGACAGGGTGATTAGAATTGAATGGAATTGTCACATCAGTCTGTGTTGGTTTTCGGTAAATTGAATAATCAAGTACATTATTAACTCTTTGAATTTTTAAATCAAGAAAATTGATTGAGCTATTTTCTTCAATTTCTAATGTAAATTCAATTTTCGGGTGTAAATTATTGATGTGGTTGAAAAATACATCTAATTGTCGTTCACTACCCATAAAACAAGCTAATATGTCATCTACATATACCAAAATAAAATATTTTTCGAAATATTACTTTCAAAGATCTTTCTTTCTAAATTGTCCATAAAAATGTTTGCTAAAATAGGTGATATAGGGCTTCCCATTGGTAAACCTTCATTTTGAATATATATCTTATTGTCAAAAGTGAAATAATTCTGATTAATGCATAAATCAAATAAATTAAGTATATCTGATATTATTCCTGGATTAATATTTTTATCTTCTAGTAATTTTCTTACAAGTATTAGACATTCTTTAGGAGGAATTTTAGTAAACATATTAGTTACATCGAACGATATGAGTTTATAGTTATCTTGCAAGTGGATTGATTTCAACTATTTGATTAGTTCTATTGAATTTCTAATTGAGTACTGAGATTCATATCCTCATTGTCCACAATTATATGGAACAGGTAAATTACATAAAATAACGAAACCAAGTAGACCTGTAGTCTCTTATGTTAATGCTCCTAATAATATATTGGCAAAGAAGCTCAACAATATACTCAATACTTACGGATATGAATCTCAGTACTCAATTAGAAATTCAATAGAACTAATCAAAAAGTTGAAATCAATCCACTTGCAAGATAACTATAAACTCATATCGTTCGATGTAACTAATATGTTTACTAAAACTCCTCCTAAAGAATGTCTAATACTTGTAAGAAAATTACTAGAAGATAAAAATATTAATCCAGGAATAATATCAGATATACTTAATTTATTTAATTTATGCATTAATCAGAATTATTTCACTTTTGACAATAAGATATATATTCAAAATGAAGGTTTACCAATGGGAAGCCCTATATCACCTATTTTAGCAAACATTTTTATGGACAATTTAGAAAGAAAGATCTTTGAAAGTAATATTTCGAAAAATATTTTATTTTGGTATATGTAGATGACATATTAGCTTGTTTTATGGGTAGTGAACGACAATTAGATGTATTTTTCAACCACATCAATAATTTACACCCGAAAATTAAATTTACATTAGAAATTGAAGAAAATAGCTCAATCAATTTTCTTGATTTAAAAATTCAAAGAGTTAATAATGTACTTGATTATTCAATTTACCGAAAACCAACACAGACTGATGTGACAATTCCATTCAATTCTAATCACCCTGTCTCACACAGACTAGCGGCATATAATTCAATGATACATAGAGCTTTTTCAGTTCCTATGAACAAATGTAATTTTGATAGAGAGATTAATACAATTAGACAAATAGCAACATCTAACGGTTATCCATTAGATATGATAAATAGGCTAATTAGTAAAAAAGAGAAAAAAGTGGCATAACAACTTATATATCCTAAACAAGCTGATGAAATTAAAACTTATAAAACCATCACATATGCAGGAAATATTTCTAATAATGTTTCAAAGATAATATCTTCAGCAACGAATACAATTTCTTCTAAAACAGAAAGTAACGTTAGTACAAAATTGTTAAAAGTAAAAACAAAAATACCACTATTAAAGAAGTCAGGTATATATAAACTCAAATGTCCAGAATGTAATGCTGTCTATTTGGGTCAGACCCTTAGGAATTTTGAAGTACGATACAGTGAGCACTTACGAGCATACAGATTAAAACAACCAGATAAATCCCACTACGCAAAACATCTACTTGACACCAATCATTCATTGACACCTAACACAGAACTAGAAGTACTGCATATTTGTGAAAAGAAACAAGAACTGGATTTCCTTGAAGAACTGGAAATTAGAAGACATTTAAGAAACCCACAATATGAAGTTGTCAATGAACAGTTAAATCTAGGGAATTCTCCACTAATAAACTGTCTTCTTAAGTGATAATTGTGAAGATCAGCAGATATAGTTTTCCTGGTTTTCTATATCATTGCACAGTTATACTGATCTCAATTGGAAAAATGATATCCAGGATATCACCATAGGGCTAATAATATCTAAGCTTCAATATTTGTAATATCACATCCTCTTCTTTTTTTCTATAAACATATATTAAGCCAATCACAAGTTAGGTTACTTCTTGGTCTAGCCAAAATTAACTACTAAACATCAGGTAGGCATAAAATGAATTGTAACTTCTGTCATTCTGACGATGATATTGATTTATCGAAACAATTGTCAATTTTTTAGAATTTTCAATAACTTATATTATATTGTGGAATTAACTAGAGACCTTGAGTTTCATTTAAAAACACTATATTTTTTAACATGTTATATTGACTAACAGAATCTAATTCTACAGTTTTATAGGGATTATAATTATAATCTCGAATACAGAGGTTCATAGATGTTATATTTAACTAAAATTATTTTTTGACTGAGAACCAGAGCGGGTGTGAGGTTTATTTTTCACATTCTCTTTTTTATTGCTTGTAATTGGTGGAGTTGGTAAACTCATTGGACCCTCAATAGCTTCATAAGGCATTTCTACTTTCTTTGTTCCACTAAAATCTTGCACCACACTCCATAATTTTTTTTTTTTTAATTCCATTTTTATTGTCGCATCAACCATGTCGGTTATTAGCGACAAAGATTATTTTACAAGGTTTTGATTACATTAATTTCAGTAAGATATCGAACTAATACATTTATGTCACAGTTTTGTCCTAATACCGATTTCAACGTGTTTGGTATATTGTTTTTCACTCGGGCGTCCTCATATCTGGGACACTCAATCAGAATATGTTTTACTGTTATCTGCTTGGAACATGTAGTACACTGAGGCATTTCTGTCCTGGCAAGTAAATGTTGATGCGTCAGTTTAGTGTGCCCTATCCTTAGTCTTGTCAGTAGTACTTGGTTGCGCCGCTTGTTTGGTATTGTATTCCAGGGTTTCACACTGGGTTTCACCTCGCGTAATTTTGCTTTCGAATCAAGCCACTGATTTTGCCACGCACTTATCGCTTTTTCTTTCACGGTATGCTTCAAATCACTGATGGTCGTCGCGTTCACAACTACCGCACTATCACTTTCTGCTGCTTGTTTTGCCAGTTGGTCTGCTTCTTCATTACCCTGGATTCCTATGTGGGAGGGGATCCACATAAATTTTACATTTATTTGGGATTTTTGTAGTTGGAAGAGTTCCTTCTTTATTTCCATAGCAATGGGATGACTACTATAAACTTGCTGGATGGATTTTAATGAACTGAGGGAATCTGTGATTATGAGGATGTTGGAAGAATTCGCATTTCGGGACAGTTTAAGGGCTTGTAGCAATGCATATATTTCTCCAGTGAAGACTGTACTGCAGGTAGGTAATTTAAAAGATAAGTTCTGATTTGCCGTAACAACCGCGACTCCGACGCCAACTGTAGTTTTCGAGGCATCTGTTAATATTTTGAAATGGTCATTATATTCAATGAGTTTTGTTTGGAAGATGTTTTTTATCAGCAAACTGGGTAGTTCATATTTTTTAAAAGATGTAAGAGTGGTGTCAATTATTGGTTTGGAATTTTGCCAAGGAGGATATGTTTCTTCAAACTTGAATATAGGAACATGTTTGATTTGAAGATCTGCTTTGTATTGTCTAAATCGATTACAGAAAGTTGGACTTGGTTGTTGTTGTGCGAAATTGTCAATTTCATCTGTATGAATTTTTGGGTACATTGGATGCTCAGTGTTATCTAATATAGAGGTAGCATATGACAATGTCAATATCTTTCTTCTCGTAGATAAAGATGGTTCCCCTAATTCTGAATAAAGGCTTTCCACCGGTGATGTACGATATGCACCAGATATTATTCGTAAGGCATTATTGTGAACTGTATCAAGTTTCTTTAAAATATAGCTTTTGGTGGATGCATAGACAATAGATCCATAATCGAGTTTGGAACGTACAAGATTTTTATATATAATATGTAGTGTTTTTTGATCTGATCCCCAGTTACGGTTAGAAAGTATTCTTAGAAGATTAATACCTTTCTGACAAGAAAATATCAACTTTTTTATATGATCATTCCAGCTCAGTTTCTGGTCAAATATCATACCTAAAAATGTCGTGGAAGTTACATATTGCAGTTTTTCTTCATATAGTGTAAGCGGGGGTGTCTTTTCACAATGTTTTTTCGAAAATAATAAACATTTGGTTTTGGATGCAGAGAAGTTGAAGCCCGACTGTTTTGACCATTGCTGCAGTTTATTAAGTTGTCTTTGTAGTATATGTTGCATTGTATCGATGTTTTTACTTTTCATGTATACCACTAAGTCATCGGCATATAGCCTTATTTTAATTGGTTTAAGTACATTTTCAGTAATGTTATTAATAGCGATTAGAAACAATGTGGGACTAATAACAGAGCCTTGGGGAGTACCATTTTCTTGACATTGTTTGGTCGACAGATTACCATTTACTCTTACTCTAGAAGTCCTATAGCTTAGAAAATTTTTAATGAATGCCAACATATGTCCATCTATTTTCCATTGCTTTAACAATTTCAGTATATTTATTCTACATGCAGTATCGAATGCTTTGTTGATATCAATAAATATGGCTAAGCATTTCTGTTTATTTGCGAAGGCTTCGTGTATGTCACTCTCTAGATCAATAATATTGTCAATAGTACTTCTCTTCTTCCTAAATCCACTTTGTTCTGGTTTAATTAGTTTGCGACTTTCAAGTTCCCACCTAAGACGATTATTAATAATTTTTTCTAAGAGCTTACACATCGTGCTAGTCAGTGCAATAGGTCTGTATGATTCTATACTTGTTGCTTTCTTAGCAGTTTTTAGAATTGGTATGATTGTTGCTTCAGTCCACTGAATTGGAAAAGTTTGTTGTATCCAAATGGTGTTGTAAATATTTAAGAGTACTTCTCTGCCGCTCTCCGATAGATATAGCAGGAATGAAATCGGTATATTATCAGGACCTGGACTCGAGTTTTTAAAGTCTTTTATCGCTTCATCTAGTTCTGATAGTGTGAGTGGTTGGTTGAGGTGCGATGTATTGTTTTCATTATTGATTAGGATTTCTTCGATTGATACTCTATTTTTTAGAAAATCTTCCTTTAATTTGGCATCGCTCGAGTTCTCTTGGAATGCTTCCGCCAATGCTTCAGCTATATCTTTTGATTTTGTTATTAAGATTTCGTCTTGTTTTATACCAGTGATTTTATTGTATGATTTATTGCCGGATATGGTATTCACTTTTTTCCATACAGATGTTAAGCTAGTAGAGCTGCTTATATTTTGCACATATTTCATCCATGAATCTTTTTTACTTTCTCTAAAAATATACCTAGTTTTGGCCCTTAGTGCTTTGAATCGTAATTGATTATCAATCGTGTTATGCTTTTTATAGATATGAAATGCATGTTTACTTTCTTTAAGTGCCTCTTCACATTCTTTATTCCACCATGGTACAGCTGTACGGTGTGTTACGTTTTTAGTTAGCCCTATTGTTATGTCTGCAGCTGTTATCAATATTTCATTGAAATTGTTTATTGTTTCATTTATGTCCTCACTTATTGAAAATTTTGATAAAGATGCGTCAGTTAAAATGGTATATTGTTCCCAGTCTGCTTCATGTAGCTTCCACTTTTGTATAGGCGTTGAATCGTCAGCACTTCTACGTTTATCTACTACAAGGATTGTGAAATGATCACTGTCATATGAAAAAGGTAAGACTTCCCATGTTAGGTGTTGATGCAATGAAGGATTACACAAAGTTAAATCTATAGCCAAAGAAGTTCCATTATAGGTATTAAATCTAGTTTTACTTCCATCATTAAGAATGTTTAAGTTTAAGTCTGTCATAACCTCTTCAATTATGTTTCCTCGAGTATCTTGTTTCTCACACCCCCACATGAAGTTGTGTCCGTTGAAGTCGCCCATGATAATTTTAGGATTAGGAACCTGGGAGATTAGATCAGTTAGCTCCATTTTACTTAGGTTTCGGTCAGATGGAATATATATGTTACATATATTTATTTTTGTAGGAAAATAAACGCATACAGCTATTGCTTCAATATTGCTATCTAAATCAATTTGACTTGAATGAAGGTTTTTATTTACATATGTTGCAACTCCCCCCCAACTTTTTATACCAATTCTGTTCTTGTAATATACATTAAAATTTTTTAGTTTGTGTGTATTCTGATTATTAAAGTGTGTTTCTTGTAAGCAGATAACGTTCGGGTTGTATTTAGATATAATAGTTTTTAACATTTCCAGATGGAGGTAATATCCATTTAGATTCCACTGTAGAATACTCATTGTTTTATTTTAAATTTATTGAAGTAGAATTTATGTCGTTGCTGTCTGATGAGTCACTGATTGGCTCTTGTTCTATGGGTCCTTCAGCAATATATCTTTCAAGTCTCTTCCTAATTTTTGTAAAGCGCGTCTTCGTTGCTTTGCTCTGTAGTGATGGGTAAATTTTTTTAATAGTATCTACTAAGTCTTCAAATTCCGACGTGTAGGTTCTAATCACGCTTATTGGATCTGGGTTTCCTTTTATATTTGACAGTAAGTCGGTCAATTGTTCGAAGGTAAGAGCATAGTTTTTAGGATCTTTTTCCATTAGCTGTTTTACAGGTTGCATTTGTTCGGATGTAAATTCATCACTTTTATATTTTTTCAGTGTATCAGGTATTTTGAATGCCGAGTCTGATTCTGCTATGGGACTAGTAGTTTCGGATAAAGGTCGTTTATTACAGTTGTTTATTGTTATTTGAATTTTCCTTGATCTTTTCCTTATAAAATTTGCGTTTTGTCTTTTCGATAAGCGAATGCAGTTTATTTCTATATACCTTATATTTTACAAGTGAATCACAACCATTGGGATGGAGCTTTGTTTATCGATATAATCTATTTTTTTCATTAATGGATTCGATGAGAGCTTTTGTAGCCATTGGCGCAATTATGGTGATTTTTCAATTTACCTTTCTAAAATAGGTACTTTTATTGATGTTTTTCTGTATAATTGTTATTAATTTTTCAGTTGCAGAGTCTGGATTACTACAATTTAGGATAATATCCCATGATTCTTTGGATATATTGTCTACAAGTTTTTTATAGTTGACGTGCTTAGTATACTCAGCTACCTTTTTAGTTGTTTTATTATCAAAAACTATTTGCAGCGCTACTGTATATTGGTTTGTTATATTAGTTTCTATTACTACAGGTATAATATTTTCTAGAGTGTTAGCTTTTGACTTAATAAATGAATGATCTAAGCAAGCTGCCATTCTGGATGGGTTATTAATGGTGGATGTAAATCCACACTCAATCAGGCCACTTACATATTCCATGGTATCATCATTCAAATACAATAAGCCAATGTTAATATCTCCAACAAATAGACAACAACTTCCAGAATTGATACCACTATTATATAGGAAATTTTAGAAATTAGTGATAAATTCATGTATACTGTAAAAGCAAGAATTGTATTTTTTTGTTATTACTGATAGTTACAGTCAATTTTAAAATATTTGTGGATCCTAATTTCAGGATATCATATTTGAAAGAATATTTGCAATTTTTGTAAGCCACGACTCCATCATTTTGATTGAGATCGCCTTTGTTGTATATTATATTATAACCCGGTATGTTATACAAATTCGGTGCGAAGTGTGGCAAATGAAGCAGACTACGGAGAGAATCCTACTAGCAACAGAAATGGACTTCTGGAGAAGATCAGCGGGTAAATCGAGAAGAGATAGAGTACGTAACGACAGATTCAGACAAATCATGGGTGTCGGGCACACAATAATAGATGATATCAAGACCAAGCAGTTGATCTTGTACGGTCACGTTCAAAGGATGCCAGACGAAAGACTACCAAAGCAAGTCCTAAAATGGTCACCACACGGAAAGAGAAGAAGAGGAAGACCAAGAAGAAGCTGGAGAGAGGGCATAGATACCGAAATACGAGAAAGGGAGCTACCAGAGGATCTATGGCAAGATAGAGAAGGATGGCGGTTAGGAGTCGGAAGACGTCGGAGGACGTTATAAACCGATATTTATATATATGTTATACAAATTGATGTCAGTAATCTTCCAGGTCTCAGTTAGAACTTAGAGATGGGTAGTTCGCGAACGAACTAGAAAAAGGAACTAGTTCAGTCAACAAGGAAAATGAACTAGTTCACTTTGCTAAAATGAACTAGTTCAGAATGAACTACTAATATGACTGAACGTGGACCGTAGACTGAACGACAGAACTAATAAATATGAACTACTGTTACTACTATGACATGACTGAACGTGGACTGAACGACAGAACTCACATAACCAATAGCGCGGTGACGTGGCGCTTCCGACGCGAACGAGCTACCAAGCTACTAGAAACAATGCTACAATGAACTAATTCATTTTTTGATTATGGATTAGTGAAGATTTGAGTAAGGAACTGCTGACCTATTCTATTATGAAAATTTTTACTAATATTGTCTAATTAATAATTATGTATTTATAGGTACTGTGAAATACTTTAGTAATGAAAAGCGTGCTAATAACAATAATATTGTAATGTTTTTCTTATTTATTTAAACAATAAACGGGTGGGATAAATTTCAAACACTCGGTATGGCTACTTACTAATTTATTTAAACACTAACTCACTAATCACTAACACTTAATTTATATATACAGTATATTCACTTAGACTAATTTATATGAACAGTTCACTAATTTATATTCACTAATTTATTTGTTTATCTCACGATGTCAAATTATCAACTAACTAACTCTTCCTTATCAGTCCCCTTATATACTAGTGCCTTTTGTACTAGAGAATTCCGGGCTGCGGCTTATACACACAAATAATTTTTCTGGCCTTTTCTAGATAACTCTGGTCACAAGAATTTTAACTATTATACCTGGCTTAGACAGGGTCGGTTTTAGGGACTATACCAGTGTACTGTTTCGTAACATTACCCCCTCCTTAAATGGAAGTTCCTCCTGGAACTTTTGTGTAGCCGAGACTGGATGTTTGAATCGGCAACTGGCCCCATTTCTTCACTTTCCGATCTTATGGAAATAGCAGGGCACCGTCTTCATCGGATACTGATAACGGGGTTGTAGCTGCAAATTAATATCTGGACACCGGTATCTTGAAAGATAATCTCTACCATGTTCCTGATGATTCGCCAATCCAACTGGTTACTCGCTATCTTAGGCATAGTCAGTTTCTTAACGTTGGATTCCAACACATGGTCTCGGAGGTTTCGAAGTGCTTCTCACACATCGCGGTAGGTAGATCGATCTTGGAATTCATTTTTAGTTACCACGTAAAAGACGTACCACGAATTATGTTTCAGTTTCAGTGTCTTGCCAGGGGCTGGAATCTGGGCTTCAAGTTTTTCTAATTGCCCGAACTTCTTCCGAAAGACGGTTGCCAACCCTCGTGCGTTCTTGATACAGGCGGAGATGGTGTATGCCAGTGAATAATCTTCCACATCTCTTGGGAAAACAATAAAGGAAACAATCCGAGAGGCCAGCAAAGAAATTCTTGGAGAAAAACAAAATACAAAAAAGAAGCTATGGTTCGATACAGAATGTCAAGATGTTAACGGGGAAAAGTATGGAGCAAGAACTAAGATGTTACAAAACCCATCAGAGGAAAACAGGAATAAGTTCCATAACCTAAGAAACAGAATGCGGAAACTTACGAGAAAAAAGAAAAGAGAATGGCAAAATGAACAACTACAGGAATTGGAAACAAACAGAGCACATGGGAACATAAGAAAATTCTATAAACCAGTTAGCACGCATAAAAAAGGATTCCACCCAAGAACCACTACAATGCTTATGAACAATGAAGGTGAACTTATGACTAGTAAACAAGAGATCCTCGACACCTGGAGAGAATACTTTAACAAATTACTTCATATAGAAGACCCGACATACCAAGAAGAGGATAAGCGACATATGGCTGAAGTTTGGGTTGACCCACCATCCATTGAAGAAACAACTCAAGCAATAAAACAACTAAAAAATAATAAAGCAGCAGGAAGAGATGGCATTCCCGCGGAATGCCTAAAGGAAGGTAGACATAGAATAGTGGAGACTATACATCAGCTAATACAAAAAATATGGGAACAGGAATCGATGCCAGACGAATGGAAGGAAGGAGTTATTATACCAATACATAAGAAGGGAAATAGATTGGCATACAACAACTACCGAGGTATCACACTCCTTAACACATCATATAAAGTGTTGTCTAATATAATTAAAAAGCGAATAATACCGTACTCAGAAGAAATAGTTGGAGAATACCAAAGTGGATTCAGAAGGAAACGGTCAACAACAGACCAACTTTTTACGTTAAGACAACTGTTAGAAAAATGCTGGGAATTTAATAGAGACCTACACAATTTATTCGTAGACTTTAAACAAGCGTATGATAGCATCATCAGAGCAAGCTTATGGACAGCACTAGAAGAACTTGGAATACCCGGCAAACTTATAAGAATGATAAAAGTATGTGTTGGAGGATCATACAGTTCAATTAAAATAGAAGGTCACCACAGCGAAACCTTTGAAATAACAACTGGACTTAAACAAGGGGATGCACTGTCGCCGGCTCTATTTAACATAGCCTTGGAGAAGGTAGTAAGACGAACCGAACTAACTACGAACATATTCGGCCATAATGGACCCTGCCTGATTCTAGCTTATGCAGATGATCTAGATGTTGTAGGAAGAAGTACAGTTAACGTGAAGGAAGCCTTTATAAAACTAGAAAAAGAGGCAAAGAAAATGGGACTGAAAGTCAATGAGGAAAAAACTAAGTATATGCATATGACACGAAACGTAGGACGAGATCGAATACGTCAAAATGTTACTATGGACGAATACAACTTCGAACATGTACAGACTTTTCAATATCTAGGAGCTCTAATAACATCAGATAATAACGTTAAAGTAGAAATTAAACAGCGTATACTTCAAGGAAATAAATGCTATTATGCAACCCAACAATTATTAAGATCAAGGACTCTGACAAGGCAAACAAAAATAAACATATATAAAACTATTATAAGACCAGTTGTAACATACGGCAGCGAAACATGGACCATGACGGTACAAGACACGCTACTACTCAATCGTTTCGAAAGAAAGATCCTTAGGAAAATATACGGAGGAGTCTGGGATCAACAAACAGTGCGGTATAGGAGGCGCACGAACAATGAGGTATATGAACTATATAATAGCCCAAGTTTAGTACAAGAAATTGAATCCAACAGATTAAGATGGCTGGGACATGTCCAGAGGAGTAATGACTCAAGGCTAATTAAAATGGTCTGGGAAGAAGCCCCTAACAACAAAAGACCACTTGGGCGCCCAAAACTTCGATGGCGTGATAATATACACAAGGACCTGCAAACTTTGGGAGTCCTTAATTGGGAAGAATGTACTCAGGATCGACATGAATGGAGGAGAATTGTTGAGGCGGCCAAGACCCACCCCGGGTTGTAGAGCCATGGATGGACGAATAATCTTCCGGGAGAGTGAACAGATCTTGTTGTTGTTCCGAAGTGACTCCATATCTAGCTTTCCCGGTACCTCCATACGTGCCCATAAATTTCTCGAAGGTAGGGTCAGACAAATCTCGAATAAGGTTTACTCCTTCCTCCAGGTCATGGTCTCCTTCGAATGGCGCTAGTCGGTTTTGGTGAACTACTTTTGGTTTTCCGTTGGGGATCTTGCTTATGCGATATATAACATCATTGATCCTTTTCTTAATTAAGTTTGGACCTTTCCAGAATTTTGTAATTTTGGAGAAAATCCTTTCCTCCTCGCCGGGTTGTGTAGCCATACTTTGTCCCCTTCTTTAAACCCGCCTTCTGTGGCCTGCGTGCCGTACCGACTTTTCATTATGTCGCTGGCAACTTGAAGATTTGTTCGAACTAATTCATGAATATCGTCCAGCCTTCTTCTCAATTGGATTGCGTAGTCTTCGCCTGCTAGATCTTCTCCAGGCCGGCAGCCAAATTCCAGGTCACAAGGAAGCCTTATTTCACGTCCAAACAGGATTTTCACCGGTGTTTAACCCGTGGACTCATTGACGTCCCATATCACAGCAGATTAGATGTACGTCGATACATTGAAAATATTTTCAATGGAAGGGTTTTTCATCGTCTTTCGGAAGTTCCTTGGCCTCCGCGGTCTCCAGATTTAACCTCACTCGATTTTTTCTTGGGGGGTTACTTAAATCAAAAAGTTTACCTTCAAAAGCCATTTCAAGATATTGACCATTTAGAGAGAATAATTGCAGAAGCGGTTCGTAATATAATTCCCCGTATGGTTAGAAATGGCTTAAGATAATTTTGTGATAGAACTGTTACATGTATATACAGAAATTGAGGATATGTGGAGGCATTAGTAAATTGAAGATAGTGATTATCTATTAGTATTTATTGTAACAAACTGAATTATGCATACAACTTGTTATTCATTTAAATGCATCGTTAGAATGTTACAAACTAGTGATTAAGCAACTTAAAGGTTATTAAGAGATAATTGTTTTTAAAAGTTTATAAAGAATCGTTTAATCAAATTTATAATTAATAAATGCAATGCAATAATGTGAAAACTTAAATTTCCAACGTAATCGCAGAGAAAATTCAGAAAAAATATTTTTAATGTAAATTAAGAATGTTGAATATATGAAAGCTATTTTTAATCCTAAACATCTTTTCTTTGTAACAATTTTCGATTCTGTCAAAAAGAAAGGTACTTTACTCTAGAGCAAAAATCACATTTTTTGACAAACCTCGTATACAACTGAAAAACTTCAATATTTGATGATTTAGTTTTAGGTTTTGGACCATGCAGAACTTTTTATAAGGAATAACTTTTTTTCGTAAAATCAATAATAAAAAAGTTTCCCATATACCGCCAACTTACGTGGACACACTGTATATATATTATGGTAAATACTTGTATATTCTGGTAAATATAAGTATTTGAACATCTTCACGAATAATTGATAGATGCGAAGACTCTTAAGTAAGAGTTTAGTGTAATTTGCAACAATTTTGCGAAAACTGTGTTGTTCAGATCCTAAAAACTAAAGGATCTAATCAAATGTCTTGAGAAGAACAGAACAATGCATGTTGCGGGTTGAATAGTATACTGAGATGTCACCAAATCAAATATTCTTTTGTATTCAAAACCAACTTTAAACAATTATTTTGTATATGAAAACCTCCACTAAATAAATATAATCGATTTTTTGGTGATAGGTACGCTTTTTTCATGATGACAGGTAAACATTCTCAGCTGACTGCTTTGTTGCTAGATCTTTCTTCTTGTATAAACATTTCTCATTATCAGCTGTGCTCTGTAAGCTGTAGTTAACTTAAAATCGAAACCTTATCAAGTTTTCGTTTTTAAGCGCGACTCTGAACAAAACACTTTTGATTTGTGAGACACTAAAAGGATATGTGCTTAACAACTACGCAATATAAATTCTCAACAAGAGACGCCGCTCTGGCGGTCGTGAATAAAACTGATAAAATTGCCCAACCGTAGTTTTCTTGACATATGTCGAATGCACAACTGGTAAAAGTTTCAAAAATCCAACAAGTGAATGAATATATGAGCATCTGTGCAGGAAATGTTACGATAAAGAGGAAACCGATATAGATTGGAGTGGCGACAAGACTATAAAATTTACTGCCGTCAATAGGGCAACAGCGAGTTGATTTTTAGGATTAACTTTCTGCCACTGAAACGAAATAGTCTCGTTCAAGATTTACTGAGTAAATTTCATTCATTTCCTGAAACAAAACTGCCGCAGTTCTTTCATGTACTTGATTTAACATGTATATATATGTGGAAAATTGAAATGGATACTTTTTGACTATTATTCAAAATAAATAAACAGAATAGGAACTATAACAACAAGCATATAATTAACGAATTATAATGAACCATCGTTATCTACGGAATACCAAGGAAGCTAAAAAAATTAATTATTTCAGAGTACGATTGAAAGTAGTAACTTCAGGAAAAGCTAAAACATAAACTTTGAAGAAGTATCATCATTCAACTATTTAGGAGTAACGATAAGACAAAGGATCAAAAAGACGGTAAAGACAAGAATTCCAGAAGGATACCAAACTTCTGGAAAGAATGAAATGTTACTGAAAAATAACTAAGCAGAATAAAAATATCCAAGACCTTAATAAGACCAGCGATTACATAAACGAAGGAAACCACAAAAGGGAAGAGGAAAACAGCCTCGGAATGGGACCGAATATAAACATAGACGGCCCAAGCAACGAAAACGGAACATGAATGTAGGAACATGGAGACTAGAGGCAGCCCTTTACACTATAGAATAATTGGAAAATAGCAAAATGGACATTACAGCTATACAGGAATTAAGGTGGCCTGAATCTGGAAGCGTAAAAATTAGTAGGTCCAAACAGGCACGAGTTCGGTACTGGTTTTGTAGTGCTGGTTCATCTAGTGGATTCTCTCATAACATTTCAATCAATAAACGAAAGCATATACCACATCCGTTTTAAAGGTAATTGGTATAACCATTTCTACCTATCACCTTACGCACCAACCGAAGAACCCGAGGAAAACGATGAGTTGGAAGATGTAACTACAAATGTCCAAAAACAGGATAGACTAATACTATGTGGTAACATCAACGCTAATATCGGTAAGGGAATACTCCAAAGACTATTTTACGATTATTTTACAAAATGATAATTCTACAGACTATGATAAAACAATGTGAAATATAGTAATTGACTGACTTTTTAATTTACAACAAGTAATTTTATATACAATATTTATAATCATAACGGGGTATTCGTCTTACACCGTGGAACAGCGACTCATCGTTTTTCAGGGTTTTCAGGGCATATAGGGTTGAAATAATTCCTCCCCTCGTAAACTCAACTTACGCAGCTAGCGAGGATGTTGAACCGTTGAACAAATCCAGGTGAACCACCTGGAATGGATTCTTTGCAGTACTTCAATGTCCCATTTTTTATATATTCAGAATGCAAAAATAAAAATTAACAATGAATAAATTAATAAGGTCGGTAAGCTGGGAGGTTTTGAGACATTTTTGAATATTAACTAAGGTTAATTTTCTACAAATTCACCTTTCAGGGGTTGAAGATCGTCTAATTCTGTTTCGTCCAAATGGAAGTCCAGATTTGATGGTGTTGGATGAAAAGTATTGTTATCTAAATTTAATAGTAGTATCGTCTGGCTAAAGCTACTGTAGAGTTGCTGGTCAATTGTGACTGTATGATGTGCTACTACTTGGCATCACAAAGGAATTTCTAAGAGATAAGTACCAGTTGAACGATATTTGGTTTCCTCTTGATTAGGACATTTGAAATTTGCCGTATACCGGGACGGAATGATGTACAACCAATGGAAATTATTTAGTTGTTTTAGAAGTGGCTTTGACAATTGAAATTTGGTTTTCTCGCAGGTGGAAGTGCGCTTAATTTCAAGCAAATTTATTTTATAATGCATTTCTTCTTGAATTTCCTGTTTTTTCTGGCAGACATACTGCTGAGAGTTACCATGGGAAAATTATCCATAACCGAGTTGAACGAAAAATTATGCCACTCATTATTACGTGCTGAAAACGGACATATTGAAAATATTGAGCCCGAAAATAATGACGAAAACTCGGACGAAAATCATGCTTCGGTACTAACCGATTCAAGATTGAAGTTGCTACTAAAATTTAAAAAAAAGTGACGGCCGAAAAACATCAACCAATAAAAGTACGCGAAGCAAATGGTTATGTAGTGTCTGTAAAAAGCACTATTGCGTTGAATGCTTCTTTACCGTACATGCTGCAAAAAAAATTGTAAATGAGCAGTTTTATTCACTTGTTTGTTACACTTCATTTTTATGTTTTGAATAATAATATCATTATAATAAAAAACACCTGTTCTTTTTAATGAAAAAATGTAAATCAGGAGTGCTCTTTATTTGTTTTTTAGTTTGTTAGATATCATTTTTTGAATAATATTCATTAAACTGTTAATTTAACTAAAAAAAATGCTGTTCTTTTCATTTCCCCTTCAAGTGGCAAATGGTCAGCACCATGTAAAAAAAATAATGGACCAAATTCACTACTTGGCTTCCCGGGCTATGCATACTTAACTGGCATATAAAAACTGTGGAAGTGCGGCACACTGTGTGAGCCACGAGTGCTAATAAAACCGATTGCAGTCGGGCACAGTATTTGTACCGCGATGCCCTAAGAACAAAATTATGTGTGGCACGCGTATTATACCATGGGACGCTTAACGTGTTAAAAAAACTGCGCATCCGCCATATTTAAAAAAATATTTCAATTATATTTTTGTAAATTAATATTTTTTCAATTCTTAGCTGTTTATTCAACTTAATATTGGTGTCAAAAGAAGGATAGGAGTTTGCTTCATAATATCCTGCTATTCTGCATGAGGATGTTTTGCTATTCAAACAGTTCTAGATTATCGTCTACTACCTCAAAATCGTTTTTAATAATTGTAAAATTGCGCTTCCGCCAGATTTAAAAAAATTCTGCAACAATATTTATGAAAAGTAAATTTTTTTCCAATTCTCAGCTGCTTGTTCAGCTTGATATTCATGTCAACCGAAGGATAGGAGTTTGTTTGATGATATCCTGCTATTCAGACAAATGTAGATCGAAGTCTACTACCTCAAAAACGGATTTAATCAGTAAAAATTGCGCTGCCGCCATATTTTAAAAAATATTTCGTTAGTATTTTTGAAAAGTATTTTTTTTCAATTCTCAGCTGTTTCTTCAGCTTGATATTGTTGTCAAAAAAACGATAGGAGTTTGCTTGATGATATTCTGTTACTCGGGCAGTTGTATATTATCGTCTACTACCTCAAAATCGTTTTTAATAAGTGAAAATTGCGCTTCCGCCAGATTTAAAAAAATTCTGCACCAATATTTTTGAAAAGTAATTTTTTTTCCAATTCTCAGCTGCTTGTTCAGCTTGATATTGGTGTCAAACGAAGTATAGGAGTTTGCTTGATGATATCCTGCTATTCAGGTAAATGTAGATTAAAGTCTACTACCTCAAAAGCGGATTTATTCAGTGAAAATTGCGCTTCCGCCATATTTGTAAATATATTTCAATGGTATTTTTGAAAAGTATTTTTTTTTCAATTCTCAGTTGTTTGTTCAGCTTATTATTGGTGTCAAAAGAAGGATAGAAGATTGCTTGATGATATTCTGTTATTTGGACAGTTGTATATTATCGTCTACTACCTCAAAATCGATTTAATAAGTGAAAATTGCGCATCCGCCAGATTTAAAAAAATTTGCAACTATATTTTTGAAAAGTAAGTTTTTTTCCAATTCTCAGCTGCTTGTTCAGCTTGATATTGGTGTCAAACGAAGGATAGGAGTTTGCTTGATGATATCCTGCTATTCAGGCAAATGTAGATTAAAGTCTACTACCTCAAAAACGGATTTAATCTGTAAAAATGGAGTTTACGCCATATTTTTAAAAATATTGCAATGGTATTTTTGAAAAGTATTTTTTTTTCAAGTCTCAGCTGTTTCTTCAGCTCAATATTGTTGTCAAAAGAACGATAGGAGTTTGCTTGATGATATTCTGTTACTCGGACAGTTGTATATTATCGTCTACTACCTCAAATACGTTTTTAATAAGTTAAAATTGCGCTTCCGCCAGATTTTAAACCGTATTTCAACAATATTTTTGAAAAGTAATCTTTTTTTCATGTCTCAGCTGCTTGTTCAGCTTTATATTGGTGTCAAAAGAAGGATAGGAGTTTGCTTGATAATATTCAGCTATTTAGACAGTTGTGGATTATGGTCTACTACCTCAAAAACGGATTTAATCAGTAAAAATGGCGCTTCCGCCATATTTTTCAAAATATTCTAATGATATTTGTGAAAAGTAATTTTTTTCCATTCTCAGCTGTTTGTTCAGCTTAATATTGGTGTCAAAAGAAGGATAGAAGATTGCTTGATGATATTCTGTTATTTGGACAGTTGTATATTATCGTCTACTACCTCAAAATCGATTTAATAAGTGAAAATTGCGCATCCGCCAGATTTTAAAAAATTTGCAACTATATTTTTGAAAAGTAAGTTTTTTTCCAATTCTCAGCTGCTTGTTCAGCTTGATATTGGTGTCAAACGAAGGATAGGAGTTTGCTTGATGATATCCTGCTATTCAGGTAAATGTAGATTAAAGTCTACTACCTCAAAAGCGGATTTATTCAGTGAAAATTGCGCTTCCGCCATATTTGTAAATATATTTCAATGGTATTTTTGAAAAGTATTTTTTTTTCAATTCTCAGTTGTTTGTTCAGCTTAATATTGGTGTCAAAAGAAGTATAGGAGTTTGCTTGATGATATTCTGTTAATCGGATAGTTGTATATTATCGTCTACTACCTCAAAATCGTTTTTAATAAGTGAAAATTGCGCTTCCGCCAGATTTAAAAAAATTCTGCACCAATATTTTCGAAAAGTAATTTTTTTTCCAATTCTCAGCTGCTTGTTCAGCTTGATATTGGTGTCAAACGAAGGATAGGAGTTTGCTTGATGATATCCTGCTATTCAGGCAAATGTAGATTAAAGTCTACTACCTCAAAAACGGATTTAATCTGTAAAAATGGAGTTTACGCCATATTTTTAAAAATATTGCAATGGTATTTTTGAAAAGTATTTTTTTTTCAATTCTCAGCTGTTTCTTCAGCTCAATATTGTTGTCAAAAGAACGATAGGAGTTTGCTTGATGATATTCTGTTACTCGGACAGTTGTATATTATCGTCTACTACCTCAAATACGTTTTTAATAAGTTAAAATTGCGCTTCCGCCAGATTTTAAACCGTTTTTCAACAATATTTTTGAAAAGTAATCTTTTTTTCATGTCTCAGCTGCTTGTTCAGCTTTATATTGGTGTCAAAAGAAGGATAGGAGTTTGCTTGATAATATTCAGCTATTTAGACAGTTGTGGATTATGGTCTACTACCTCAAAAACGGATTTAATCAGTAAAAATGGCGCTTCCGCCATATTTTTAAAAATATTCTAATGATATTTGTGAAAAGTAATTTTTTTCCATTCTCAGCTGTTTGTTCAGCTTAATATTGGTGTCAAAAGAAGGATAGAAGATTGCTTGATGATATTCTGTTATTTGGACAGTTGTATATTATCGTCTACTACCTCAAAATCGATTTAATAAGTGAAAATTGCGCATCCGCCAGATTTAAAAAAATTTGCAACTATATTTTTGAAAAGTAAGTTTTTTTCCAATTCTCAGCTGCTTGTTCAGCTTGATATTGGTGTCAAACGAAGGATAGGAGTTTGCTTGATGATATCCTGCTATTCAGGTAAATGTAGATTAAAGTCTACTACCTCAAAAGCGGATTTATTCAGTGAAAATTGCGCTTCCGCCATATTTGTAAATATATTTCAATGGTATTTTTGAAAAGTATTTTTTTTTCAATTCTCAGTTGTTTGTTCAGCTTAATATTGGTGTCAAAAGAAGTATAGGAGTTTGCTTGATGATATTCTGTTAATCGGATAGTTGTATATTATCGTCTACTACCTCAAAATCGTTTTTAATAAGTGAAAATTGCGCTTCCGCCAGATTTAAAAAAATTCTGCACCAATATTTTTGAAAAGTAATTTTTTTTCCAATTCTCAGCTGCTTGTTCAGCTTGATATTGGTGTCAAACGAAGGATAGGAGTTTGCTTGATGATATCCTGCTATTCAGGCAAATGTAGATTAAAGTCTACTACCTCAAAAACGGATTTAATCTGTAAAAATGGAGTTTACGCCATATTTTTAAAAATATTGCAATGGTATTTTTGAAAAGTATTTTTTTTTCAATTCTCAGCTGTTTCTTCAGCTCAATATTGTTGTCAAAAGAACGATAGGAGTTTGCTTGATGATATTCTGTTACTCGGACAGTTGTATATTATCGTCTACTACCTCAAATACGTTTTTAATAAGTTAAAATTGCGCTTCCGCCAGATTTTAAACCGTATTTCAACAATATTTTTGAAAAGTAATCTTTTTTTCATGTCTCAGCTGCTTGTTCAGCTTTATATTGGTGTCAAAAGAAGGATAGGAGTTTGCTTGATAATATTCAGCTATTTAGACAGTTGTGGATTATGGTCTACTACCTCAAAAACGGATTTAATCAGTAAAAATGGCGCTTCCGCCATATTTTTAAAAATATTCTAATGATATTTGTGAAAAGTAATTTTTTTCCATTCTCAGCTGTTTGTTCAGCTTAATATTGGTGTCAAAAGAAGGATAGAAGATTGCTTGATGATATTCTGTTATTTGGACAGTTGTATATTATCGTCTACTACCTCAAAATCGATTTAATAAGTGAAAATTGCGCATCCGCCAGATTTAAAAAAATTTGCAACTATATTTTTGAAAAGTAAGTTTTTTTCCAATTCTCAGCTGCTTGTTCAGCTTGATATTGGTGTCAAACGAAGGATAGGAGTTTGCTTGATGATATCCTGCTATTCAGGCAAATGTAGATTAAAGTCTACTACCTCAAAAACGGATTTAATCTGTAAAAATGGAGTTTACGCCATATTTTTAAAAATATTGCAATGGTATTTTTGAAAAGTATTTTTTTTTCAATTCTCAGCTGTTTCTTCAGCTTAATATTGTTGTCAAAAGAACGATAGGAGTTTGCTTGATGATATTCTGTTACTCGGACAGTTGTATATTATCGTCTTCTACCTCAAAATCGTTTTTAATAAGTGAAAATTGCGCTTCCGCCAAATTTAAAAAAATTCTGCACCAATATTTTTGAAAAGTAATTTTTTTTCCAATTCTCAGCTGCTTGTTCAGCTTGATATTGGTGTCAAACGAAGTATAGGAGTTTGCTTGATGATATCCTGCTATTCAGGTAAATGTAGATTAAAGTCTACTACCTCAAAAGCGGATTTATTCAGTGAAAATTGCGCTTCCGCCATATTTGTAAATATATTTCAATGGTATTTTTGAAAAGTATTTTTTTTTTCAATTCTCAGTTGTTTGTTCAGCTTAATATTGGTGTCAAAAGAAGTATAGGAGTTTGCTTGATGATATTCTGTTAATCGGATAGTTGTATATTATCGTCTACTACCTCAATATCGTTTTTAATAAGTGAAAATTGCGCTTCCGCCAGATTTAAAAAAAATTCTGCACCCATATTTTTGAAAAGTAATTTTTTTTCCAATTCTCAGCTGCTTGTTCAGCTTGATATTGGTGTCAAACGAAGTATAGGAGTTCGCTTGATGATATTCTGCTATTCAGACAAATGTACTGTACATTAAAGTCTGCTACCTCAAAAACGGATTAAATCAGTAAAAATTGCGCTTCCGCCATATTTTTAAAAATAATTCACTGGTATTTTTTAAAAGTATTTTTTTTTCAATTCTCAGCTGTTTGTTCAGCTCAATATTGATATCAAAAGAAGGATAGGAGCTTGCTTGATGATATTGTGTTATTCAGACAGTTGTATATTATAGTCTACTACCTCAAAAACTTTTTTAATCAGTAAAAATTGCGCTTTCGCCATCATTTTAATAAACATTTCAATAATATTTTTGAAAATTACTTTTTTTTCAATTCTCCGCTGTTTGTTCAGCTCAATATTGGTATCAAAAGACGGATAGGAGCTTGCTTGATGATATTGTGTTATTCAGACAGTTGTATATTATAGTCTACTACCTCAAAAACTTTTTTAATCAGTAAAAATTGCGCTTTCGCCATCATTTTAAAAACATTTCAATAATATTTTTGAAAATTACTTTTTTTTCAATTCTTCGCTGTTTGTTCAGCTCAATATTAGTATCAAAAGAAGGATAGGAGCTTGCTTGATGATATTGTGTTATTCAGACAGTTGTATATTATAGTCTACTACCTCAAAAACGTTTTTAATAAGTAAAAATTGCGCTTCCGCCAGATTTTTAAAAATATTTCAACAAATTTTTGAAAAGTAATTTTTTTTCAATTTTCAGCTACTTGTTCAGCCTTGATATTGGTGTGGTAGAGTTTACTTGATGATTTTCTGCTATTCAGACTGTTGTATATTATCGTCTACTACCTCAAAAACGTTTTTAATCAATAAAAATTGCGTTTTCTCCATTTTTTTAAAAATATTTCATTGATATTTTGGAAAAGTGTTTTTTTGTCAATTCTCAACTGTTTGTTTAGCTTGATATTGGTGCCAAAAGAAAGATAGTAGTTTGTTTAATAATATTGTGTTATTCAGACAGTTGTTTATTATCGTCTACTACCTCAAAAACGTTTTTATTCAGTAATATTTGTCCTTCCGCTTAATTTTCAAACATATTCAATAATAATAATGATTATCATTATTTTTGAAATTATACTTTGGATGCCAATGATAAAACGTTGTTTTGGCAAATTCTGTTAAAAATCTAATAAACTCCCATATATTACCATTGTATATTTTGCTTATAATTGCATTTTTCAATATTTATACGTTTCAATCTTACCTGAATAATATCAAAACGATTGGTCTATTTCATACTCATACTCTACTTCAGACGAGATGTTATTCGCAAATACCGCACATAGAATATTTGGATTCAGGTAAATAGAAAGTCACTGAAAATACATACTCTAGAACTTATTTCCTTTTTCAAGTGACTTTTCGTACGTCTTTTCTGGAAAATGCTGATATCTATCAATAACGTATATTCGTTGACTTTCAAAATTTATCAATGGCTATTTTAAAACATTTAGAAAAATAATAGAGGAAGAATTTGAAACATATCAATTGAATATGTTGCTTAAATCAATTGTTTTTGATATAAAGAAATCCACAAAGACAGGAAACAATTGAATTAGACATTTGCAGAATTTTTATTCGAAAAAATAACATAATCCAGGATAGCATCTGTACAAAAGTCCTAAGTATTGAAATGAAAAGGCAATGCAACCTAAAATTAACCTCAGTGGAGACATAATTAAGAAGATAAGATAAGAAAATACTAAATGGAAAGTGGTTTGGCTCAAAAACTCAAGATAATATACAGATATACCAAATGGTAAACAGAGGAGAAGCTGAATAAAGAGAAATACGAGGAGTGGGGAAAAGAAGATCAGAAAGCAGCTCAGAGCTATGGAGAATACTCAAACGGTTACAAACAAATTATCACGAGAACTACATTTACAGAACTAGAAGTACTAGCAATAATTGATCACCAAAAATAGACCAGAGTTTATGGAAAAGAGAGAAATATCATTGAACAATAGATGGAATAAAAATAAGTCCAGGAGATTCCAAAAAGGCGTAGTAACCAACTCTTTGGAATAAAATGTGAACGTGTGCTAGAAATATGGGAATAGAGGGAAGAATTATAGGAACAGAGAAGGCAGTATTGGAAAACAGTAAGATGGCAGTACAAATTGGACAACATGGAGGAATTTTCTTTTTTTAATTTTGACATATAAAACTCATTGCGTGTTCAATGTCAACTAGGATATCGACATCCAGTTCTAAGGCGGAAGCATAGGCCATGTCTAGCGCAGCGTATGCCCGGCTTACGTTATTTGAAGTATTTTTATAGTCATTGGTTTACTGGTTCACAGTAACTATGCTATTTCGTCTTGCTCTACCTCCACCCTGTGCTCGTTTTGGCTTCTCTTTGGTTAGTTCTCTATGGTGATGGCATCTTGTTTTGCCTGCTCTGCGCCCTGTCTCTTTAAAGGTATTGCAGTAACTCTCATATTTACAGTATTTTGCGCTATGATCATGTTACCCGCAGTTTAGATATTGGTTGAATCTGTCAGCACTTCTGCATGAGGAGCTATGGTATCCAAACTCCAGACATTTGTAGCATCGTAATATATTGATCCGCGCTCTTACTCTGCAGTTTGTCCTTACTATTTTGATAGTTCCCTCTGTTATGAATCCAAATATGCCATCGGCGAACACCCCACGGACACCTGGTGCGCCCTAACCTCGACGCGGATGCCATCTTCGAGAATTTTCCTGGAAATATCGACAAAAACGAAGCGAAAATCTTTATGGGGCCGTTTTTGTGTGCGCTGAATCTGAATTTCATGTGGGTAACGACCCCCCGAACACATGGTGCGCCCAAACCTGACCCTGAACGTCATCCCCAAGGGTTTTCCAGACACAATTGGAGAAGACGAATCGAAAACCGTTACGGGGGAGTTTTTTGGGTCGCTGAATTCAAATATGGCACCGGCGAACACCCCACAGACAGCTGGTGCGCTCTAACCTGGACGCAGACGTTATCTTCGAGAATTTTCCTGAAAACATCGACAAAAACGAAGCGAAAATCGTTATGGGGCCGTTTTGTGTGCGCTGAATCTGAATTTCATGTGGTAAACGACCCCCCGAACACATGGTGCGCCCAAACCTGGCCCTGAACGTCATCTCCGAGAGTTTTCAGACAAAATTGAAGAAGACGAACCGAAAACCGTTACGGGGGAGTTTTTTGGGTCGCTGAACTCAAATATGGCACCGCCAAACACCCCACGGTCCCCTGGTGCGCTCGAACCTGGACGCAGACGTTATCTACAAGCATTTTCCTGGAAATATCGACAAAAACGAAGCGAAAATCAGCTCCATAATGATTTTCGCTTCGTTTTTGTCGATATTTCCAGGAAAATTCTCGAAGATGTCGTCCGCGTTCAGGTTAGGGCGCACCAGGTATCCGTGGGGTGTTCGCTGATGGCATATTTGAATTCACCGACCCAAAAAACCCCCGGGTGCCGAGTTTATCTCCTTCCTCGCATGAAGTTCGGGATAGTCCGACGGAGATGACGTTCGTCGGTGTTCCCGAGCGCCAGGTGTTCGGGGAGTCAATTTGAACATCAGAATCGTGATCAGCGACCTCAAAAACTGCTGGGTACCCAACCTGGGCGAATTCTGACTCTTATTCACAAAGTTATGAAATTTTCCAAAAAGCCTCTCAAAAAATGCATTTTTGAATGCATTTTTGGCTGCAGCAATGCAACTTCCGGTTTGTAATAGGTAGAAAGTAGGTAGGAATGGTATAAATAATTTTTGAAAGCGAATGCAAAAAATCGCATTCCGATCCGTGCTGTACTAAAAGATTTCCTAACATAATGCTTCATCGCCTCGACTATACATGAATATTACATATGAAGAATCGGAAATTTATTCAATTTTAAAAGGTGAATAAAAAAATTATTCATAAATAATAATAATACATGTGTTTTAAATGAAACTCACGGTTTCTAGTTAATTCCACAATATAATAAAAGTTATTGAAAATTCTAAAAAATTGACAATTGTTTCGATAAATCAATATAATCGTCAGAATGACAGAACTTACATTTCATTTGATGCCTACCTGATGTTTAGTAGTTTTTGGCTAGACCAAGAAGTGACCTAACTTGTGATTGACTTAATATATGTTTATAGAAAAAAGAAGAAGATGTGATATTACAAATATTGAAGCTTAGATATTATTAGCCCTATGGGGATATCCTGGATATCATTTTTCCAATTAAGATCAGTATAACTGTGCAATGATATAGAAAACCAGGAAAACTGTATCTGCTGATCTTTACAATTATTACTTAAGAAGACAGTTTATTAGTGGAGAACTCCCTAGATTTAACTGTTCATTGATAACTTCATATTGTGGGTTTCTTAAATGTCTTCTAATTTCCAATTCTTCAAGGAAATCCCGTTCTTGTTTCTTTTCACAAATATGCAGCACTTCTAGTTTTGTGTTACGTGTCAATGAATGATTGGTGTCAAGTAGATGTTTTGCGTAGTGGGATTTATCTGGTTGTTTTAATCTGTATGCTCGTGAGTGTTCACTGTATCGGATTTCAAAATTCCTAAGGGTCTGACCCAAATAGACAACATTACATTCTGGACATTTGAGTTTATATATACCTGACTTCTTTAATAGTGGTATTTTTGTTTTTACATTTAACAATTTTGTACTAACGTTACTTTCTGTTTTAAAAGAAATTGTTGTATTCGTTGCTGAAGATATTATCTTTGAAATATTATTAGAAATATTTCCTGCATATGTGATGGTTTTATAAGTTTTAATTTCATCAGCTTGTTTAGGATATATAAGTTGTGATGCCACTTTTTCTTATTTTTTTACTAATTAGCTTATTTATCATATCTAATGGATAACCGTTGGATGTTGCTATTTGTCTAATTGTATTAATCTCTCTATCAAAACTACATTTGTTCATAGGAACTGAAAAAGCTCTATGTATCATTGAATTATATGCCGCTAGTCTGTGTGACATAGGGTGATTGGAATTGGATGGTATTGTCACATCAGTCTGTGTTGGTTTTCGGTAAATTGAATAAACAAGTACATTATTAACTCTTTGAATTTTTAAATCAAGAAAATTGATTGAGCTATTTTCTTGAATTTCTTATGTGAATTTAATTTTTGGGTGTAATTTATTGATGTGGTTGAAAAATACATCTAATTGTCGTTCACTACCCATAAAACAAGCTAATATGTCATCTACATATCTATACCAAAATAAAATATTTTTCGAAATATTACTTTCAAAGATCTGCCTTTCTAAATTGTCCATAAAAACGTTTGCTAAAATAGGTGATATAGGGCTTCCCATTGGTATACCTTCATTTTGAATATATATCTTATTGTCAAAAGTGAAATAATTCTGATTAATGCATACATCAAATAAATTAAGTATATCTGATATTATTCCTGGATTATTATTTTTTTCTTCTATTAATTTTCTTACAAGTATTAGAAATTCTTTAGGAGGAATTTTAGTGAACATATTAGTTACATCGAACGAAATGAGTTTATAGTTATCTTGCAAGTGGATTGCTTTCAACTTTTTGATTAGTTCTATTAAATTTCTAATTGAGTACTGAGATTCATATCCGTAACTATTGAGTATTTTGTTGAACTTCTTTGCCAATATATTATTAGGAGCATTGACATAAGAAACTACAGGTCTAAGCTTTGTAATATCACATCTTCTTTTTTCTATAAACATATATTAAGTCAATCACAAGGTGGGTCTTCTTGGTCTAGCCAAAAATAACTACTAAACATCAGGTAGGCATCAAATGAAATGTAACTTCTGTCATTCTGACGATGATTTTCAGTTATCGAAACAATTGTCAATCTTTTAGAATTTTCAACATTTTTCATTATATTGTGGAATTAGCTAGAAACGTTGAGTTTCATTTAAAACACTAATATTTTATGTTTTATTTTCATTTATCAATACCCTGTTCTTGGGAATCTGTATATTTTAATATAATAAATTTTCATTTTATTGAATTCTATTTTAATTTCTTTTCAATGGGCGGCAATATTGGGTTTTGCTTCAAGCGCCAATTATGCACGGGTCGGCCCTGGGGAAATCACTTGATTTATTTACATTTGATTCTATAAATTTTGATACTTAACATTCATTACTCTGATTTCTATTGGAAATGTGAATAAACTTCACATTCATTGATATTTACTAACAATTTAACAATTGAAATGCATTAGTACAATGTGTATATACTTAGTAGTAAAAGCAATTCATTTCAGGACGACAATATAAATTGTTGGCCGATACGTTAGCCCGAAGCCAACAAACATTGAGGTCCGGGAATGTGCTTCTACTACGAGGTACACAAACTATTTTTTCGTGAATTAGATTTTATAATTACATATCAATTACTATCTTATTACTGTCACTATATGAGCTTTACCCGGCCTTGGGACTGTGCTTAGGTGGTGAATTCGGCGTCAGTTACACTATTTTTTATCACCTCAATTGCGATAAACTGAATCAATAACAAAAATTTCGAGACAAATGGATTTATTTATAAAAAAAATAAACTCACATAAATCATATATTCAGAATACAGTACGAATAAAAATCGGTATTACAATAAAAATGTCCAGCTCAAGATTTTATAACTACCGAAAATTAGCTTAGGATTTATCTTGGAGAGACTCGGGACGTAGAGCTCCCAGTGTAACAACCTCTGTAGGGGAACTATTTTCCATTTTTTAAATAATACAACTTACTCGTTTGAATTAACTTTATTGAATATCTTTTACAAAACTCACCATTAATAATGAAATTAACTGTCTCGACCCTTACTTGGTGGAATCTACTCATATTACTGTTTTGTTGAAAATTCTAAAAGATTGACAATTGTTCCGATAAATCAATATCATCGTCGGAATGACAGAAGTTACATTTCATTTTATGCCTACCTGATGTTTAGTAGTTATTTTTGGCTAGACCAAGAAGTAACCTAACTTGTGATTGGCTTAATATATGTTAATAGAAAAAAGAAGAAGATGTTATATTACAAATATTGAAGATTAGATATTATTAGCCCTATGGTGATATCCTGGTGATATACTACTAGTCTAGTCCTTTTTTCACTACTAGTTGGCAATAATTTCTTAGGAACTAATAAGGAGGCGAATTAAATTCACTGACCGCTTCTTCTAAAATATCATCCTCCAGCATTTTATGTATATGTTTATTTAACTCTGCTTTCTGGTTATGAGGTACTCGATAAGGCTTAACATAAACTGGTACCGCGTTTGCCTTAAGATGAATAGTTTGTTTATAAATATTGGTTATTGATAATGTATCCCCGGGTAGATGAAATATATCACTAAATTTAGCACAGATATTTTCTATCGAAATTTGTTCTTCTAATTGTAAATTTCTGAAATTTAATTGTTTTTATAGCGTTTTAATTCTCTCTGCTGTAACAGTAGCATTAAAAATCTTGCATTCATCATAGTCATCAAGTTTGTGTATTTCCGGTAAGATATTTTTTATTATTACTTTATCTTCTCGCGTATTCAATATTTTTACAGGTATCTTCCAATTAATAGGTTTACATATAGCACCTGCCAAAAAACTCCGTCCCATAGTTCTTTTGGAAGAACTACACAGTCTTGCATAAAATCGATAGGAAAGTATTGAATACTTTCGCAACTCGGGTATAAAGAAATGATATTTTCATGTTTTGAACGATACTTACTTCATTGTTGCTATTTAACAAAGATAAAGTGTTTTTCTGGAAATTTATTATTACATTATATTTCTTAAGAACGTTTTGCCCTAATATACTATTATTTGCACAAGGTTAATTTTTGAATACACAGAACTTCTGCTCAAAATATTGTTGTTTTGCTGATAATGCGTTTTCTTCTAAAATTTGAATCAACATTATTTCTTTAATGGCTCTAGTAGAAAATGACTTATTAGGATAAGAATGACCCCCTCTACCGCGATGGTATCCCCTTGTAAATGACATTAGGGGAAATCCGTGTAATTTGGGCCACCTAAGCAGAAATTAAGATGAGTTTGATATTTGTGATAACAGAATCTTAAAAAAAAATTCTTGTTTTTACCCATTAATTACAATTGACATTCCATTTCATAATGACGGAACTAGGAACAATTCGAATGAAAAAAAATTATTGCAAGTTCAACCGTTCGTGTAATTTGGACTGTTGGCTTGTAATTCGGTTTTATTTGTCGTGTGATTTGGTTTTAACATATTTCAGTCTCATAGTATGTCAACACATTGAAAAAAAAATAAAACAAATAAAGACAGATATTTTTATTATTCTGCCATTAACATAGACAGTTATTGCAGTAATAATAATTGACATCAGTTATGGTAGCACAATCTTCATGTGCCCAACCCTCACATGTTTTGCACTGAATCTAATCTGCATCATAGTTTTCATCGCAAACAAGGCAACAAATTCGATGACCAGTGCGGGATTTCTCATTTGTCTTTGGATGACATTTTTCCTCGTTGATTTTCTTCTTTTTGCCCTCGTTCTCTTTCTTCTTTTTTCCTTGTTGCTTTTCTCCTTTGTCGCTACTAACTTAGGTACGTTTATGTGAGTTTGTTTTGGGCGTTTGTTGGATTTTCAACTGTTCTTTATAAGGTGTTGCAGTTAGAACCACTCCTGAGATATTGATCAGTTTTTTCTTTCGTGATCCCATTGATATCCCACTTGATGACGGTAGAGGATGAATTATTTCCACTAGGATATAATACTGGTTCTGTGTAGACTGTTTGGTTTCGAGGTCGCCTAAATTCGTTGTTGATGAGGAAGATTCAGAAATTTTTAAAGGAGTAGTTTCCAGAATAGATTGTGATGTGGATGGGGCCAATACAGAAATATTTGAAAAAGTATCTTCTTGATGCACAGGATGGGATGTGGAAGGAGAGGATTCAAAACTTTTGATGGGAGTAGCTTTCACGACAGGTTGTGATGTAGTTGGAGCAAATGCAGAAGTGTTTGCTTGATGTACAGGATCTGATGTGAATGGTACAGATGTTGTTATTGAAGAATTTTCTTGCTGGATAGGTTGTAATTTGAATGAAATACCTGTAGAAATATTTAAGGAAGTATTTTCCATCAGAACTGATCGTGATGTGGATGGCTGTGTTTTATTTGTAAGCAAATTTATGTTTTCTGATGAAGGGGAAGTAGCAGAATCAGTTACAGAAATGTTAATGTTATTTTCATCTGAATCAATTGGTCGTTCGGATACTGTCGCAGCTGAAAAATCTACATCGCTGTAGACAAAACGGTCAGGAGGCCATAATCCTGTTTTCCGAAAACTGTTCATAACTGTCTCCATAGTAGCTGTTCTGGGAAACGATGTGCCTACTAGACCGCTAATACTATCAACACATAAACATTTACCTGGTGTATCGTATAATTTTGAAGTTATTGCGGAAGCGAAGAAAGTATTTGATGGTTTAAAGAACCCAACATCAAGGGGTTGCATCTTATCTGTGCAATGTGCAGGAAATGAAAGAATGATAACACCATGATTACGAGCTAAATCTAATGCTCTCATACTCTGAGTATGACTACTGTGTCCATCTAATACGATTAACATCTTGTTCTCTTTAGATGGTTTGGCATACTTTATAAAATGATCCAACCAGTGATAAAATCCATCAGTATCCATCCACCCTTTGTCTTGGCACTTAAATAAAGTTCCTGGAGGTGCTCCATACGTTAAATTATCCTTCATACGCTTCCTGGCAAAAATAAGCATTGGAGGAATAAAGCTTCCAGTCTCACTCATTGCATACATGCCAGTAACATTTTGGCCTCTTTCGGATGACGTTATGGCGCCTATCTGATGTTTCCCTTTTTGAGCAATTATTTTCTGTGGTTTCTGGACAACAGTGTGGGATGTCTCATTAGCATTGAAAATACGATCTGCGGAAATAGCGTTTTCCTTTATTATTTTTTCCTAAACGTCAAAAAATTTATAAACAACAGTTTTGTTGAATCCTGCAGCTCGTGCTAATGACGTTGCTTCAGGGAGACGCAGACTTAGGTTTGGATGTCGTTTCATGAAGCCTGCGTACCATTCTTTACCAGCTGATTTTTTTTCGTCATTAAATTTCGTCTTAATATTATTCTTCTCGGCTATTTCGTACGCTAGTTTCATCAGCCTTTCACGTGTTAGTCCATAAAACATCCGCTCCAACTGAAGAATGTGATTAACAAGATCTTTTTCCACTGCCGGAGGTAAATCTGTTTGCCTTCCGATGATATAACTGCTTCCAGCGGAATATTTATTTCTGTTCCCCAATCTTATTTTCAACGTTGTTTTTGGAATTGAAAATGCTTTTGCAGCTTCATTTATACCCAGTTGTTTTAAATTAACAGCTTTCATTGCAGCATCCATATTTTCTGGTTTCCATTTTCCATAAACTCCTTTACTCTTTCTCTCAGATCTCGTTGACATCCTTAAAAAATAAAAAAAAATATTTTGTAATTGAATACGTGTAATTCGGACCAGGACCAAATTATACAACAGAGACCAATTTACACGATAGTAATATTTTCGTCATATTTGTTTTTCTAAGTAAGCTAATAAACCTATCCACTTTTCGATCATAGTATGGCTTTCGGAAATATGTACGAATCAACCTAATATAATTGATATTTTAAAATATATACTCACTTCGTAGAAATTCAGACACAAAAATAACCTAACCTTACAAGACAACACGTGCTACAAATGAGCTTACTGGAAATCTGTGAGTAACTAACTGATTCGATTGACATAGGTTCCTGAGTGCACCTCGGTTGGGGAAGGTTTGTAACGAATTAGTGAGATGTCGCTACATACTCCGTTTTTAGAATTATCGAATTGGCCCGTTTTACACAATGGTCCAAATTACACGGACTTCCCCTACTTGTGGATTTTCAAAATTTCTCTGTATATTTTCATCTAATGTTGATCTAATCGCGGCTTTTAGAGAGGTAAAATTTCTAGCTGAAATAATAGTAGTAAGTCTTTGATTTTTCAAACCCTCTGCAAATTGTTTTATCGCTATTTTTTCATTAATAGGTTTTAGTATTTTAAATGCGTCGTTATTACCGTTAGCTTGCGAAACTGTTAAATCAACGAAAAGAGATTCTAGTTCTTCTCCAAAATATTGAATCGACTTATCACCTTGTCTAGAACGTAAAATTTTTGATTGTAAAGCAGTATCAGATTTTCTAGTCAACAGATGCGTTTTAATATCAGAAATTAGATAATAAAATTAGTATAATTTTGGGACATTCTAAGTTTAGCACTCGCTGACAATCGTGTTTTTAAAATAAATGTTACTAACGATTGCGAATACGTTCCAGGTTTCTATCTTCAGGTGGATGGTGTAAATCCATTAACGTTTCATCAGGTTGACAAAGATGTCCTGCATCTGCTGCATGTACGTCGAGAATATCTTCATTGCTTCGCAGACGTCTGGTTGTTATTGGCTGGTGGATGTCGTCTTCTTGACTGCACTGGCGTAGCTTGCCCCTGCTGTTATGATGGCGGTTAGTTGACTTCTCACTGTTCCCTGGGTGGTGGTGTTGTTTTGGATTCTACCGTCTTTGGCGCTATTGTCTTTTTCTTGAATGCTTTAGGACAACCTCTGTAGTTGGCTGAATATTCTTCCTCGCAGTTTTCGCAGGTTGCAGTACTGTTCTTTGATCTCTCACAGTCCTCGGATCGGTGGCTTCCTCCGCCTCTGACAAATCTTGGCCATGGTGGTAACACTGCGTTGAACCGTCGTTTCTTCTAAGGTTCTCTTGCCTCACCTTGGCACTTAGGACGAACTCCACTTTCTTCATTTTTCCCAGGTCTTCTTTGTTAAGATCCACAATGAAGATTGGAAGTATTCTTTTTTCTCCGAATCTGGACTGAAGGTGGGTGATCCTCTTGACCTGAATTTCCTGTCCTTGGAGGTCTTCCTCGATGTCTCCTATATTCTCGTCAGGAAACAGTCCTTTGATGACGGTCTTCTCCAACTTTTCTTCGAGATCGGTTCACACTTTAGCCTTCTAATTCTTTCAGGTACTTCGTCAGTCATTTAGGGTGACGTTGATTCCTAGTCTATCGTCTAATGTTGTTATCAATTGGATTCTTCTTGATTGGTCTTCTCATCCTTCGTCGTTTTGATTATGACTGGTGGTGGCCATCTCGTTCTTGGTTACGCTGGTTTCATTGTCTTCTCTGCTGGTTGGGCGGGGATTTTGCTTCCTTTCTCTTATGTACTCTTTGCTGTCACTGTATTTCCCTCATGGGTAGAGAGGAACTTTCCTCGGTGGCGGTGTCCGTAGTTGTTCGTTTGGAGTGCTTGGTCCTGCTAACTTCTACTCTCGATTCTTGAATCTTTAGAGTTGGTTTTGGCTCCTTTTTCCTTTCCCTGGAGCTTCTACTTCTTTCCTTTTTGTTCAATTGAATCTGGAATTTTCTTATTCCATCTTGGACTCCTTTCCTTGATTCAGAGAGTTCCTTTCTTGTTTCTGATAGGTTGACTGACTGTTGGTCGAGTGCTCTTCCCAAACTTAAGTATCAGTGAGCTGTTTTTCAACTCTAGATCCTTTTGTTCGAGCTCTATTTTCTTTTTTTTTTCACTCCAGAGAAGAGTGGCTTTTTGATTCGTCCATCTTCGATGCTTCCTGTTCGTTCACATTCGCTAAAAATGTGTATTATTGTTTGACTTACCTTTTATTGTGTCCGTTATGTTCAATGGCTAGCCTAATTTCAATACACGTTTTTATAGTTGTATCTACTTATGTTCGTTGCATCGTTGTATTTTCAAAAATAACGTTTTGTGTTGAAAAATACAGTTTATTTCTTAAATAAATAATATTCAGTTGTGTTTAGAAACATAACTTTCATAAATATGAAATGAGTTAACAGCATTTGCAGCTTTAAAATATTTCTTTGTTCAGACACGTCTGTTCAAATCGAGATCTAGTTGCTAACTACAGGAGTACTAGCGCTTTGAACTCTAAACTCTACCATTTGAGCTAAATTTCAATATATTCATTGTTACGCAGCATTTACTTATTGGCCTATAATTCATTCAAACGTATAAATCGAAGGTTCATGTGAACGACACAAACAACTTCACTGAACGTACGCTCGCTTTCTGAAACTTGGCAATAACTTGTGATTGTCAATGCAATCTTCGTACGATCCATTATGTGCTGAACTAAATAAATTTTTCAAAAGACCACATTTAAAGGTAGACAAAATCAGTAACCGGAAAACGAAGTGTACAGTTATCACCAAAATCACTCAACAAAGGAAAATAAATGGAAAACAAGACAAAAGAAATAGACCAGTCGTTTGACAACTTATTTTTAGAAACGGTTTTAAATTTTTCCAAAAAATTCTGTTCAAAATGGAGCAAATAATTGATAAAGAGACTCGAAATGGTCCTTTACGTATCCAGGTAGGATATACAGGCTTTCAGGGTTGGGCTGATTAAAATCAGGTGATTAAAATAACGATTAGAATCATGATTTAAATCGCTTGATTTTTAAAATTAAAATCATAATTTAAAATCAATTTTTTCCGTTTTTATTCAGAACCAGATAGCAACATAATATAAAAGTTTTTTTCAAGAATCAAAAGAATATCTGCTTTTAGCAAAAACAACAAAAAAGAAGTACATAATTTGCTTGACTGAATTTAGCTCTAGCCAAATGGCTATTTCGAAAATACTTAACAATTTGGACCACATGTTCTTTAACGTCTTTAACTTGAAAGTCCTTGCACAGTAAATTAAAAATATGTGCAGAGCAGCCATAAGTTATAACTTTTGCGTTCGTTTTTTCTTCTAATGATTTTCTCATAAGTCTCATATTAGCGGCATTGTCTGTCACAAAAGATTTTACTGTACACTTGTATTTTAATTCACATGAAGAAATCAGGTCACAAACTATTTGAATTAAATATACTGAAGTATGTAGTTTTCCTGATATGTCTATAGTTTCGTATAGGAGGGCTTGTCCATCTTCAGTGGTTATCATTGCACTTATCACTGATTCGTTGTGCACGTTTGATTGACATATTTACGGACTGTCCTGACAGGGAGGAGAAACATTTTTCTTTTTCCTCTTCATAGATTTCGTCCAAAAGACTTGTTGCTACCGTTTTTTTCGAAGGCGGTGTATAATTAGGCCTTAATAACTGAATGGTTTTTTCACCTCTATATTCTCAATACATCTGAAGCTCCAATTAGTAGCAAACATAGCCTTTACTATTTGTTTGTTAATTTTTTATCTTTCAGCAGTTGAGGCCCTCATTACACAACCACTCATGGTAGGCTGAGTTTCGATTGCTTCCTTTTTTTGGACTGGCTCAAAAGTTGTTGGACTTGTTGGTACTTTCGGTGGGGTTTTTCTAACATATGAACTATTCGTCATGACTGAACTACAACTTGAGGTACATGATGTGCTAGCAAAACTGTCAAGCGACATTCCACTCTCTGGAAGGAGGAAAAACATAATTGAAAATTGAAATTGATTAATTGATGATATATTGATATAGTATTGAATTATTGATTTTAAAATAAAGTGAAAATGTTTAATTGAGATGTAAAAGCAAATTTATTCTTTTAAGTTGAGAAAAATTAAAAATTTAGTAAGTATAGAAGATAATCTTCAATTAACCTGGGAAAGGTCGCGTTAAAAAAGTTACATTAAGGGCCACGTGTTAGATTTCACCTAACATTTAAAAACAATCCTATATGCCTAAAATCTATATCCTAAAATATCAATAAATGAATACTTTAAAATTATATAATCTTTGTTAAAAATAATATCTATCAATTTTTTTTTCAAATTATCTCAAAAATGTATCTTCTTCTTCTCATTGTCTTTCAGACCTTAAGGTCCTTAGTCTCCCTATTGGAATTCCTAGCCTCATTTTTCCGGCAGCGGTGGCCAGCCGCTTGGCCAACTCTACTGCTTTAAATCAGTAGGAAATTTGTGAATTCGGTGATTTAGTTTCTGCTATGAAGTCTGTCCTTTGCTTCTTCTACTATTCTTTTCCATTATTTCCGGTCTTTTGTTTTATTTTCCAATGATTTATTCCAATGTCTTTAAAATCTTCTTTTACACCATCCAACCATTTAGTTTTCGGTCGTCCCCTTAGTCTTCGTCCTTGTCTTTTAGTTTCCTGTATTTTCTTGACACACCTTTAATTACCTAGACGTTGTACATGCCCTGCCTACCTTAATCCTTTACTTCTTATTTCATTTGTTATTATTGGGCTATTGAATTTTTGATTAACTTAGTAGTTTCTTAATATTCTCCATACTCAATTTTCTTTAATTGGACCGTATATTCTCCGTAGTATTTTCCTTTCCCAGATTTCTAATGTGTTTTCCTATTTTTTTGTTAAATTCCAGGTTTCTGTGGCGTAAAGTGCGACTGGTCTAATTACTGTCTTGTATATTTTAATTTTTGTGTTTGTAGACAATATCTTTGATTTAAATGTGTCTTTTAATGCATAGAACCATTTGTTACCCTGTTGTATTCTGTTATTTATGAAAAATGTATATACTAATATGATACGCATATACACTACTCCAAGAATTTAACACACCACCAAAATATAACCAAAAGTTTAAAGTAAATTTTTGTCTAAACTGCTTGTCCGATTTGAATGAATTTTTTTTTGAATGACAGGTTGACACTTCCAGGGAGTTAGTGTACTACTGTATTTGGATACAAACTTGTTTTTGTATAAATACGGGGTGTTGCAATGACAACCTGATTTTTCCATAAAATTTGTAACACCTTGTGGAGTTCAATAGTAACAATATCAACTCAAACTTAAAATCAAACTGTAGCTTTGTCTTTTTGTAACATTTTGTTTTTTGATTTACTCCATTATCTTGGCCACAACAAGAGAAAATCAATTTTATAGCATAACATGTTTTTTATTAAAATTTATTATCCAACTTTAACAACGAAAAACAAAGAAACAAATGTAAAAAAAAGTCAGTAGCGAGTATTTCCGCCTCTGGCAGAAATAACTGCTTGGCACCGACGGCCCATCCTTAAAAAAAGCGACCGTATAACATTTTGGTCAATTTCTTCCCATATTTCAATCAGTCGCCTCCCCACGTCTTCCATGGTGTTCAAGTTCCGTTCCTCTGTAACCTCCTCCCAAGAGTGTCCCAGAGATTCTCTATGGGATTTAAATCGGGGCTTATAGCTGGCCATGCCATGCTATCGATGCCAACTTCCTCTAGATAATTCCTCACAACTCCAGCAACATGAGGCCTGGCATTATCGTGCATCAACAAAAATCCTTGCCCTATATATGGCGCATATGGCATTACATGTTGGTCTAAAACCTCCAATATGTACCTTTAAGCTGTAAGGCTTCCATTATTTATGACCACAAGTTCTGTGCGACCAGTCAAAGAAATACCTCCCCAGACCATCACAGATCCTCCTCCAAATAATGTGTTATTTGAGAAATTACACTGAGCATATCGTTCGTTAGGGCGTCGATATACACGTATGCGCCTGTCATTATTGTACAAACAAAATCTTGACTCATCCGTAAATAATACCTGTTGCCATTCCGCTTCTAACCAGTTACGATGTTCCATGGCAAAATTCAGCCTCGCTCTTCGATGATCTCTAGTTAGAGCTGGCCCCCGAGCAGCAATTCTAGGTCTGAAATTGTGTTCTCGTAGTCGCTGACGAGCTGTTTCACCACAAATTTGTACACCAGTAGCATCTCGAAGCCGGGTTTGAAGGGTCCGGGCTGTTACAAAACGTTGTCTTAATGCCGATAATCTTGAAAAATGGTCCTGATTAGGGGTTGTTATTCGATTCCTCCCTTGTCCCGGTCTGCGACCATGACTTCCAGTGTCTCTATATCTTTGTATAACTCGTGAAACGGTTGTATTAAATCGTCTACCAATTCTTCGGTAATTCCAGCCTTCCTCAAACAATATTAATGCTTGAGCACATTCTTCGCCAGTAAAATTTCATGTTTCACGTTGCATATTAATTAAAATAAAGGTTTTTACAAAAAAACCGTAAGCGCTAAAGCTAAAAATACACTTCTATGAAATGCTTTTTGACACCTGTATTTAGCTAATGACAATTTACTGTAACTTATTGTTTTTCATAGCCTGCTACTCACTTTTATTATTATCAATTTTAATAAAAAACATGTTATGCTATAAAATTGATTTTCTCTTGTTGTGGCCAAGATAATAGAGTAAATCAAAATGTTACAAAAAGATAAAGCTACAGTTTGATTTTAATTTTAAGTTGATATTGTTACTGTTGAACTCCAAATTTTATGAAAAAATCAGGTTATCATTGCAACACCCCGTATTTATACAAAAATAAGTTTGTATGCAAATACGGCAGTACACTAACTCTCTGGAAGTGTCAACCTGTCATTCAAACAAAAAATTCATTCAAATCGGACAAGCAGTTTAGACAAAAATGTACTTTAATCTTTTGGTTATTTTTTGGTGGTGCGTTTATTTAAAAAATATGTCAAAATATCTCAGAGTATATAATTAAAAATTATACTATGCTTCTTAACTCATAATTGATATTTATGTCTCAAAACTTTCACTAAATTATCTCCAACATCGTGGTGTGCTTTAAATCTTTAGACTAACCCTTGAATATCTTTCTTGCACTTTCTACAAATAGCCCTTACACCCCAATTTATTTGGATTTGTTGTCTTAATATAGAACTGTCATATTGGGTCCTCTTATCTTCCACTCATTTTACTTTATTTATATGTTTTCACTTTACTTAACTAACTTAACTAGAGAAACGCGTGAAATTGTTGGGCAACGTCAATTTATAGGTTGAGAAGGAGAACAAGCCTCTACAGGAATATTCTTGCAAAAAGCACAACAAACACGTTCCTGCCTCACTTGGCAGTACTCGGCACTGTATAGTGAGTTTATAGGACAGAAGGAAAACAAATCACGACAAGAATTTTTTGGCAAGAAGCGCGACAAATGCGTTGTCACAAGTTTTTGAGCCGCAAATTGTATTATAATTTTTAGACCTATACATTAAAATAGTTAACAATAATTTCAAAGAATCAAAATGTTCAAATTTAAAAAATCAAAAAAAACAAATAAATCGTGATTTTTTTCAAAAAATCAACGGTTTCTGATTTTTTTGGTAAAAAATCCTGTAGGGTTTCATTAATAATTGGGATTATTTCAATAGTAAACAGCAGTGACTTAATAGTAAGATTCCAAGGAGTAACTGCAGGAAAATCCAATAAAAATAATGAGGGCATGCATAGAACAAGGTGATCCAATCACTTCAACGTTACTAAGGGACAAAAACATAGCTACTAACAAAGTACAACTATTAGAAAGTGCCGATGACATAACTAAAATGACAAATAACCAAAAAGAACTATTGGAGACAATCACTAGTCTCAAAAATGTTCCAAAAGAATACGGAGAGGAAGTGAATAGAGGAAAACCGAAATAAATGGAATACGTAACATATATATATATATATATATATATATATATATATATATATATATATATATATATATATATATATATATAATCAAATTAACTGTCTCGTCCCTTACTTCGTGAAATCTACTCATATTAGTGTTTTAAATGGAACTCAACGTTTCTAGCTAATTCCACAATATAAAGAAAAATATTTTTCAATATATTGTGGAATTAGCTAGAAACGTTGAGTTTCATTTAAAACACTAATATATATATATATATATATATATATATATATTGAACCAGATATCATATATATTAAGAGAATTCAGTTCTGTAGGAATATTTTGCTTATATGAAAATGGATCGAAATGATGTAATTTAAGAAAACATTAACACTATTCTTAATAAAAAGCATATAAAGTTAAGATATATTAAATAATTAGTATACAACAATTTAATAAATAAAGAAATTACCTTAATAACTGTATAAAATTAGAAATTGCCTAACAAATGTAATGGAGTATAATAAAGCTGCCTAAGATGATGAATTATTTTCTATAACGTAATCAGCTGTTCATCTGAAATAAAACAGATCTAAGTATAGTCAATTCATGATAATTATCAATTTAAGTAGTAAATTATAAAACATACACATATTTAGTAGAATAAGGAGTATAAATTTCATAGATAAACTAATAATAACATAATGAAAAATTATATATCGTCAAGTGAAATAAACATAGAGTCAATAAATAATAGTTGGTTAATGAATTAGTATAAATAATTTAAAGAAAAAATTAGAGAGAGGTTACATAAAAGAATTTATGTTTATCAATTAAGATGATTGTAACAGTAATAGACTGTCAATAACAATATTAGATATTGGACTATTTAAAATGTATTTATGTATATAACTAACTATAACTTATTTGTGTGATAAAAACTCAAGGAACTCCACAAGTAAACTTATAATGTCAAGTGGAATTTATATTAGTATATGTATGAAACAATTTTTTGCAAGTGAAATAAGTAAAAATAATTCGACTGTATAAGACAATATTTGATTGGTTATAAACAAAGTGACAGAACGAATTTCAATTAACAAGGAAAGAAACAAACTTTTTAAATAGTGACCTGGAAAAAACAAAATACTTGTTTATTGAAAAAAGTTGAGAATCGGCAGGGAAGCGTTGGTAGTTGGAAGCTGGCGTGGAGATAAGGGGAGCTTGTGTAAAAGTGTTCCCGAAATTCCATGAAAATTCCCAATTAACATGACGAAACTTATAAATTACTATTAAAAACAATACTAATAGTACTCACAAATATTTACATCCAGTTTTACTGCAAAAATTATCAAAATTTCTCCTAGTTATTGGTATTGGAGCTTCAGAGGAGTATTCCTGGGTCCAGAGGTGTTCATCCCAAGTCCAGAACAACAGGTCAGTGTTTATTTAAAATATTATTGGTCAATAATAAGAGTAAAAAACTCAAGAACTCAAATCAGTGCATAATTTCATAAAATTTATAATGATCGATCTAAAAAAGAAAGAAAACGGACTTTCTCAGATCAATTTTTACTTGTGTTTCCCATTTGCTTTTTCGTCTCCCTCTGGACCGGTTACCAGAGGGCTTCCGTTCTGTTGTTTTTTCAACTTCACTATTATTTTTCAGTCGTCTTATGTGTCCTAGCCATCGTCACTCAATTTTTTTGGCCCATATATTCTTCTTATCATGTTTCTTTCCAGGATATAAAGTTTTTTCATCAGTTTTCGTTAAATTCACCGATTCTCCTCCAAACATTACTGTTGGCCTTATTGCTCTTCTGTAGATTTTCTGTTTAGTACTTCTGATGATTGCTTAACATAAGAGGGCGGAATTTATGATATGCTCGATAGCCTGCTTGAAATGATTGAGTAATTTCCTCTTCTCGATCATTATGGTTGTTAATTATTACTTCCAAGTATTTAAAACTCTTTACACATTCAAAGGTATATTTTCCTATAGTTATATCCTTATAGTAAGTGCGATTTTGTTTTCTTTCCAACTCCATATACGTAGTATTCCCTTCATTTAGTTCTGTTCCCCTTTTACTAGCTTCCTGCTCGATCTTTAAGAATGTTTCCTTTATGCTCCTTACACTTCTTGTTATTATCGCCAAATCATCCGGATATCCTACTATCTGGACGTCCTTAGTAATAATAGTATCTTTCAGTTTGCAGTCTTTTATTACTACGTCTAGTGATATATTAAATAGAGTTATTGATAATCGGTCACTGTTGAGTATTCATTCATTTGATATTAATAGGTTATGATCATTGTTTTATCTATATTTAACATGAAAGCTTAATTAATAATAAAATTTAAATGTGAAATTCTCATGCAAATCGTTGGTGGTATTTTTACACCTAGCGGACATACGGTATACATACATTATGTTCAATTTAAAACCCAGCTCTCCAAACGACGAAGAGAGAATAATAACAGTTGTCGAAGTGAACAGTTACCCAATAAACACACAAACGTTTTAAAAACGTAAAATATTTACCATGTAACCTAACGTTTATAAATGGTTTTTAGGCAACTGGTCATATTACCGGAGTAATGTCGCTCGTTTCTACGTAACATATAACGATTTTTTCAACGTTAAATACAACGTGATTTTCCTAACGTCATTCAAACGTTACCGTTTTAATGTGATTTTCCGGTTGCTTTTGAACGCAATATAAACGTTTATAAAACAGTCTTCTGAAACGAAATTTAGCACACATCTTACTAACGTCACTTAAACGTTACCTTTTCAATGTGATTTACCCAGTACTTTTATAACGTAATATAAATGTTTTTAAAATGCAGTTTATAATCATTTTTGTGTAATGATATTTAGCAAATACTTAGAATGTAATTTAAACGTTACTCATTTGATGTGATGTACCCATTGCGTTTGTAACGTAATATGAACTACTTATAGACGGTCTTTTGAAACGAAATTTAGCACCCACCTTACTAACGTCACTTAAACGTTACCTTTTCAATGTGATTTACCCATTGTTTTTGTAATGTAATAGAAACGTTTTTATAATGCAATTTATAAACGTTTTTGTATAATAATATTCAGCACTTACATTAAACGTGATTTAAGCGTTACATTTAATCGGTTTAAACCATCATTTTCGTAACGTTATATTTATGTCATTTGATAAACCCACACAAAAATATTATACAATAAAAATAAGAAAATTCTTGTAATTAACAAAATAAAATGAAAAATATTCTGAAAACTATAACATAAAATATATAAGATTTCTAGTTTTAATATTTTACAAAACAACGTGTATATATATATATATATATATATATAATAATAATTCGTATTAGCAGCTGTTTATTTCACAATTTAGAAATATTTGTGAGGATGCTGCATCCTCACAAATATTTCTAAATTATATATATATATATATATATATATATATATATATATATATATATATTATACTGGTTTGAAATGAGCACCTTGAATCTATTTTTTTTGAATGCATTGACGTTGTGACGGAACTAATAAGGCTGCTGATATTCGGATTTACGTTTAGAATAAAATTTATACTGTCCGTAATATTATTTGGCTTATCGATATATATCAGACCAACTTCAATCATAATGTTGGATGGAGAAATTGATTTGATACCGTTTAATTACTTAATTTTGTATCCGAATGATAGTGTCTTTTCATTTTTGGGTTATGTGCAGTTCAGCTATTACAAACTTAATAGAATTATAAAAAATACTTGCTTTCAATTTTTAACAATTTTTATTTAAAATGATTATCAACGTGAAGTACTGAGAAATATACAAATACTTGGTAAATGTACAAGATGACCTGACTAGTGTTTTAATGTGACATTAAGTTGATAATTCTATAATATATAATGTCAAAAGTTTAGGAACTGTCACATAGGAGAGAATTGTTTGGTTATATATCACAGTGACATAGATGTCAAAAAAGTCTATGGAAATGAATAATGCAACAAATCGAAAGAGAAGCAGAAATCACAGAACTTTATATTTATTGTGTCAGGAAATATATGAATTTTGTTGTTGAGTAAATAAAGCTATTATTTAGGAATTAGAAAATAGGAATAGAGGATAGTTTATGTAAAAGAATAACAATAATTTGATAGAAACAACATTTTGAAAGGACACAAACACAATTTAAAAAAAATTAACACTTAAGAATTAGAATCAGCACACATATGATTAGGGCATAGCAACAAAAAACAATGGAGTTTGTTGATGAAGAAAATGAAGGAGGTATGACATATTGGAGAAATGATAAGAAATTTTAGATAAAAAAACTATAAAAATTGTATAAAAGAGTCCTGAATGAACAGTAGAAGCGGCAAATAAAAATATATAACAAGGAATACTATAAAGAAGCTACATATAAAAATATATAAAATAACAATTATTGGAGTCCCGGCAATTCTGTATGGTGTGGTTTTAAAAGACAGCACTTCAAGAAGGAGTATTAGTGGGGTTGTGAGGACCAGGTTAGTTTTTTTTGTCTTTGTTGGTACCAACATTTATGTTAAAGATATAAAACAGATTTGATAAAAGTAATTACATAAACATTAGTACTTACGCATTGCTATTTAACGTTTATAATTCATCGCTTTGTTTCTTTGTTCCAATTTAGTACTTGCGCATTTCTATTTAACGTTTATAAATTTCGACTTCTCAACTTTTATATTAGCATAAGACATTTCATCACTTCGTTCCTTTGTTCAAATTTATAATACATATTTTCTGACCAATACAAACTAATTCATATTAAATATTATTGAAATCATTGTTTTATTAAATATCATTTCAACGGATACGAACTGACATCTGTTATTACTGTGAGATCTGGAATCGACTATTCTTATGAGAAATTTTAACCATAGGCGCACCAAATGATATAAAAAAAAATATTAAAAATTGTTTGAATGAATAAAAGATAAAATATTGGAGATAAAGTGTAAAAATAACTGGAACCCAAAAAGTAGATAGAGTATCTCATTCTCTCCGCATAAATAAATACATAAAATTTTTCTTTTTCTTTTAATGAGCTAGCCACACTAAAATTTAATAAGTCAAAATAGTATTACAATAATATTAAAAATTCCTCTTATACACACAAGTATTACAATATATATACTTAAGTTGCAACCATAGAACCATATGGAATTTTTTCTAATATTGGTTTATTGAAAAAAAGTTATTCCTGATAAAAAGTTCTGGTAAAGCAAAATGGACCAGAGATAATTTGAAGCAAGCGATAGAAGACATTCAAAATGGAACGAGTATAAGACAAGCTTCAAAAAAATACGCAATTCCATTTTCAACGCTACAAGAAAGGGTAAAAAATAAAAAAGACTCAGCACCTATAATGGGAAGAAAACCTGTGTTTTCAACTGAACAAGAACTGGAAATTGCTAATCAAATTAAACACTTGGCGTCCATTTTTTACGGTGTTACCACAAAAGAACCAAGGTTTGTTTTTGAGTTTGCTGAGAGAAACCATATTATACATAATTTTAACGCAACGCAAAGGCTGGCTGGAAAAGACTGGATGAGAAGTTTCATCAGACGCAATCCCACCATATCAGTGCGAAAAGCTGAGGCTACCAGTCTAAATCGTCTGACTGGTTTCAACAAGGATGAAATAGCTAGATTTTATAAACTGGTGGAAGAAGTGATGTCAAAATATAACTTTTCCCCTAGCAAAATATACAACGCAGATGAAACGGGAATCACAACTGTCCAGGATCCAGGAAAGATACTCGCAACCAAAGGACAAAAAAGAGTTGGTGTGGTAACTAGCGGCGGAAGACGCCGAAATATTACCGTCATGTGTGCTATGAATGGGGATTTGTTCCGCCCATGTTTATTTTCCCCAGAAAGAGACTAAGCCCTCTCCTGGAAAAAGATGGACCTGCAGAAGCTCTTTATAAATGTTCACTGAATGGCTGGATCGATGAAAATATTTTTTGTGACTGGTTAACGCATTTTAGAAATCACGCTAAACCCACGAAAGACGAGCCGGTTTTATTAATTGTAGACAACCACTCCAGCCATATTTCTTTGAAGTCGTACGAGTTTTGCAAAGAAAATTATATTGTTATGGTATCAATTCCACCACACAGTTCACATAAAATACAGCCATTAGATCTGGTCTTCTACGGGCCCCAGAAAGCCGAATACAGAAATCAGTGCAATTTATTTATGAAGACGCAGTTGATGAAAAGTATCACTCCTTATGATGTAGTGTCTTTTTTCAATAAAGCTTATTCAACTGTGGCTACAATTAGCAAAGGAGAAGCTGGTTTCAGAAGCGTTGGTATCTATCCTCTTAACTGCAACGTTTTTTATGAACAAAACTTTTTGCCTTTCGAGTTATTGAATCAGGACGTCATTGCCATACAAGATAACGAAGCTGATATGTCTTTCAACAATGATCCCCAAGCTGTAGCAAGCGATGATGCTCTACCAAAGACTTCTACAAATAAAGAGCAACACGAAATTCCTTCAACTTCTTCAGGATTTCTCTCTTTTCAACAAATTCTTCCCGTTCCTAAACTAGCAGAGAAAAAGAAGAGAGCAAAAACAACACGCGAAAATACTTACAGCTACACCATTGCAGAAAGAGTTGGAAGAAAAGGAAGCCAAGAAACAGCTAAAGGAAAAGAAGAAATTAAAGGTACAACCTTCTATAATGAATCTCGATGAAAAAAGGAATAATTTAAGAAATAAGAGAGAATCCCATAAAAGAAAATTATTTGATGAAAACATCAGATTCTGATGATGATGTTCAATATGATGATAATGAAGGTGAAGATGTCGATGAAGATATATGTTTGATATGTAATGATTATGGAAAGAATGAGCAGGAGTACAGATGTACCCTATGCGAAAGATAGGCACATTCTGATTGCAGCGGATGGGACACACCTGTAGGATACACATGTGATTAATGTCAGCCTTTTACTTAGATAGTTAGATTGTTTTTGTTTTGATTTTCTTTTTATTTCAATAAACAATATTTTGGTAAAAAATGCTTATTTGATGTTTACTTAATTATATTTAAAGCATTTTTCTGCTTGACCGGTATTGCCCGCATAAGTGACCGGAATTCCCCTATCTGTATAACAATGCCAGTCAAATGCATATTTCTGGTTTTTTTGTTATCATAAAAGTATAGAAAACATTTTGAAAGATTTTCAGATCATTTTCTCATATCATGCATGGTTACAGACTTATGATTATTAAGAAAATTTGCCTTAATGAGAAAATTCCGTATATTTGCTGGCCTATCCAGTAACGAAAATGAAAAAGGCGGTGAAGTTCTAAACGATGGTCGGAAAACGGCTTGTCTTGATCGATTGTTTTGTAGCACATCTGTCGTTACAAAAAAACTCCTTTTACTTCTTCAGAGTATCAGTTTTTATAGTTTTGTTTCCATTTCGTTGGAAAGAAAATTCAGTCTCTCTGTTTCACGATAGAAATTGTTGCTGAGAAAAATATATTGAAAGTATTATGAAAGAAAAGAAAGAAACGTGTTTTATTAGAGTCGAGATGTGATTTATTTGTACAATAGTTCTAGATAAAAAGGAAGTCCTTTAAGTAGTAGTTTTTCATGCGAAATCAGAACCCATTCTTAGAATTGCTGTGTCAAGTCAATTTTTTAAAGAAATTCTATGCCGAAAATGCATAAAAACGAGTTTTTTCACTACTAGCTTTGAAGTTGAAAAGTATTGCGTGTTCTATCCAACTGAGAAGTTGAGTGTCTCTATTAGTGGTAAATAATTTTTTCAATTGTTAAATCAATTAAAATGTTTTGAGAATCCAACGATAGTAGTTGTGTAACATAATTTTGTATATCCAGGACATTATGTTTAACGTATTCGCTGCTTGAAATCACTAAGACGATGAAATTATTTGGATAAAAATGCCAATCGTTTAAAATTCGCACTCAACCAATAATGACTGATAACATCCCGTAACTACGATAATTACAAACGTTGGGTGCGTTCAGAAAACACAACTGTTGCACAACCATTGGGTGAATTCAAATTAATAAGGAAAAAAGAGTGTATATATAGCCATTATTTATAACTTTATATACATTTATTTAGTGTTTCTTGATTTAACAAATAATAGACGATGTAATTATTTCTGATATACTGAAAAAGGTTTATTTCTTACAGATAATGTGTGATAAAAAAATATGCAAATAGTTTCAATGATTGAACTATTTCTGAACATCTGATTTCTAAGTGAAATTAATTGTCTCGACCCTTACTTCGTGGAATATGCTCATATTAGTGTTTTTAAATGAAACTCACGGTCTCTAGTTAATTCCACAATATAATAAAATTTATTGAAAATTCTAAAAAATTGACAATTGTTTCGATAAATCAATATCATCGTCAGAATGACAGAAGTTACATTTCATTTTATGTCTACCTGATGTTTAGTAGTTATTTTTGGCTAGACCAAGAAGTAACCTAACTTGTGATTGGCTTAATATATGTTTATAGAAAAAAGAAGAAGATGTGATATTACAAATATTGAAGCTTATATATTATTAGCCCTATGGTGATATCCTGGATATCATTTTTCCAATTAAGATCAATATATCTGTGCAATGATATAGAAAACCAGGAAAACTATATCTGCTGATCTTCACAATTATCACTTAAGAAGACAGTTTATTAGTGGAGAACTACCTAGATTTAACTGTTCATTGACAGCTTCATATTGTGGGTTTCTTAAATGTCTTCTAATTTCCAGTTCTTTAAGGAAATCCAGTTCTCGTTTCTTTTCACAAATATGCAGCACTTCTAGTTCTGTGTTAGGTGTCAATGAATGATTGGTGTCAAGTAGATGTTTTGCGTGGTGCGATTTATCTGGTTGTTTTAATCTGTATGCTCGTAAGTGCTCACTGTATCGTATTTCAAAATTCCTAAGAGTCTGACCCAAATAGACAGCATTACATTCTGGACATTTGAGTTTATATATACCTGACTTCTTTAATAGTGGTATTTTTGTTTTTACATTTAACAATTTTGTACTAACGTTCCTTTCTGTTTTAAAAGAAATTGTTGTATTCGTTGCTGAAGATATTATCTTTGAAATATTATTAGAAATATTTCCTGCATATGTGATGGTTTTATAAGTTTTAATTTCATCAGCTTGTTTAGGATATATTAGTTGTAATGCCACTTTTTCCTTAATTAGCTTAATTATCATATCTAATGGATAACCGTTAGATGTTGCTATTTGTCTAATTGTATTAATCTCTCTATTAAAATTACATTTGTTCATAGGAACTGAAAAAGCTCTATGTATCATTGAATTATATGCTGCTAGTCTGTGTGACATAGGGTGGTTAGATTTGAATGGAATTGTCACATCAGTCTGTGTTGGTTTTCGGTAAATTGAATAATCAAGTACATTATTAACTCTTTGAATTTTTAAATCAAGAAAATTGATTGAGCTATTTTCTTCAATTTCTAATGTAAATTTAATTTTCGGGTGTAAATTATTGATGTGGTTGAAAAATACATCTAATTGTCGTTCACTACCCATAGCAACATCTAACGGTTATCCATTAGATATGATAAATAAGCTAATTAGTGAATAAGGAGAAAAAGTGGCATTACAACTAATATATCCTAAACAAGCTGATGAAATTAAAACTTATAAAACCATCACATATGCAGGAAATATTTCTCATAATATTTCAAAGACAAGCAAAGCAACGAATACAACAATTTCTTTTAAAACAGAAAGTAACGTTAGTACAAAATTGTTAAATGTAAAAACAAAAATACCACTATTGAAGAAGTCAGGTATATATAAACTCAAATGTCCAGAATGTAATGCTGTCTATTTGGATCAGACCCTTAGGAATTTTGAAATACGATACAGTGAGCACTTACGAGCATACAGCTCAAAACAACCAGATAAATCCCACTACGCAAAACATCTACTTGACACCAATCATTCATTGACACCTAACACAGAACTAGAAGTGCTGCATATTTGTGAGATGAAACAAGAACTGGATTTCCTTGATGAACTGGAAATTAGAAGACATTTAAGAAACCCACAATATGAAGTTGTCAATGAACAGGTTAATCTAGGGAGTTCTCCACTAATAAACTGTCTTCTTAAGTGATAATTGTAAAGATCAGCAGATATAGTTTTCCTGGTTTTCTATATCATTGCACAGTTATACTGATCTTAATTGGAAAAATGATATCCAGGATATCACCATAGGGCTAATAATATCTAAGCTTCAATATTTGTAATATCACATCTTCTTCTTTTTTCTATAAACATAAATTAAGCCAATCACAAGTTAGGTTACTCCTTGGTCTAGCCAAAAATAACTACTAAACATCAGTTAAGCATAAAATGAAAAGTAACTTCTGTCATTCTGACGATGATATTGATTTATCGAAACAATTGTCAATTTTTTAGAATTTTCAATAACTTTTATTATATTGTGGAATTAACTAGAGACCGCGAGTTTCATTTAAAAACACTGATTTCTAAGTACTGAAATAATTGTTTTCAGAATGAGGATTACCTATAACAGGTTGTCTATTGAAAAATAAGCCCTTTTCCTATCATTTGGAAATTCCCTGTTCTTTATAGGTGCCTAATCTTGATATGAAATATTCCAAATAAGAAATCTATGGAAGAAGTGATGGCAAATACTTTATTCTGCTATATATCACACACAGATATTTTTGATGATTTATTTCTAGAACAAAAAAATATTTGTTGTATTTCTAAATCAAATAAGTTCTTTTACTTGCAATGAAACATTTTCTTATATTTCATACTATTACGAAACAGCACACTGGTATAGTCCATGAATCCGACTCTGTCTAAGCCATGTATGGAAGTTAAAATTATGGCGGATGCGCAGGGATTTCTTAGAAGTGTTTACGATTGCGACTATCTTATCTAGACATTGTTTTTGTGACCAGTCTTATCTAGAAAATGCGAGAGCCAATTGTTTTCTTTTAAGCCGCAATCTAGAATTATCTAGTAAAGAAGGAACTAATATATTTAAAGGACCGACCAGCGAAGAAGTTCAGTTTTAGTTTAAAAAGTGATCTCGGCAAATAAACAAGAATACACCGAAATAGCGAACAGTAAATTGTTGATATAAATTAATAATTAAGGTTGTGTGTATATAAATTAAGTGTTAGTGAGTATTTCAGTGTTCAAATGAATTAGTAAGTAGCCATACCGTTTGTTTAAAGTTTATCCCACCCGTTTACCGTTCAAATAAATAAGAAAAACATTACATTGGTGTAAAAGTGGGATAATTGCTACGTAAAAATGGTCAAGAGACTATCTGACTTGAAAGTGGCTGAGCTAAGAGCACAATTGGAAGATCGTGAGTTGGAAACGTCCGGTAAGAAAAGTAAAACGACTTAAAACAAACACTGTTACTCTCAGGGTAAAAAAAATATAAAAGAAAGGAAGAAATAAAAAGAGAGTAGGTTCTTTCCATACTGATAATGTGATTGGAGATAACAAAGCCAGTTCTCAGGGCTCTGTTATCTGAAATAAGTTCGTTAAACTAAAGAAAGAAAAGGAAGAGAAAAAAATAAGATAAAGATAAATGAAATTTAATTAAGGGCGCTATTAATTTTGTACCTAAACAAAATTAGAAAAAAATCAACCACATATCAGCCAGTTCTTAACTGCTGTTCTCTGCTAGTTTTAGTAAATGTTCACACAAAAAGTGGTGCTGAAGGCAATTTTTCAGGTATACCTGTATAATAAATAAAACAACTGAATAAAAATATGTATAAATATAATGAATGTAAAACAAACGAGTTATAAAATTTTAGATAAAATGGTTAGTAGATGTCAGTATGTATGAAAAAAAGAAATTTTAACCTTAAACGAACAGATAAAATAATATTGGTGAAGCCATACAAAATAAAATTGTTAAACTTAAAAGTTGATATTCGAAGGCAGTAATCCGGGAAATCTTCTTTAGTTAAATAATTCTCTGTACTCGATACAGATGAATAGCTAAGTCCTCAATAAGCTCTTACGGTACAACCATTACTTGTAAGACCATACTATTTGGTGATAATACAACAGCACACTTCTTCTGTCAGAAATATTTGGTAGAATTTACTCACAAATGTAGTTTAGTCCTGGAGTTTCCGCAGTAATCCCAGCGAATTTGTTCTAAGGAACAAGTTTTATATCAGATCAAACTAAATCTTTATTTAAACTTTTATCGGAATTTCTGCATCAACCATTCTCTCGAAAAATGTCTAAACCAGGTATGAAAGTTAAAATTATGGCGGACGCGCAGGAATTGTTCACGATTGTGACTATCTTATCTAGACATTGTTTTTTTTTGTGACCAGTCATCTAGAAAATGTCAGAAAGCCAATTGTTTTTTATCAAGCCGCAATCTAGAATTATCTAGTGAAAAAGGCATTAATATATACGGGACCGACCAGGAAGAGTTAATATAGTTGATAAAATGATCTCGAGAAATAAACAATAATATACTATTTACAGCGAAATATTGGTTTAATTGACACCAGTCACCACTGTAATCGTGTGTCATTGTCATTACCACGGAAAACGAAATCACAGAAATTGTAGAATGGTTAATAATAATAATAATAACTTTATTTTGCCAAATATGTTTATACAAAATATCTATGAAGTATTATGCAAAATAAAAATGATTACCAAATAGGTTCAGAGTGAAACCTGTCTATGGTTACATTTTCATTCTTACACACGTATACAAGTGGAACAAATACGTAATTAGGAGGCAAGTACAGTTTCATTAACAAAAAAGAGACAATTATAAAAATAACACATATAGCACTAAACTTTAGCATATGACATAGAACACATACTTCAGAAACAAGATTAGATCACAAGATCAGGATCAATAATTTTATGAAAGAAGCGTCTACCACATGCAAGTATCCATCTATTTATTCCTTTTTTTAATCTGATTCTATTTCTTATGCATCGAATATGTTCAGGAATTTTATTATATATGTGAGGTGCAAGGTAAGCGAAGCTTTTTTTTCCAATTTCTTTCTGAGGTCTAGGAATCGTCAAATTATCCGAATAAATTGGTAAGGATGTAATATGTTTTGAAAATAATGCTTGATTTTAAACAAATAAATTGTAATTGTTCTTGCATACAGCTGTCTAATATCCATAATTTGAAGGTCATTGTATAAACGTTCAGTAGAGCAAGTTCTTTTTTCAAAGTACATAATTTTAAGGATTGTTTTTTGAGCTACCTCTACAAATTGCATTTTAATTTTCCTAATACCTCCCCAACCTATTATACAATACATTAATAGAGATTCAACCAATGCACAGTACACTGATTTTAGTTTGTTTAACGATAGTATTTGGCGACACAAATAAAATTTATGGAATAAGGTTCTAATTTTATTTTTCAAATTATCCACATGAATGAGAATCCAAAAATATACCCAAGTACTTTACTGATGATACCAACTGTACACTTTTATTTTCAATTTCTATAGAACGGTTTGGTACTGCCTGCTTATACGAGGTAAAAGATAAGACTTTAGTTTTAGTTACATTAACAGTAAGTAAATTTGTCCTAAACCAACTTGTAATATTTTTTAGGTCCCCTTCTGCTATTTCTTTGACTTGACTCCAAGAGTCGGCCGTATACAACAAGACAGTGTCATCGGCAAACGAAATTCGTTCCCCCGTGGTAGTCATTTGTAGTAATGAGTTGATATAGATTAAAAACAGAATTGGACCAAGAACGGTACCCTGTGGAACTCCACACGTGGCCGTCTCTTCTGAGCTTATGACACCATCCAGCATACCACGTTGTTTTATGTTGTAAAGAAAATTTTTGAACAAATCCAGAACCACACCTCTAACTCCCAAGTGTTCAAGTTTTTGCAGCAAAATATCATGACTTAGTGTGTCAAAGGTCTTTGCTAGATCAATAAATACACCCAAACAGTTTTTTTTACTATCAACTGCGTTATAGATACGTGATACCAACTTCGCAATAGCATCTTGAGTGCTCCTGTTTTCTCGAAATCCAAATTGTGACTCAGATATTACATTAAATTTATCTAAATATGAGACCAACCGTCCCTTAATTAACTTCTCAAGAAGTTTTGCAAAAACTGAGGTAAGCGATATAGGTCTATAATTCGCCATTTCCATCTTTTTTCCACCTTTATATACCGGTTTAATCACCGCATTTTTGAAGTGTTGAGGTATTGTACCCGTCTGAAAACACATATTGAATATTTTACACAACGATGTAGAGATGCAGTTTGCTGATGATTTAACATACTCATTTTTTATGTTGTCAGGACCTGGAGCTTTATTGTCTTTCAAAGATAAACACAATGCATATATTTCTGCAGGTGTTACTGGTGTTGAAAATAAAGATTGATCGACAGTGTACATTTGCTGACGTTCCCCAATTTGCATATAATTTTTACTCAGGTTTCTTCCAATATTGGCAAAATAACAATTGATTGTGTTTAATATTTCATATTTATCAGTGATTTCAGTATTGTTTTCCAGGATTAATTTCTTTATTGAATGATTTTGCTCCTTAAAGTTGTTACTGAATCTATTAATCACATTCCACATTTTCTTTGATGAGTTACCTGATTTTATCATTTCAAGTCTAAAATAGTTGGATTTTGTTGTTTTCAATAATTTATTTAAGCAATTTCTGTACGTAGTGTACTCTATTTTTTTCTTTATATCTAATGGTTCTTTCATATATCCTTTATACAATCGATCTCGTTTCTTTATTCACTGTACTAGTCCCAATGTTATCCAAGGTTTTTTTAACACTTTTGAAAGATACTTTAACAGTGGATTCTCTAATCGCATTTTTAAATTTTGTATAGAATGCATTAAACATTTTATCTGGGCCAACCGAAGTATCTAAGTGATCCCACGATAATTCATTCAATATCTCAATAAATTTTGTGTTATACTTTTCATACCAAGTCGTAGTACTAATTTTATTTTTATGTCTAATGTCCTTTGAGATTGCAATTATAGGGAAATGATCAGTTATATTTGTTTGTAAGACTGCTGAATAAGAGGAATCATCGTCAACCAACCCAGATTTATTCTTAACAAAAATATGGTCGATACAGGTTGATGAAGTGCTAGTCACTCGTGTTGGCTTATTTATTAACGAAATGAAAGCGTTTTCAGACATTAGGTTGAGGTAGCGATCGGTGTCGACACTATTCTCTAATATATCGAGATTAACATCTCCTAGAATAAACACCTGATCATATCTAGTAAAGTATTTAGAGTCTAATAGACTCTCAAAGTTTTCTAAAACTCAATTTTACTTATTGATGGAGATCTATATATTGCAAGAATATTAATTGTTTTTTTTTTCAATTTCTATCTCTAATACTACAGCGGTTGTTGACCCTATTTTAATTGATTTATGAGAAAATGTCAGATCATTCCTAACATATATTAGAATGCCATCATTTTGATTATTCCTATCTTCTGAACGTATGACATCATACCCATCCAAAACAAATAAGTTTTTATTTTCCATGTTTCTATTAGAATCAGACAACTGAAGGATTGTGTAATTTGTGAAAGATATACTTCCAGCTGGTTAAAATTCTTATAGATACTTCTTATGTTCATATGGTAGATTGAAAATGAATTGTTTGTTATATTTTGTTCAAGAGAGGCATTTAGTAGATCGGCTGACGGTATTAATTTTGTATCAACAATTATTTCCCGAAATCCTCTAATGTATTGATCCATATCCTACACCACGACTAAATACCAAAAGTAAATCACAAACAAATAAATTAACAAATGAATAAATAAACCACAAACTAAAGACAAAGAGGGTGTTATCAATTTTTCAATTAAGATCAAGGCCGAAAAACAAAATACCTATAAACTATAAAAGCAACAGCAAAAGCTTCCAGTAAACTAAAATGTTCACATTTTATTTGTTGTGACCGGAGCGTAATCTATTTCTTCCAGATGATTCCGGTTTGTATGTCTGCGTACTTGTATTTTCCTTCTTTTGGATATTCTCAGGCACTAGCTTACTTGTACTTGTTTCATCCGAAGTGCGTGTAATAAATATGAACAATTACTGACCAATATATATAAAAACAACCAAAATAACATGGAACTGAACCAGTCTTATAATTGTGGTGTCTCACTTCAGATCGGTTAATTCTTGTTAACTGAGCGGGTTCTTGGTTTCCCCTCCAGAGCCTTAACCGGTTTATTAGAAGCAGGAATCCGCGGAGTAACAGTAACTTTTTGCGACTCCGATGCGAACTTCTCTTTATTCTCGACTGTTGGGGTAGATGGTGCACTGTGCGGTTGGTCTACAGAAGTAGCATGTTTTTCCAAGTCCTCAACTCCAAAAGATACTCCATCCACGATAAGTTTATTTCTCCTTATACAGGGTGTCCCGGGACTAATGGGAAAAAAGTCAGGAGCGTATAATCTGAGTCAAAATAATGTTAGTACTTCATATAAACTTTTTCTATTCAGGTCCTCGTTTTCGAGTTATAGGCCTCCAAAGTTTTAATTTTGAATTTGGTTTTTATTTTTATTTTTTGTACTAGTTATTTGATCTTTATAAAATTCACGGCAATGCTATAATGTACGTGTATGTTTATTTTGGTAAGGTAAACAGATTTACAGTAGTGTCTTGAAGCCAGGGACGGACTACTCGCAATAGTTAGTGATCCAAAAAATTTGCAGGGATGGCACACCCTGTATGAAATTATCGAAATTCACTTCCCCACACATTAAGCTAACGAAAAGGTACACTTGTTAGAATTCGATAAAATAAGCCGTTCGGCTAATATTGACAGTTTTATTGCACTACGTACATTCACCATTTTTATAAGTACACAACGAGGTAAAACTAACTTATTAATACGATGTCCAAGATTTACCTTCAGTACTACAAAAAAATAATTTAACGATAGCAGAAGATAAAAAACATTACCGACTTATTAATTGGAAAGTTGGTAAAAACTTTTTAAAAGTCCTTAATTTAACAGTTACAATGGCAGAATTCACTTTTATTGAGTACGCAGATATGAATTTAATGTATGGACTGGTTTCTCGAAACTGTTTAGAGGCCAGAAGGCTTTATGCAGAACATTTTGCAAACAGAGCATTTCCAGACAGACGAATGTTTGAGCGTATTGATCTCAGGTTACGAGAAACAGGTATGAATAAGTAAATGTAATTTTCCATGTATACAAAACAAAGTTATAAATTTTAGGAAGTTTTTTGCCAAAAAAAGGTGGAGAAGGTCCAGTACGAAGCGTACGTACTGTGGCAGTTGAACAAGACTTGTTAAATGCAGTTGATAATGAACCATCAACGTTTACGAAAATTATCAAGAGAACATAACGTCTCGAAATCAGTAGTGCATCGCGTTCTAAAAGAACAGCTGTTATATCCTTTTCACATGAAAAAAGTACACAGTATGACAGTGGCTGATTATCCTTCACGACTTGAGTATAGCCAGTGGTTTCTGCGACAACAACAAGCAGACAATACATTTATTAGTAACGTTCTCTTTACGAACGAATCCGGTTTCACCAGAGATGTAGTCATAAATTCTCATAATATGCATTAATGGGATGATGCGAATCCACATGACATTAGTCGAACTAGGAGCCAGCATAGATTCATGGTTAATGTTTGGGCAGGAATAGTTGGAAATCATTTGATAGGGCCATACTTTATTGACGATACTTTGACCGGTCAGAGATATTTGGAGTTTTTGCAAAATGAGTTATGGAACCTGTTTGATGATGTGCTACTACAAACTCGTAGGAATTTATGGTTCATGCATGATGGGGCCCCTCCTCATTTCAGCTTAGATGTACGATAGCATTTACACACAAGGTTTCCTAATAGATGGATTGGTCGTGGAGGCCCTTTTCAATGACCACCGCGATCAGGAGGTGTTAATCCTATGGATTTCTTCCTCTAGGGTTATCTCAAAAGTAAGGTATACGCAACACCTGTGCAAACAAGGCAAGATTTAATAGACAGAAATCTGTTACACTGCAATGTTATTAGAAGTGCAAAGAAACAACCGTCGTAGACTTAGAATGTGCGTGGAAGTGGGAGGAGCTCATATTGAACATTTATTAGAAGAACGTTAGTTTTTGTTGTTTAGGAATTAGTTTCAGTCGATTGTTTTATAACTTGTGTTTTATGAGGTTTTCTTAATGGTTTAATAATGTTTTGTTCGTAATTTTGATTAAAAGCAACTAATTACGTTGTCTGCGTACCTTTTTAATTCCCATTAAATAAGTTCTTAATGTTTTTATCATCTGCTATCATCAAATTATTTTTTTGTAGTACATCGTATTAATAAGTTAGTTAGGTAAATTTGTACGTAGTGCATTAATAAAACAGTAAATATTAGCCAAACGGCTCATTTTATCGAATTCCAGCAAGAGTACCTTTTCGTTAGCTTAATGTGTGGGGAAGTCAATTTCGATAATTTCATACAGGGTGTGCCATCCATGCAAATTTTTTGGATCACTAACCATTGCGAGTAGTCCGTCCCTGGCTTCAAGGCACTACTGTAAATCTGTTTACCTTACCAAAATAAACATACACGTACATTATAGCTTTGCCGTAAATTTTACAAAGATCAAATAACTAGTAAAAAAAATAAAAATAAAAACCAAATTCAAAATTAAAACTTTGGAGGCCTATAACTCGAAAACGAGGGCCTACATAGAAAAAGTTTATATGAAGTACTAACATTATTTTGGCTCAAATTATATGCTCCTGACTTTTTTCCCATTAGTCCCGGGACACCCTGTATAATATTCTTTATAGGTACCTTCTTGTTTGGCTAGGTAGAGATGTTTTCTGAGAATTTTGTTCTCGCTCCTCTCGTGTCGGTGTGAGATTATGAACAATAGAAATATTCGTTCCCTTCAACCTGCTACAATTCTTCAGAACTTCGCTTTTTTTGATGTTTGAAGCAAACTCAATTTTGATGGGACAATTGTCCGACTTACCTAGTGGATGAACGTTAGCAAAATCATTTGTAGCCAGATCCACACCAAGCAAGCCTCGGAAATCCTTGCACAATATTTCTGCGACAACCTCCTCTCTCTTTATTTTTAGTCCAAATACTATAATATTCTTCCTGTTCTGGGCTCTTTTCAGATATTCTTATTCTTCTTTGAGTTCACTATTTTCCTTTTCCAAATTTGTTACACTATTCTTCAAACCTTCAACTTTCAGTAGAAGTCTTGCTTCGCTGGCCACAATGCAGTTTTTTATTTCAGTACGGTTGGTCAGGATCTCTTCTCGAATAATTTTAATCGCTTTGTCCAATTCTGTCATTTTTACTAGGCACAAGCATAGTGTATGGTACCCTTTAGAACAATTTGGGACCTGTTTACGTTTTTTATTGTCGTTATCACTGATAGCAAAATATGAATTTTAATATAAAAAAACGGACTTACGTGGAAAGTACGTACGGTCTGTATGTTACAATTGGTGGGAAAATGGCATTCAACACAATGTAGACACTTTGAAAATTTACTGTCGATTCAAACAACTGATTTTCAACTTAAATCAGAGATGACACACAAACGTGTGTATTGCTAAAGCTTCACACATTATCTTGTTAGATATTTATGTTATAACATAAAAATCATACTAATGATCATTATAGTACTACCCATGAACATCATCAGACGAAGCTCAGCCGAATCTGATAACATGGTGTGTACCATATTGATCGTTATTATGGTCCATACCTCCTCCTAACAACCTCCTGTATAAAATACTTCATTAAATAAATGTATATCCATATCTTTTCAATAAATAGATAAATACATAATCAATTCCTTTTTTTTCCGATTTTCTAATTAATTTTATTCATTGAATTCTGCTAATTTAGATAAAACGCTAATTTCTTATTGAATTTTCTGAAATCCTTTTTGTCCCAACACCAAGATGGCGGTAGGCGTATATAAAAACAAGGCTTGCTACTTAATGTTTCTTAATTAGTCTTTGGGAGCTCTAAATTTATGGTTGTTTTTCTTATTTTTCCATTAAGCTAAGCATAAAGTTTGCAGCCTCGTTGTTTTTACATGGAGCTATTATTTTACCACTAAGAGTTATTTCTTGAAAATATAGCCTGAAAATTATTTGCAGGAAAGCGAGTTGTATCATTTTCGTTCAAAAATATTGAAGGCAACTATACATCAGGGAAACTTTATCGCTCATTGAAGTAGCACTTTACTGTGCAAAAATATCACTTTCTTATACTGGGTGATTTTTTAGAAGTTTCAATTAGACGACAGAAACTTGACATAATTGGAATCAGGATATTTGTGGCATTTAACATATTATATTTGAAGCATTTTCATTATGAGTTTGTATTTTCTAATCAATTCGTATTTATATGCAAATGGAAATATTTAAATAAAAACATATCTGAAACAACAAAAAAATGAAGCTCATACATCGCTAACATAAATGCTCGTCCTTACAAAAAATATTTAACGTCGTAATTGGCATTTTTCATTTTCCCATTACTTTCAAAACCTATTAATATCAAGCTGTATCGACATTGTCTGGAAAGAGAAGTTATTTTCAGTGGATAAACATTTGAAAGGCCTCTGTCTCCTATCAGCTCCTCTTTTTTTTATCTCTTTACCCTCGTCAATTCATCAAGTTTTCTAAAGTGTCATCGATTGGAGGTGTTGTCATTTCGCTCTCAACTTCTGAACTCCACTCAATTTTATAGTGGAAGAGATTAACGCCATCCTCCAATGTTCCACTGCAAATTAAAATTATACACAATGTTGTACAAAAAGTGAACCATAATGTTGGAAAGTGGATTACTAAATAATCAAAAGTTTATGGAAGTTGTTGAAAAACTTTACAGTCTACCTATGCACCCTATTCTATTATTTTCCAGTACCCAATAAGTATTTACTAATAATTATTAGGTATTGTAATGTTTTTCTTATTTATTAAAACATTTTATTACGGGTGGGATTAATTTTAAACACACGGTTTATTTAAACACTAAACTACTCACTAACACTTAATTTATATATACTTACCTAATCACTTAAATTTAATTTTTATGCACACACACTTAATTATTAATTTATATCAACACTTCACTGTTCGCTATTTCAGTGTATTCGTGTTCATTTGTCGCGATCACTTTATCAACTGAACTGAACTTTCTCGGGTCGGTTCCTTATATATATTAGTGCCTTTTTTACTAGAAAACTCTGGATTGCAGCTTACACGAAAACAATTGGCTCTCGCATTTTCTAGATAAGACTGGTCACAAAAACAATGTAGATAAGATAGTCACTATCGTAAACAATTCTAAGAATCCCTGCGCGTCCGCCATAATTTTAACTTTCATACCTGGCTTAGACAGAGTCGGATCTAGGGACTATACCAGTGTTCCGTTTCGTAACATTACCCCCTCCTTAAATGGAAGTTCCTCCTGGAACTTTTGTGTAGCCGAGACTCGATGTTTGAATCGGCAACTAGCCCCATTTCTACACTTTCCGATCTTATGGAAATAGCAGGGCACCGTCTTCATCGGATACTGATAACGGGGGTCGTAGCTGCAAATTGATATCTGGACACCGGTATCTCGAAAGATAACCTCTACTATGTTCCTGATGATTCGCCAATCCAACTAGTTACTCGCTATCTTAGGCATAGCCAGTTTCTTCACGCTGGATTCCGACACATGGTCTCGTAGGTTTCGAAGTGCTTCCCACACATCGCGAATTATGTTTCAGTTTCAGTGTCTTGCTAGGGGCTGGAATCTGGTCTTCAAGTTTTTCTAATTTCCCGAACTTCTTACGAGAGACGGATGCCAACCCTCGTGCGTTCTTGAGACGGGCGGGGATGTTGTATGCCATTGAATAATCTTCCGGGAGAGTGAACAAATCTTGTCGTTGTTCTGAAGAAACTCCATATCTAGCTTTTCCGGTACCTCCATACGCGCCCATAAATTCATCGAAGGTAGGGTCAGATACATATCGAATATGGTTTACTCCTTTCTCTACGTCATGGTCTGCCAGTCTTTCTTCTTTTTGGTACGAATAGGTCTCGATACTGCAAGAGAAATTCTCACAATCTCTTCTTATCAGCTCGATCCAAAGATTGACCAGCTACTGATAACATTTGTTCGAATCTGGCATTAGAATTGCCAGTGGTCGTTGTTTGACAAACTATAGACGTCACTGGTACGTAGGATCCAATCTTGGTTTCCTTGATGGTAATTGTGTAATCATTCAATCGTACAGGAATCTCCTTCGCCGACGTAACCAATCCTTTTCCAATTAGTACTCCTTTGCCAACCTCCTCGTCGTGGTTCCTTGGTTCCATAATAACCGGTGTACCTTCCTCCATAATTCCCTGTAGCCGTGCTACTATCATGGTTTCGCTTCGTGCAGGTAGAACGGTATCTTCCTGTACAGCTGCCAACACCGCGCTGCCTTCATGTGGATGAAGGAATACTTCCTCGAATCCACTTTAATGGTTCTGTTTCTGAAGTCTAATTGGAAACCATGTACATTCATCACGTCCATTCCCAGAATCACGTTTTCTTCAATGTCAGCTACGATTACCGTATGCGTGAACTTTTCTACGCCAATTCCCAATTGGATTTGTGTTTCCTTGTGAACGTTGTCTCGCCGGTGGCGGTCCGCAGTCGCAGTCTCGTTGGTAAAAGCTTCTTCTTGGAGTTCACTATTTATGGTCGTATAATGGTTCTAGTTGCTCCAGTGTCTACCAGCAGAGTATATATCTTGCCATTCACTTCTCTATCTACATAAACACTGTCGCTGCGACATCTGAGAGAGCTATCAGTATGAGAGGGTCTATGGAACGATCATGAGTCGGTGCTGCCCCTCGTAGCCGATCAGTTCTAGTTTTCCTGTGACTGGGGTTCTTGGTTTGCAGGAGTCTTAGGGCGCTTACACGAACTACGTACATGCCCTAATTCGCCACAATTCCGCCATCTGATCTTTCTCGGCTTCTTGTTCATCATACTTTTCATTAAACTGACGAACTGGTCAAATCGGTCTTCGTCACCTTCTTGTTGAATGGCCCTAATTTTGTTATATACTGATGCCCTCGTTGCTGCTTCATATTCCAGAGCAGATGTCAATGCGTCGACTAATGTTTTCGGATGGGCTAAACGAAGCGTCCTCTGCATATCGGTGTCACGTAAGCCATCAATGAAGGCCTGGATGCCCAGACATTCATTCCATCATGTTCTCTGGTGCTGACGGATAAGCAAATCGAACTAGTTGGGCAATGTCCAATTCATATTCTTGAAGGGATTCATCACGTTTCTGCCTTCGGTTCTTCAGCTGAGATAGGTACAAAGGTTCTAGATGTTCATGACCATATCGCATGTCCAACCTGTTCTTCAGCTGCTCAAAGTCGTCCGTTTCTTCCAAAGGTATCGTCTGAAGTACTTCTAAGACATCTCCGCGAAGTGCAATGGTTAAGTTCACTTCCTCCTCCTTATCGGACTTATTATTCACTCTAGCGGCTGTGTCAAACTGTTTCACATAATTGGTCCACGACATTTTTCCATCGAACATTGCTGCCTTGACTCGGGTAAAACTGCCAATGTTTTCTAGCTTAGAGTGTGTTTCTGGTTTGCAAAGTTTTGTTTGCTCGGTCTTCTTTTCTTCCGTTGGCGTGTCTTGAGTTCTTATATCTGTCATATTTCTATCTAACTCCTTGATTTCTCGTCAATAGTTGTCAGCTTACTCTCGATTTTCTCGTTCATTGTTGACATCTTATTCTCGATTTCAGATTTTAGAGACGAAATTTCATTTTCAACGTCAGCGGCAATGTCGTTTTTCATTAGTAAGATATCGGCAGATATATCGTTCTTCATAGCAGAAATATCGTTCATTAAAGCAGAAATATAGCTTTTCACATTCGTTGAAATCTTCTCTTCCATGGCGGAAATCTTCTCGTCCATGTTCTCTTCCATGGCAGAAATCTTCTCGTCCATGTTAGCAGAAATATTAGCAGAATTGTCGTTCTTCATAGCAGAAATCTTCTCGTCCATGTGTCTTCCATGGCAGAAATCATCTCGTCCATGTTAGCAGAAATTGACGAGATTAAGGTGGAAGCCTCGTCATTAAATAAAACTGTTTCTGGATCAAAGCTGTCATTTTCCAGTGCCACTTTGAGTCTTTCTACTAATTCACTTTTCTTACCGGAAGTTTCCAACTCACGATCTTCCAATTCTGCTCTTAATTCCGCCACATTCAGATCCCTTAATCTGTTGGCCATTTTTACGTAGATATTTATTTATATTATCCCACTTCTGATACTAATGTAATGTTCTTGTTATTTATTTAAACAATAAACGGGTGGGATAAATTTTAAACACACGGTATGGCTACTTACTAATTCATTTAAACACTAAACTACTCACTATCACTTAATTTATATATATTGTACTGAATATAAATATTTATCAATATGTGAATATAATAATTGAAATTTCATTTGCCCCACGTTGCTGGTGCTAAATTTTTATTGGATATAAATATTACGAGTATTTATTATTTGAAACTGAATAATTGTTAATAATTGTTGAACATATATAACTCTATCAAAGGGTAGGGTTCAATTGCGCCATTCAAATTTACTATAATCATTGGATTGTGAAATTAAAATGAACAAACTTATGTTTTCAGAAATTTCTTAAAACATAGAAGTTTATAAACAGGAAATGTGTATACACTACAAAAATAATAAACTATAATTACTTTGAAACAATAAAAATACTAGATTGATTACTAATCATGAATGCATTCCTTTTCTTTTTAAATAAAGGCCTATTTTAATTTAGAGATCTCTAATACAATATTTTGAAACGGTACCTTTCATTCACTAAGTTTGTATCCACTTGAAACCAATCTTCACTTCCAATTTCTTTGCTGTCGTACTATCCAAATAAGCAGACCCGGAGCTGAATCAATATCACCATCGATCGGATCGTCATCCAAGGATGTACTATTGTAGGTACTACTCCAGAATTCAAATTTGAATCGTATTCTTCTCCTTCGATAACTTCAGCTACACTTATTATTTACAGCTACAGTTCCAAAAAGTGGACTTTGACCTTTCCTTTTTAGTTTTTCTTAAATGTTCGATGTCCTCTCCACCGCATATATAGAACTTCACCACGAATCAAATAGCAATTAACTCCCTTACGGAGATCACCCGACGTTTATTTTCCACCAAAATTTTCCTTTCAAAAGGTTAGTTTTACTGTATATACTATATTTTTTTATAAGTTTTTCTTTAAATTTTACCACATTTACGAGTTAAATTAATATATTACTTTCACTTTGACGTTTTTCCTTTACCATCATAATCAACCTCGTTCCGGGTAGCTAGCTAAACTTATCTATCTATACATTATGAATTATATAAACATTGTGTCTTTGTCGATGATTGGCTGTTTATATTACAATAAACCATTAAATTTTAAAGCCGTATGTGAACCATGGAATAACATTTTAGTATTAGAAATGAAAATGTATATAGATGAGAATTTTTATACATATAAATATTAAAATAACTTATTTACTATTTAATGAAATTGACAGTCTCGACCCTTACTTCGTGGAATATGCTCATATTAGTGTTTTTAAATGAAACTCACGGTCTCTAGTTAATTCCACAATATAATACAAGTTATTGAAAATTCTAAAAAATTGACAATTGTTTCGATAAATCAATATCATCGTCAGAATGACAGAAGTTACATTTTATTTGATGCCTACCTTTAGTAGTTTAGTAGTTATTTTTGGCTAGACCAAGAAGTAACCTAACTTGTGATTGGCTTAATATATGTTTATAAAAAAAATAAGAAGATGTGATATTACAAATATTGAAGCTTAGATATTATTAGCCCTATGGTGATATCCTGGATATCATTTTTCCAATTAAGATCAGTATAACTGTGCAATGATATAGAAAACCAGGAAAACTATATCTGCTGATCTTTACAATTATCACTTAAGAAGACAGTTTATTAGTGGAGAATTCCCTAGATTTAACTGTTCATTGACAACTTCATATTGTGGGTTTCTTAAATGTCTTCTAATTTCCAGTTCTTCAAGGAAATCCAGTACTTGTTTCTCTTCACAAATATGCAGCACTTCTAGTTCTGTGTTAGGTGTCAATGAATGATTGGTGTCAAGTAGATGTTTTGCGTAGTGGGATTTATCTGGTTGTTTCAATCTGTACGCTCGTAAGTGCTCACTGTATCGTATTTCAAAATTCCTAAGGGTCTGACCCAAATAGACAGCATTACATTCTGGACATTTGAGTTTATATATACCTGACTTCTTTATTAGTGGTATTTTTGGTTTTACATTTAACAATTTTGTACTAACGTTACTTTCTGTTTTAAAAGAAATTGTTGTATTCGTTGCTGAAGATATTATCTTTGAAATATTATTAGAAATATTTCCTGCATATGTGATGGTTTTATAAGTTTTAATTTCATCAGCTTGTTTAGGATATATTAGTTGTAATGCCACTTTTTCCTCTTTTTTACTAATTAGGTTATTTATCATATCTAATGGATAACCGTTAGATGTTGCGATTTGTCTAATTGTATTAATCTCTCTATCAAAATTACATTTGTTCATAAGAACTGGAAAAGCTCTATGTATCATTGAATTATATGCTGCTAGTCTGTGTGACACAGGGTGGTTAGAATTGAATGGAATTGTCACATCAGTCTGTGTTGGTTTTCGGTAAATTGAATAATCAAGTACATTATTAACTCTTTGAATTTTTAAATCAAGAAAATTGATTGAGCTATTTTCTTCAATTTCTAATGTAAATTTAATTTTCGGGTGTAAATTATTGATGTGGTTGAAAAATACATCTAATTGTCGTTCACTAACCAGAAAACAAGCTAATATGTCATCTACATATCTATACCCAAATAAAATATTTTTCGAAATATTACTTTCAAAGATCTTTCTTTCTAAATTATCCATAAAAATGTTTGCTAAAATAGGTGATATAGGGCTTCCCATTGGTAAACCTTTATTTTGAAAATATATCTTATTGTCAAAAGTGAAATAATTCTGATGAATGCATACATCAAATAAATTAAGTATATCTGATATTATTGGCAAAGAAGCTCAACAATATACTCAATACTTACGGATATGAATCTCAGTACTCAATTAGAAATTCAATAGAACTAATCAAAAAGTTGAAAGCAATCCACTTGCAAGATAACTATAAACTCATTTCGTTCGATGTAACTAATGTTTACTAAAATTCCTCCTAAAGAATGTCTAATACTTGTAAGAAAATTACTAAAAGATAAAAATATTAATCCAGGAATAATATCAGATATACTTAATTTATTTGATGTATGCATTAATCAGAATTATTTCACTTTTGACAATGAGATATATATTCAAAATGAAGGTTTACCAATGGGAAGCAATATATCACCTATTTTAGCAAACATTTTTATGGACAATTTAGAAAGAAAGATCTTTGAAAGTAATATTTCGAAAAATATTTTATTTTGGTATAGATATGTAGATGACATATTAGCTTGTTTTATGGGTAGTGAACGACAATTAGATGTATTTTTCAACCACATCAATAATTTAATGTAAAAACAAAAATACCACTATTAAAGAAGTCAGGTATATATAAACTCAAATGTTCAGAATGTAATGCTGTCTATTTGGGTCAGACCCTTAGGAATTTTGAAATACGATACAGTGAGCACTTACGAGAATACAGATTAAAACAACCAGATAAATACCACTACGCAAAACATCTACTTGACACCAATCATTCATTGACACCTAACACAGAACTAGAAGTGATGCATATTTGTGAAAAGAAACAAGAACTGGATTTCCTTGAAGAACTGGAAATTAGAAGACATTTAAGAAACCCACAATATGAAGTTGTCAATGAACAGTTAAATCTAGGGAATTCTCCACTAATAAACTGTCTTCTTAAGTGATAATTGTAAAGATCAGCAGATATAGTTTTCCTGGTTTTCTATATCATTGCACAGTTATACTGATCTTAATTGGAAAAATGATATCCAGGATATCACCATAGGGCTAATAATATCTGAGCTTCAATATTTGTAATATCACATCTTCTTCTTTTTTCTATAAAGATATATTAAACCAATCACAAGTTAGGTTACTTCTTGGTCTAGCCAAAAATAACTACTAAACATCAGGTAGGCATAAAATGAAATGTAACTTCTGTCATTCTGACGATGATATTGATTTATCGAAACAATTGTCAATTTTTTAGAATTTTCAATAACTTGTATTATATTGTGGAATTAACTAGAGACCGTGAGTTTCATTTAAAAACACTAATATTTACTATTTATTAAAAATTCCTGAAATCACTTGCATAGAACAGCATATTTACTAACTATATAAAAATCTGTCGTGTTTCTTTTAAATTATTATAAATTTAATTATAATTTCGACGGATTCTTTTGAAATTACATCATCTACTGAATTATTAGTGTTAATTTCCGTTGAAAATGAATCGGATTTCAATATTTTCGATTCCGACAGTTCAACGAGTATATTGTCTGTTTCACTATCTTTGGTGATTTTGTATTCAGTATAATTGTGAGGATTTTGTTCACTGTTTTTACTATCAGCATCTATAATTGATTAATACATGTTTTTTTTTGTTAATTCTAAAACCACAGCAGTGTGTATCTCCAAATAGTTTAAAATCCGAATATCAGCAGCCTTATTAGTTTTGTTACAACGTCAATGCATTCAAGGCGCTTATTATACCTACTGGATGGTTCATACCATGATAATATATATTGAACTAAAATTTTAATTCTCAAATTAATCTAATTCTATACTTATTATTGATCCAATAATTTGTTATAACGATTTTAATTTTAATCTATTGTAAAACTATTAGATAAGAAACTTCGAAGTGTGCAAGTGAAGTGTGCTAGGTCATTTAGTCAAAAGAAAAAAATTAAAAGTTTCATCTAGGATGAAGATAAAAAAATGTTGATGGTTGCTAAGCGGGAATCGACGGAGTTTGTTGATTGATTTTTGATTGAAAAGAAGGGAAGAAAATTGGGAGAGATTCCTAAAGAGATTATTAAAATAGAGACATTCAGAAGAATCAAATAAGATTATAATAAGAAAACTAAAGAAAGAAGATACATGTTGAAATATAAGAAAAGCTGTAGAAGAAATTATTCTCAAATATAAGTAAAATCAATCAAGTATTACTTCAGAGTACAACAACACTAGTGGAGAATATTGTAGATTAAATAAAGAGGAGAAAAAAAGTATTTGATCACAACAAAAGTAAATATAATAAAGCACTACTTACTGGAACTACGGAGAAGCAGTCTTCGGTATCCAGCAAGGGCATAGAACTGAATTTTGGTTCAGTTCATTACTACACCTAATTAAATTAAGAAACATCGAAGAAAAATCCAGTGCATAATTACAAACTGTAAGGTAAATTTATAAAAACTAAATTTATATCATTTCTATTTTTCACAAAGGAACTGTCAAAACTTAGTACATAACCTTTTTATCTGATTGGACTTGTGTCAATTGAAATGATAATTTTTTGATATATTTCACATAAAATTCAACTACCAGATAAAAAGTTACTCAACAAATTTTAGATAAGAATATTATAACAAATTTCACTAAATAGATTTATAACTTATATAGAAAAAAGGAAGGAACTTTTCGATAATTTCAATATAATTTCTCATAACCTTTAAATATTATTCAGTAAGATAGTTAAAACCATTGGCCAAGGTATTTATTAGTAGTACAGAAACGTATTGAGTGCTATTTAGATCTATTCAAAAATTATTGGAAAATAATAAGTAACAGTTAGTGTAAACATTTCTTTTCCTTATAAATTATATAACATCTTAAATATTTTGAAGTTTAAATTTAAATATAAACGTATCCTTACTCACGATAATTCCCTACAAATAATTAAGAGTTTCATCTTGAGGACAGAAGTTAGCTGGCCTTTTACTTTTTAAAATAAACAGACATTCATTTGTTATTTCATTAATTTCATCTGGCGCTCAACAACTAAAATTATAATAAATAATATAAACCTAATATGAATAATATAAAAAAAATAAACAATTAAGTAAATAATAGATACTATTATCTCAATATACTTAACTACTCACTTAAATTTAATTTATATGCACACAAACCTAATTATTAATTTATATCAACACTTCACTGTTCGCTATTTCCGTATATTCTTGTTTATTGGTCGCGATCACTTTATCAACTGAACTAAACTTTCTCGGGTCGGTTCCTTATATATTTATATTAGTGCCTTTTTTTAATAGAAAATTCTGGATTGCGGCTTACACAAAAACAATTGGCTCTGGCAGTTTCTAGATAAGACTGGTCACAAAAACAAAGTCTAGTTAAGATAGTCACAATCGTAAACAGTTCTAAGAATCCCTGCGCTCCCGCCATAATTTTAACTTTCATACCTGGCTTAGACAGAGTCGGATTTAGGGACTATACCAGTGTGCTGTTTCGTAACAGTATGTACTTTACTGAATTCTATATGTTTCAATCTCTGATTTAAATAAAACTCATAATTAATGTCCGTTTATTATACTTACCTAAATTTTTATAAAACTAGGTATGACTACATACAAATTGGAAATTTTTTGATAGGCACTACTGCGTAAAGAAAAACTCTTTACGCACTAGTGCGTAAAGTATAGTTTTCCGCTTTACGCACGGTAGTAGAAAATAGTATATTACGTTACGAGTACGGAGAGTGACACTTTTCACACGAGTGGGAAATATTGTAGCACGAGGCGTAAGCCGAGTAGACAATCCCACGATAGTGGAAAGTCACTTTCGCACAAGTAATGTACAATATTTTTCCTACGACCACCCATTTTATTAAACAATAAGATCGTGTATATTGAGTTGCTTGACTAATTTTACGTTTTATTTAAAATCGAAAATAGAATTTATTTTCTATAAATAATTAGTTTTTAGTCCAGTTTCTATGTAAATAATATCAATAAGGAAGAGCAATTAATAAATACATCTGTAAATCTTACAGGATTTACAGGTTTGACGGCTTATTGACAGCCGCACGCGTGAGAATAAAGGTCACTTTCCATGCGAGTAGAGAGTGCGAAATGTGTTACTTTCCTATGTTGTCGTGGGAAAAATATATATTAGCAATTTCAACAGGTATACAGAACTGGTGCTCATTGACAACAAGACTTATCACACATATTAATATAAACTTTTCGTCTCAAAATTGAATGAAGAATCGTCAACAAGTATATTTTATATTACTTTGGAACCCTGTACGTATAATTAAATTCATCAAGTTCTGTCCTAGATCATAAATAATTATAATAAACTTGTAAATTAGAGGAAAAAACCATTGGGTTTGCAATGAGAGAATTCAATTATTGAACAACCTTTACTCATTTTTACATTTTGGTTATTAACGAAATATGAAAAGATTCATGTCCATTCGTAATATATTGAGGAATGATCACAACATAAATAGAATCGTTAATCCAGATTCACATACATATTTGAACAGTAATAAATGGTATAGTCCAGTAAAAAAATGTTTTAAACCATGATTTTCGAAACGAAGGTGCAAAGTATCAAAAACAATGCTTAAACACGCCAGTATTAAGATTTGATACTGAATTTGATCATAGGGATAGGGGTTTTCGAGAAAAAATAAATAAGGGTTGGAAAATGCCCTTTTCTCAAATATCTTGAGAACGGTGATTAGTAGAAGAAAAAAGGTCGAGATGAAAGTTGTAGATCATAAAATTCTACATGAAAAAGATTTTATCCATTCTTTTATCTGCAATAGTTTAGCGGTAAAAAAGGAAAATAAGTTTTAAAATGTTTAAACTGGTTCAAGAGCCTTATTCTTAACACGGCACTGACGCACATTCCACAGATACGTCATCGCATGCAATATACAAAACAAGCGGTAACGAAGGTCTTGTTATTTTAGAATGGCCCCATCCGGTTTAGAAAAAGTAGACGTTTTTTTATTTATTTCTGAAGAAAACTCACAAATATTGAAGTTACATGTAAAGTTTGTTTCAATAAATGCTTAATATTCGATTTATCGTAAATTCAAAATTGCACTTATATTTGAAACGATTTTACCACTTAATTTGTGTGTATTTTTTTCCCTCTCTACCACACGATTTGTTAATAATTAAGTGACTGAAAGAACCAAAGTACATCGTGAAAAGTAACGTTCTGTTGTAGACATCAAGACATACTTAAATTGTCTATCACTGTCTACGTTTAACAAACGGCTATCGATACATTTCCCTCTACAGGCAGTATAATGTTCTTTTTCTTCTCTTTAAGTGAGGGGTGCCAAATATAAATTTGAAATCTATTTTCAACTTTGAAATTGATTTTTTACATCAAAATCTACTGAAATGAATCCAAAAAATAGAAAAACGATTAAATAGAGTTTTAAGGCAAATTTTGAATTAATTTTAAAATAACAAATTACGATATTCTTTTCATTATTGAAGAAAACGGTATGTAATCTTGATATGAAATTTTCAGATTAAACAAAATATTTTTCTGGTTATAATGAATAACACAAATATTTTTTCGCGTTTTATCATAGTTTGTAACAAGTGTAAGTCTACACAACAAATCGATAAAATGAAATAGTTAATAGAAATTTCAGTAGAGGATTTATGGCCTTGTTTGGAGGATCAGTCGCTTAACTTTTTTTTGGTGCAACAATAATTTTGACACATTTTATATTTACAAAAAAATATATTATTTTTTAAGTATTGTAAAATATATTTTCATAATATATCCGTTTTTTTCTCTTACATCATATATAAACATTTTTAAAAGTTAAATTAAATCAATTTGATCTAAAAATCTACAAAATTGAATTCTTCATATTCGATTAATTGAACCATTTCGTCGGCACTATTGGTATCCGATTCATCGTGGAATGTTGCCTCATTATCATCCCCGCTAAAACTATTATCATCGTCATCATCATCAATATAATTTTCCTGTATCACTTCTCCCGAAATATTGTGACAACTTGAGTCGTTACAATTTTCACACAATTGAGTGAACAACAAGCCAGCTTTTTTGCATGTGCATCTAGCAGTTGCGCAGTTGGCTGTACACCCACAGCTGATCTGAAAATAAAATAATTGTAAGGTGTATTATTATACTAATAATTGTATAAATACAGGTATCAATCAATTTAAAAAATTAATAATTACCAGTTTTAATAAATCTTTGGGAGCTGGATCATCAGTGTTTGCAACATTATCGTGTTGGTTTTTTTCGATCCCCATTCTTCAGGATTTAAGTCGTTCCCCAACGATTGTTGGACTTGATAAAAAGCACGATATTCGTGTTGGCGCAATGCCGATGCAGTTGGTGGAAGTGCTGCAAATGATAGTTCTTTTTTTAGATTTTCAGTTTTTGCTGCTGATGACGTGAATAAGTTGTATCTTAATTGATCAATTGTTGTATCCACTGATGTTTTATCTAATTTATATATATTGAAAATCAATTTTTCAGCTGCTGCACTAATTGTTCTACTAGAACTTTCATAACACAACAATACAAAACTTAACCATAAACTATTTAGTCATTTTTGGGCAACCTAAAGTGCACCTTTACCGGTTTTTAAAACAGAATTAGCAAATGAAACCGGGTTTTCATAGGATATGGAAAAATATATAATATAAATAATATCACTATTATAATTCCAAAAACACAGAAATTACTGAATATAAACACTAGCAGTAATGTAACACATTGCAAGCTGACCAGCTGTACAATCTACACGTAAAAACACGCTTATATGCGATGACGTATTTGCTGCTGTGGAGTGTGCGTCAGTGCCGCAGTAAGAATAGGCGCTTGAACGGGTTTAAAAATTTTAAAACTCATTTTCCTTTCTTACCACTAAACTATTGAAGATAAAAAAACTCTATACAATCTTTTTTATGTAGAATTTTATTATCTACAACTTTTATTTCGAAGTTTTTTCTTCTAATAATCACCGTTCTCAAGATATTTGTGAAAAACACATTTTTCAACCCTTAGTTATTTTTTTTCCCGAAATCCCCTATCCCTATGATCAAATTTGGTATCAAATCTTAATACTGGCGTGTTCAAGGATTCGTTTCCAAAATCATGGTTTAAAACATTTTTTTACTGGACTAGGTATGTTCAAATTCGTATTGATGGCCGCTAGAGTACATTAAGCTTAACGCTCCAATGTGGCATTTGGAAACGATAAAGGTAAACGGCAGCGTTTCAGTAAAACGTCCAGTTGCCAGGACCGGCTTTTCTAATTATTAAAATAATTATTGAAAAATCCAAACGATATGATATGTTATATTAAACTAAACTCTCAAATACGACTATTGTAAAGGAATCACGGAACGAGCAAGCCACTTGATTAAACTATAAGCAGGGTCACATTTAGAATCATTTGAAATGAAAGTTTGAATAATTCAGAAGAATGGAGGTATGTGAGTCTTTAGGCTTTATTTATACAGATACATAACTGGAGATTTGGGTAAAATGCTTGGGACGGAATTGCGGGTGGAAAGAAATAAAAAATTACTGCTTTTTCAAGTTCAACCCTAGGGTGCATCACATGAGTCTCAGAGACTCATGAACAAATATAAACGGATACACATTCTAATGTATTTTACCTACAGCATGACTATTTTGAGAATTTGTTCAAGTAAACACGTTCAAGTAGTCGAAATAAATCCTTCACGTTATATACTGTATAAAAAATAATGGATAAGTTGAGTACATATAGTAGTCGCCATTATGAAGAAACTTTTTTCAGTTCCTACTATTCCATAGTGGCGAAACGTAAAAATGTTATCGTACTCGTAACTTTATAGTAACACGCCATAGTTGTGGCTACTATTTAGGGACCAACAATATCATCAAAATTCCACGTAACTTAAACGTCCCGACTATAGGTTTTCGGAACTACGTATTATGTGACCAAGCATGTTGTTACGGCCGTTTTACCATAACACAGTTTGGTTAAATTCGCCTTCGATTAGCGGACTGCGTCTCCGTAGTAGCCGGTTCTGGGCAAACATAAATACACTGCAATCTCGTCAACAATCCAGTAATATTTCATAAACTACAACTGACATCAGAAATATATAGAGGAAACAATAAATAGGGACAAGCCTTTCAGTATGAACTAATAATTAATGAACGATCTTACTTTTTTCTCCTTTTAGTTTCCAAAACACTATAAAAATAAGAAACTTATCTTTAACTTTTAAACTTTATACAAAGAAATGCACTTATGCAGGAAGGACGGAATGTATTACTTTCTGTAAATACTTAAACATTTAGGTCTTAACTGGGAGACCGCTTTGGTTGGAAAAATTGTTTCACAGTGACACTGACATTTTTTTATTTACATATCTAAAACAAGTTGCGTAGAAACAAGCCCAGCCTATTTAATTTTAATTAAAATAATTGTTTGGATGTGTTCTGAATACAATACGTGAAAAATAACAAATTATTTAACGTTTGTGGTTTCTACATACTCCCGCCCGTTGAAATCTCTAATTTCAATATGAAGGAAAAGCAAGGAAAGGTGGGACGAAACGCGATTGAAATGGCGCGACGATACTACCATCGGAAGACAACCCGAGAACGCAATCAACGAAGCAACTGTGTGCAGGTTGGTCCGCTTGATTACGGACTGGAGTTTGCACTGGGCAGAGGACAAACCTTGGTGATCGGTCTGACGAATGTGCCTTCTTTGGTGCGAAGTTTTATAGCACGGACCCTTTGGTCCACGCCAAGAATAACCTCGACGATTCTTGCCAAAGGCCAGTGGAGGGGAGGAGTATCATCTTCCTTCAACAAGACCAAGTCATTGACCTGGAGATTCTTAGAAGGGTCTAGCAATTTGGGCCGATTTTGTAAACGGTTTAAGTACTCTGTAGTCCATTTTTCCAGAAGTACTGTTGCATTTGAGAATATCTCCGCCAGTATGCAAGTCTGTTTTCAGGCAGGTGTGTGACATTGTGGTCAGGATAGGAGGTTAAAGGACAGCCAATCAGGAAATGGCCGAGAGTTAGGACTTGGAAGTCATTGGGATCACTATATATAGGACACAATGGTCTAGAGTTTAGGATTGCCTCAATTTGGGTGAGAACGGTACTCAACTCTTCGAAGGTGAGTTGAGCGTTTCCAGCGATACGTTGCAGGTGTCTTTTGGCACCACGGACGGCGGATTTCCACAGACCTCCCCAATGGGGACTGCGAGGAGGAATGAACTTCCACTCGAAGCTGGTTTCAGAAGCGAATGTTTTGATGTGATCGGATAAATCGGAATTAGAGAAGAATTCGCGCAATTCCTTCAAATGATTTCTGGCGCCTACATAATTGGTGGCGTTGTCACTGTAGATGACGGTAGGAATTCCCCTACGTGAAATGAAACGCTTCAGGGTGAGCAGAAAGGCTTCAGTGGATAAGGAGGACAGTAGCTCTAAGTGGATGGCCTTTGTGGTCATGCATATGAAAACCGCCATGTAGCACTTTGTGATAGGAGCCTTTCGGAGGCAGGAAGATTTTATAAAGAAAGGGCCACCATAGTCGATGCCTACCCTGTCAAAGGGTCTCGAAGGCTTGACTCTGTCTGCTGGCAAGTCGGACATAATTTGTTGAGCAGAAACAGCTCGGAAACAGAAACAAGTCATACATTCATGAATCACTCTTTTTACTTCCCTGATTCCATTCAGGGGCCAATATTGCAAGCGGACGTTAGCAAGAACGGATTGGGCACCAGCTTGTCCCAATCTGACATGCTCTCTCTTGAGCAGGAGGGAAACTACGTGGTTTTTAGCAGGAATGAGCACGGGATGCTTATGAGGCTCAGGAACGTCTGCATGTCGTAAACAGCCTCCGACGCAAAGGAGTCCTTTATCATTGATAAAAGGATTGAGGGCTAATACGCCTTTATCGGAAATGGGTTTGAGGGATTTCAATTGTGAAATCTCCTTGGAAAAGTATTTGAACTGTAAGTTTCGAAAAACCAGCACTAAGGCAGAATTTATTTCTGATATGGACAAGGGGCCGTGGAGCCTTGGTTCCTTGCCCTTGGAATTGGACCCAAACCGGAGTATATAAGCTATAGTATGCAACAACTTATTGAACGAAGAAAACTTTTCAAATATGGGGCTCCAAAATTTGAATTCGTAGTTGGTGGCAACTAGCTGGTAGCAGCCGTCTCTTTAATGCTACCTCATGGTTTTTGCCGCTTTGTAGTAACAAGTGCCCAGTTAGAGATAAGATTTTTAAAATAAACCAAACTAACCATAACTTTACTATACTTCATAACAATATCAGAAGTATATCCTATCGTTATCTAATGTTACACATTTTGATTATCTAGTTCTAACTGAGACCTGGAAGATTACTGACATCAATTTGTATAACATACCGGGATATAATATAATATAGTTACAACAAAGGCGATCTGAATCAAAATGATGGGAGTCGTGGCTTACATAAACTGCAAATACTCTTTCGAATATGATGTCCTAAAATTAGGACCCACAAACATTTTGAAAGTGACTGTAACTATCAGTAATAACAATAAAATTACGATTCTTGCTTTTTATAGACCATCGTCTAAGGAAAATAATAATTGAAGTATACCTGAATGTATCAATAATTTCGAAAATTTCCTATATAATAGTGGTATCAATTCTGAAAATTGTTGTCTCATTGTTGGAGATATTAGCATTGACTTATTGGATTTAAATGATGATACCATGGCATATATAAGTGGCCTGAGTGAGTGTGGATTTACATTCACCATTAACAACTCAACCAGAATGGCAGCTTGCTTAGATCATTCATTTATTAAGTCAAAAACTAATATTCTAGAAAATATTGTCCCTGTGGTAATAGAAACTTATATAACAGACCACTATACAATAGCACTGCAAATAGTTTTTGATAATAAAACAACTAAAAAGGTAGCTGAGTATTATACTGAGCATGACAACTATAAAAAACTTGTAGATATTATATCCAAAGAATCATGGGATATTATCCTCAATTGTAGTAATTGACAACAATTATACAAAAAAACATGAATAAAAATAACTATTTTAGATAGGGTAATAGAAAAACCATAAAAATTGCGCCATGGGTTACAAAAGCCCTCATCGAATCAATTAATGAAAAAATAGATTATATCGACAAACAAAGCTTCATCCCAATGACTGTGTAGAATACAAGGTATATAAAAATATACTGCTTTCGCTTATCAAAAAGAAAAAAACGCAAATTTTATACGGAAAAGATCATGGAAAATTTAAATAACAATGAACAATTATGGAACGTGGTGCAAGATTTGAGTGGAACAAATAATAGTAGATTATACCACGAGTCAATAATGATAGCTATTATTCTCGAGGAATTTTTACGAACCGAGCCGCGTTAGCGGCGAGGGAGTAACATTCCGAAAGAATAACAGCCATTATTGCGAGTAGTATACTCTACTTTATTTACGACAAATTTATTTATTTTAGATTTTTATTGAACAACTTTATTTGTCAATAACATTTAAATTAGTGATAGTACAATTAATAAACTGAATTGGTCGTGAATTATGATTAACTTTGGAAGAGTTTTCAACACGAATATTTGGAATTTCGGTTGCTGTAAAAGAAGAAGTTGCTTCATTACTATTTATCTGTTTGGCAATAGTATCTGCTGTAGTTGTTTTCTTTCTCATAGACTGATCAATGTATCCTTCAGTTACTTGGGTAGATTTCCCGCCCCCATGACGCTTCAATCCAGTTATATCGCCTCCTCCATCAATGTACAGAGTGGCAGATGATCTGCGATAACAATGACCGGTATAACTTTGAGGATTTGGCAAGTTTAAATATTTGGCTATTTGTCTACCAATGTCTGCATATTTGTTTTTTCCTATACGTGTTGTATTGTACATTTCGATTTTTGATAATTTAGGAAGAATGAATTGGTTTCTGCATGTGACGGACGGAGATCGATGTACTTCTTTACAATATTGTAAAACGTACTGTTTATGGTGAATTTTCGTACAATTTTAGTTTTAGTCTTGGGTATTGTTATCAATAACTCTGTTTGGAAATCCTTCACGTCTTCTATCTTCATTTCATAAAGCTCGTTTGAGCGGCATGCGCCCATAATTCCAATAACTAATATAACCTGAATCAAAAAAGAACATGAGTTTTTGAATAGATCAGATTAAATATGAACATTTACCTTATGCAAAAGGAAAATTTCATCAGGAGCTCTGTCAATAAATTTCCTAATTTCTTCCGGGGTCAGAGTGGAAGATTTCTTTGCTTGAAATCCTTCAGATTTTCTTTTTAAAAACGCTCGTAGTTTCTTATATTTTTCCAGATCAACGTCATGGTTTATCTTCAACACATATTTATTCATTGAATAGAATGACCATAATGAAGATGGCTTGTATTTTGCACCCAATTCAGCGAAATAGGCCAGCAGAACATTTTCGGAATAAGAGTTTGCCTTGTTTCGAAGACGCCATTCGTTGAACGATGCGTACGTTTTATTATAAACTAGCTGACCCGACAGACTTCGTCCTGTCAAAAAGATTTGTAAAGTGGCAGTTTTTTTGCCTACGTATTTAAAAAAATTCTCCTGAACAGAACCGTCACCCTGGTGATAGGGCGTTGTGAATAAAAAATAATTAAATAAAACATATATAAGGATTTAAAAGTAAGTAATCGCTTCATTGTTAATCATGTGAATCATAATTATTATCATTGTAGTGCTTTGTGGTATACGATGTTTTTTGTTTGATTACCTGGCGCATAGATAAACAAATCTGATGGTTTTCCAACACGGGAACAGGCAACATACAATTGACCATGTGAGAAACATGGGTTTTCTAAATTAATACCACAAACACTTAATGATTGCCCCTGGGACTTGTTTATAGTCATAGCAAAAGCAAGCCGCACTGGAAACTGTAGTCGTTTAAACTCAAATGGCACATCAGTCGGAATCATTGGGATGCGCGGTATGAGAACATCTTCTCCTTTATACTTTCCTTTGAGTATAGTTGCTTCTATCACATTGTTTAGTAATTTTTTTATCGCTAACCGTGTACCGTTGCAAAGACGCGGTCGGTTGATATTTCGCAACATTATAACCACCGATCCAACCTTTAATTGGAGATTGTGAGGTGGCAATCCTGGCAAATCCAGCGAGTTTAAAAATTCCGGTGGATAGTTGACTACATCATCTTGATTAGTAGCCGAATCAACTGATTTATATATCCTCAATTCGCCTGTAATTTGTTCTTGAATTTTCAAATTTAATTCATTTACATCTATGTTTTTTGCAGCCAGTATAGCTCGTTCGCTCAACCAATCATGGTTTCTGTAATTTTGAGAAACATCTGGAAACACCTTCTGAATAAGTTCATCTTTTGATCGAGTTAACTGACAAAAACTTTGAGGAAAGTATATATTTAGTTTTAACTAATATCTATCAAATATGAAATATAATAAAAGTGTCACTGAAACTGAATCACCATATAATATGATGACTAAGTAATAATAATATAATAATAATAATAATAAGTTTATTCATCATCATAAACAATTACAAAATAATTATAGAAACAGGATTACAAAGACAAAATAAAATAATTTCATGAAAATATATCTGGCTGACAAACAAACCGATTTACCCACTAAGGCAATGCCTGAGTGTGGGGAAACTAAGGCATGGTTAGCTCGGTGTTCGTAACAGTAAGTACATACAATGAGTAAAACAAACAGTGTCAAATAAAAAACAAAACAGACAAGAAAAGTGACAGATACAATTTGAAAATGTAAAAATCCCAGAGATTATGATTTGAAAACATTGAACAAAAAGACTAAAACTAAAATATGACGAAAATAAATACATTTAATAATTTTACATTACAATATTTTCAACTCATATTAGGTTCAATTAAATCTTTAATTGCAGATCTTTCTTTTAACCAAAGGTAATTTTTAACTTTCTTTTTAAAAGAAAAAACACTTTTTACATCCTTTATTTCTTTTGGGAGGTAGTTGTAGACTCTATTGGCCAAGTATTCAAGAGATCTCATTGTAGCAGTTTTTAGAGTAAATACTGTTTCTAGGGGTGTCTCCTTTTTGTATCTGGTATTATGTGCATGATCTACATAAACCAGAAATCCCCTTCTCCTGAACTGCTGTACTGCAATGTTAAAAAAATATAGCTGCCGCATATCCATTACTTTATTATCTTTATATAATCCATCAGATGGAAATAATCTTGGTTTTTTAAAAACTATTTTTAAAAACTGTTTTTGTAGGACTTCTACTTTCTTAAGGTGAGTATTTGCAATACCTCCCCAAGCCAATATCCCATATCTCAGATGAGATTCTATAAGCGCAAAGTATAGTTTTCTTAACTGATGAGTGTCTAAAATATTCGCTAAGTTTTTAAATTTAAACAACATACTGCGTAGTGTTTTTTGTATTTGATTACTATGAAAATTCCATCGTAAATGACTGTCAATTGTTACTCCCAAATATTTAATGTTATTTGATGAATGCAATACAATATTTTCATTGTGACCTTGTATAGTTAAAAAGTTATACGGAGGTAAAAAAGAAGCTAGGCATGTAAAAGGTAAGTAACAAGTTTTATCGTAGTTTATGGATAACTTTTTTTGTTTAAAGCAATCAAAAATTTTTACAAGATCACTTTCTGCTTTTTCTTTTAGTTGCATCCAAGTATCTGCACTATACACTATTGCAGTATCATCAGCAAAGGAGATCATCTCACCACTAGATTGAAATGCCAGTAAATTGTTTAAATATATTATAAACAAAATTGGTCCCAACACTGTCCCTTGCGGAACTCCACATTCTACTAATTTCTTTTTACTAATAGAGTTGTTGATTTTAACATATTGATAACGGTCAGTCAGATAGCTTTTTATTAAGTTGTAGGTATTTCCTCTGAATCCTAGATCTTCCAAAGTTTCCAAAAGATTTGTGTGATCCACAGAATCAAAAGCTTTAGCTAGATCAAGAAATACACATAAAGCTGGTTTGGTTTGGTCTATATATTTATATAATTTAGAGGTTAGAGCACAAATTGCATCCTGCGTAGATGTACCTTCTCTAAAGCCATATTGATTGCAAGAAATCAGTGTATTTTTATTTATGTACTGAATAATTCTTTTTTTAAGGATTTTTTCAAAAATTTTGGCTATATTTGAGATTAACGATATGGGTCTGTAGTTAATTACCTCAGATTTAGAACCCTTTTTAAATAGAGGCTTTATTAAACCAATTTTGAAATTAGTGGGACAGTATCCGGACTCTATTATTTTATTTATTAAGTGAGAAAGTGGTTGAGCTATTTCGTTTCTTATTTCTTTCAAAGTTTCAGCTTTTATTCCGTCAATACCTGGCGCTTTTTTGGATTTTAATGAGTCTATAATTTCTAGTACTTCATATTTGGTTGTAGGTGCAAGGAACAGGGACGACTGATACGGCTTTCTTTGTAGATGATAAACAGATGGTGTTGGGATATTACTTGCCATATTTTTACCTATTGAAGCATAGTGATTATTAAAACAGTTCGCGATTTCTTCGTCTTCTTTTATAAGTTGTCCGTTTTCATTTCTAATTTGTTTGATCATTGTTTCTTGTTTGCTCGGAAATATTTCATTTACCACCTGCCAAAGAGCTTTTGAGTCATTACCTAAATTATTAATTTTGTCCTTATAGAAATTTGTTTTCACTTGTTTTATTAAGTTATTTAGTGTATTTCTGTATTTAGTATATTCCTGTTTTAGAAGAAAATTCATTGGATTTGCTCTTAATTGATGGAATAGTTTATTTCTGTGGTTTATCGACTGAACAAGTCCATCTGTAATCCATTCTTTACGTTTTATTTTATTGTGAGAAATTTTCACCATTTTACTATTTTTGTCAATGACTGACTTCAACAGGTTAGTGAAGAAAGTAGAACTTTCTTCTATATCATCTATAGCCATAAAATGTGCCCAGTTATATTTTTGTAAACAGTTTTTTAATGAAGTAAAATTAATATGTTGTTTGAATCTGTTTTTTGTGCTGAAATCGCCACATACTGTGTATATCGGTAGTTTAGCAATTGTCATGTAGTGATCAGTTATATCGCTCTGCAAAACAATAGACATGAATTCAGTATTTTTTGTTCTATTTTTCATAAAAATATGATCTACGCATGTTTTGCTTTGAGGTCTTGTTATGTTATTAACCAAAGATTTATAATTTAACTCGTATAAATTGTTAAGGTACTCATCTACGGATTCATTGTTTTCCTCCAATATATTGATATTAATATCACCAACAATTAAATGATAATCTGAGTGATTCTTGGTTACGTTAGAAATAAAAACTTGTAGCTCACTATTGAAAACGTCAACGCTTGTCGACGGGGATCGATAAATGCTTGTTAAATTAATTACTTTATTATTTACATTAATAAATATGTCGATGATTTTAAACAGTCCAATATTCCCTATCTCAAAGGTATAATCTAGCTCCTGTTTTATGAAAACTACTACTCCGTCACAGATGTTTATATTTCCCTCGTTGTAGAGAGTATTATAACCATCCAAATGAAAAGCATCCAGATCTGTGAGATTTCTAGTTTCTGTCAAAATGATGCAATCAAAAGTATCTTGTAGTTGACAAAAGTAAGTTAAAAAGGCATCAAAATTTTTTGCAATACTTCTTATATTTTGGTGTAAAACATTGAAATTATAATTTTTTTTATCTGCTAGGGTGGTAGTTTTATTGTAATCTCTAATATTACCAATTTCGATTGCCTTATGTGGCACATATTCATTATCTCGTATATAAGGATCCATAATCTTACCAAAACACAAAATAAACGACAACAAAAACAAACAACTAACGCTGATTATATTATACCTTAAAGAAAAAATGAAGTTAGAGAATTACTTATTGTATTTATTTTTTACCAGTAGAGTTATTTCTTTGTTTCTGTATTTGAGACCTAGTGTTAACAGTTATTGATGTTACAGTTCCTTTTTTTTGTGGCGCATCTGAATTATTTTTATTAAAAGCAAGTTCCTGGGAGATGTTTGACGGATTCGCTTGAATCTTGGTGTTACTATTTAGGTTCTGTTTCAACACAAGTTCTTGGGCGCTGCTTGGCTGGTTTGTTTGAACTGTAGGAGTGGAAGGAGTACTATTTGACTTTGGTTGTTCGTTAGTTTTTTCAATTTCCAATAGTTCTTCGTAATCGTATGAATCCCCATCGACGAATAATTTACCGTTTTTTATGAAGCAGTTATTTTTCCCATCGTTTTTTGCCAATATTCTATGTTTCCACAATAACTGGTGTTCTTTTCTTTGTTGTGGTGTTAGGTCGTCCGCAATGCTGATTTTCTGTCCTTTCAATAGATTTCTATTCTTAATGACAAGCTGTTTTGAAATAAATCGTTTAAATTCAATTTTTAGAGGGCTGTTTGTGTTATTACCCAGAAAGTAAAAATTGTTTATTTCTTCCTCAGGAATGTTAATATTTAGAAGATTTTTGAGCTCTTCGCAAATTTCTTTGCAGGTTAATAGTGGGCTTCGTTTTCCAATTCCGAAGATTATAATATTATTTTTCTTTTCGGCTCTTTTTGAGTTTTCTATTTCTGTTTTTAGTTCTTGATTTTCCTTCTCTAGTAGCTCTACCCTTCTCTTTAATTCTTCAGTTTTGACTTGTTGCCTAACTTCTAAGGCATCTATATAGCTTTTCACTTCATTTCGGTTTTTTATAATTTCTTCTAGTAATTGTTTTGCTGTAACCTCTTCTTCGCTCATTTTATAATTCAATGGATTTTAATCAGAAGACGTGTATGGTCTGCTTTAATATTTAGGTATTTTATTAATGACTGACTGATAAGATAAGGTTTTTTTGCCTTTCAACAATAGCGTTGATGATTCTAAACGGCCCAAATATCTTAATTTTTACTGCACTTCTCAAAATATCTCCTTTTGTATTTACATCACTATGGTATAAAGTAATTTTTGTACAAAATTCAAAATTCTTTGTTAAGTACGTACCAGTAGAATTTTATTAAGTTTCAGGAGCTAATTCACAAACACTCTACTCTGTAAAGCCAACCACACATTATAAGTGATATATTAGTGATTAAGAAATTGAAGATTAGTGACACATCTTAACTTTGGTGACAGAAAATTTTGTTCGCTAAAATAATTATGAGTAACTGCTATAATACATACCTTGAAAGTTGGCATAAAATTTTCCCGAACTACATTTGTTGCCCCAAATGAAGTCATTTGAAAGCAATTGTTATATTGTTGGATATGTGTCAAAAAGTGTATAGAATCTGTTCCTATTCCTGAAACCAATGAGTACAATGGTTCTGGTGGTGGATCCAATGGTATCAATTTCACTTTACCATTTGCGCAACACAATCCATTGGCTTCGTTTTTGTATTTTAATGCCTTACAGTGTGAGCAAACCGAGTTCATAGAACCAATAACAACACATTGGTAGTTACTGTAGTCAATTGACACATCGTAACTGAAAGCAGCTCGATTCAAACTTGCGCGATTATTAGTTGAATGTCGCCCTCTCGCTTCACGCGTTTGTGATATCCGAATTCTTTCACGTTCATTTTCGTCGTCACGTTCTTGTGCAGTACGATTAGATCGGTAAATAGCTTGGTTTGTAGCATTTCTGGTTCTTCTACCTAAATTGCTTCGTCTTATAGGAGGCATATCAAATATAAATTATTTTTTCACTAATCACGAACTAAACAAACACTAACTAAGTAAACACTCTGCACAAAACACGATATACGAATTTGTTTCGTGTATCAGTTGACAATTAAACTCCTCCAACTATGTATTCTGTGCTCCAACGCACACACGCACATTGTTTTGATAGATATGATCTTTGACGTTAGGAACACACCTACATTGCTTAGACAACAGTGAATGCTTGTAATTTAATATGAACTTTATACCATAGCAATGAAGCTCAAATTGACTACGTTTTAGTTACAAATCATTTGTATGGGAAAAAGAAAAGGGCTATTTTTAGGGTTTTTCCAGCAATAATTCTAATTTTTCTCGCCGTAAAAACCATCCTTGAACTTCAACGAACATTTTAAAAAAAGATTTGGCCAAATTGGTCGAGGCGTTGTTGAGTTATGCGCTTACCAACACATTTTGCGATTCATTTTTATATTATAGATGGATTTCGATGTTTCTGGTATTAAGGTAGATGTTGTTGCTGCAGCTAATTGTACAATTTCTGGTGGTGTACAAGTGAAAGATTCTTCATTTTCATTCATTTTAATACAAATACACAAACACTACGCGTTTAACACCACTGACACTTTTGAGTTTGGTTATATTGTTTCCATGGTATTATTTAATTCGAGAAATTTTGTGATAGGAGTACAAGAGGGAATAAAGACTATTAATCCCTCGCCATTATTCCCTGAGGGATTAATATATGGCATTATACTTCAAAAACCACAAGTATAATACTTATATTATATATTAGTCGTAAATAAAAGTTAAAATGCCTTATGAAGCTATTAAGGGTCCAATGGGAAATATACTGACAAACCCATGTGACATTGCGAATGAATTCAATCGTGTATTTTAAGGAATGGGCAAGAGATTGGCCAAAAAAATAAGTAGTAACCCTCACCATGCATATGGTGATAATGCCCCTTTGCTAAATTCAATTGCTTTATTACCCACAAATTGGTATGAAATTAAAAAAATAATAAATGAATTGAAGAGTAAAAAGGCAACTGGTATTGATGAGATGAGTGCGGAATGTCTAAAAGCAATTTCACCATTTATACTTGATCCTCTAGTACATATCATAAATATGTGTATAGAAAAAGGTATATGACCGAAATCCTTTAAAAACACTGTAGTCATACCCGTATACAAAAATGGAGATAAGTCCCTTGCCGCGAATTACAGACCTATATCACTTTTTGAAAAACTGTTACATCATTTATAAGCAAATATGATTTAATTTCATCCAAGCAATTTGATTTTAAGCAAAATAACTCCACACAAGATGCCATTTTAAATTTAACATCAAAAGTTTATAAAGCATTAGATAATTATAAAGTTTGCTTATATATTTTTTAGATCTAGCCAAAGCATTTGATACTGTTAGCCATAGCAATCTATTGCAAACATTGGAAAAAATTGGCATACGAAACAACTGTTTACAACTATTTACGAGTTACCTGTCAGAGAGACAGCAGATAGTAAGGGTTGCCGGACAAGCGAGTGGTAATAGAGATGTAACATATGGAGTACCTCAGGGAACAATTTTAGGCCCCGTTTTATTCAATATTTACATAAATGAAGTATTTTCATTGCGCAGTGCAGGACATATAAATGGGTAGATAACTGGTACGAGCTAAAATTAACAGCAGAAACTGACCTAAAACTAATAAAGACCTGATTTGATAATAAAATACTTACCATTAATTTCAAAAAACGATTTTACCTACCACTATTCAACACCAATTTAAGCATCGAATTATTCAAACCTCTTGAAATATCACAAAACGGACAAAATTTTAGCATTACACCTGTAATAAATGTAAAATATTTGGGTATTATCATGGATGCAAATTTGAAGTGGGATTGTCATATTAAATTTATTATAAAAAAACTACAATTCGTCCTTTACAAATTTAAATACCTCAGAACAGACGACAAATTTCTGTCATATTGTTATGGTGGGGTAAACACATATTACTTCACCTACTTTAAAAACATAGGAGTTACGTTCACTCAAATTTCTGCGTTCGCTTAAATCTAATATTGTCCATATATACATATATTTACTTTGGTCCTAATTTTATTTTATTCATTTTATTCAAAACTGTTCAATAAGATGCAATAATGTTAAATTTACTGAATTTGTTTTGAAAATTGAATAGATGAGGCTTTTACTTGATGAAGATCCATACTGAACGATGAAATAATTCAAGAATTTTATTTCAAAAAAATTGATTATCTAGTTCCAAAATAGAAGTATGAAGGAAGAATATTTCTGATTCCATTTTAAACTGTAAGCTTTTCGCTTTTTCATCTAGCAAATGTTTTGACTTTTCCAATTGAATATACAAATTTTTGAGAAAAATATGGTGCTGTCCGAATAAATTCTTAAAGTATAATCCAATTTTACAAAAAATGTTTCTTGTATATTTCTTCACATGTGAAATAATGGTTGGCATTGTGAAAATCAAATATAACATTTTTCAAACGATTTATTTATCATTCATACTGACATCCGTAGATGGCAGTTTTGGTAGTATTGATAACTATCTAAATTACTAAAACCTTCATAAAAACTTAACGTCATATGAAAAAACCATTCTACTCATTCTGTAGGCAATCCCTATATAATTAATTTTAGGCTTTATAGAATTTGAAACATGAAGGTCGTAAAACAATTAATATTTTAAATTATAAGCTATTGCAAGTATGTCATAAACAGCGCGCGATAACAAGTATACACAAATGAAATAATAATTTATGTAAACACAGCGTTTAACCATGAAATTCACCTTGACTGAAATCTCGTCACCTTGATTGTTATAGAATATAAGCCAGCTGACTGTATATAGATATAGTGACATACCTTGTAACATATGTTCTCCCCCGGCTTGGGACTCTTCCTCAGGTTGTGGCATTCGACTCCAGTTAATGTATTTTAATAGCAATCACTGGGATGGGGTGAACAATCGATATTAAATTGGACGCCACCAACTTTTTAAGCGATACTTAAATTAAACAAAAAAACTAAAAAGGTTAAAAGCTGGAAAACCTTATATTTACTTTAACTTAACAAAACGAAATACTAAAAATATTTTAACGCGATGGTCCAAGTTAATATAAATTGCTGAAAATCAAATATCAAATGTTCAGCTAATTATATTTATTAATAACTCAATAGATAATTCACATTAACTGCATATCCAAAATACAAGACGAATACGAACGTCGTTATACAATAAAAATCTCCAATTCTAGATTTCCATGAATTGACTATAAGACAAAGAACTTATCTTGGTGAGGTTCTGGAATTATTTAGCTCTCAGCTAAACTCGATGGAGATGGGGTCCAGAATCCATCCCGGCCGGTTTTGGGTTGTTCTATGGGTGGTATTTTCATAGGGCCTACCCAGGGGCTGCAGAGCTGAGGAAAGAAAAAAAGAGTAAAAATCAAGGTAAAATTCTGGGAAGGAAGGAATAAATAGAACAGATAGCAGGCTTATGCTTCCACACATAAAAAACTGAATCTAGTTTTTAAAATAAAACTATCATATTCGCTTTGTTCCCTAAATAAACAGAAAAAGCGGAATTATGAAGCTAAAAAAGAATGCAAATAAATTATTAAAAATTTGCTTCAAAAAGAATATAAAATGTTTCTTTTTTACGATAAAAAAGAATTGAACATACAAAATTCATTAAACGCCAGCCCATATTATAATTTGAAATGAAACAGAATAACACGGAGAAAAAATATTCAAAAAATCTAACTCACCGGCAAATATGTGAAACCACAACGATGTAAGGTACTACCTTATAAATTTTACTGATAGGAAGAGACTTTTCCAATGTACGATATCGTTTAGATACACGAAATTTGGAAGAGAAACAAGTTTTTTAATTTCGAAACATTAGTACGACGAAATTAAAATACCATAGTCCGATAGAAATCGTAACAACCTTAATATAGGAATGTAGTAATTAAAATAGTAGACGTAGGTTAGTGTTGCTCGTATGTAGAATTTAAAGACCCGAATAATTATATAGTTACGTGTTAGTAAGTGTAAGGTGTATCGTTCTATGTAAGTACCAAGTTTAGTCATAATAAACCAACCAATGATTTTGTATGAAGACATTTCATTGATTCCGTTCCTGCTACGAGGATCAATGGTAGTGACACGAACCTAATCTTGTGGGGAATTGGTGTCAGCATTTCAGGGCACATTCTCCACATCACAATTCGAGAAAACTGTAAATCGAGTAAACCAGAAATTGAAAAAAGTTACATAACTAATAATTGTATATTCACTGAAAATCCTAATTTTAATTTTGAGGCCAATTCTGTAGAAAATCAAATCGATGAACAGTGTTTGTCTCTTAATTGAAATGATGGACCAGCGAAACAGCACGTGTCGTGGATTTTGATTCATTTTCCAAAACAAACAAACCCCTCTTTATACCGAATACATCAAAATAACACGCGTGTAAATAAGCTTAACTAAATCTAAAAACAGTTCCAATTAATCAGTGATTATAAAAAAAAGTAAAAGTAAGATGAGACTTAGCATATTCGCAGGTTGCATTAGTTTCTGGATAGTGAAGTAAATTTAAGTCAATGTCACAACATGAAGTAATATTCTGACTAGTGTTTTTAAATGAAACTCACGGTTTCTAGTTAATTCCACGATATAATAAAAGTTATTGAGAATTATAAAAAATTGACAATTGTTTCGATAAATCAATATCATCGTTAGAATGACAGAAGTTACATTTCATTTTATGCCTACCTGATGTTTAGTAGTTATTTTTGGGTAGACCAAGAAGTAACCTAACTTGTGGTTGGCTCAATATATGTTTATAGAAAAAAGAAGAAGATGTGATATTACAAATATTGAAGCTTAGATATTATTAGCCCTATGGTGATATCCTGGATACCATTTTTCCAATTAAGATCAGTATAACTGTGCTATGATATAGAAAACCAGGAAAACTATATCTGCTGATCTTTACAATTATCACTTAAGAAGACAGTTTATTAGTGGAGAACTCCCTAGATTTAACTATTCATTGACAACTTCATATTGTGGGTTTCTTAAATGTCTTCTAATTTCCAGTTCTACAAGGAAATCCGGTTTTTGTTTCTTTTCACAAATATGCAGCACTTCTAGTTCTGTGTTAGGTGTCAATGAATGATTGGTGTCAAGTAGATGTTTTGCGTAGTGGGATTTATCTGGTTGTTTTAATCTGTATGCTCGAAAGTGTTCACTGTATCGTATTTCAAAATTCATAAGGGTCTGACCCAAATAGACAGCACTACATTATGGACATTTGAGTTTATATATACCTGACTTCTTTAATAGTGGTATTTTTGTTTTTACATTTTACAATTTTGTACTAACGTTACTTTCTGTTTTAAAAGAAATTGTTGTATTAGTTGCTGAAGATATTATCTTCGAAATATTATTAGAAATATTTCCTGCATATGTGATGGTTTTATAAGTTTTTATTTCATCAGCTTGTTTAGGATATATTAGTTGTAATGCCACTTTTTCTTCCTTTTTACTAATTAGCTTATTTATCATATCTAATGGATAACCGTTAGATGTTGCTATTTGTCTAATTGTATTAATCTCTCTATCAAAATTACATTTGTTCATAGGAACTGAAAAAGCTCTATGTATCATTAAATTATATGCTGCTAGTCTGTGTGACATAGGGTGATTAGAATTGAATGGAATTGTCACATCAGTCTGTGTTGGTTTTCGGTAAATTGAATAATCAAGTACATTATTAACTCTTTGAATTTTTAAATCAAGAAAATTGATTGAGCTATTTTCTTCAATTTCTAATGTGAATTTAATTTTCGGGTGTAAATTATTGATGTGGTTGAAAAATACATCTATTTGTCGTTCACTACCCATAAAACAAGCTAATACGTCATCTACATATCTATACCAAAATAAAATATATTGAGCCAATCACAAGTTAGGTTACTTCTTGGCCTAGCCAAAAATAACTACTAAACATCAGGTAGGCATAAAACGAAATGTAACTTCTGTCATTCTGACGATGATATTGATTTATCGAAACAATTGTCATTTTTTAGAATTTTCAATAACTTTTATTATATTGTGGAATTCACTAGAAACCGTGTGTTTCATTTAAAAACACTAATATGAGCATATTCCACGAAGTAAGGGTCGAGACAGTTAATTTCATTAAAAAATCTTCGAGAGAAGATTTGACCCGACTGTACCAGAAATTACTACAAAAACGTTACAAAGCATCACAAAACATTTGGTTTAACCAAGAATGCCTTAGGAAAAAGGTAATACCAAATTATGTGAATATAAAATGTCACACTAAAACACCACAAGCACAAAAAGCTATAAAATGTGTTCAACGAATTTGGATAAAATCAGAATGTAAGAAATGGTTCAAAGTTAGAGACTCCTTAGACAACTACATAAAAGTTGTACATTCAGAACTCACATTCCAATTACATCCAGTAGAATTTGACTGTTTGGATGACAAAATTAGAGAAAATGTAAGCACGATGAAGCATAAGGAATTTAAGAAACAAGAAAAGAAGCTACAGAATCTTGAACACACACAACATAAAATTCAATACTCAAAACATCATGAAACTGTAAGTACCTACATACCAACACACTTTGCACCACGATTTGAAAACCTTTCAGACACTTATTTCACAGATAGTGGAATAGAATTTTTAAATAAAGGTTTAAAGTACAGCGTATCACCAAAATTCACGAATAATATTAAACAAATTATAGGTACAGAGTCAGAAATAGCTTTAAAATCTAATTCAAATAATTTTCTTTATGAGAAATTAAAAATTGCCAATTTAATCAAAAATATTGAACCTTCAAAAGTTAAACGTCAAACAAAAAATGACATTACAGTTTTAAATGCAATAAAAAAGAAGATAGAGGATAATAACCTAACAGTTACAAAATCTGATAAGGGGAACACAACTGTCATTTTGACGACTGAAAATTACAATTCCAAAGTATATAACTTTATAGAATCCAGCGATGTGAAAGTTCTTAAAGCCGACCCAACAAAAAAGTTTTCTAATAATGTAAGGGATATTGTTGATAATTCAAATTATCTTTTAAATGATTATGAAAAGAGGTCTATCATACATAAGAATCCTCATTGTCCACAATTATATGGAACAGTTAAATTACATGAAATAACGAAACCAATTAGACCTGTATTTTCTCACGTTAATGCTCCTAATAACATATTGGCAAAGAAGCTCAACAATATACTCAATAATAACGGATATGAATCTCAGTACTCAATTATAAATTCAATAGAACTAATCAAAAAGTTGCAAGCAATCAACTTGCAAGATAACTATAAACTCATTTCGTTCGATGTAACTAATATGTTCACTAAAATTCCTCCTAAAGAATGTCTAATACTTGTAAGAAAATTACTAGAAGATAAAAATATTAATCCAGGAATAATATCAGATATACTTAATTTATTTGATGTATGCATTAATCAGAATTATTACACTTTTGACAATAAGATATATATTCAAAATGAAGGTTTACCAATGGGAAGCCCTATATCACCTATTTTAGCAAACATTTTTATGGACAATTTAGAAAGAAAGATCTTTGAAAGTAATATTTCGAAAAATATTTTATTTTGGTATAGATATGTAGATGACATATTAGCTTGTTTTATGGGTAGTGAACGACAATTAGATGTATTTTTCAACCACATCAATAATTTACACCCGAAAATTAAATTTACATTAGAAATTGAAGAAAATAGCTCAATCAATTTTCTTGATTTAAAAATTCAAAGAGTTAATAATGTACATGATTATCCAATTTACCGAAAACCAACACAGACTGATGTGACAATTCCATTCAATTCTAACCACCCTATGTGACACAGACTAGCAGCATATAATTCAATGATACACAGAGCTTTTTCAGTTCCTATGAACAAATGTAATTTTGATAGAGAAATTAATACAATTAGACAAATAGCAACATATAACGGTTATCCATTAGATATGATAAATAAGCTAATTAGTAAAAAGGAATAAAAAGTGGCATTACAACTAATATATCCTAAACAAGCTGATGAAATAAAAACTTATAAAACCATCACATATGCAGGAAATATTTATAATAATATTTCAAAGATAATATCTTCAGCAACGAATACAACAATTTCTTTTAAAACAGAAAGTAACGTTAGTACAAAATTGTTAAATGTAAAAACAAAAATACCCCTATTAAGGAAGTCAGGTATATATAAACTCAAATGTTCAGAATGTAATGCTGTCTATTTGGGTCAGACCCTTAGGAATTTTGAAATACGATACAGTGATCACTTACGAGCATACAGATTAAAACAACGAGATAAATCCCACTACGCAAAACATCTACTTGACACCAATCATTCATTGACACCTAACACAGAATTAGAAGTGCTGCATTTTTGTGAAAAGAAACAAGAACTGGATTTCCTTGAAGAACTGGAAATTAGAAGACATTTAAGAAACCCACAATATGAAGTTGTCAATGAACAGTTGAATCTAGGGAGTTCTCCACTAATAAACTGTCTTCTTAAGTGATAATTGTAAAGATCAGCAGATATAGTTTTCCTGGTTTTCTATATCATTGCACAGTTATACTGATCTTAATTGGAAAAATGATATCCATGACATCACCATAGGGCTAATAATATCTATGCTTCAATATTTGTAATATCACATCTTCTTTTTTTTTCTATAAACATATATCAAGCCAATCACAAGTTAGGTTACTTCTTGGTCTAGCCAAAAATAACTACTAAACATCAGGTAGGCATAAAATGAAATGTAACTTCTGTCATTCTGAAGATGATATTGATTTATCGAAACAATTGTCAATTTTTTAGAATTTTCAATAACTTTTATTATATTGTGGGATTAACTAGAAACCGTGAATTTCATTTGAAAACACTAATATGAGCATATTCCACGAAGTAAGGGTCGAGACAGTTAATATTCTGACTGTTTTTAAAAGCTTATATCTTCGAAACGATTCTAGATAATGAGATGAGGTTTTCACAGTTAGGTTTAAAATTACCGTAAGTTTTGTTGTGACATATTTATATAAATGGCTTACTTCCGGTTTACCCGCTAAAAAAGTGGCGTATGTTCAGAATGCAGTGGATGTAATTTTTTGAATGGGACACCCTGTTTATTTAGCAATTTATTAAAAGACGCATATTTTTACTTCGTAACGGTACCTTAAAATTCAAAATCTGTGCACAGAAACCGAAGTTAGATAACTTTAACTGGGAGACTGTAATGATTCAGATATAAAGTTGGAATTGTCATAAACAAAAACTTTATTAGCTAGTAACTAAAAGTGAACAGTAAAAAACAAATAAATGTTTTAGGACACTCTAAAACAAATATTTGATGTGTCTTCCTTCTTGGTTTATACTTTGTGGAATCGAACCATTAAGTTGTCAAATGCTGCTGTCAGCATTTCAAGAGGAATATTTTTCATTACCTGCCGTATGTTATTTTTTAATTCCTCAATAGTTGCAGGCATCGGGTTGTAGACTCTATCTTTCACATATCCCCATAAAAAAAAATCTGGAACAGTCACGTCTGGAGAATTTGTGGCCCATTCTATTGGACCCCGTCTTGTTTGAAGTAAACATTTTGGTTTACATTACCATCTTGTTCTAACTGGGGATAGAAAAAGTTTTCCAACATATCGGTATAATTATTACCACGAATTGTATTTTCTGCAAAGAAGAAAGGCCCATATAATTTTTCACGAGACACTGCACACCAAACATTAACTTTAGGAGAATCTTTTTCATGTTGATGACATTCTCTTGGATTTTCTAATCCCTAAATTCTACAGTTACGTTTATTAACTCGTCCATTTATATGGAACGCAGCCTTATCAGACATGATAATTCTAAAATTTGGATATGTTCTGTACAAATCTGTTAATGTTTCACGCATAAACACCCCTTTAGCATGATCCCGATCGTTAATTTTTTGTAGAACTTGAATTTTGTAAGGTTTAAATTTGAGAACTTTTAGAATTCTAAAAATTTTAGCTTTGTGCATTTCCAAATTTGATGCTATTTTTCTAATTGAAATTTTCGGATTTTTCTGCACAAGCTCCTAAACAGATAACATTTCTTCTAAATTTCCATTTACAGTTCTCCTTTTTCTAGATATAGAAGCTGTATTCCTAAATTTGGTTAACCATGTCTCAATGGTATTTGTAGCAGGAGGATTTTTATTGAACTGTCTTCTAAATCGTCTTCTAGTCAGCATAGGATTGAGTTTGGGCATATAAAAATATTGTTTGAGATGTTTCTTGTGCTCTATAGGGGAGCCCAGGGCTAGTTGACGCACTTTTTGTATTTTTATTTTTAGCTTACACATTATTAAGTTTTGGTGTGCTTTTGGTACCAAATAGGAATGTTTAATGTTTCATCTTTCATATTAGACAAAAAAAAAATAAAAATTTTAGCAACAGTTTAGGTATAAATATTTTTGTAAAGATGGATGTCAGATTGCATCAACCAGCCCCGGGCCGGAGTTGGTTGACGCAGACAAAAAAGTAATGTAAAACATCTGTTAGGTATAATCCAAATTAAAAAAAAATTATATTAAATTCTAAAAGTGATAATGGTAATGGTATCAAACATAAAAAAGGTAACTTTCCAAGGAACAAAAGATGCATTAATTCTAAAAAAGGTAACTTAATTAACAAATTTAATATTATAGCTTAAAAAAATATATGTCATTATTCACTTTCACAGTTTACACAAACAAAGAAGACGCCAGGTTCCCCAGCACAAGCTTCATGTGTCCACATTTCGCAACTAGTGCATCGGATCCATTTTTCGGATGAGACACTATTTTTATAGCTATCTGTGCAATAAAGGCAAAAGCATTCCTCTTCATCGGACTCATCATCGTCTGTGACTATTTTCTTTTTTTTTTTTGTTTTTTTTCTCTTTTGCATCGGACTTCTTATTTGAGCAAATATTTCTGTTAACAGACTTTACATTTTTCTCTTGTTCTTCAAGAGCATCTTTTATTGGCGTGTCAGTTAGAATTGCTGTCACACGCTTGCTTCTATTAGGTTTAGCGTCCTGCTTTCTAGGTCCGGCTTTGGTAGCGGTTTCAATTGAAATGGACTTACAGTAGGACTGTTAGTTGAAATGTTGTTTTCTTTCCCAGACAGTGGACTTTTTGCTAACACTGTATCTTTGGAGCATCCTGGCTGGTTAATCCTGTGAACATCCCGGTCGTGGTTTTAAAATTGAGTTTAGCTGAACTGAAACCACGTCCTTGTCAGCATTAGTTTCTGCGGGATCGGGACGGTCAGTTGCATATCCTGGTAAAAACTCTTGGTCGTCAAAAACGTCTCTATTGAAAGGGCTAATTCCAGACACCTTGAATCCCGCCATAATATTTTTCGGTGTTGCTGCCAGTGGCAGTGAGTCTCGAACTATTAGAGGGATATCGTATATTGACATCGTGCGTCCGGGATTGCTAGTGATCCAGGAGTCACTGGCTGAATTAACGTAATGTTTTAATGATCCATAGACAGACCGATCGAGAGGCTGGAGCTTATGTGAGCAATGGGCTGGAAATGACAACGCTGTTACACCTTTACTTTTTAGATAATCAAGGGCAGCTACAGACAAATGCGAATCATGATTGTCTAGCAAAAGTAGTACCGGTCCCTCTTTAGAACAACCAACGTGCTTGAGAAAATGCTTAGCAAACTCCAAAAAGTGCTCTTTTTTCATCCAACCTGAAGGATTTTCGGTTCCAACTGCTCCAGGAGGGCCATTAGCGAGAAAATGTTCTCTGATGTTAACCCTTGCAAAAACAAAGAACGGCGGGACAGAATTTCCCGTTGCAGATACCGCCAAAGCCATAGTAAATAAGGTGCCGCGTTCCTGGGAGGTTACGCGTCCCACCTGCTTATATCCACGCCTGCCAACAATTCGGTTAGGCTTTTGAACGGTCGTGATTCCAGTTTCATCCATGCTCCATATTTGTGCTGCTTCTAATTTTAGGCGGTTGAGGACCGTTTTTAAGTTGTCAAAGAACATTGAAACATTTTCTCTGTTGAAACTAGAAGCGCGAGCTAAGCTGGTTGCTTCTGGAGTTCTTACCGAAAGAGCACGATGTCGTTTCATGTAGTATGTAAACCAATCCTCTCCAGCCATTTTTGTCACGTTCCAGGATTCAGGGTATTTAATGCGCAAAGCAGTGGCATGATCATACGCGAATTTTCTTACTTCTCTGACAGACAATCCAAAATATATGTCGCTTACCGTTTTAAGGTATTCCTCCAAATGATTTTCTTGTTGATCTGTGAACACCTAAAAATTATAAAAGACGTAAGGCATTTTTTGAAGCTTTAATATTTTTAAAATATAATATACCTGGCGATTCCTGTAATATCCAACTTTTGTCGTTATTGTGGCATCACCATTAATTTCTTCCTCAGTAAATTTTTTGCAAAAATGTCTCAAAGTTGCCTCCGGGATCTCAAAGTCTTTTGCAGTTGCCCTAATGGATTTGTTGTTCATTTTATCGCTAAAATATAAAACAAAAATTAAAATATTTTATTTTAAACTCGAAGTTGGTTGACGCATGCGTCAACCAGCCCCTTGTTGTGTGCGTCAACCAGCCCCTGACCACGTTTTTGTATGTTTGATGAAACTGCACCTATACTATTTTATTCTTAGAAAATCTATTAAATAGTTCTTGTTTTTGACGGTTGAAGCTTTATGTAGCATCAAACCGATCTCAATTATTTTTAAAAATAAAGTGTCTAGAACAAAAACTGTAAAAAAGTAAAAAATTACTTACCACTGCCAAAAAAACAACAAACCGCACTGTACACAACACCACTGATAAAATCAAACTGAAACGAACGTTCGAGAGTGGTTTTTAATGGCGGCTTTAAGACAAACCGGTCGGCGACGTTGCCAAGTGTACTGTTTTTAAAAAAATTGAGGTGCGTCAACCAACCTGGTGCGTCAACCAGCCCCGGGCTCCCCTACTGCATTTCAATTGAATATAAAACACAATGTGACGTTCTTTTAATGATCGCAATATCTTCGTGATGTGACATATTAACGCCTCCTTGATTATTCTTTATTAATAAGATATCTGAATCATTACAGTATGCCAGTTAAAGTTATCTAACTTCGCTTTCTGTGCACCGATTTTAAACTTTAAGGTATCGTTATAAAGTAAAAATATGCGTCTTTCAAGAAATTGCTAAATATATAGTGTTTTCCATTTAAAAAATTAAATCTACTGTATTCTGAACATCCGCCACTTTTCTAGCGGGTAAGCCGGAAGTAGACCATTATATATATGTATCACAACAAAACTTAAGGTAATTTTAAACCTAACTGTGAAAACCGCATCTTATTATCTAGAACCGTTTCGAAGATATAAGCTGTTTAAAACAGTCAGAATATAATGAGACACCCAGTATAAGTGGCTGTGATTGTTTATGAATCAATTTCCTGGGCAACATTTAAGTCCTTTTTCAGAATTGCTCGATGAAGTCAAATTTTTTAGCAGCCCTAACTTAAAAACGCGATTTTCTGATATGTTATATCTCAAATGGAAGTGAAGAATTTGAGCTGAACACACAAAAAACGAATTTATGGTAATAACGGCAGATTCAAGAGTAAATATCAACCTCTACAGAGAGGGCCATAAATGCTTTTAACAATTTTTAGCAAACATTGTGTAGTCAAATGTTAAATTGAATGCGTAGATGTTCGACTGTATATTATCGATTCTCTTATGTGCGTTGAATGTGTTTACTTTAACAAGCAATGTTTGCATGAGCTTTTGAAATGGTTAAATAGATAGATAAACTAAGGAATCAACAAGTATTGGAAATATTTGACAGTAAAGGGTAAATGAGGCATTGGAAGAAAAAATATCCGTTTGTGTAGGAATCTTAAAGAATGGTTGAGTTCTCAGTAATATAGATGCCGCTACTGATTGCCGAGAATATGGATTATGAAGATACTCAGCATTTTTGTCTACTTACAACGTTAATAATCGATAATTACCAATAAGGACAATGTTTACGGATAGTGGCCGAGAATAAGCTCAATACTTGAAGTTGTACAGGTTGGCAAATTCATTTTGGCAGTCGGAAGTTTAACAACGTCCAATGCGCCGTAGCGGATTGCAAGAGCTCACATCGCTGGCAGAATTCGTAGGATTCGTTTCGACAGTATAGTCCACAGAAAATTGTGATTACCGGGGTTGTGCAATACTAACTTGTTAAGGCGACTTCAGAAAGTAAAGTTGTTCATAAAATGTTGAGTGAGTAGTGTCGTGAGATAAGTATGAACGTTTTAAATTTCATGACAAAAGAGGCTAATAATGGCAAGTCAATAATTCCATTAACAAAGGTAAGTTTTAATTATTGCAATAACATTTTTAAGCCAAAGTAATTATTTAACAAATTTACACTCAATAGTAAATTTTTTAAATCGATTCTCGTACATATTTGTTAAACGATTTAAAAATATTTATTTGTTAAACGATTTAAAAAAGTGACATTAGGGTGAGACAATAGTTATTTGTAAAACAAGTGTCACAATGACTCGTTTTGTAGTACGAGTGAAGTTTGCACAACGAACCGCGAAGCGGTGAGTTGTGCAAATCACGAGTACTACAGAAAGTCATTGTGGCACAAGTTTTACACAATATTTTTTATAATTCGCATTTATTCAATTATTTAAATAAAATGGGATTTCATATAATCCCTGTTTTTAAACTAGGAGGAGTGGTTTGAATTTAAGTTGGCAATTCTGTAGATTCCTAATTGGTCAGATCACAGATGGTTTCATTCAGCACTTCTGACTTTTGACATATTATAACCGAATAATTCTGTAAATTGTTAACAAACTTTCATTCAAGCAAAAAGTGGATGATTATGTTTAAAAAAGAGCTTCTTCGTATATGCTCTTGCGATCTATTTATATTATATCACGAACAGAATTATTTCTGTAATACATCTTCACATAGATATCTGGTAATTTATCCCAAAAATCGTACGTTTTATATACCTATATATTGATCCTATACAATATAAAAATAAACAATTGAAAAATTATTGATGCATAAACGTTAGCGTACTTTATTCATTAATATACGTTAGCGTACTTTATTCATTAATATTTTTTAATATATAAATCATTCTAATTTAGCTTTAATATAATAATTTGCTAGCTAGAACAACGCTAGACCATTTTATTTATAATTTGTGTCAAAGCTAAAGTCAAATGTCAAATAAAAATATAACTAAATACAATAACCAACTGTACACTAAAAATTACTATAACAGTGTTCAAAGAGCTTCATTGTGACACTATAACAATGTTATAATGAAGTCTCTTTTATACGCGAATTATAAAAAGTATTTTATACACTCATGTGTCAGTTTTATACACTCATGTGTCAATTTTATGCACCGTTATGACATCATGACAAACAAATCGACGCCATTTTTAGTCCATTTAGAGCAACCTAAATGAAACATTTTTTGGTTTTTGCATGCCTGCCGCTCAAGCGTAATTTTTCCATTCGTGCAAAAAAGCACATTTTATGCACTTGTTGCGTAAATAACTATTCTGTTACTGTCTAAAGTCTAGACAGTGTCTAGAAGAGTATATAAAAGGGTACATGTTTATTTTGTGTAAGATACCTACTTAAATTCAATAGGTTTTATAGCTTATAATTATAATTATTATACTCATTTCATACATATCTCTATTACGTTTCGGTTTTATTATTTGTTTTGAACCATCTTCCGATTTCAGTTACAATTCCGGTTTGGTCATATTAATATATGCTTGAACCAAAATCTAAAGATCGTTTAAAACAACTAATGAACTGAAACGTAATATAGTATTTTTGGATTTAATACTTCTTTTAAACGGCCGAAGACCACGACAAAAATTTTTATTTCAAAGAACGATCACTAAAAACAAATTTAACTACTTTAATTTGTATAAAAATACACTGTAACGGTTCAAAAATAACGTTACGAATTTTCGCATCTCTATTAATATCAATTAATATGAAATAATTTTTCAAAGCTTCAATGTGTATCGTTCTCCATCGAATTGACTTGCCATGTTGCCAAATGACCCTTTTTATTTCTTGTTAGTTATTATTGTCAATTACTTTTTTTTTGCTAAATTTCAGCGCAATTTAGGTTTATAAGAAGCTGATTAAATTCTTTAGGATTTTAAAATTTAGATGACAGTCTCTGTACCATATTCTAAGTTGTTTTATCGTGTTTTCGGTATTTTCCACGGAAACGCCATCTAGGTGTACCCAGTAGGAATTGTTAATACCATAATTGAAAAACTTGTTTTCGCTGAAGCGTGAAAGGTACTTTATTCCAGTAGGTTCGGGCATTCTGCTTTTGACCTTTGTACATCGTGGTGTGACTTTCAATTTTAATCGTGATTTTTTTTGGAAAAAAAAATCATCCTTCATGGGATTTATTTTTAAAGTCGATATCATATTTTGGGATTAGAAATTGTTTTGTGGCCAATAGATTATTTGGTATTTTTGGTTATTTCCCAAAGTTATTGCTTGAAATAAAGGATTTTTACACGACACGTGCAAAGTGTCTTCTAAGCGCTGCGTTTTACACCGACAGGTATGTACTTTACGATTATTTCTTCTTGTTATTTCACGTTTCCCTTAAATATATTGCGAAATAATAAGTTATTAATAGATTCACATTCTTTTTTAAGAGTAACGGCTGTTTCATATTGTAAATATAGTTATTCTCATACATTTGTTATATTGTAACGTATCTTATTTGGGAATTCTTCGTTCTAGGAAGAATATAGATGTATACTTTTTGCTAATAGCGCCAAACTAGATCCCACTAGTAGATACATCAACCCAAAAGCCCCTTGGCCAGGGTAAGTAATTTAAAATTATTTTTTTTAATATTTTTCGTTTTATTGTACACGATTTTTCTGAAAAGGTATTCCCACCTCTAGTTTTTTTGGTAGGCTTAATTTTGGTCTGGTTTTTGTTTATTGATCACAATAGTTGCCAAACCTGATAAATATCGTCGAAGTTAAATATTTTATTAGTGGCATTTATTATTTCTTTTAAACAAATATTGATATAATTAGTTATGCGTCAATTGAATTTTGTTCTCTTTAATAAATCGTAACTATTGTTAAACAGGTTATTTTATGAAGTCATTTAAATAGAAATAACAATTTGTTATACTTCTGTTACAGAAATAATGTTATTTATATTTATAGGGTTTTTATTTTGGATATTGAATTGGTGCTGAATTCCTTCAGTTCGATCGTTCTTCTTGGTGTTTTCCTTCTTCATCATATGCAGCTGTTCGTCTGCATTTGCTAAATATATGCTCCCTGAAGCAGTACACCAGTGCTTCTGCCGCCGGAAGAGTCGATCAACCACCGCTGGGAACACGCAAGTTTTTATATTTTTTGTTGAATTCTTTATTTTCGGATTTTTATTTAATAATTGGCATTGTATTTGTTCCGGTATTTAATGACATTTAGTAATTCAGTAGAATATCGGCTTACTTGACGTAAGTTTATAGTAAATTTTCTTAGTTTTGCTTAACTAGATAAAAAAGAATCCATAATTTTACACAAATTTTGGGAATGAAATTAAATTAACCTTAAGATAAGTAAGACTTTTGTTTTTTTTCTTGATACGACTTTTTACTGGCCTTTTGTTAAATTGGTGGCCAGTATGACTACGGTTAGGTGCTTGGGGTCAATTTAAGTGGCGCCCATTCAAACTTCGAAATAATTTTAGCTTTATTCGAGAACGGACCACTCCCGTCTCCACTTGAGTCTAGCCGCGAGCCCTAAAATTTTAGACATCGATTTGTCGCGTTACAACACATGAGTAAAACTTTAAATACAAAATTTATATCGACTTATTTTATTGTCAGGTCGTCGAACGAGTTTCTGCTGCTACGAAAGTTAGCCAAAGAACGCTTTTCCGTATCATATAAGAAGCTCTGGCAGGAAGTAATGCTGACACTGATGTGCCTACTAAAAAACAAAGACCGTCCAGTATCCGTATGGATCAATTCGATAAAACTGTGCTTAGAGGGTGCACAATAAATTATCACGTATCCGAGAAAAACGAACCCACGTTAAGAAATGTACACCAAACCTTTGCAGACAGTTATGGCTTCGCAGGAAGTTGTGAATCTCTGCGGAAACAAATACTTTCTTTGGGTTTTCGGTGGACCAACATGAGAAACAACAGAAGTTTGTTAATAGAACGTCACAAAATCAGACATTTACGCCTACTATATTTAAGAAACATAAAAAGTGAAGAGAACAGAACAAACCTATCATTTATATATCACACGCACCTTAAAGAATGGAGCGGCAAGAGTAATGAAGGATTAAGAAAACCCGTTTCAAAAGGTAATAGGCTCATCATAGTGCATTCAGGAAGTGAAAATGGTTTTGTACCTAATGCTGGTATTATGTAGAACTCTCAGTCAAAAACAGGAGATTATCATAATGAAATGGCGTACGAAAATTATGAGAAGTGGGTACAAGAAAAACGTATTTCAAACCTACCAAAAAACCCTGTTATGGTAATAGATAACGCCCCATATCACAATGTTCTAAATGAGAAATTACCTACGACTGCTTGGACTAAACAACAATTGAAAAACTGGCTTTCTGAAAGAAATCCTTATTACAGTGAACAAATGTTAAAACTAGAGCTTTATAACGTTGCCAAAATGTACAAACCGCAATATAAAACTTATAAAATTGATGAATTGTTTATTCGACAGTTTTAAGGCTACCCTTTTTATCACCCGGACTTAAATCCGATCGAAAGTGTTTGGGTGACACTTAAAGAATATGTGGCCAAACGAAGTGTTACCTTGAATTTTAGAAAGGTTAAGTAAATCTTTATTGGAATAAATTGGAAAGTTAGATGTGACCATGTTAAAAAGATTGAAGATGAATTTATGAACAATGAACCAGTTTTAGATACTGTTGTAGATAATATTATTATTAATTTGGCCGAAGACGGAGATAGCGCGGATGATGAAGTTGATATAGAAAGTGATTTTGAAGAATCATTTGTAGATGCACATCATTATTTTACTGTTGATGATGCCTGTACATCTAAAACATATTTTTCATTATAGTGTTTGTTTGTAGATGGTATTACTGAATACATTAAACGCAACAAATGTAAATTCCACTAGAGTAATAAAATATTTGTAGCACATCTGTACATAGTTCTAAATAAACAATAATTTACGGCACCCAGAACGGAAGTTTTTTTTGTTTTGCCAGTCCTAACTCAGTAAAAAGTGTGAAGGGTTGTTCTAATTTCATAGTAAATATTGGCAAAAAACCCAAAAATTTATATATGAAAGTTGAAATATCTACCACAAAAATGCTTCAATATTTTATTTATATTATTAGTATACTTATTAGACTATCTCTAAAGGCAATTTCCCCAATTTGTTTTTCAAATTTTATGTATAAACCCGAATTTTCACATTATTATATACTACATATTATTAAGAATAACAATTTTAGAATGTTTAACAGGTAGGTATGTCATTAACTATTACTACGAACAGATAGGAAAAATTGTTGGCCATTGTTAAATTTGGAAAGTCCTTTAACAATCCTTAACATATTGTACGCTTTATTTACAAAATCTACCTGACTTGCAATTTATATACAAATAAACCTCAATGACGAATATTATGGAGGAACCACTTAAAAGACATTAATTTGAAGTAAAGGTGAAAGTTTATGTCTCTTGGAATCTATTTATTATGTATTTACATCACATAAAATAATAAAGAGTAATTATAGAATTCCCCGTATGTTTTTGAAGCAATAAATAATTATATCTGTACAAAAAAACCCAATTTTCGTAGAAAAATCGAATTAATTTGCCAACCTGTACTAGTGGTAGTGTCGTAAAGATTCATATTACGTAATGAGATGGGAAATTTGTCAAACGAGGCCGTTATGCCGAGTTTGATAACCCATTGAATATCGTAATATGAATTTACGATACGAATATTAATTATTTACTCAAAATTAGTCAATATTCCTGAAATTAATGATATTAGAATCAAGTAACAAGCAAGCTCATTGTTGATTTATTTTGCGAACTGTCAATTTTGACGCGTTCACTTCAATTTGTTATAATTGTATCGACATGAGTTCCGACTATGAAAGTGTGGATTCTGATATCGAACTTGCTGCAAATAACGCAATACAAACCCTAGTACCAGCTAAATCCCGCAATAGATACGAAAAAGAATATGAGCGATTCGAAGACTGATACAGTTCAAAAGAAGTCTGTGATATAACGGAGAAAATTTTATTAGCTTATTTTGCTGGGAAATCCAGTAGTGTCGCTGAATTAATTTTACTTTACCGCACTAGTGCGGTTAAGTATCTAATTACGAAACTCATATCAGTATCGTAATGTTTGATATTACATATTGGTAGTAGGTAAATAGTTTTCACAAAACAATTTAACATTTCCACTTTTTTTCAACTATATTTTAAACTGTAATTACGCTATGTTAATTCATAGCTGACGTTATGCATAAAGCAATTTAAAACATCATATCCTCGAGATTTGACAACAAACATGAACTCCGTCTTCCATCTACACTATCAAGTAGACAAACGAAATGTAAGATAACCTTCGAGAACGAGACAGACGAGGTAAACAACCCAATGTCAGAGTTGAAATTCTCCATTGAACAAATATACACTGCTGTGTCATGGGAAATGTTTCAACGTAATGGAAAGTTTCCAAACAATCCGCGGTATATTCGACGTTTAAATTTACGTATACTTCGGTGGCAAAACTATTACAGACGTTTTACAGTCTCATCGGATCTAAATTCGCATAAACCTGGAGAATACAATTTTGTTTACGGCCAGCTTTTAAAAGTATATTAAAGAATTTATTTTATCGGTATTTCCATTGAAGATCGCAAATAACTGTAATGTTTTTCTTATTTATTTAAACAGTAAACGGGTGGGATAAACTTTAAACACGCGGTATGGCTACTTAAGAATTTATTTAAACAATAAACTATTCACTAACACTTAATTTATATATACTTAACTATTCACTTTAATTTCATTTATATACACACAACCTTAATTATTAATTTGTATCAACACTTTACTGTTCGCTACTTCGGTGTATCCTTATTTATTTGTCGAGATCACTTTATAAACTAAACTTTTCCCGCTGGTCGTTCCTTTATATATAAGTGGCTTTTTCTATAATAATAATTCTAGTTTGATCTTCGGAGAACATATCTATAAAAACGGTCACAGAATTCGGCGCGCTCGCCATTTTTTTTAACTCCGTTAACATAAGGTTACAGGACTCTACTTAGTATCTACTTCGGTATGCGAGTTCGTAACATTACCCCCTCCTCAAATGGAAGTTCCTCCTGGAACTTTTGTGTAGCCGAGACTGGATGTTTGAATCGGCAACTGGCCCCATTTATACACTTTCCGATCCTATGGAAATAGCAGGACACTGTCTTCATCGGATACTGATAACGGGGGTTGTAGCTGCAAATTAATATCTGGACACCGGTATCTTGGAAGATCACCTCTACCATGTTCCTGATGACTCGCCAATCCAACTGGTTACTTGCTATCTTAGGCATAGCCAGTTTCTTCACGCTGGATTCCAACACATGGTCTCAGAAGTTTCGAAGTGCTTCCCATACATTGCGGTAGGTAGATCGATCTTGAAATTTATTTTTAGTTATGTAGAAAACGTACCGCGAATTGTGTTTCAGTCTCAATGTCTTGCCAGGAGCTGGAATCTGGTCTTCAAGTTTTTCTAATTGCCCGAACTACTTTCGAAACACGGATGCCAACCCTCGTGCGTTCTTGAAACGGGCGGGGATGTGGTATGCCAGTGAATAATCTTCCGGGAGAGTGAACAAATCTTGTCTTTGTGACTCCATATCTAGCTTTACAGGTTCCTGCAAATTGAAATACGGTTGATACTATAAACGAATCATTATTTATTCTATTTGGTTAAAATTTATACGCTACGTTGGCGTGTAAAAAAGATTTAGTTGAGCCTGTATCAATTAAAAATTTTAGATTATGCTCGGGAAAAATAATATAAGGTAATTCGCTGGAATTTGTGTTATTGAATGATATAATTTGTGGAATTATGTCGGATTTCCCCGGCGAGGCTTGTTTTGAAAATTTACATTGGTTTCGTTTGGATCAATTAGGTCATAACTTTCATTATTAAGTGTTTCATTTATATTATAATCTTCGTTACAAACAATATTACTGGAAAAATTTATATTAAAATTTTGAAAAGAAGGACCAGGTTCATGGCATTCTGTGTTGAATAGTTCTTCTGACACAAAATTTCGTGTTCGTTGGTTTTGGTTCAATGGGGCAGAAAAATTTTGATTATTTCGCGTCGCAATATTCGTTCCTCTATTAAATGTATTACGAGTAGAGACACTCATAGGGGTGGCTCTTGGCAAATTTTGATTTTGTTGTTAGTTCGGGTTAAAAACTTTAACATTTCTATTTTGATTGAAAACTTGTGAATTAGTTGGAAAATTTTGATTTCTTATTGGTTGACTTTGAATTGGTATAGGCCATGTTGGAAATGTGTTCCTTGTTATAAAAGTATTATTCGGTGTGTGTGAATTAAAATTGTTCCGATTATACGTATTACTAGGATTATTAAAATAATGGAATAGATGAGGCTTTTACTTGATGGAGATCCATACTGAACGATGGAATAAAACAATATAGTTTGTTTAAATCTTCATTTATTTGAACTAATGTTCAATTTAAACTTGTTGACGCGTTTCACTAACACAGTAGCTTTGTCAAAACGAATGAAGTTAAAATATAAAAATGTCTTAATATATACAGTGCTAAATCTATTTACTAAGGTTAACAATGGTATTGAAAGAAATTACCTTGAAATTCATTCACTACAAACATTCCTAAGCTATCTTCTAGGTAAAGAGGTTCAATAAACGAGACTGATTGATATCTATTTGGTCGTTAAGGAGATTACCTGAATATTTATTTTTGTTAATCTCTAGGGCCTCTGATAAATTTAAACTGAAGGATTGACCGACCACATGGAGAATTTCAAAATTTGGGTTGAAGATGTGTTGGTTTTCTAATAAATGATGTGAAAAGTTAGAATCTAATTTTTTGTTGTCGTAGCTACGTTGGTGTTCCGAAATTCTAGTTTTAAAATTTCTAAAAGTTCTACCGATATAAATTTTATCACAATTGTCATTACAACATTTTAATTTATAAACTCCTGATTTGTTTAATTTTGAAAATTTAGATTTATTATTTTTAATGAATTTGGATAAATTGTGATCAGTTTTAAAGGAAATATTCATGTCTAAAGTTTCTAAAAATGATTTAATTTTTAAGGATGGTGTTCCAAAGTATGTTAAGCTTTTTAATTGTTTATTTTTATCTGAAGGGAATACTTGTTCTAAAGTCTGTATTTTTATCTTTTTATTCATGATATTGTCAATTAAATTTGGATCGTAATTATTATTAACTGCTATTTGTTTAATGATATTTAATTATTTGGTATAATTATAATTATTTAGTGGGACTTTTAAGAGTCTGTGTATGATACTGTTGAAAGCTGCTAGTTTATGACTGAATGGGTGGACCGAACTATTATGAATTGTAATATCTGTATGTGATGGTTTATGAAATATAGAAAAATCATGTTTATTATTTATATTTGAAATTGTAAGGTCTAGAAAGTTTATAGACTTATTTTGTTCAAGTTCTACGGTAAATTTGATATTATTGTGAATCGAGTTTATGTAAGTAATGAAGCTCTTTAATTGTCTATATGTACCGATGAAGCTAGTCAAAATGTCGTCCACATATCGGTGCCATACATAATTTTTTTACTAAGGGGGTGTTCATGAATTATTTTTTCTATATTATCCATGAAAATTTCTGCTAGTAGGGGGCTGAGGGGGTTGACCATAATCAAACCATCTTTACTGCTATAAACCTCTCCATTCAAATGGAAATAATTTTGATTCAATCACACTTTCAATGGAGTAATGATATCAGAGTGAATTATAGGATTAACATTATTGTATGTGAGCAAGTTATCAACAAGAGTTATAGTTTCTTTAGGGGGTATACTAGGAAATAGATTTGTTACATCGAACGATATGAATTTAGAATTATGGGGTAGTATTATATCTTGAATATAATTAATCAATTCCGTTGAGTTTTTAACTGAAAATTGAGGTATGAATGAACATTATTTAGAGATGACATCTATGAGAATCTTTTGTATTTTGAATGAAGGTGCTGTGAAACAACTGGCCTGATTGGGTACCTCTCTTTATGGAGTTTAATCAATGAATTAAGTTCAGGGTGTTGCGGATTGGGTAAAAACAGTTTATATTTTTTTCTTCATCGTTAATTATTGGTTTAGCGTTATCTACTGCTAATTTTATTTCTTTCTGAAATTTATTAGTTGGATCTTTTTTAAGGGTCTCAAAATTGCTTGCCTGAATAAAATTGTTGGTTTTTAATATATAATCTTCTTTGTGTAATGCTATTACCGTATTTCTTTTATCTGCTTCTGTGAAAATATTACTATTTGACTTTGATTTTTGTTGAATTGATTTGGCGACTGATAATTCAAAATTGGGTTTGTTAAACTCGACAAATTCTTTTTTAATAATTTCTGAAGCTTTATGTTTTATATTAGAATTATTTGGAAAATTATACAAATTAATTTCCGTTTCTATACCTAGTTTGTTGCAGTTATCCAATGAACATGTGGGTTGAATATTATGTTTAAAACCTTTTTGTAATAATTGAATTTCTTTATCTAAAAAAATTGTATTTGAAAGATTGACGAATCTATTAAAAAATTTATGTTCTGAGAATTTGGTTTGTGGGTTTTTTGATACTGGTTTATTGGTTCATATTGACTTTAATTTACGTTTTTGTCCTTGGTACTTTTTGTGAATAATTACTTTAATTTTATCTCTTATCTCCCTATTTAAAATGTCAAACTCTATGGTATGTAGTATATGTGATAGTTGTGAATGAATTACCTTAACAAAAATACTAAAAATATATCTCTTACTATACTGAATGTTCTTTTCTTCTTTTAACCATTTTTCTTTGCCATAGATACTGGCTTTGTTGTCTGTTTTTAATTTCATGTATCTAGGGAATACTTGATTTCTGGAACACTGCCCGAAGAACCACAAATTTTGCGTACACACTGCACTTTTTGCTTGTTTTGACAAAGCTACTGTGTTAGTGAAACGCGTCAACAAGTTTAAATTGAACATTAGTTCAAATAAATGAAGATTTAAACAAACTATATTGTTTTATTTCATCGTTCATTAAATCAAGACTGATTGTTAAAATTGGGTTTAAATTGTTGTCTTGTCTGAGGCATTGGTTGTCTAAATAAATTTCTATTTTGTGGATTTTGAAAGTAGTGCATATTATCTTCTTCTAGAATATATTGTAATGTCTCATTCAAGGTTTTGGGTTTCATGCAGCGGATTGTGGCTCCTAAAGGTTCTTTAAGAGCCGACAAAAATGTTTTCAAAGCTATGTTGATGTATAAATCTCTTTTAAGTATCTCTTATTTTCTAATGATTGTTCGTGCATATCTATATAACTACAAACATGGTTTAAAATATTTAACACTCTGTCATAAAACTGTTGGGGTCTCTCACCGTTTCCTTGTCTCATCATAACAAGGTCGCGATTAAGACAGGATTCATCTCTTTGTTCCGCAAAATTTCGAGAAAGTGTATCTTTAAGAGATGCCCAGGAAGTCGAATTTTGTATGTTAACTACAAGTTTAGCATTTCCACGTAATTTGGAAATTAGTGAATTAATTAAATATATGTTTTAGAAATGGTTGGGTTGGTCTCTAATATAAAAGTATTAATAATTGATTCGCAGACATTTAAGTAGCAGTAAAGTTCGTTGGGGTTTCCATCGAACTCTGGTACGCAATTTAAGTATTCAGTCATTTTAACGTTATTTTTTTGTGCTGATTGATTAGAAACTTGAAGGTCAACTAAAGTATTAATTTTAAAATTTTCTAGATCGTTAATTAACGAATCTATAGACATATATTAATAATTGAACCTTTATACGCTAGGTATCTACTGCATGAACAAATTAAATAATTTTATATTACTGATTACTTACAGGATAAATAAGGCAAAGATGAGCATTCCCTTGACTGTAACTATAAGGACGAAACACATTCTCTGTTGAGATTCCGTAGTTCTTGCAAAGTTGAACAATGCTTGTTACAACTTCCGTCGTCTTCCGTATTGAAGGGCTTCGATGGTCTTCAATAGATGGGTTTCTCGATTTTTAGAGAGCCTCTCCACTTCAGATACCTCCAATCACAGATTACAAATATTTAGTTAATCGTTGAAACGAAAATTATACGCGTTCGATACGCGACAAGATATCCTACTGACTGCGCCAGAAATATAATCAATACTAGAAATTGCTTTTTTAAAAACTTTATTTACACAACTAACAAATTTTATTAGATATTTTTAAGTTAACAAGTGAAAGATTGACAAAGAACTGAGCTACAAAATATATAATTCTAATAAGGTAAAAAATGCAGAAATAACAGTTTGCATGAATATGATGATATGAGAATCTGCTGACGTTGGAGGTTCCATGAGAGACGGTGACATAATTCACGCAAATAACTATTGTGTTCATTTGCAATACATCCAACCCACTTCAAAGGTGTAATTTTACACAAGTAGATAACAATACATGAGGTTTACATAACAACCTCTGTAACTATCGATGATAAAATCAACTCAGCTGTTTAGAGGGTTATGTTGTTTCATTATAGAGGATCAATTCCACTAATACAATATTCATTTCCCAAATATCACAATATTAAACCGAGCTGATACATAAATTTGATACACCAGCTGGTTACGCATAATTAATTGTATCATTTTCCCTGCTAATGGCTTAATTTCGTTCAATTCTCCACGCCATGATTGCGTTTAACAAAAAAAAAATTATAAAATTTGGAAAATGTGATACAATTGTCGTACGTTAATATTAATAAAAACAACCGTAACGCTTTCAACGCTTCTAAAATATGCACCACATATTTCCCACGTTGTGAATTATTTTATATTAATTTACAGATTTGTGAATTATTTATTTATTTTCGATTCAACACAGGATAATTCCCAAGTTGAACATTTACAAAGAGATCACAGTTACATTTTTAAACACAATGTGTCTATAAAATAAAAACCTGTAGTTTCAGTATAGATACCTCCATGGAACTTATAAAACTGAATTTGAGATTACTTTGAGGCACATATCTTTCAAATAGAAATGAGAGTAACTATTCGATACTTAAGTCAAGAGGTTAAGACAAAATTAATCATTTATCTTTCTCAAATCGAGTGGAATGAAGTTTTATGTGTCATTAATAAAAAAGTTACATTTTAAAAATATCAAATAATTTATTATATTAAACTGGTTCAAATATTACTTTTTTTCCGGTGTGGGAAACTCTCCTAAAGACCTTGGGAAGATGTCCCAAGTTGCGGATTCAGCCGAGGTGTTGCGTCCTATCTCAGCTTACCAGACAGGTTTCTCTTCAGCTTTCGCTGCCACTACTCGACTGCCTACCAGCTAAAACCCTGTAACCACCTCTTTCACCTACCGCAACTGGCGATTTTAGGGACGTTACAACAGTTAAGGTAGTGTAGTCTATATCTTTTCTTAGCTCCACACTATGTTTTGCCTTGGTCTAATCTTTCTTCCGTCTCTTAGATTTTCAATATTTTACTTACAGCCTCCACTATGAAGTTGTAGTTTCTGGTACTCTTTGTTGCAATCTCTAGGAAGTTTTTGGGACTCAGATGTTTTCCTACGAACATATTCATGTCTTCTCGTGAGGTGGAGAATCTTTCGCAAACGAAAAGCGTATGATGGGCATCATCCTTTCCCCCGCAATATATACAAATGTTGTCTTCTGCTTTATTTATAATAATATCTATCCAGATATATATATATATATATATATATATATAATAAGCAACGAATAGATTAGTGGGTATTGCACGCAAATAGAAGAAGGGGCTACTGAAAAGAGTGGTAACCGCAAACATGCATGTTTCTAGCTCATTAGCCGTCATCGGTACGGTACAACCAAGAAAAGATGTGAAACATGAGAGCAAAGGTGTTGAATGAAACATGAGAAAATATAACAGAATTCAGCAGGATAGTCAAACACAACATTTGTGAATTCTGTTATATTTTCTCATGTTTCATTCAACACCTTTGCTCTCATGTTTCACATCTTTTCTTGGTTGTACCGTACCGATGACGGCTAATGAGCTAGAAACATGCATGTCTGCGGTTACCACTCTTTTCAGTAGCCCCTTCTTCTATTTGCGTGCAATACCCACTAATCTATTCGTTGCTTATTGTTCATATGTCACGCACTATTCGTACATCTTATATATATATATATATATATATATATATATATATATATATATATATATATATATATATAGATTATTGTAGATGGATTTTAATTGAGAATTTAAATTGAATATTTATATATGAGATTTAATACAAAAAAAATCGTACCACAATTTCTTTAATGCTCCACGTTGCTGGTTAATTTGTTATGGACTTATCATCTTTTTATAATAACGACTAATAACTGAATATGAATATAATGTTAACATGAAATAATAATTGTGCAGATTAATAATTGGGCTAGCTAATTCATATGTTAAGAAAATATTTATATTATATTATTTATTAGATTTCATCCTACTCATCCAGCTATTTCAAATCATGCAGTTTCATTCAATTTAAAGTTTACCTCAGCTACTCCTATTTCTCTATCACTCTTTCTCTCAGTAGGGTTCCTGAGCGTATTTAAAAAAAATCAACATCACTACTCAATGAAATTTATTTTATATATGAAAACGAAACTTTAAAAATGGTTACTCCAAAAAAATGCAATTGACGATTTATACATATCTTGTTACAGAATAACTTGTTAAAAACCTTCCTTTTTTCGATCTAGAGCTTATTTAGTTAAAATTTGGGGCTCATATAATAAACAAACCCTATGTAGATCCATATGAGTATTATATAAAAGAATAAATGATTATCTTGTTTCAAAAATACTAAATATCCTTACAACAACAAAATAAATAAATAGATTATATATATATATATATATATATATATATATATATATATATTAATACATATCCTCTATCTAAATTCTATAGAAAACATTGAAATAAAGAAAATATGCATATGTACATGTAATACTAGTGATAGCTGTATTATCAATAATTTGAAAGGTTCAATATACTAATAAAATTTGACATTTCAATTTCATATGACATTACTGCAGAATAGACTTAATGACAGATAGATTTTAAAACGATTTGAAAAAACAGAATACAGATGTCTCTATTAGCAAATGGCACTAATAAATAAAATAATGAAAATCTCTCTTGGTATATAAAAACGTAAATTTGTATTTTTTTTTTAAAAAAAGAATTCTTGGTAACCAAAGGAGAGGAGAATTATTTATTTAAACATTTTAGTTAGTTGAATTTGAAATCCCCATGAGACAACATCATAATAAGAGTTGTCTCAAATTTAATTTTGAATATTAGGGAATTTATATAATCGTTATCAGTTCAACATATCTTGCCTTTTGTAAAGCCAGTGCGTGTACTATTCACAAAGAATTACCGCTAAAGTGCAAGTGTTTTTCGCGTTTTCTAAATTATTGATTTGGAAACGTTTGTTCCGGAAATTCTAAAAATACGTTTTAGAATACGTACGAGATCTTCTAGTATCCAGTTTGGTGAGTCCAGTCCATATTATATATTATTCACGAGAATTAATAGGCCTTTGATCAAAATTATTTCGAAAATAGATGCATCTTATGATTAAATTATAGTAACTTTACTTATATAAAATTCTACGTCAAGTGCAGACAATTTTGGGAACAGACAATTTACAGGAAAGTTTACGTATTTTACATTGACAGATATCAAGTATAAATTTAGACATTTTGAATTTTCGGTTAAATTTATTTAGATAGGAAATTTCTAACATAGATTGTTTTTAATATTAAGGTTTGATAGAAAATTCTATCTTTGTTTATGCGTTTATGATATTTTTTAAAGAGTTTTAATTTATGTAAGTGTTATTTTGATAATATATTATATAAATTTGAATTCCAAATCTCTTTGGCTCTCTTTTCATATTCATTTTCATTATATTTGATAATTTTTATACTATAGAAAATTTAGTATAATCAGTGACATTTAGTTAATCTCCTGACAGTAAATTCATATATGTCATAAGATAATTTAAATTGTCTTATAGTGTATTGGATAAACAGTTACTGTAGATTTGAATAGTGTGATACGTAATTTAGAAAATTATTTGGAAATTTACAAATTTGAATCATTAGTTGATTGGTGTTGTATAGATTTATCTTTCATAATATAAAATTTAATATTTATTTATCCGGGCATATTAATTTGAAAACTGCTGTCATTAAAAATTTTATAGGTTATATTTAGAGGTAAAGGTATTTTCACAATAGTGTAATTATTATCACAAATTGTGATGACAGCTACAAATTAAATTCAGCATCATATAAATTCATATTCATATATAAAATATAATATAATATAATTAAGGAACATTGCATATATTCCAATATATATAAAACTATTTATTATTTGAGACGACTATGCAGACTCGTTAGCATAAATTTACATAAGCGTTTGGGACGTTTATACATATCTGAAGAAGAAACATCTGTATTTAGAATTCTTCAAATATTGTAACTTTTTTGTTACTCTAAAAAGGTATTATTGAAATATTTCGAACTATGTTAGTTTAAACAAAACCGTGTAATGGAGTGGCTTGGCTTTGACTTTTCAATCTACTTTATTTAATCTTAACATATTATAACTTTGTGTATGTGATAAACTGAAAATAGTTGTGCATTATTACTACATATGATTAAAAACATGCAATACAAATTAAATAATACATATATCTATAATTTCCATTAGGTGAGTTTTTCATTTTCCTATTAATTAAAATTGTTTCATCAGGTGTTTATATTTTAAATGATCATTTGATTATTATTGTTTGACTACTCGTTAATTTTGGATCCAAAATATATTAATTAAAACACACCACAGATCTTTTCACACGCTAACGCCTTCAAAAATGTCCACCCATGACGCTTTCCCGCTCCATGATGCAATTCCTTTTCTTTGAATTATCGGGTGATAATTGCTTTCCTTGGCCTACCTTTCTCAACACTATTATTGTCTGTGCACTTAACTAGATTTTAATATTTGTTGGACTTTTTATATTCCATATATAACACTTTTTACATTAAATACTTATAAAAATGGATCACATTCGATTTTTACCTGTGGCTTTTCTCCTCACCAACTCTTCACTGCCCACTGCCGCGTTTTTTTATCCGCCAACCCTAATTTCTGTTGATGACCGGAAGTTCGTATGTTCTAGAAAATTCTTTGGATTATCGTTCAACTGTCACTTTGGTTTTATTAATATTTTATTGCTTTTCTGACTCAAATTTGCTATTATACATTGTTTTTTATACACTATAATCTTATCGTCATTCAAATATTCACTGAATAGCATTTATCATTGTTTTTCTTGTTAGTCAATTATTGAAGTCTCCCGATTGGTCAATGCTAACATACAAATTTTTCACTTTTTACAACCTAAATATTTACATAATACATATGTATATAATTCATTTTTTATTTTCTTCTTAGTCACTATATCGCTATACATAAATATATCAGTAATCATTTATTTTTATTCTTAATATTTCATATCAATTGCATTTTACGTTGGTATACCTGCCGTCAATATTTCCTTTAAGGTTTATGATTGAATATTTCATTTAATATATCCTATATATATCATATATCCATTATATATCATATATATATATATATATATATATATATATACCTGCAACACTCTGTATACTAAATTATGAAATAAAAGACTACACACTGTAAGCAAGTACAAAATTTTAGAATTGGAATTTTTTTTAAAAAATCGTTTGAAATGGAGACAATCTGTACTATTCACTATTAAATAGAGAAAGTAGACAAGAGTCAAGCTGTAGAATTGTGTAGGAAATTTTAAATACGCTTTATAAATATATATGTGAAATAAAATAACATGATTTTAATATTTGAGAGAGAGAATTTTTGAACTTAGTTCCATATAAATAATAACAATCCATTTTTTTCATTGTAAAAGTAAAATAATATTATGATTTGTCTTAAAAAGTAAATATTGGACATTGAAAGAAGTTTTCTGATAAGATTATGTAATTATTTAATACATGTCAAGGTAGGAAGTCAAATAATAACATTAATTTCATAGAGCATGACATTTGTGAAATGAATTGTCATTCCGTATAGATATTATTGAAATTAAGAACTGTCATATATAAATATTTTGGAATACAATCTAAAGGGTTTTAATCATTTAAAAACTTAAAACAGAATGTTTTAAAAGGATAGATGGACGATCTACAACTTGGAGTGAAACTTTTCAATAAGAATTTTTATAGCCGATTTTGATTGGTGGAATACACTTGAAATAATTTCATCAGCGACAAGCAGATTGATAAATAAATTGAATAAAACAATTTTGTTGATAATGAACACTATTGACTAGGTATTTTTCTTTTCGGTAGCTGTGAATGTTGAAGAAGCAAAATTTTTGAGAAAAATTATTTAAACTTTTTGAATAACAACAATTTGGATTGGTAATTATAGAAATAAATACATTATCCTTAAAAGCAACTCAGTAATGTAATTAATCAAGTAGATAAACATAATTTAACAAGAAAATTGGTAAATATAATAATGTACTGACCATAAAATTCATCAATATAACCAAGAGAAATATTGTATTGTGGAAACTGTCTCCACAATACCTTTCAGAAAGTACTGGATTATGCTTTTGTCCAGGCTAGACGGATTATTCGGTTTTCCAGAAGCTAACCTAAAAAAAAATAAAAAAACCAATCATTGACGTGTACTAGAACGATACAGTGAACAGGTATTTAAAACTATTTTATTTATGTATAGGGAAGGTTAAACAAACTTACCGGTTTTGAGCAAAGAATTGAACTTTGATAATTTATATGTTTTCATTACCATAATTTTCGCCATCTTGTTACATAGACAATGTGTAACAGAATTAGTGTTTTCAAATTTGTATAAAATGTTGCCTATTTTGTAATCACACATATAAATAATATTTCACCTGAGTGTATGGTTTGTTTGAATGAATGACCATCCTAGATAGTTTATTTTCACGATTTATTTGTAAAAGAATGATGTATTTGTTTTCACAACATTAAATAACGTTTTTCCCTTTGAAAAACATTTTGAAATTATATTGTTGAGACTTTTCATTTTTTGGTGATTGCTCCATCTATGTTTAACAGTTAGCAGTATTAACCTGACTTCTATGAATCGTTGGAGAGGTTCGAAATTAAGCAGACAGAACCGTCTTTAGAATTTATTCAGAAATAATAAAAGCAAGTATATTTTTTGATTAACAAAATTTCTTTATTAAAATGTAAGGATTTTATATAACTTTGGCGCTCATATTTGAAATTAAAATTGTTTCCTTTTAAATACTTGAACCCTACTTTGAGATTGTAAAGTCTTTCATGCAAAGGTATAATTACTTTACAAATTATTTTAAAAATTTTATAATATACCGGGCAAACAAGAATTAACAATCAAATATCAACTAAACAATAATAATAACATTTTAAATATTCTCTTATACCAATTCTATCTACAATAATATATATATATATATATATATATATATATATATATATATATATATATATATATATATCTATATATATATTTCAAATTCTAAATTTTACTTATTTATCAATCATTCATAGTTCTGTTAATTTTTTATTCCCATTCTATTTATTCTTTAAATATAAGCAGACCTTTTAGGAGTCTAATATTCCGTGTGGCGTCACGTTATTTTATTGAGCTCCGTTGCTTGTTAAGTTCTGTCTAAGGTTGCTTATGGTACTGAATTATTTAATTAATGTTCAGCAATAATTATTTATGTATTATTTGATTTTCTTATTTATATTCTTTATGGTTATGTGCACTGATTCAATTAATTATATTTTCTATATTTTTATTAATTTGATAAAGTTCTGACAAATTAATTTTATTGATAGATATCATAATTTTTTATACTCTAATATGATTTTACCACTTTCATATGCTCGTTTATTCTACAACAATATATATATATATATATATATATATATATATATATATATATATATATATATATATATATATTGAACATAATTCAAGAACACAGAAACTAAAATAATATAACTCATATCAGCATACTACACAGAATTATATAAACCAGTATCGGTTAATGAAAATATTTCCAATATACAGAAGATTTAATGCAGTATTTAAAAAAAAACTGTATATGTCTTACATGTACAAAATATTCTGGAGCATATATACATCATCTGATAAGTGTTAGAGAATTATTAGCACCTATTTTGATCAGGATACATAATATCTATTACCTTATAAAAGTAAAAAATATATATATATATAGAGGAGATAGTTCTTCACTACTTAGATGGAAGTATATTTGAAATTCTCACTCTCACAAATATATTGAAGTTTGGAACATTTGATTCAATATCTTTAATATGATACCAAAAGAATTTATTGATGAAGTAATCTATTCATAATGGAATACAATATATGAGCAATAGTAATAAGAAATTTGAATAAAAAGGATAAAACTTACCTTTAAACACAGTAGTTCATTTAAGAAGCATATCGACAATCCATTGTAAGTAATAAATAACAAGTTATAAATAAAAATTCCTTAATTAAAAGAAACATGTAATCCATATTCTAAAAATATTCATTGAACATTAATAATAGATACAATAAATAAACATGTAATAACTTAATTATTCAACATTTAGAGAGTTTTGGTTATATATATCAAATAATGTCAGAAATGTCAAAAAAAAATAATTTTATAAATTGACTGGAATAAGGTTATAAATTGAAAAAGAAGCAGAACCATAGAAATCTATATTTATTGAGTCAAGAAAGATGTGAATTTTATGGTTTGTAATTATATATTAGGAATTAGAAAATGAATCTGAAATCAAGATATTTATGATTTCGGATAGCAACGAAAAATAAAAAGAAAGGCGGGTGGTTGTTGAAAAAGAATAATGATGGAAGTCGGAGATTAGAAAACTTGAATGGTTGAAGAATTTAAAAAGAGAGAATTAAGTTATTGTACAAAGAAGTGAGTTATTCCATATATTAATTCGAAATAGCTAGTATAAGGATATTAAAATCATAATTTCTACGAAGATATATACAATATATAAAAAAATACATGTTATTGGAGGCTATGGTACAAATGAAAGAGTCATTTCCAATTGAATAATTAGTTGATGTGGTACGGAATCGTAATGTAAAGTACCTGAATAAGATATTAAGCATTGATTGGGAATTCGAAGCTGGAGAATAATAGAAATTACAAACACGTGTTACCTGTAACAAGAAATCTAGTAAAAAAAAACATCTCCATCTGGACGACATATGTATGCATGACATGGTTTTTTTAACAGACAGAATTTCAAGAAAGGAATATTAGTGGTTGAGAGGTTAGTGTTTCTTTTTATCTTTGTTGGTACCAACATTCGGGTTAGAGATGTACATTTATAATAAAAGTAATAAGAATTAGTATCTGAAACTAATAAACATATTAAAAGCATCAAAAAAGAAAGGTAATAACATAGACTTGAGTACTTACCGTTTATATTTAACAAATATTTTATTGTTTGACATTTCAATATTATTTAAGCTAGTTCATCACTTACTTTAAATTTATAATACATAATTCTTGATCAATATAATATAGTTGTTGTATTAAAGGTATTCTTGAAACTATTGTTTATGTTCAGATAAATATTACTTCAACTGCTGATATGAGTGACAGTTGGAATCGATTATTCTACTGATAATTTCCATCTATTTTAATTGTGAGACAAAATCGATTGCTATATTGAATGTTTATATACATAGGCGCACCAATAATAAAAAAATATAATATCAGTTATTTGAATGATTCATATATATGTAAAATATTGTAGATATAGAGTTAAAATCACTTCCAGATCCCAAAGAGTAGTAAGAGTTTCTCATGCTCTCCACATAAATATATAAATACATAAAAAATTTTCTTTACTTCATTACTGAGCTAGCTATACTAGAGTTGAATATATTAAATTGATAATATAACAATTATAGTGGTATTGTCGGCAAAGTATACAACTATAACAATCCATTATAATATATATATATATATATATATATATATATATATATATATATATATATATATATATATATGTATATATATATGTATATATATAAACTCTTTTTACTTTATGTTGAAAGCTTTCGAAATCTCTTTATTTCTTCATCAGTCAACTACAAAGATGTATACAACTAGTTAAATAGGCAAAAATATTAAATTTAAATTTATTACTTACAAGTAATCGAGGTTAATCCTTAAATAATTTCTTTTCCAAAGGATACCATTGCACAGAAAACCACTCACTTCTTAATGTTTTTAAAACAGTAAAATGTCAAATGTGTTGTCGTTTACAGCACCCAAAAAGAATGAAATGAATTTTGTCAATGAATGTTATTCTTTTTTGAAAAACAAAAAGAAGACGGCCTTGTGAAATGAAAAGGTTAGTTAATGACTCTTAACTTAAAAATTAGTTCACAACAAAAGAGGAAGTGATTAAAAACAACTGTGTTGCATGGTCAAAAAAAAACATCAGTACAGAACATACTCGGTTAATCCTATATATATAACTTCATAGAGAGGTTTATTTAAAAAAACTCGGGGGGTAGCAGCCAAGAAAACTTTACAGGTTAGAGATAAAGTAAACCAAATCGCACGTTACCTAAGCTTTCGAAGAACATTGTCTCCATTTTCAAAGGCTATATATAATAAACCAAAAAGAAAAAATCGGTTAACCTAATAATAAAAATGTTTTTGAATCATCACGACTTACTTGTATTGTTCATTTCAAATTAAACTCATATTTCACAAATTTCAGGAGAACTTTCATCCCGTAAAGACAAGTCGACTTACTGGAGTTCTCTGCCTACACATTGTAATCACAGTCAGGATTTTTTCCTTTTTTTTCAATCGAAAGACGTATACAAGAAACAAAATGATTCTATTGAATATCTATTTCAAGCGTGAAAACGACTGAAGGTCACAAGGTAGTGTTTACGGGGGGCGATTGAAAGGTTGCAATAAATTGTTAAGTAAAAATCCAAACTTCTAAGACATTTTGTTCTGTTTTTTTTGGTGCTTGGTGAATATTTTAAAACTTAAATTCCGTCGATTCACCACCAAATTCAGGTATATACAGTTGAGATTTCTTGTCACTCCGTCAAAAAATAATGACAGCTTTTCTTTATAAATTTAGCTGGCAATATATGCCCAGATATATTCTTTAAATAGGAACACTACTATCTTCTTTTCTTATAATTTTTTTGGTTCTAAACCAGCTCAAAACATTTTCACAAATTTTGCTTATTGTCTTGACCAAATTCTCTATTATTATGATGAGTACTTGTAGAAATTTCAGATGTTTTTTTTCAAATATGTACTGTGTATTATTTTATATCATACTAGCTGACCCGGCAGACTTCGTACTGCCTCAATCGATAAATAAAAGACCTAAACTTTTGTATAAATTAATTTCAAAACAAACAAAACGTATTGAATAAAAAAGCATTTTTTTTAATGAAGCATGAAGCTTTATTATTATTTTCGACACATCATGTTGCTCACTTGCCTAACCTATCCCTGAAGGAGGTGAATGTGCTCATGAAACTCAACAACTTCCGCCAAAGAACATAGGTCGAAATATGAAAAAAAAATTTGGCCCTCCCTTACACAACTGACTACCAGCTGATTGATTTACTGTGGAAGGGCCAATTTTTTTTTTCATATTTCGACCTATGTTCTTTGGGAAAAGTTGTTGAGTTTCATGAGCACATTCACCTCCTTCAGGGTTGATACCCCCTTCCGTTACACGCTGTATATATATATATATATATATATATATAAAACTAACTTTTAAATATTATGGGGTACAGCCAAAATGTATGGGTGGTTAAGAAAATTCGATTTTCACTATACCAAGCTTTCGATAATTTTATTATTATCTTTTTCAAGGCTAAAATACAATTTTGTTAAACTAAAAAACAAGGTTTATGTTTTATATAAGTAAAACTTACTAGTAAATTGAATAAATTCTTGAAGGATATCAAAATTGATAACATTATTATGATTTCAGTTTCATATAATTAAAAAACACTGATATCAATTGCTGAGAACGTTGTCTGTAGTATCAAGGAATAAAAAATTTTTGAAATGATTGATCAGTCATAGTTTTTTTGACTTTTTTTGATAACAGTGACAACTGACAACGTTAAGGTTTAAGATTAAATACCTTAACTTACACTAACTTTTTTATCTAGTGTGAAATTACATCTTGTCATTCATATATTAATGACAAATGTAAATATAGAGGTTAAAGGTTAAAGGTTGAATATCATGATTAACACTAACATGTAGATTTAGTATAAATTTTCATTATATGATTTGAAATTCATTTAATTTCATTTAAATTTGAAAATTACCAATAAAAAATTTTTTGTAATGACAAGTTAAATTTATTTAAAAAAATGGATATGAAAGAAATTGAAACTTTATAATAACTATGTTAGTTATCATAAAATCATGCATTTTATTTAATATTCATCATCTGATGTTATGTGTAGGAAATCCGTGTCATTGTTAAAGGTTGTTGGTTTATTTTGTAGGTAAATAAGTTGAGTATATATTGCACTGACATTGTTGATATCTGACCTCTTATTCATCGATGGTTGATTTAATTTTATGTTTACTAATTCTATGAATTCTCTTTTAGTTTTATTAGATTCTATACTCAAAATTTTAGTTTCTTTATAATTCATTCTATGTTTAGTTTCTAAAACATGTTCTGTGAGTGCACAAGTTTTTTTATTTAGATTGCAATCACTTTGATGTTGGGTTATACGTTGCTTTAGGGTACGTGAGGTCTGGCCAGTGTAAGTTAAGTTACAATGTATACATGGAATGTTATATATTACGTTAGTTTTCATTACTTTTTCATCTTTCTGCTTAACTTTTGTAAAAACGTCTCCTACCTTTAAAATATTCCTGTTAGCAATTTTAATGTTTTCATTTTTAAATATTATATTGATTTTGTCTGAAAGGTTCTTAACATAAGGTAATGACCCATATTTAGTATTCACTGTTTCATTATTATCTAAGGGTACATTTTCGTTGCTTGTATGTGTATGATTGAGGTTTGTATCAATAGTTGTATTAAAAATCAATTTTTTTAATAAGGTTCTAGGATAACTATTGTTAATGAAAATATCGAAAAGAACTTTTAAATTTTTGTTCAAAAGGGTGGGATGACAAATTCGTGCTATTCTATTTTTCATGGATAGAACTAGATTTATTTTTATTTTTTCGGAATGGTAAGAGTTGTAATTCAAGTATCTTCCTGAATTTGTGGGTTTCCTATACCAATCTAATATAACTATATTTTTTGGATTACGTATCAATAAACTGTCTAGGAAAGGTATACTATTGTTGGTTTCTGTTTCAATTGTAAATTGTATGTTGGTATTATAGCTATTAAAAACTTGTAGAATCGTGTCTATACCATTACTAGGAATTGCACAAATTAAATCATCAACATATTTTTTTAAAAAAGGGATTTCAAATGGTAATTTTGGAATACAACTATTAAGTAAGTCATCCATTACATATTGTGCATATATTGGTGAGACAGAGCTTCCCATTGGTGTTCCAAAAATTTGTTTATATAATTTGTCGTTATATGCAAAAAAGGTACCCTTTTCAATAAGATCAACGAATTCAATAAAATTGTTATAAGATAGTTTACAATGTATACTTATATTTGGCCAGTGTTTTTTTATACTTTGTTTAACTAATGAAATTGGAATATTACTAAAGAGTGAGACAACATCTAAGCTGATTATAACATGATTTGGAGGTAGTTGTTTATTTTGTATGAATTCAGCGAAACAGAAAGAATCCTGAATATAATATTCATTGTTTTTACAATATGCATTTGTTAAGGTGTCAGTCACAAATTGTGCAATTCCTGCTGTGGGTGATTCAATTGATGAAATGATTGGTCTTAAGCTTAAAGTATCTTTATGTATTTTGGGTAGTCCGTAGTATTTAGGTGTTAAGGCCGATGTTGATCTTAATTTTTTTAATTCTGAAGTTGAGAATTTACTACTATATTTTTTAGTTAAGGTGTAAGTTTTTTGAATTCAAAAAACTTACACCTTAACTAAAAAATATAGTAGTAAATTCTCAACTTCAGAATTAAAAAAATTAAGATCAACATCGGCCTTAACACCTAAATACTACGGACTACCCAAAATACATAAAGATACTTTAAGCTTAAGACCAATCATTTCATCAATTGAATCACCCACAGCAGGAATTGCACAATTTGTGACTGACACCTTAACAAATGCATATTGTAAAAACAATGAATATTATATTCAGGATTCTTTCTGTTTCGCTGAATTCATACAAAATAAACAACTACCTCCAAATCATGTTATAATCAGCTTAGATGTTGTCTCACTCTTTAGTAATATTCCAATTTCATTAGTTAAACAAAGTATAAAAAAACACTGGCCAAATATAAGTATACATTGTAAACTATCTTATAACAATTTTATTGAATTCGTTGATCTTATTGAAAAGGGTACCTTTTTTGCATATAACGACAAATTATATAAACAAATTTTTGGAACACCAATGGGAAGCTCTGTCTCACCAATATATGCACAATATGTAATGGATGACTTACTTAATAGTTGTATTCCAAAATTACCATTTGAAATCCCTTTTTTAAAAAAATATGTTGATGATTTAATTTGTGCAATTCCTAGTAATGGTATAGACACGATTCTACAAGTTTTTAATAGCTATAATACCAACATACAATTTACAATTGAAACAGAAACCAACAATAGTATACCTTTCCTAGACAGTTTATTGATACGTAATCCAAAAAATATAGTTATATTAGATTGGTATAGGAAACCCACAAATTCAGGAAGATACTTGAATTACAACTCTTACCATTCCGAAAAAATAAAAATAAATCTAGTTCTATCCATGAAAAATAGAATAGCACGAATTTGTCATCCCACCCTTTTGAACAAAAATTTAAAAGTTCTTTTCGATATTTTCATTAACAATAGTTATCCTAGAACCTTATTAAAAAAATTGATTTTTAATACAACTATTGATACAAACCTCAATCATACACATACAAGCAACGAAAATGTACCCTTAGATAATAATGAAACAGTGAATACTAAATATGGGTCATTACCTTATGTTAAGAACCTTTCAGACAAAATCAATATAATATTTAAAAATGAAAACATTAAAATTGCTAACAGGAATATTTTAAAGGTAGGAGACGTTTTTACAAAAGTTAAGCAGAAAGATGAAAAAGTAATGAAAACTAACGTAATATATAACATTCCATGTATACATTGTAACTTAACTTACACTGGCCAGACCTCACGTACCCTAAAGCAACGTATAACCCAACATCAAAGTGATTGCAATCTAAATAAAAAAACTTGTGCACTCACAGAACATGTTTTAGAAACTAAACATAGAATGAATTATAAAGAAACTAAAATTTTGAGTATAGAATCTAATAAAACTAAAAGAGAATTCATAGAATTAGTAAACATAAAATTAAATCAACCATCGATGAATAAGAGGTCAGATATCAACAATGTCAGTGCAATATATACTCAACTTATTTACCTACAAAATAAACCAACAACCTTTAACAATGACACGGATTTCCTACACATAACATCAGATGATGAATATTAAATAAAATGCATGATTTTATGATAACTAACATAGTTATTATAAAGTTTCAATTTCTTTCATATCCATTTTTTTAAATAAATTTAACTTGTCATTACAAAAAATTTTTTATTGGTAATTTTCAAATTTAAATGAAATTAAATGAATTTCAAATCATATAATGAAAATTTATACTAAATCTACATGTTAGTGTTAATCAGGATATTCAACCTTTAACCTTTAACCTCTATATTTACATTTGTCATTAATATATGAATGACAAGATGTAATTTCACACTAGATAAAAAAGTTAGTGTAAGTTAAGGTATTTAATCTTAAACCTTAACGTTGTCAGTTGTCACTGTTATCAAAAAAAGTCAAAAAAACTATGACTGATCAATCATTTCAAAAATTTTTTATTCCTTGATACTACAGACAACGTTCTCAGCAATTGATATCAGTGTTTTTTAATTATATGAAACTGAAATCATAATAATGTTATCAATTTTGATATCCTTCAAGAATTTATTCAATTTACTAGTAAGTTTTACTTATATAAAACATAAACCTTGTTTTTTAGTTTAACAAAATTGTATTTTAGCCTTGAAAAAGATAATAATAAAATTATCGAAAGCTTGGTATAGTGAAAATCGAATTTTCTTAACCACCCATACATTTTGGCTGTACCCCATAATATTTAAAAGTTAGTTTTTCAACTATTCAGCCGTGACTACCCTTCTACTTTATATATATATATATATATATTTTAGTACAAACTTGAATATTATAAAAAAATATTCTGGTATAATACCTTGAAAGTGGGCATGAAATTGTCCTGTATAATATGTGTAGCGCCAAATGATGTCATCTGGAAACAGTTGTTATATTTCTGAATGTTGGCCAAGAAGTGCTTAGAATCATTTCCAATCCCAGAAACTAAAGAGCGTAAAGGATCTGGTGGTGGGACCAATTGTGGTAATTTTACTTTGCCTCCAGTACAGCATAATCCAGTAGATTCACCAGTGTATTTTAACGCCTTACAATATTCACAAATTATTTTCATTTCCCCAATTGTTACCGATTTGTCGGCACAATAATCAATTGCCGGATCATAGTGGAATGCAGCTCGTTCAAGAATCACAGGAGCACTGCGTCTGCGGATTCGCTCAATTTCATTATGTCGTGCTCGCTGTTATTGTGTTTGATGTGCACGAACTCGTTGCATTCTAAGCCTATCCACTTTATTGTCACTCACTAAATAACGCAATTCTGACATAGCAATACGACTACTTTCTTGATCTGTCTCTCTCTGGTCATCAGTGCGGTTAGCACGTGAGGTAGCTCTTCGCACATTTGATTGACTGCGACGACCTAGGTCAGGTCGTCTTCTCCTCGGCATCGTAACGTAATTAATCAAAGTGAGAAAATTTCTCGCTCACTTAACAGTAACTTAACAGTAAAGTGTCACTATCACAAAATATCAACAAAAAAAGAGCACACTACTTGGAATGTCACTATCACAAAGGATCACAAAAGTAAAGAAAGTTCTCGTGCACGTAGCGGTAATCGTCACTCACAAAGATAGAAGGATGCACTCATAGAATATCGTAACCATGATCGTAACACAATATCGTCAATCGTAATACTTTTTTTCTTGTTCTGATTTTTTTATTTATTTTTTTGGAGTTTACCTTTAAGCCATAAATCTCCGTGTTCTGAAGTGCGACAGAATGATTGACATATTAGTTAGTTGTCAAATCTAATGTCAAATATTATGGTTATGTTCAGAAACTTAATTTGTGACAAAACTTAAGATTTATCAAACTTAAAAAAATAATCTGATACAGTTACAACTGAAGTTAGCTAAAATTAAGTTTTGCGAAGCCGACCAAATTAGTTGGAAATCAGTACTACTAATAGTTTATTACATTTTTTGTCGCGTTCGCGATTCACTTTTGTTCACTTTCGGAACGCGACATTAGATCCTCCAAAGCGCACGCGAAGACTATTTTCATGGATATGATTGAATTTGAACTTTATGCAGCGGTAATAAATTGCAAATTGACTCTTTGACGTTAGGAACAGACCTAAATTGCTTAGACAACAGTGAGTGATTATAATGTAATATGAACTTTATTGGATAGCAATAAAGTTCAAATTGACTCTAGTTTGTATGGGAAATAGAAAAGGGCTGTTTTTAGGGTTTTCCCGGAAATTATTCGATTTTTTCTCGCCTTTTAAACCTTCCCTAGACCTCCACGAACATTTCAAGACTAAGATAAGATAAATCCGTTCAGCCGTACTCGAGTTTTAGTGAGACTAACGAACAGCAATTAATTTATATATATATATATATATATATATATATATATATATATATATATATATATATAGATTTCTCAACTCTTTGTGTTTAATACCTTTTAGTTTCGATTCTAGTATTTAACAACATTATGGAGCAATGAATGACTTATTTGCCCTGCCAGTAGCTTAAAAGTATTTATATGATTTATTTCCTTGACTAAATGTGTTTTTTGTTGTTACAGCTAAACTGGACGGTGTGAAAACATATATGCGGATGCGTAGAGTACCCAATCATCTTCAAGTCAAAGTAATAAAATGGTTTGATTACTTATGGCTCACCCAGAAGTGTTCGGATGAAGAAAAGGCTGTTTCTTGTCTTCCGGATAAACTCAAAGCGGAAATAGCCATCAACGTTCATTTGGACACTTTGAAAAGGGTGGAAATATTTCAAAATACTGAAGCTGGATTCCTGTGTGAATTGGTGCTGAGGCTAAGGCCCGTTCTGTTTTCGCCTGGCGACTACATTTGTAGAAAAGGTAAGACAATTCTATTCATTTGTGTTAAATATTTATTAGATCACAACTTTTAAAACCAATTGTGCGTTGTTTGTACATAAATTTTATTGAACACAGTTTTCTTTTAATGATTTTATTTAGAAATACTAAATATTCTAAATACAGGGAGTTATAGTAAGCCAATCAGACAATTTTGGCTGGCTAAAAAGTTTAACAGGGTCCTGCGCATCGAAAACGGTAGTACAGATTGTACTGAATAATGTGTGGAATGAAATTCTCGACAATGCATGTTGATGATCTCCTATATAAATTCAGTAAATAAAACAAGAATATTAAAAAAGTCCCGATGATATAATAAAGAAAACCAATTATTTTTTTTAATGGCTTTGGATAGCCTGATCCATTCAGCCACGAATTTATTGTACAGTTTGTTTTCATAGTTAGCATGGGAGGATAGGCATAGTATATAAGTATATTGTTAAAGTATATTGTAAACACTGCATTGACAAAGCAAGTAGTCTCCATTCACGGCCCTAATCAACTTAACGATGGGTCTTAGTAGTGGATACTTACAACAGGATGACACAGGAACACTTTTCACGCTAAGGTGCCTTTCATAGCGACTTTATAACAGACAAAACGGACAACGGAAAGAAGGTGAAGTGTATAACATAGGGATAGACACGAGGAACAAGACTGAACAGATCTACACTGAAACAGACATTCAATACTAAATTCATCTTTTAGTTCTTTTTAAAAACTCCCATATGATTTGGTTTAGCCTAGGATTTCGCCGAGAGAGATAAAAAGCTGTAACTTGGTTCTGAGGGAGCGGAATCCGTTCTTTTACACTTTTGTTTGACCTATTTTCACGATAATACTCACTGTAATCGAGAAAACTGGAAAAAACCCTAATTTTGTACTTTTGACCTTGAATAATTTTTTTTGCAAAAGTAGGATCGAAGGGTATTTTTGACATTAAATTTATAATAATGTGTTTAACGTCTCTGCTAATTTTCAACTCAATGCGAATTTTGGCTAAGTTATGACTTATGTTTGTCTATTTCGACTGGATTATTTCCGTTATCGAAACTGCAAATCTTTTTCGTCAAAATCGACTTTCTTATTCATATGACGGGCATACTATTAGGTATAAAGTTACTTTAGAATTACGTTAGGTGAGTTGCAAGATTAAAGGGCAACATAACGAAAATCGCTAGAGAATTCCTGACAGGAAATGGGGCTTCAGCCACATTAAAACCACCAAAGCCGTTAAGGTATGCTTTTAAACTATTTAGATAAAACTTTGTTTTGCGCAAACATAATTGAGTTTAAGAAATAGTTAGTACTTTAGTCGAGAGTCTTACCGCTAATATGACTCTAACCGTCTGGAACGGTCGATGTATTAGAAAGCTGATCCTACAACGTCACTCATGCCGTTAAAACGTGTTTGTAAGCGGTGAAAGAGTTTAATGACGAGGAATGTATTAAATATTTAAGAAATTTAGTTGGAGAATTTTTCAAATGGCCCTTCTGAGACTTCTTTGTAGCATTTCAATTGTGCAGAAGTGCTGTTGACACTGCAAGTTATTTCACCAACAATAAAAATGCAAAAACTTTTATCGGATAAATTTCTATTTGTTACGAAATAATTTTGCAAATCTGTAATTTTACAAGAAAAACTGTTATGGCATAACAGCAAAATGTTGAGTTGAAAAGGAATGTATCCTTAAAAGAGAAGCTCCAATGTTTTGGCAAGATAGATTAACGACCAAATATATGAACGAACAACAACAATAATTGACAAAGCTACTGTGTTAGTGGAACGCGTCAACAAGTTTAAATTGAACATTAGTTCAAATAAATGAATATTTAAACAAATTATATTGTTTTATTTCATCGAACAATAATTATCTTTATTCATACAATTAAATTATTGAAAATGATTCGTTAAGTAATGAAAGGTTATAAATTATATATAAAAAAGATATTATGCAAGCAAATCGCCCAAGACGGTATTCTTACCTGACAGTCTCAGATGATCTTCTACGGGGTTGCAACCCTTCTTGAAAGCGATATTGTGGCCTATATCAGTGGGTTCAATGGGGTTTTATTGAAGTGCCTGGCTAAAAATTGACTAGTAACTGTTCACTTCGACTACTATTATTATTTTCTCTTCGTCGCTTGGAGAGCTGGGTTTTAAATTGAACATAACGTATGTATATCGTATGTCGGCTAGGTGTAAAAATATCAACAACGATTTGCATGAGAATTTCACATTTAAATTTTATTATTAACCTTCATGGGACGGACATCAAAATTTTACGAAAAGGACTAACTAGTGTCCGAGAAGACCCCATGCGTAAAGTTGCAGAAATGCTGTATTTTTCTTTAAATTAAATATATAAAAAAGAAGTTTCATTAAAGTTTTACTATTAACCATTTATTAGTCAAAAATCATCACGAAAAAATACAAAATACCCTAATCACTAATACTACTAGCTACATATAATTTTAACATTTTTTACAAACTATCTCCGATTTTGAATGTTCTAGGCACACAAAGTTATTACACCTAATACATATTTTTCTGGATTTTCTGTCTTTTCCTCTTTGACACATATGGCAGCGCCCCCTGGTAATGTTTTGTTGTTCAACTCTATGTTCTGTTGCATCCAGTAGTTCGGGAAAAACGTCTGTCATATGCCGTTTTCTATTCGTCTGAATGTATTTATTATTATATCGCCGGAAAACGTTTTTCTTTATGAGTTCTTTTCCTAGTCCCAAAATAAACATTTTACGTTTATCCAAACTGGTTTTTCTCCAATTCGGGTTTTGCAGTAACCCCAATTTGTTTTGTTGTAATGAAGAATAATTTCTGGTTTACAGTGCTGTTCTTCTCCAGCTACTTTACTATCAGTATGCTCACTTGAAAGTGAGATGACAGCATGTTTTTGTTTTGGAACATAGGATACTAGCGTTCTTTGATTTCCAAAAGCAAACATACTTGAAAACTCTTACTTGTACGATGCCAGTAGAAATTCCCTGGGAATAAATGTTTTATTTTTCCGGAGGGTTCCACATAAAGTAATATTTTTTTTCCACAACTTGTCAGCAAGTTCTAAGTAAAAAGTTATCGGTCGTTATTCCAAATCCGCCTTCCAAATGGTCTGTCAAATCTAGGACAACCCTTTGACCTTGACCCTTTTCCGCTTTGTTAACTTGTTTTCTTAAAAATTAATAGATACATAGGAATATAAAATTTGCTTTTCAAATAGCTTACCCAAATCAACTTGCATGTTTGCAATATAAGAAGTGGTGCAGTCCACAAGAGCCCATATTTTGATTCCATACCTATCAGGTTTACTCTTCATATAGACTCGGAATGGTGCCTTACCACTAAATGGTACAAGCTGCTCATCTACACATAGATGGTCGCCAGGATTAAGTGATTTTTTACAATTAGAAGTGAAAATATCGAATATATCTCTTATCGGAGCTAGCTTATCTACTAATTTTCGTTCTTGTCTTGTTTGAAAATTATCAAAGCGTAAAAATGAAGTAATTTGTTTGAATCTGCATCTTGACATTGCAGCAGGAATTATAGGACGACAGTAAGAAATATCTTGACACCAGAGCATATCGATAGCCTCTTTCGATCCGTGAAGTGCGCCAAGAATAAGCAACGGTGCAATATAAGCTTCAATCTCTGTAGAATCAACAGGTACAAAAACTTTAATTTTATTCGGATTTTCTATATTCCATTTATCATAATATGTTTGTGCCTTTCTGTTTGTTTCGGTTACTATTATGTTTAGAATATCCAGAGATAGGAAAAGAAGAAAAGCGTCTTTTATACTTGAGATATCAGAACTGTAATTTGTAAGGCCTAGTGCATGTCTCCGAATATTAGCTTTTGAACGTCTAACTTTTGTGTTTCCTGGAATTTTTGACCACTCAGTTCCATCTTTAGATTTATATACTGGAATGCCCTGGCTGTTACTAACTGTTGGTTCCTCTGGGTTCGTTTTCTCTATACTTTGATCAACAACTATTACATCATTTTCTCCCTCTACTTCTGTGACAATGTCTTCATCTTCTAAGTCACTCGATGTTTCCTCATTGATAACACTATCAAACTCTGGATCATCACTTTCAAGTATACGTAACATCTCATCGTCAGTAAGCCCCTTGCGATTGTTTCTAAATAAAAACTGACTCATTTTCAAAACGATGTACCCTACTCGCAATATCACAAGAGACTAACCCGAATATTCAAGTCTAAAAATTATATCGCAGTGCAGGGAGTCCTCCATTTGAACTGGTAATTTACATTTTACAATTATATGGGTTAATTCCCTGTGAGTAAACAAACGTTAAATGTATGGGATTCCCCGATTTTACTAACAGTTACCGGGATTATTTTATCGGACGTAAAAGGCTGACCGGGGTCTGAAGAGACCCCTGGCATATAAAACTATTTTTTGTTCATACCAGCCAATAAAAACTACTAAATACATCATATTTTATCAAAATAATTTCTAAAACTGCAGCTAGATGAAAGATCAATGTTTAAAAATTTGCGTTTGCAAAGATACAGCAAAAACATACGTCATGGGGTACAAACGGACCCCGGCCAGTCCTATGAAGGTTAATAAAATCAGCTCCGTTTTAAGTGTTTGACGTTATAATGTAAGCATACTTTGTGAAATGATCTACCCGCAAATGGAGGTATTTTTTGTAGATCGAGATCCACCAAACCCTCCCACAGCGTCTATTGACATGACTTCAAAAGGCATTGTGGCTGGGCCCAAGTGTGACATTAAGCTATATTTTTGCTGCCCTCTAGTCTTATTTTTTATGCGAATTATGCAATGTTTAGAAATTTTATTTATATTCTTCGTTCAATTCTTTGTCGTCTAGTACAGGCATATGTTCTTCTGCATATGTTGAATGTCTATGTGACAAAGGTTTTCATGAGTGTCCTGATACATTCGATACTAAATTTTTCTGATAATATAATTTATTCCTTTCTTTATAAAAAATATCTTTTTTCGATATAAATTTATCTTTGGACATTTGTATTTCTTCATTACACTCTTGATATGTTAGAATATCTTCCAGTGTTATCATGTTTATAATTTTCAGCTGTTCTATGTTTTCATCTGGATCTAGCACAGGGTTTCTGCTAAGGCATTATATTTACCAGGCTCATATTTAAGGGATAGATAATATGTTAAATCCCCAAGCTCTTCATCAGTTCTTGATATGATATACAAATTTTCTAATGTTTTGTGATCCGAGAATACTATAAACTTTCTTCCTATTAATAAATGTTGCCAATATCGCTCACACTCCCTTTCGAATAACTCCATCCAACGAGTCACATTACAATTTTTTTGCTAGTTTATTGAGATTATTTTTTGATTCTGTGTTCCTTCTGTAAACATCTTCTAACACAAATTGCAAATCTTCTTTTGAGATATATAAAATGCCTCTTTGCTTTGTAGATTGTGATTCTTCGAATTTCTTCTCCAACATGCAATTATCAAATTGAATGTTTCCACCATCATCAACGTAAATGTTAAGAAACATGTTTCATTCAACACAATCCAAACATTCCTTTTTAGGCCGAATGGTAAACAAGCCCACTGGAAATATCCTTCATGGGTGACAAATGCTATTTTATGTCTGTCTAAAATTCTTAAGGGTATTGACCGGAATGCTAAGTTTATATCGAGCTTAGAAAAAAATTTACAATTTCTTGTTTTTAACATAAGATCTTCAATAAGTGGAAACGGCTGCGATCGAGGTACCACAATTTTGGTTGAGATCTTGAAAATCTATGCATAATCTCGATTTTTCATTTTCATCTCTTGTAGATTATGGTTCTTCGAATTTCTCTTCCAATATGCAATTATCAAATTGAATGTTTCCACTATCATCAACGTAAATGTTTCCACCATCATCATCGTAAATGTTTCTTAAGGATTCATTCAACACAATCCAAACATTCCTTTTTTGGTGCCTTTTTGTAATAGCATTTTTCACCTTCTTAAAAGTATCCATTCTAATGAGATCAGCATGCAGGATTACATCTTGAAAATCTGTTGGTATTGTAATAAATACGAATACCTAAAAGATAATTTTATTGTAGAAAACTTCAGAACACACGGTAAAACATATTTTATTTTAAATCATAATAAAAACTGGAATGCGACACACATTTTGTTTAATAAAATAATACGAAGTCAAAACAAAATAGAAAAAAAATAAAACATCTTACTGGGTCAAAGCAAAATAATTGTTTTGAATACAATTATTTCGATAACGAAAATTAGCACGCTTCAAAAAACAAAAAGTTGTTTTTGCAATTCGACAAAAACCCCAAAACCGAAGTCGGGGGGAAAGCAAAAACGGGTGTACACAGAGCAGGAGCAGCAGCGTGTGTACTGGGCGAACACGCGAAGGGAAAAGTCCTTCCCTTGCCACGGTAACGGTACTAGTTTGTTTTTAGTGTTAGCGGTACGAGAGGTAAAAGTTCTCTCCGTTGTGTTAGGGTGTGATAGGGATACTGAGATTATTCCTTGACGGTGAACACTGTCCCCTGTTTCGATACACAAACGGTAGAATTACCCTCTACGCTAATTTCTTTTCGACATAGCACGATACCGTTTATTGGCACGACTCGTGGTGACAAGCAGATAGCGAAAATCAAGAAATATCCCGGCGAGACGAAAGAAGTTTGACAACGCAGTAAGTTTTTGAACAAAATTCAGATTGGGATGATTTTTTTCACTAGTGAGATATTTACTCGTTATTAGTTGCGCTGTATTCTGAACTTGGGAGTATAGGTCAATTGTTATATATAAGGAGTAGCGAAAGCAAATATATTTATTTGATTTTTTTTGATTTTCAAAGAGACTGGACACATCTGTTTATTCTCAGTTAAGTTTTTCGTCCTGATAAATATATAATTTACTGGTATAATTAAATTTTGCAGAGTTTCGCCAACCTGACACAAGTTAGTTTTCATTTTGTTAAGTAGGAGTTATCATTTTGTTGTGTGACATATTCTCTTCCACCTCGTGGGTAGGAAGGAGATAGAAATTTAGGCGAGGTTAATTTTGTACATGGTAACACAAAGGCCGGAGCGTATGTTTTTCCGCCAGTGTCGATAAATAATTTAATTGTTTCCTAGCTAAGCTGAATTTTATACGAACAAAAATTTCACTTTCATTCCCTCAAAGTCAATGGCGACCAAACCGACGTAAGCTGAAACGATTAAAAGATAATTACACATAATATTTATTTATTGTCTCGACACCGGTGACTAGAAAGTTGGGAACCGAAAAGAATAAGCCATACGCCTCTCATGCACTTTGAAAAAGATCAAGCCGATAAGAGGGGTAGTTGGGCCGTACCATCGCAAAAACGAGAACTCTGTCATAACTTTGTTTGTATTTTTGAATAGTTATATGATATACAGGGGTAGGATTAAAAAAACACCATTTATAGATAGATAGATGTATAGGTAGACTTATACCAGGGAACTCTAGTTACTTGGGTCATACGGGATTTTATTTTTGGGTTAAGGTTATATATATATATCTATATACGTGTACTCAGAGAAATTATTTTTTTATTATATATTTTTTGTATAACGTTGTGGTTCTACCTTATTTTACTTATCATCCCTACCCCATAATTCCGCCTCTGGAGAGTGTAACAACCGTGGAAGTGTGACAGAACCGGGGAGAACAACCCTGCCCTGGCAAAGGAAGATTAATCCGTTTTAAGACCAGGCGAACCTAGCTCAAAAAATCGGACTGCATTTGCCTTACACGCTCAGCCGCTCATTTGAGACAGAATTTGGTGGACTCGAAGGACGGGATCGATATAGAGCGAAGAAAAGGTAGGGGTATTTTGTTTTTCAGGTGGTGACAGACGAATTTAGGTCTATATTACATTACACTGGTGATAGCAATTGTTAGAGTGTATTAAAGACTTCGTCCTTAATTGTGCTGATTGACGTTAGTCAAATAATGTTTGTTTTTTCATCCTCTCGTTTTCCTTTAATGGTAAATAGAAATCTTCCGTTTTTCCATTAGGTTATTATTTTTGTAGATTTCACAAGAAATGTCGTTTTATAGTGGATATTTTGATCAATTTGGAGGTATGACACCGATGATAAGAACACAACTGAGTTTCTGCAAGAAGAGAAATATATTTTTCGTTATCTACAAAATGCAAGACCTGCAAGGCTCTTGCAGCAAGACCGGAATATGCAAGACCAAGACCACATATGAGGTTGTAAGACCAAGACCACGCGTGCAAGAACAAGACCAAGACTAAGCCGGTCTTGGTATTAGTCTTGAATTTGCTCATCACTACTCCGAGACATTTTAGATGTATGGATAAGCTCCGTTCTCACACCAGTAAAGGTAGCGAGGAAAGCTAAATAATATTTCAGTGTGTATTGAACACGGAATAATCCTCATCCAAGACAATATCATACAAAAAAATAATATAAGATCTCATTTACCTCCAATGTAGGGCTTAAAAATTCGTAGAAATTCCAACAATCGTCTCGTTCAAACAAAAAATCCAAATCCAAAAGATGTTAGGATTCCAATTAAAAATCTGTCCTAAAAGTCAGGGAGCGGCGTTTTTAAAAATCGACCAATATCCACGAAATCTTGCGAAATTTTCAAAAATACAACCATCAACAGCTTCCCGAATAAATTAAGGTGGTTTTAATCAATCTCGCCAACTGAGATAGTTCCAAATAAATAAATTGAAAACCGTTGCACATACTGGCATTCATCTAGACATCTTGATCGCAGTTGAAAAAAAATAAAAGTGACGCTAGGTCGAGTAACTTTTCCAACCATTAGAAGTCCAGCTGACATAAATTCATCTTAAACACGAACCATTGAACTACAATCCACATAAGACATCGAAAAAAAGTCGAATAAAGCCAAATGTTAACAGTAAAAGTCCACGTGTCATCTACAGAGCGGAAATGTCAAGTAAACATAATTGATTTGCTCTATCAATGCCGAAAAAGTGAAACGTTTTTTTCATATCAATAAACCAAATGTATTAAATTTAATTATTGTAAAAACCCGTATTTGGTTCATAGTTTTTATATATAAATTTTCTGCGCTATTAGGTGATATAGTTATTATTTCAACAAATATTTTATCCACAATCAACACAGTTTTTTATAAATTAATTTTCGACCGTTAAATCATTTTCAACTGGAATTAAATCCGTGTATTGTGATATTATAATGTATATCGAGTCATGCTATTTACTGCTAATGCATTGTGTGTGTTTCGTGTATGTTGACCATGTAACGATGCTTCAAACTTTATTATCATATAAATAATATTATTGAATGTAATGCCACAGTATTTGATAGTAGTTTCGAATACTTTGAAAGGATATTTAAACTTAGCTACTGTAAATGTGGTCATTACGCAATTTTCCTTTATTTCATATTATGTTGGAATCATACAAAGATGCACAAGATAGATAAACACTGGGATGTGTTCGGTAATTCCTTTGAGTACCTACTCTTTTCTATATATCGTTCCTTTCTTTCTTTTTTCCATATCATGCTATAAATATATTATTTTCTGTCATTGGGTGTATCCTGCTGAAAATAAACGTATTCTTATTATGTTATGTATGGTTTTTCTGCTTCAGTTGTCTTTGTTATTTTTTTCAATGTCTGATTTTTGCGGTTAGCAAATAGTGATCGCTATATATTTCTATCCCTCTCCTTGCTCTACGTCTAGTCTAAACTACTTTTTTCAAAATAAAATGATAGAATGTTCGATTTAATCCATCCTCAAAAACTTGAACATCAAAAGAAAATATATGCTCCTAGAAATTAACTTTTACGCCCCTCGTTGATCCAGTCGTGTCTGTTAAATATGTGAGTTACTTAGTTGATGTGAAGACTGAATAATAGAGTTTCATGGGATATATATGTTCCACTTCAACTTGGAAATTATGCAAAGGAAAGATAAACTCACCTGAATAATAGAGGCGTTGAGAATGAAAAGAGATTTTATGAACCTTTTTTGTAAAAAAAAATCATGCGGTATTTTCTTTTAGCACGCTTTACTTTAAGATTTCATATATTCGAGAAACCACTTAGAAGATGTTTCGTTTTATATTAGAGCATAATGATATGATGTAGTGTGTGTATCTCAAAACTTTACCGTTTGAAATAGTTTGGAAGTTTCTCTAATTAAAAAAAAGTTATTTTTTTATGACTGCTACTATTATTTCCTCTTAAGATATTATCACATTCAAAACAGCAAGCAAAACCACAAATTATCCTATTACTAAGCTTATTATTACTGAAATTTTCTTACTCTCTTAGTTATCAGAGAATTTTGGAAGTATACTAACTTGTAGCAGAGTTATGCAATCTTCTAGAGGACTATAGCCTTCGCCGTGGCTGTGAATGCTAAACCCCCAATATTCAATTACGTTACCACCGCAATAACTTGTTGGAGGACATTATGGTAATATTCGGTATCTTTTATTTGTTGCTCCTGTAACTGTTTATGTAAACACAGACTTACTTTCTTTGCATATCAACCAAACTCAAACTCAAACATTGAATTTTTATGTTCAATTCTATTTTCATGATTTTCTAAACAATTTGTTACGTGTTTACAATCAGAAAAGTCGATTGTGTATTGAGAATTTGTTTTAGTAAAAAGCTTGCACTTTTCATCTTGAACTGCAGTCACGAAGCGTCCACTACAATATTATAAATTACTTAGCAAACACTCTGTATATATAAATATATATCCTTATAACATGTTATGACTAATAAAGAATAATAGATATTCTTGGTTTCACGCCTATGTCGTGAATTAAACCCTTTATCAAATTTTATGTTCACTCGCGTAAAAGTCGTTTTTAAAAATAATCGAACAATTTAAGAAAATGGAACTTTATTAACTTAAAAATAATTAAATATTATAATTGTAAAGTATAAGTTAAAACGATGAAAATGCCGGCTCGCAACTGGTTTTGTTCCCATTGTCCTAAGTGGGGGAACGCTTCTTAGATTCAGCAACGTCGGCTCTTTTCTATGAAATCCAGGTTTATAACTCCTCCACCCTTAGAGAAAAATCCGGGGTTTAACAGGCGGATTCGGTTCGTCTCCATCCCTTGTAGCTGGTTCTCTAGTTTTTCTATTATAATATCTAGAGTAGTAGTAGTAGTAAACAAAATAAAGTCCGATTAAAACAATTAATACATATAAAAATATTGTCCATACACTAATATTATTAAAGTGCACTGAATTTTGAAATGGTCCGTTTAAATTTTCACTTTGAATATCTAAAGGGTCTTTTAAATTATTAATTCTATCCAAATTACCATTTTCTAACTAAAGAGAGTCAAATTTCACTGGTTTTTTATTCATAACATTTTTAATTGTAAGTTTTTTCCTAATTCTACAATAAATGTTCCTTTTAATGGTACTTTGTCTTTATGACTACCGCACGTTTGTTCAGTCACTGTAGTCTGAGGAGAAACGGTAGCCCATTTATTCAATTGAAGTTTTTGAAAGCTGACTTCTCTGATACTAACTGGAATAACATGACAATTACTTAAATTTTTGAAAAATTTTAACGTTTGCACTTCACAAGGGGCATCTTCTTCTTGTATAACTATTGGTGTCGACTCATGGCAGATGAATTCTTGATCGCTAATTTCGTGACAATCGTTGTCGAAAGGCATCAAATTTTGCTCATTGAGGATAAGGAATTTGGAATTTGGTATAATTATATAAAAATATTTTCTTTTGGAGTGGCTAAAGGAAAAACTTGATATAAATCGTAATTCTTGATCTCTACAACTGGTATTTCTATTATAAATATTATTTTATTCATTTTACAGTAACTTTTAATCCGCATTACCTTTTCAAAATTGATAATATTTTTTGTAATTGGTTCGAATGGCAATTTGGAATTTGATAAATCTGTATTAATAAGTTTTAAGTGCTTCTTTCGGATCCATTATTGAATTGTGGAATATGTTTAATTTAGAAAATAAATCGTATATATTTTGATATAAAATGGCTATTTCATACAATACATGCTTTATATAATAATACTCGAAAGTTTGACGGTTTTTGTTCCGTGCTCTTTCAACTATATGTTCAATTTCAACATGAGAAAATATAACAGAATTCAGCAGTTAGTCAAACACAACATTTGTGTGCAATACCCACTAATCTATTCGTTGCTAATTGTTCATATGTCACGAACTATTCGTACATATTGTTATTATTTCATTAATGTGGGTCGGGAGTTTCAGACAGAAGTGTTATATGCACCTCCGTGTCTATGTTGGTTGTTGTCTCGAATATTCGAGATCTAATATTACTGGCACAAATGTTGTGTTTGACTGTCCTGTTGAATTCTGTTATGTTTTCTCATGTTTCATTCAACACCTTTGCTCCCATGTTTTACATCTTTTCTTGGTTGTACCGTACCGATGACGGCTAATGAGCCAGAAACATGCATGTCTGCGGTTACCACTCTTTTCAGTAGCCCCTTCTTCTATTTGCGTGCAATACCCACTAATCTATTCGTTGCTCATTATATATATATATATATATATATATATATATATATATATATATATATATATATACATATATATTGTTCAGATGTCACGCACTATTCGTACATCTTATATATATTATAGTATATCTCGACTATATTTTTAATTATAATATATTATATTCTATATTATTGTTTTATCGTTTAATTTATTTGTAGCTGTAACTACACTAATATGAAAACACCTTTAGCTAAATATAACCTATAAAATTTTTAATGACAGCAGTTGTCAAATTAATATGCCCAGCTAAATAAATATTAAATTTTATATCCTGAAAGGTAAATTAATACACAATATCAATCAACTCACTCTTTTCTCAGGGAGGGATCAAAGATTTCAAAGAATTATTCAAGATTTATAAATTTCCAAATAATTTTCCAAATCACGTATTATACTATTCAAATCGAAAGTAACTGTTTGTCCAATACACTATAAGACAATTAAATTATCTTATGACACATATGAAATTACTGTCAGAAATTAAACCAAATGTCACTTCTTGTACAAAATTTTCTATAGGATGAAATTATCAAATGTAATGAGAATGAGTATGAAAAGAGAGCCAAAAGGTGATTAGAATTCAAATTTATATATTATATTATCAAATAAACACAAAAATTAAAACTTTTCAAAAAATATCACAAACGAATACGCAAAAATAGAATTTTCTATCAAAACCTTAATATTATAAACAATCTAAAATTAGAAATTCTTATCTAAATACTTTAACTAAAAGTACAAAATGACTTATATGTCAATGTAACATTCCCCAATTTCCTTGTAAATTGTCTTTTTCAAAATTTGTCTTGAGTTTACGTAGAATGATATATCAATAATGTTACTATAATTTGATCAAATATTTAATTCATCAGATGCATCTACTTTCGAAATATTTTTTACTAAAGACCTATTAATTCTCGAGAAATAATGTATAATATGGACTGGACTCACCAAACTGGATACAGATAGACTTGTTTGTATTCTAAAAAACGTTTTAGAATATCTGGAACAATTTTCTAAATGACTTATTTAGAAACTGGAACAACACTCGCACGTTACCGCTGTAATTCTCTGCGAATAATACACGCACTGGCTTTCAAAGGCAAATTGTGTTAATTTGATAATAATGCTACAAATTACTCTGATATTCTCAAATTAATTTGAGACAACTCTTATTCCGATGTTGTCTCTCGAGATATTAAAATTCAACTCTATTTAAAAAATTCTGAGACAACTCTTATTTCGATGTTGTCTCTCGCGATGTTATGAATCAACTAACTAAACTGTTTCCATAAATAACTCCCTTCTCCTTTGGTTACCAAGAATTCTTTTTTTTTAAAATACTAATTTATCTTTTTATATACCAAGAGAGATTTACATTATTTTTTATAAGTGCCATTTTGCTAATAGAGACATCTGTATTCTGGTTTTTCAAATCGTTTTAAAATCTATCTGTCATTAAGTCTATTCTGCAGTAATGTCGTCAATCGTCAATTGCATTTTTTTGGAGTAACCATTTTTAAAGTTTCGTTTTCATATATAAGCCCTTTACTTTGCGTGAATTACCCATGATTCTCTTTGTTGTTGTTGTTAACATATCACGCGATATTCCTACATCTTCTTTATATATATATATATATATGCGTTATAACGGAATTTGTAAGCACGATAGAGGGCGTATTTTTTGACGGATCGAAACCAAACTCGCTACAAAAATCGGTTAGGCCAAAATCTTGGACGAGTTCATTAATGAGCCGAATCGGCCGAGTAAAAACAAAATGACGGCCTGTCAAATTTGAAAAAAAATCGTATTTCCTTTGTTTATCATTTGACGCAAAAAAGTTACTGAGTTTTTTCATAGACCTTAACACGTTCTACAACTTTTGTGTTTAACATTTTTCTCTAAATCGTACATTAAAACATTTATTTAAGAAAATTCACAAATTATAACGGAATTTGTAAGCACGATGGAGGGCTTATTTTTTGACAGATCGAAACCAAACTCGCTACAAAATCGGTAATGCAAAAATCTTGGACGAGTTCGTTAATGAGCCAAATCAGCCCAGTAAAAACAAAATGGCGGCCTGTCAAAGTTGAAAAAAAATCGTATTTCCTTTGTTTTTCATTTGACGCAAAAGAGTTACTGAGCTTTTTCATAGACCTTAACACGTTCTACAACTTTTGTATTTAACATTTTTCTCTAGATCGTACATTAAAACATTTATTTAAGAAAATTCACAAATTATAACGGAATTTGTAAGCACGATGGAGGGCGTATTTTTTGACGGATCGAAACCAAACTCGCTACAAAATCGGTGTTGCAAAAATCTTGGACGAGTTCGTTAATGAGCCAAATCGGCCCAGTAAAAAAATAATGGCGGCCTATCAAAGTTGAAAAAAAATCGTATTTCCTTTGTTTTTCATTTGACGCAAAAAAGCTTTTTTATAGATCTTAACACATTTATTTTAGAAAATTCACAAATTTACCAGAAACTTTTTTATTTTTTTGTTTTTAATTTGATGCCAGAATGTTATTTTGGTTTTTTGTACATCTCAAAACATTCTATTACTTTTGTATCTAATTTTTTATTTTCGGTTTTATGCAAACATGTTACTGAAATAAGCCTGTCCAATTGGTCCTGTGCCATTGGGATTTTTGATTTCTCCTTAGGACTTGAGTGCTTTTATTAAAAATATCAATTGATTCCTGTATGATAGTAACTTGTTCATTCACTAATGATCTCATTTTATTTTGTTTTGTTGAAAGGGCTCCAATATAGCTTGATCGTATTTTTCAGCGTCACTGCTATCTAGATTTTCTGTTATTGATTTTATAATTGAACCTAAACCGTTTATTATTCCTCTTTTTATTCTGAATTGCTGATCAATTGTAGGAATTAATTGACTGATTTGAACAATGATCTTATTTTCGATCATAGTAAGTAATTGAAATGTACTTGAAATTTCATCGAATTCTGAAATATTGGAAATATTAGAAATTTTACTGAAAAACATGCTTTGCAGTTTAGTATGCTTATCTTGTAATGATTTAAATTCAATGATTATTTTTGATGTATCAAAAGTTTTTACAAATGACCAAAAGTCAAAGAAATTTTGACTGTTGTCTAATTTAAGCGATAATATACCAGGGTTATCGTTTACATTATGGAAGGTAGGGTATATTAGTCCGTAACTTCCGAAGTTGATGGCTGCGAAGAACCTGCAACGAAATTTTTTCTTAATTCTTTTATATGAGTTATTTCTTTCTTATAATTTCTAGTATTCATTATCTCTACTCTATTCCTATCTAATAAACTAATCATCTTAAATGGACCTAAAAATGTATTGTCTTTCTTACATCTATATTGAGGATTTCTTTTATAAACTATTTGATCTACTTGAAATTGTTCGTTTTTGTCTCCGTTAACGTTATGCTTTGAAACTACTTTTGCTTTCTTTGATTGAAGAGCTTCTTTAGCTTTATCATATACATGTTCTAACTTATTTGTTATGATTTTCGGCATAGTCTGAATAAAAGGTTGTTGGTAAGAATATTTCATTGGTATTTCTGGAGTTCGTGTGCCCAAAAGTTAACTCGAAAGGTGTGTAGTTAGTAGCACTACGTATACTACTGTTATAACCTAAAATAGTATAGTTCATAAGGTTATCATTTTCGTCAGAATCCATTTCTCTAAGTATTCTAAGGTGTTCTATTACTGAAGAGTGAAAACGTTCAACAATAGCATTTCCTTCATGATGGCCTATAGTGGTAGAATGTACTTTTGTTTTATGCAATTTTAAAATTTCTTGAACTACTTCGTTGTTAAATTCCGTACTGTTGTCCAAAATGAATTTTTCTGGTACACCAAATGAAGAAAAATATTTAATCTAAGCGTTACTAATGTAAATCGTAGTTTTAGCTATTATCTCATATGCTTGAGCAAATTTTGTAAAAAAGAGTCAACTAATGTTAAAAATATTTTGTTATCAAAGAAGAATAGATCAATATGAATGATTTGTAATGGTTTTGAAGCTGTCTTGGTAAGCATTAACGGCAAGTATGAATTTTTCCTAGCGTATTTGGTTTTTTGGCAAATATCGCATGAATTTATACAGTTTGTGACTGAGTCTCTTAATCCTATCCAATAATAGTTTCTTTTTAAATGTTCAATAGTTTCAGAAATGCCTCGGTGGTTACTTTTACTTTCATGATGATTTTTCATTCGAAATCTGTTCATCTTTATCTTTTTACGTTGAGATGGTCTTGAAGTTGACCAACTATTCATCCGGGGATTTGATGGTGCCATTCTCTGAACTTGTCTAAAATTTTGTGAATTTAAATAATTAGTTTTACGCGTACTGTATAAGAAATTTTCTTCTTCGACCACTAAAGACATTGCCTTTTCTAGACTGTCTGGATTTCTTAAGCGTATATTATTTTGTAACTGGCCGCTGAGCCCACTAATAAATGTTTTTAATGCTAACTCATCATAACTCTCTAGTCTAATACATTTTTCTTGAGATGGTAGATTTGAAGCATTTATTTTTGATGCTATTAAACTTCTGCAATCTTGGCAACGCATGCCAAAATTATATGTTGTTTTATTTTTGAATGGATGTGAAGCAATTAAGTCTTGAACGAGACAATCAAGATTTATTTGATCTCCAAAAGTTAATTGTAATAATTCTTTAATATCATCCCATATAGTTAATTTTGAACGGGATCCTATTGAACCTATTTACCTATTATTGCACGTAAAATATATGCATTCATTTGAGCATTTATATTTGTAGTATCTGCAAATTGACCTATCAAACTTTCACAAGCATCTAAAGATACTCCTAATGTGTGTGCATTGCCATCAAATTGCGGTATAGTATCTACATATAATTTTAAAAGGGAATAATTTACATTAACTGTAGCCATTTCTGAAATTGAATTTTCTGAACCTGAACTATCCTCAACTGGAGGCAAATTCTCAATATTTATTAATATATCTGAATTACAACTATCTTCTAAATTCAATGATTGACATAAAATACTGTCTGGCATAAAATATTAAAACATAAAATGTAGAAAAATCATAAATCAACATAAAAATATGGAGAAAAAGTATATAAGAGAACAAAATTCCCTTAACAAAGTAAATGGGTTGGCTTCATCTACTTAAAACTAACCGGATTCTGCAATGTTGGCTTCTTCCGGGATCTCCAAACTTCGGCGATGTGGATCCTTAGTATGGATGAACACTTTTCAAATTACCGATATTTTCGACTTCACGCGATCGTTAATTGTCAATAAACTATTGATATAGACCGGTTTGACACGATTTTTGTTGTCGTTCCGTTTGACAATCCTACTGACTGCGCCAATTTTATGTTCACTCGCGTAAAAGTCGTTTTTAAAAATAATTGAACAATTTAAGAAAGTGGAACTTTATTAACCTAATAAACAATTAAATGTTATATTTGAAAAGTATAGGGTAAAGCGAGGAGAGATAGAACACGTTTTACAAAATATTTAATATTTTTTATATTTAAAAAAATTAAAAACTTAAAAAAATACAGTAAACTAATAACAACTTTGGCATTTTCTTGGTAGAATTAAAAAAAAACCACTTATCCTAATGGCATAAAAAATAAAAAACTGAAATGCTAAATTGGTCCGACTGTCCTACGTAGGGTAGGAGAGATGGCTCATTAGGGGTAGGATGGATGGACCTTCAACTTTTAACGTTTCTTTTTTGTTGCGGAAATTCCGCATGTTTGACAAATATTGTTATAAGATGTGCAGCCCTCGTGTAGCCATCTTGAACAAAATATGCACTTAATCCAATCATCCTTTTTCTTTGTTTTTCGGTAATCTTCGTTACACCCAACGCATTCATTTTCTAAATCGCTAGGATGTTCCTCATCACTCGACGAATCATTCAAAATCACGTCTTCGGACTCGGAAGAAGAAGAGTCGTTTTTGATTTTTTTACTTGATTTCCGCTGTATAATGGTTTTTCATTCTTCCTTTTCTTTGGATTTGTAATTGACTCAACCCTTCTTTTCTTTTTCGTTTCAATATGTTTTCTTTTTTGGATATACGTGGACGAAGATAGAACTCCTCCTAGATTGGCTCGAACTTTTCTCATACCTGGAGTAACATTAGGGACAGGCGAAATCTGGTCAAGGGTTTTTCCCGGTGTAATATCCGGCTCGTCCCTGCGTTTTTTTGGTTATTTGTTTGAGGGGAGTCTGGTTTTTGGATGATTTTTTCCTGGTGCTGTACTCCTGAACATCCTGGTTGAGGATCAGGGACATGAATATTTTGTTCCACTATTTCGTTATCAGCAGTCTGATGAATGGGATCTCTTGTTTGCTGAAGTAAAAATGCATAGTCCGGTATGATATCTGGGTTGAATGGTGATATCCCTTTTGCTTTAATAGCCGATACTGCATTGTTCACAGTTGCGGATTTTCCCCAAGCATCCCCCAGGAGTTTACCAAATTGCAGCCTATTGAGTTTTTTATTAGGATCGGCTAACACCATTCGTCGGCAGGCCTCATAAAAGTATCCCTTGAGGCTCTTAAAGAATGCTCGATCTAGGGGTTGAAGATAATGGGTGCAATGGGGAGGCAAACAAAATATTATTATGTAATTTCTGTCTGCAAATTCCAAGGCGTCGATATTGGTGGTATGAGAAGTGTGACCATCTAAGATCAGCAAAACTTTTTCTGGTGGTTTGCGCGGGAAAAAGTGTTGTGTCAACCATTCATAAAATATTTTAGAGTTGACATACGCGGACTTTTCGGACATGCATATTTGAGATCCTGGAGGCATCCCTTCAGCCCATTCACTTTTTTTGTTCTTCCCTTTCAAAATACAATAAGGGGGCAAAAACACCCCCTCTGCATTACAACAAGCGATTACACTTATTGTTTCCCCTTTTTCACCAGGGCTTACGACTGGTGCGCTTTTAGAACCCGTTGCTGCAAGCACATGTTCAGCTCTAGTATTGAGTTGGAGTCCAATTTCGTCGGTGTTAAAAAGGTGCCCAGGTTTGTCGAATAATTCATTTACGGTAAGAACATTCTCAAGTAATTCAAAGTATTTGAGCACAGTTTCCCTCGACATCCCTGCGGTTCTGGCTACAGAAGTGTTTTCTGCTTTACGAACGGTGATGTCTGGATTTCTTCGCAAGAATGACTGTAACCACACTCTGCCAGCTTTGCCTGAAAATAATAGAAATTTAGAAACATTAGCCTAATATCAAAACATATTAGAAACTTGTTACCGTCCTTAAATGTATGTTTAATTCCGAGCTTCTCTGCCAGATTAAACGCCAGTCTTCGCACTTCTTGTCTTGGGGGGGCAAAGCCATGTTTCTGCAGTTTCTTAATATGTCTGGACAGCTTTTCTTCAGTAGATTTCCCCAAACAACTATCTGGGCCCAGCCGATCTGTTTTTTCTAAGTTATTCGTTGAAATTCTACGTTTTAATGTCGTTTTTGGAATATGAAATGAATGAGCCACTTCATTTAAACTCATTTCGCCGCATATAACAGCAGTTATTGCTTGATGTAAATTATCCGTAGACCATGTAGCCCTTAAAAGTGTGTTTCGTTTTCTTGTGTACTTGTTCGGCATTTTTCTGAAACCATAAAACCTTATCCCATCTCTCCTCGCAAATGCTGGTCCTTCTCTCCTAAAAGCGTAGGATAGATGGACCGGGCAATATTTACAAAACGAAATTTTATAGACTCTTGTTTTGAGGTTATGTATGCACCAGAAAGCGCCTCTTACTACTACTAAGCACTAAATTAGGCCAAAACTTACCTTAGAGTGAGTTAATTAAGGAACAAAATATTCTCAGCAAAATTTTTCGTGTCGCCAAATACAATGGCCCCATGTAACTAACAAAAACAATGATAAACAACGCAACAAGTTGATTTAAAAAGCGCGACTGTGAACTACGGCTATGCTCACGTGACCAGATCGGACATTGTTGCCACGATCCAAAAAATTTCGCGAGTAGTCCGTCTCTCCTGCTGTGCCATCTCTCCTCGCTTTACCCTAAGTTAAAAAGATGAAAATGCCGGCTCGCAACTGGTTTTGTTCTCGTTGTCGTAAGTGGGGAAACGCTTCTCAGATTCAGCAACGTCGGCTCTTTTTTAGGAAATCCAGGTTTATAACTAACAACTGGAAATACAGTGCATTAATTATCAACGTAACAACGTATTTGCATTCTTCAATTTCAACCTCAAATACTGTTTCATAGTATATTTGTATCAAAAGAAACAAACCCATTTTCAGATGCTTAAAATTCCATTTTCCATTCCATCCGTAAGCCTCTTCAATTTCCTCACTGTATTTAAAAACTCGTTCGCCTATTATGAAGTCAATAGATTTTCTGAAAAAATATCCCGATAACTTTCAACTAAAAGCGTCAGTTATTTGAAATTCAAAGGCTGAAAGGAACTTCTTAGGCTTTTTAATAAAACTTTTTTCTCTGTAATATTGATTCGTTTTGAACGATCTAAGTATTTTGGGGTAAATAAACAATTACTTGGAAAGCGTACTAGTGTTATTTTAGATTAAATGTCTACAGAGTAAGAAAGTTTTCATGTTTGAATATAAATCTTCGGTTGTTCAATATCTATTGATTTGTTAGTACTTTTGAAATATTTATAATTCGAAGAATTGGTATATAGACGATAGCAAAATATCTTTGAAAAGGGATAGTATACAGACAAAGTTAATATCTTATACGAAGCGGTTTCAAACATACCGACCCGATTCGCGTACGATTGCTTGAACGTATTTTTCTCTTCTATTCTCGTGATAAATAAGTGAATTTATTTTGCTATTAATTACATGTGTATGTATTATCAACAGTAGACTTTTTGATCCAGTTTCTGATCAAGCTATTTTTTACTGAATGATTTATTTACATTGTTAATTACCTGGTTCAAGCCTTCTCATAAAACAGAGGCGTGTGAACAGATTTGAATAATATATTATCCAACTAGTTCACATAAATCCACAATAAACATTATATACTGCTTTTGAGTACAAGGGCAGGCCATTTTTCCCAAAATGTCACTCAACAATTCAGTTCAAACATCTTACGTATCAGCAATTAAGACAGAACCTAAACAATGTTTTCCAAAAAAATATCAAGCTATTGTGATACATGCAGAGGACAATTTAAAGTTATTCGACTACGTGCAAGGAATAGGTAATGTTATTGGTCCAAAAATATCTCGTTTGCCTCCAGAATTTCAAATAATCGAATTTCTATATATTTTGCTAACTCCGAACTTGTAGATAACATCCTCAAATCACACCCTACAAAAACAATAAATAATACTACCATAAACCTTCGTAGACTCGTCTCTCCTACTAAAAGAATCATCATATCTAATATTTCCCCCCACATTCCTCATGAACGGGTCGAAAATGTAATAAGAAATCTTGGGCTACAACTGGCATCTCCGATCTCTTTTCTTAAGGCTGGAATACTAGGCGACGAATATGCCCATATTCTCAGTTTTAGACGTCAAGCTTGCGTTTTCCGCCCTTTTGACAACTTTGAACTCCAAACTTCCATAGTCATTTCATTTGATGGTAACGATAACAGATTTTTTTTATCAACCGATAATATGAATTGTTTTATCTGCAAGCAATCCGAACACATCGCCTCAAATTGCCCAAATCCACCACTCGACGTAATGTCAAAGCCTACACAGTCTACACCTGAATCTACCAATACATCTGCAGGAACAAGTGATTCTCCACTCCCATCAACCAGTCTACCACCAATGAGCGAAGTTCTCTCGACCAAAGATACAACCCTGCTCCATTTATTGTAGAAAAACGTTGCCGTTCGGAAATCTCAAGTGACAAAGCCAGTTCTCCTGATTCTGACGATCAATCCAACGAAACACTTCCCCCCCTAAACCTTTCTCCGATATTCAGAAGAAAAAAAATAAGAAAGCAAGGTTGAGCTCCTTTGAAGAAGCTAATTTAACACAGATAACAAAACAATGTATACAAAAAGCATACCAAGCTAATCCTGAGACCTATATCCTTCCAATAGACATTCTTGAAGCATACTTGGAAAACAGCTTTGGTAGTTGCAATCCTTACCAGGATCCCTTAAAGTATACTAATGACATTAAGTCTCTTATCTCTAACCTAAATCTACTTTATACAAATCTTACAGAGAAATCGATTAAAAACAGAGTAACCCGAATAACAAGAAAATTAAAAGATCAGCTTCGATTGGATTCCTTTATTAATCACATAACTCCTAATATTTCATTTTCACCCTAATTCAATGGAATTATAACGGGTTTTACCCCCGTTTAGAATCTCTACAATAACTCATAAGTGATTACTCTCCTGGCCATATCTGTTTACAAGAAACCAATTTCCGAAATTCTCATAATCCGTATCTCAAAAGTTACACTGGTCACCATTTGATCAGACCTAACCTCTCACGCGCCAGTGGTGGAACCTCAGTTTTCATTTCCAACGATATATTTCACCAAGAATATCACCTGATAACTGAATTAGAAGCTACTGCTGTAACTGTTTGGTGCCCCTACAGAATTGTCATATGTAGCTTATACATTCCTCCCAATTACGCTTTGAAAGAATATGAGCTCAGCAATCTAATTAATCAACTTCCTTTTCCTTTTATATTAGTCGGTGACTTCAATGCTCATAACCAGATGTGAGGCTCGGAAAGAACCTTTGGAGGAGGTTAATCTGTTGAAAATGTTTTAAACATTACAAATGCTAACATTCTCAATACCGGCAGTAACACATATTTTCATGTCCAATCTGGCTCCTTCTCATCTATTGATTTGAGTATTTGCGACCCCGGGCTAGCTTCTTCGCTAGCATGGAACACCATTGACAGTTTATATGACAGCAACCACTTTCCCATCTTAATTTCCAACAACGAACAAAAAAACAAAACCTTAAACTGCAAATGGAAAATAAAGAATGCAAATTGGGATCTCTTCAAAGAACAATTGGATGATCTTACCCACCATGATAACATAGATGAAGCTGTCAAGTAGTTCACCTATGCAATGCTTTCCTCCGCTGAAAGATGTATAGGTAAATTCTCAATGAACCCCTCGAAGAAAACAGTTCCTTGGTGGAACAACTCCTGTTACCAAGCTGTGAAAAATTGCAACAGATCTCTTAACAAGTACCGCAGAACTAGGAATGATCGGGATCGAATTAACTTCAAAAAAGCCAAAGCTCAAGCTAGGAGAATACTTAAGTCAAGTAAAAAAGACTCGTGCAACAAATTTACCAGTACAATAACCACAGACACATCCCCAGCTCAAGCTTGGTCTAAGATACGACGAATGAAAGGCCAAAACAGTAGTACTAATAAAGTACCTGCTCTACTACATCAAGGAAATGTTGTCACAAACGACCAGCAAATAGCGGACATTCTTGCCCAACATTTCGAAAACAAAACTAAAATTAACAAACCCCCCTCTAACCGAATAAATATAACTGAAAATTCGGATAATACCACCCCTAACCTTCATCCAATCAACAGTCAGTTTACCTTAGATGAATTAAATACCGTTATTTCCTCTTTAAAAAATACTGATGCAGGGCCTGACAATATCCCATTTATTTTCCTCAAACATTTACATCCTACGTCAAAGATCAAACTACTCGAACTTTATAATCGAATATGGCGTAGTCAGCAGTTTCCCAATGCATGGCAGGAATCGATCATAATTCCAATCAAAAAGAATAATGTGGTGGTTACTTAGTAAGGGTCCCTCGTATACTCGACGCTTACCATAAAGGCATTATATCTTGGAGGAAACCACTTACCTAGCAACCTGTATGCGGGAATAAAATAAACAACATCACTTCTGTAAATATCACTGGGATGACGTTTAATACATTAAAAATACATAAATATAAAACCACTCGTCTTATTCAAAGTATTAATAACAACTCTCCTATCCTGGTTCGTTAACTCTTAATTTATAGGAAATATAGATATGATTTTCTACATATCTTACCTCCGTCTATAAGTTGTACATGTTTGTTTATACCTATATATATATATATATATATATAAACACGTGCTTCCACTGATAACTGAGATTAACCGTGGCCGATCAATGCTCCCTAAATACTATAATTAATATTAACCTAAATTTAAATATTATTTCTAAGTTAATGTCCTTTTGCCATTGCTGTCCTTTAGGGATCACTACAATAACTCAAACACGGCAAATTCTTTTAGACCAATATCGTTAACATGCACACTATGCAAGGTACTAGAAAAAATGGTCAACAAACGTCTACTTTGGTATCTCGAAAAAAATAATATACTTAAGCTGCGCAGTCAGGATTTAGAACAAATAGATCAAGCATGGATAATTTAATTATGCTTCAAACAAAAATTTATCAATCTTTTAGTGATACAAGTGACGTTGTAGCAGTTACACTGGACATTGACAGTGCATTCGACACTGTTTGGCAAACCTCAATCCTTCAAAAACTAATAGACTTAAACTTTCATGGTAATATTTTCTCCTTTATACAAAATTTCTTATCAAACAGATCCTTCAAGGTAACAGCAAACGGGCAAACATCTTCTTTTTATTTTCCACATAATAGTGTCCCACAAGGCGCGATACTTAGCCCTACCCTATTTATTCTTAGCATTAACGATATATGCAATTTCATAATAGCCCCAGTTAAATACACGCTCTACGCGGATGACCTCATAATTTTTTGTCAGGATAAAGTAACAACAAGCACATGCTGTCTACTTCAAAACGCTCTAAATTCCATCCATGATTGGTCTATAAATCTGGTACTTCAGTTCTCGGCTTCAAAATCAAAAGTTATTCGTTTCAGCAGGAGAAATAGCACGATCTTTCCACTTTTATACTTAAACGACGCTCCGCTTGAACATGTTAAAAATTCTTAGGCGTAACATTTGAGAAAAGATTGTCATGGAAACAGCAGATCATGGATTTAAAAGTAGCTTGCCTTATTAGAATGAATATCTTGAAATCCATCGCTCATCATCAATGGGGAGCAGAAGAAGAATCACTCTTACGGATCTATAGAGCCCTCAGCCGCTCTAAATTGGATTATGGAAGCATTTTATATATGAACGATTGTACTTCATACTTTAAATCTATTAACACAATTCAGAACACTGCTCTACGTATTTGTATTGGTGCCTTCAGGTCTAGTCCTTCCTAAAGCATTTTCGTAGAGTCATTCTAACCCCCTCTCTTCATACGTCGACAGCGTCTACTACTATCATACTTTTGTAAAATCGCAGCCTGTCCTGACAACCCTGTCATTAACCTTACCAACTCTGCACGCACCCCTGAAGGACATTTCAACAGCTGTGTCATCACTAAAATCGCTGTTGGGAACAATTAATCTTGCAATCATGACCCCTATTAATTCTTCCAATATAGCGCAATGGACCATAAACCTACCTTTTCTTAATACTACTCTAAGTCGCTACCACAAATTGGACACACCCAACGCAGTACTTGTGCAAGAATCCAAATGAATTTTACTTTCTCATCAGTTTGATAAAGTTTTGTTTACCGATGCATCAAAAAACGCAGAGGGTGTCGGTTGAGTGGTAACTGATGAAAATTCTATAGTTGCCAGATACGACTTCCCGACACTACCAGCGTCTATACAGCAGAGTTATTTGGAATACTGAAAGCTTTGAACACTCCAACAGATAACAACAGCACTATAGCAGTATACACAGATTCTCTATCATCATCTGGATACCATCACACGTGGGAATAACCGGGAATTAAATCGCAGACCAAGCAGCAAAACAAGCATGTTCCTCAGACTTAAAAATAGAAAATGTTCACCTCACCCAAGACATGAAACCCATCGTCAAGCAACTCACACTCCAAAACTGGCAAAATCACTGGAACCAACTAGATACTAAACTTCATTCAATACAACCCACCATTTTCACACCTAAATTCCCTCCAATGACTAGGAAAAATAAAATTATAGTACACAGACTGCGAATAGGGCATTCTCGCCTCACCCACGGATATCTTATGGCCTCAGAAGATCCTCCTAAATGCGAATTCTCTACAGATACTCGACTTTCTATTGAACATATTCTATTCAAGTGCCACCAATACCAGATAGCTCGAATACGTCATAATATTAATGGAACACTTGGAAATATTATTGGCTCAACCAACAAATTTAGTGACGTGATTCATTTTCTTAATGACTGCCGCCTTCTCAACTCAATATAAATCTAATTTTTTAATATTGTAACACTGTTGTGATTTACATTGTTATTTAATCTGTACTGTACCTTATATTGTTCCCGTGTCAATGACCTTTAGATGTCGAGACACGTAAATTTCTTTAAAAAAACCACCTACTTAAACGGAAAACGTCTTTATCCACGTCCTTATTTTTACTTCATTTATTGACCAATAAGAGTACTTTTGTAAAAACTTTTTGAATATGAATATAATTTATTACAATATTCACTTTATAAAATTGACGAACAGCGATAGTATGAATAACTAATAACAGAGAGAATGATTGTTACATTTTTATACACACTCTTAACCTCTCTCTTACTTAGGCGCGAAAATCTCCCATATCTCGCTTATGTTCACGGGCTGTCTATGGTTAAGGCGAAGGAAAAATTTAAAACAGGGGCGTAGCGTAGGCAACCAAACTAGCACGTTTTTAAATTGCACTACTAATAATGAATCTTAACAGTCTTCGTGTTCAAGGTTGATTGTTAACACTCCCAAATTCGTTGTTTTATTTAAACGTCGCGTCGATAACATATATAACATTGCGATCCTTGTGAGCAGCCTATAATATATATTTTTTCTTGTTACAGGAGAAGTCGGTAAAGAAATGTACATAGTAAATCGAGGAAGACTTCAAGTTGTCGCCGATAACGGTAGGACCGTTTTAGCTACATTAAAAGCGGGCAGCTATTTCGGAGAAATTTCTATTTTGAATATGGGCACGGCAGGTAAACACCTTGGTAAATATCAGCAGGCAGGCCCAAAACGAAAACTTTTGGGTGTTTTTATAATATTAGTTGTTATTTTATAAATTTCTTCTTTTCTAAATTTTCACACTTTTATATACATGCATGTTTGAACCTAATTTGATATGTTATGAAGACAACCCTGCCTGGCTTGTATTTGTCAAATCCACCCTACTTTTTATAAATTTAATAGAAAAATCCAAGGAATTTACAAATTGATTAAATTTACTTAATTTAAAATTGCAAATTTTTTAGTTTAGTATACATTTTCTTTATTCTTTTCTTGTCAAACCTGGGCATAACAGTAGTGTGTTAAAATTATTTCCAAATTAGTTTCTCTCTTAGTTAAAACCATTACCAAAAACTTTCACTGTACAGTGTGTATAATATATTTTAAAAACCATGTCTCACTCACTTTACCCATGTATCAGAAAAAACTGTTAGAAAATCGAATCGTAATGCCCCCAGTAGTACTTGTGTCTCTTTGCCTCGACAATCAAGCAGCCGTAACCCAATTAAAACCAAGTAAAACGTGGTTTTGAAAGATTACCGAAAAGGAAACATAACCAGATACCATTTTGTTTGTAAATAATCGTTCAGGATACTCTCTTCAGGACATCTTTGTAAGATAAACTACCATAAGATTCCGTCTCGGGCTCAACACGCTCCGGGGGTTTTCTAGTGTCGAACCTTGGGTTCAACATACTCTAAGGCATTGGTTCCCAACGGGGGCGATACCGCCCCCCTGTGGGCGCTGCAGCCTTTTAGGGGGGCGGTAGCGGATTCAGAAGCAAATAATAAGCAGTCAAGAGGAATGGTGAAATAAAAATGATTTAATAAGGGTTAATAAGCAGTTTTAAATTAGCATTAATAATAATACTAATAATTTCTTTTAGTTCAGAATAGAAGTATATGACTTGTCCTCGCACGTTGATAAGCGAACGCGCGATGTTCATACAAAATAACATATTTCGATATACTAAACATCAGGTAGGCATAAAATGAAATGTAACTTCTGTCATTCTGACGATGATATTGATTTATCGGAACAATTGTCAAATTTTTTAGAATTTTCAATAACTTTTATTATATTGTGGAATTAACTAGAGACCGTGAGTTTCATTTAAAAACACTAATATTTCGATATGTTCGCACACAGACAAGTTGAATCATGCATGAAATGAAACGTATAAAAGCAACAGCTCTACGAATTTTTTGTTAGTTAGTTGTATGTGCTTGGCCGCGATATATAGTCGTGAATCATAAGCTCTGCCGTAGTAAATAATCGTGAGTGATGTGTCATTTTATAAACATTACTATCTATAAATCTATTGAAAATCTAATTTTTGTATGAAAATGGCTGAATCTACTTCTAAATTAAAAAAGAAATGCCTGCAATACAGTATTGAATATTTAAAATATGGATTTGCGGAATCTTCTTCAAACAAATCATTACCTATTTGTTTAATTTGCCAATAAGTTTTTTCAAATGAAGCTATGAAACCTTCTAGGCTACAAGAGCATTTACATAAAATGCATCCTGATGAGAAGAACAAAGATACGAGTATATTCTATTTTCAAGAACTCGAAAAACAATATTTAAAACAGCCAACTATATCAAACCTTTTTGCATCGTCTTCTAAACGAGACAATTATGGGCTACGAGCCTCATATAACGTTTCATTGTTAATCGCAAAGTCAGGAAAACCACACACCATTGGCGAGGAATTAATTTTGCCGGCAGTCGAAGAGATATCAAAAACTGTTCTCCATCATAAGACACCATTTGATATCATTAAAAAAATTCCTCTCAGTAATAATTCAGTGCAAAGAAGAATAGATGAAATGGCAAATGACGTTGAAATATCATTATGCGATTACCTAAAGACTTGCAAATTTTCTATTCAACCCGATGAATCAACTCTACCAAGTAACGAAGCTCTACTCTTATCATACGTACGATTTATAAAAGAAGAAAAAATTCATCGAGTTATTATTTGCTAAGAATTTGGAATCTGATACAAAGGGACATTCTATATTCAATATAATGCAAGAATTTGTTCAAGAGAAAGAAATTCCTATTAGCAATATTTTGTCTGCTGCTACTGATGGTGCTCCAGCAATGACCGGGAGTCATAAGGGTTTTATAGCACATTTGAGAGAAGCAGTGCCAAATGTACTCGCTGTACATTGTATTATTCACCGTCAGCATTTGGTTGCAAAAAAATCAAATGAACGTCTGCATGCTTCCCTCAATAACGTTATTAAAGCAATCAATATCATTAGAAGCAATTCATTGAATGACCGTTTGTTTCATAAGCTTTGCAATGAAAATGATGAAGACTACAATCGCTTTTGCTGCTGCACACAGAAGTACGTTGGCTCTCTAAAGGTGTTTGTCTGAATCGTTTTTTCAATCTATTTGACTCAGTGTTGGAATTTCTTGAAGAAAACGAACAATTGCGCGAAAACCTGATTACGTCAAAAAAGACATCGCTTATTTGACGGACCTGTTTAAAGTATTTTATCAAGTTAATCTACAATTGCAAGATGATGATTTAAATTTAATTAAAACTAAAAACGTCATAGCTGCTTTTGCAGAAAAACTTATTATATTCAAAAGGAATCTTGGTAGAGGTGAGTACAACCATTTTCCCACATTATCAACAGTGTCTGCAAAACCGGAAGATTTACTTACTTACTGCCACCACTTGGAAGTTCTTCATGTTGATTTTACAGAGCGTTTCCAAGATATTTTAAACATGGAAATACCAAGTTGGGTTATAGATCCTTTCGCAAACACAGATACTGAAGGCTCATCAAATTTGGAAGAGGAGCTATTAGAACTCACAACTAACGAAGAACTGAAAGTGAAATTCAAACGTGGATATCAAGAGTTCTGGCTTCAAAAACCAATACCAGTTCTCTATCCTGGATTGTGTACAATAGTACAGAAATTGTTAATTGCATTTCCTTCGTCCTATATGGCTGAGCGTGCATTCAGTGCAGTAACTGATTTGCTGTCAAAGAAGAGGAACAGACTACACATCACTGAACGTGGCGATCTGCGATTGATGTTAACGAAATTGGAACCCGATATTAACAAACTGGTAACACTCCACCGGCCTCAACCGTCTCATTGATTTTTTCTTTATTATTAATTTTGTATTTCTTATTGTATTGCATTTATTATTTCTATTGTGATTGTTTTTCTTATTGATTCTGTGTTTATATTTAAAAGTTTAATAATAGTTATTTATTATACAAGGGAAAAAAGTATTAGATTTTAGCTCGAGGTTATGTTGTCTCCTTCCGCTTCGCGTCGGGAGACAACAAACCGAGAGCTAAAATCTAATACTTTTCCCGTGTATAATACAATATTTTTTCTGTGACAGGAAAAACGACGATTCAATAGTGAAAGAACATATTATTACAATATATTAAAGTCAGAATGTTATCGATATGAAATTTGAATTTTTAAACTAATAAGCTGTTGTAGTTATAGCTACAATTAGACCTGCGTTGCTAAGGAAAACTTCAAAGTAATCAAATATGTCAATTGAATTCTGTGATTTGATTCAAAAATTGCGAACTCAGTGATTGTTTACTAGTTATTTTGGAAAATATAAAGTTAAAAAATGTCTGATTCCGAGTTTTCTCTGACTCTTGATATAGAAGGAAATGTAACTTATGTTCAATAAAATATTCTAAAATCAAATATCTTCCTTTATCTATATGTATAAATATAAATATATATATCCGGGAAAAAAGTACTCACTTTTTTCCCGTGGGAAAAAAAGTAATTTCGTGAAAAGTTGTAATTTGTTACCTGTCAACAGAGATAAAATGTCAAATTTTTTTTCCTGTCACAGAAAAAACAATTTTATTGTACATTTGGTAGTCGTTTAATAAATTTCTACTTCATCATTCCTCTAAAATAAAATTTAGACATTAACTGAAATTAAAGCTAAAATACAGATCAATTGGGACGGTACAGATGATATTCAAATAAAATTACCTACTTTGGACTAACCAGCGACTGGGTGGGGGCGGTGCAATTTTTGTTCTCTTGGTTGGGAACCACTGCTCTAAGGCGTCGACGACAAACCGGGTGTTAATTACGTTCCCAGGCTCAACACGCTCCGGGATATAGTAAATTAACTCGGTTATTCATCGATGAAGCTTCCCTATCACTTATAGGCGTAAGGACTGAGCTTGTAGGTGTATTGAGATGTTTCGGTGTTAATAATATCGGTCGAGCTCTTAGTGAATTGCGAAAGTGTCGCCCTCTAAGTACTGGATGCCCAACTTCGTCTACTGTGATAATTTGGTTTGGGTAGTATCCTGTATCCCAGTCCCCGATGTTTTGTTTTTAATTACGTATGGAGGGTGTTAACTTATATTTTAGACGACAGTGTCGTTACAATCTATTTAATCCATCAACAATTTATTCACCAATCATCCCCTCGCTCAACGCATCAAATGTTCATTTCTCATTTTGTAACTATCACTACTATATGATTTCCCTCACATATTGGTATAACTGGTAATGAAAACGCCGATCGCCTTGCTAAAAAAGCTGTCTCATCCACCCATACACCTATTATTCTGCAAATCTCGAGACCTAAAATTCACTATGAAAAAACTTAAACGGAAGGAATGGCTAAACAACTTGAACCATTTCGTATTATTTTTAAGGAAAGTACATGCGATTATTGAACAGAATGACATCCCCGATTTACGGAGAAACGTGAAGTTCGTCGCAAGAAGACTGCGTAGTGGTCATACTCGACTCACTCATGGCCACCTTATGACCTCTTCCCCCCCAGCGAAACTGCGTACACGGCCAATCTCTACTTGACATTCAACACATTCTCGTAGGTTGTCTCTATTATACTAAACGACGTCAGCAGCTTGGAATGAAAACCGATATTAAGTGCACACCAAATCACTATAGCCATCCAGTTTCTAAAAGACTTATAGTTCATTATTGATTGTAATTATTTTAACATGATATAATCTATCGTAATTTACTGTACCTTATACTAATGGCCCTAGCCGTTTCAAGCACGTCAAATTGTATTAAAAAAAATTATGTGATTCTTTCAAATATGATTTGAGCGAATCTCTATTTTCAATCTTTTTCTTATTTCCTCCACCGAAAATTCTATTTTACTTACTTTTTGAATCAGTTTTCTAAGCATTTTGTATCTCAAATATTTTTTTAATGTTGATATTCCCCCAACCTTCATAAAATATTTTTGTTTTATTTTTAGAACGTGTTTTGTTTGAAGCGGAAAACGGTAAAAGTTGTCCCTGTGCGACTATTTTACTTTCTTTGAACTGCGACAAACTGTCATTAAACATATTCCCAGAGCACGAGCCGTGTTCATTTACATGAAAAAATAGTATATTGTTTTATTAGGAGTAAAAGTATAACTTTTTGTGGCGAGTCTGAATGTTTGATGGCCGAACGTTAGTGAGGCCGACAATTTCAGACGAGCCACAAAAAGTGCTTTTGCTCCGAATGAAACATGCTATTTTTTCCGCAAACGGCATCCAGACTATAGAACTAATTAATATTTAAATAAAAATTCGAAACGATTGCAACGAAGTTGATAAATTCAGAGAATAATAATTATGAAACTGCGCACTACATTTCCGTGGTTACTGGTTGTGTGATTGCCAAGTCAAAAACAAATTTGACAGTTCAATAATATTTTATAATATCAGAAATATTGTAAGTGATTTAAAGCAACAATTGGACTGTGCATTTTTGGTAAGTACTTGAGCATCAAAATTTCGTTTGTTGTAGTGAAGTGTACTGAAATTTTCCTTTAGATTATATTATGTCGGATTCAGAACCCAACTGTACACCGCCCGACGTTGTTGACATTGCTAAGGCAGCTACGAATGATTTAATTCCAACTAAGTCAAGTAGAGTTTATAATCATGCTTACGAAAGATTTCTCACATGGTGCAATGATAAAAACATTTCAAACTATTCGGAAAATGTGCTACTAGCTTATTTTTTTGAAATTACAACTAAATTAAAAATGAAGAGTTCAACAATGTGGTCTCAGTATTCCATGATAAAATCATTACTGAATATCGTGCTTATCTGAGAAAGCAGAATGAAGGGTACACTCCCAAAAAGTCAAAGGTATTCACAAAAGACCAGTTTGAAGATTTTTTAAATAATGCACCCAATGAGCAATATCTAGGAATTAAGGTTAGTTATAATATTCTAACCTGCATAAATAGAATCAAGTTTTGAAATACATACTACTTTTAGGTTGTTCTAATAATGGGCGTATCTGGAGCATGTAGATGCGATGAAATGGTGAACATGACAATAGACGATATAAAAGATTTAGGATCTGTTATTCATATAAAGATTACTGATAGTAAATATAAAAAGCCACGATCGTTCACAATTATTGGAGAAAAATATATAAATCTTTACAGAAAATATACTTCTTTACGTCCACAAGCTATGGAAAGCCGACGCTTTTTTTTGAAATTTCAAAAGGGAAAATGTTATCGCATGGTCATGGGAATTCATACAATTAGTAACGTACCCAAAACAGAAGCAACTTATTTAAAACTACCGAATTTAAAAGATTACACCGGCCATGCGTTAAGAAGAACTTCAGCTACTTTGCTTGTGGATGGAGGAGCTGATATTACTTGTTTGAAACGGCATGGAGGTTGGAGGTCGAGCACTGCCGCTGAGGGATACATTGAAGACTCTTTGTCTAATAAAAAACAAACTGCAGAAAAAAATCTTGATGTCGAATTCTTCTTCACTGTACCTGAATGCAGCTTCTCATGAGCGAAATTATGTCGACGTTAATGCAATAGAAGCAACAACAAGTAAGGAGTCACGGGAAATTTTGTCGATGAACTCTTTCAACTCTGCACAAAATTCGCTTGAATTGGAAGTGAATAAATCAGGTAGTGCATTGAATATGTGCGGTGCAACCTTAAATAACTGTAATTTTACTATTAATAATTATCATCGTTAATAAAGTTTAAAAGTTCAACTAATAATTGTTGAACATTCTACTTTTTTGTACGGCCGTCAACGTACAAAAAAGTACTTTTTTGTCCGCTCACGGCCGTACAAAAAAGTGGCGTCTGTGAAATCATACTTCAACATCATGAATTGACGTTAATAATGTCTACTTTTTTTGACGTTTGCAGAAAAAATATATTTTTGTATCACAATTCTTTCATTTGACAATCTTCCAGGCACGAAAAACTTTTGAAATCTTGAATAAGTATATTTAAGGCTTGATCTAAATTGGGTTACGAGCTATTGATTGTATGCTTTCAGCATGTTTTGTACAATAACAGCATTAATTACTTCCTTTTCATAACTTTTATACCCAACCACTGTATACAATAATATAGTCAATACCTATTTATGTGATACATTTAAAATTGATTAGGTAAGGGAAAGGGGCCCTAAAGCTGCTAATAGCAAAACTCCTATACCAATTCGTACACAGCCACCATTATCGTCATATCGAACGAATCCCAATCGACGTTTTAATAGAATACCAAATTACTCTGAATAGAATATTCTATATTGTAATGTTTTTCTTATTTATTTAAACAGTAAACTAACACTTAACTATTCACGTAAATCTAATTTATATACACACAACCTTAATTATTAATTTATATCAACACTTTACTGTTCGCTATTTCGGTGTATTCTTGTTTATTTGTCGAGATCACTTCATAAACTGAAATAACCCTCCCTGGTCGGCCCTTTATATACATATAAGTGCCTTTTTAATAGATAATTCTAGATAGCGGCTTACACAGAAACAATTGGCTCTAGTATTTTCTAGATAAGACTGGTCGCAAAAACAATGTCTAGATAAGATAGTCACAATCCTAAACAATTCTAAGAAATCCCTGCGCATCCGTCATAATTTTAACTTCCATACATGGCTTAGACAGAGTCGGATTCAGGGACTATACCAGTGTGCTGTTTCTTAACATTACCCCCATATCACGAGATCAGTTTATCAACTGGTTTCTCCCGCTGGTCGGTCCTTTACATATAAGTGGTCTTATTTTCTAGATAATTCTAGTTTGCGGCTCACGCAAAAACAATCGCCTCTTTGGAATTTTCTTTTCATTTCGGGATATTTCTCAAATGCCGGCTGAATCCTTAAAATATTTTCGGGGAACATGTCAATTGTCAATAAAAACGGTAACAAAAAATCCCAATAGACCTTCTCAGAATTCGGCGCGCTCGACATTTTTTAAACTTCATTAACATAAGGTTACAGGACCGTACTTAATATCTACTTGGGTGTGCCAGTTCGTAACATTACCCCCCCCCCCCCCTTAAATGGCAGTTCCTCCAGGAACTTTTGTGTAGCCGAGACTGGATGTTTGAATCGGCAACTGGCCCCATTTCTACACTTTCCGATCTTATGTAAATAGCAGGGCACCGTCTTCATCGGATACTGATAACGGGGGTTGTAGCTCCAAATTAATATCTGGACACCGGTATCTCGAAAGATAATCTCTACCATGTTCCTGATAACTCGCCAATCCAACTGGTTACTCGCTATCTTAGGTATAGCCAGTTTCTTCACGCTGGATTCTAACACATCGCGGTAGGTAGATCGATCTTGAAATTCATTTTTAGTTGCCACGTACAAGACGTACCGCGAATTATGTTTCAGTTTCAGTGTCTTGCCAGGGATTGGAATATGGTCTTCATTTTTTCCTAATTGCCCGAACTTCTTTCGAAAGGCGGATGCCAACAGTCGTGCGTTCTTGAGACGGGCGGGAATGTTGTATGCCGGTGAATAATCTGAAGTGACTTCATATCTAGCTTTCCCGGTACCTCCATACGCGCCCATAAATTCATCGAAGGTAGGGTCAGACACATCTCGAATATGGTTTACTCATTTCTCCAGGTCATGGTCTCATTCGAATTACGCTAGTCGGTTTTGCTGAACTACTTTTGGTTTTCCGTTGGGATCTTACTTATGCAATATATAACAAACATCATTGATCCTTTTCTTAATTAAGTATGGACCTTCCCAGGATTTCTGTAATTTTGAAGAAAATCCTTTTCTCCTCGTCGGGTTGTGTAACCCTACTTTGTCCCCTTCCTTAAAACTGCCTTCTGTGGCCTGAGTTGCATACCGACTTTTTATTCTGTCGCTGGCAATATGAAGATTTGTTCGAACTAATTCATGAATATCGTCCAGCCATCTTCTCAATTGGATCACGTAGTCTTCTCCTGCTAGATCTTCTCCAGGTCACAAGGAAGCCTCATTTCACGTCCAAACAGAGTTTTCGCAGGTTTTTACCCGTGGACTCATTGACGGCAGATCGATACGCCAATGCGAATAGGGAAAGATACTGGTCCCAATCTCTCTGAGGGCTGGAAACTACTTTGGACAGGTATTTTCCCATAGTCCTGTTCATTCTAGCAACCATTCCATCTGACTGTGGATGTAATGCTGTTGTCCTGGTCTTCTTCATTCCCAGCTCCTCGCGAATCTCCTGGAATAGATGGCTTTCGAAATGTCTTCCCTGGTCACTGTGGACTTCCAATGGCACTCCATATTGGCTGATAAATTCTTTCACCAATACATCCGCGACAGTTGTAGCCTCTTGGTTCGGGATAGCGTAAATTTCCACTCACTTTGTGAAATAATCCATTACAACCAGTATATATTTGCTACCATGTTCTGTCGTTGGAAATGGTCCAGCGATATCTAAAGCAATACTTTTGAAAGGGCCAACATTATACTGTTTCATAGGTGCCTTTCTCTTGCGATGTGATCAATTACTCGTAGCACAAGTCGTACATTTCTTTTACCAGTCCATCACATCGTCGTAGCTGTTCATTCAATAAAACCTTTCACGGACTCGCTGAAGGGTTTTCTTTTTTCTTCACTCCCAGATTACCTCTCGATGGACTGTCGTGTAACTTCTACCTCAGCTACTCTCGTTCTAGGGATAACTAGCTGTCTCCTCATCTCGGAACCATCGTCGTTTACAAGGACTCTTTTCAACAGCCCTTCTTCCGGGAGAAGGGAATACCACTGAGAACCCAATACGCCTTGAGTTTCGGTGAAAATCTTGACACTTTTTGCCAGGTAGGTCGCCGATTTTCTCCTTTCCACTGCCGAATCTTCTTTAGGCAAGTATCATTCTCCTCATCTTCTCTGATCCTGGTGGGTGACTATTCTTCATTGACTACTGTAATTCTTGAAACTGCAACTTTCTAAGATTTCGACTTGTTGCATTGTGAATAGTCCACAGGGCATGACCGTCTAGGCAGAGAGTTGGCTTTTCGGTGATTCTTATCAGCTAGATGTTCAACCCTGTCTGATTTCCCCTGTGACTAAAGTTCTTGGGTTAGAGGAGTCTTGGGGCGCTTAGACGGACTGCGTACGTGCTCTAGCTCACCACGCTTCCGGTATTTGATCTTCTTCGATTTCTTGTCTACCATACCTTTCAACAAGTTGATGATCTGGTCAAGTTTGTCATCGTCAGCTTCTTCCTGCATGGTTCTACCTTTGATCTACCGCGAGCCCTTCGTAGCTGCTTTGCATTTAACAGGTTCTTGGTTTGCAGGAGTCGTAGGACGCTTACACGAACTGCGTGCATGCTCTAGTTCGCTACAATTACAGCACCTAATTTTCTTCGGCTTCTTGTCTACTATACGGCTTCTTGTCTACTATACCTTCCAACAAGTTGACGATCTGGTCAAGTCTGTCATCGTCACCTTCTTCCTGTATGATCCTACCTTTGTTATATCCCGAAGCCATCGTGGCTGCTTCATATTCTAGAGCAGCAGTCAATGCATCGACAAATGTTTCAGGATAGGCAAATTGAAGCGTCTTCTCCATATCGTGTTCACATAAGCCGTCAATAAACATTCCATCATGTTATCTAGTGCTGATGGATGAACAAATCGAACTAGTCGGGTAATATCCAGTTCATACTGTTGAAGGGCTTCGTCACGTTTCCGCATTCGGTTCTTCAGCTGGAATCTGTACAGATGTTCCAAATGTTCGTGACCATATCGCATGTCCAACCTCTTCTTCAGCTGCTCGAAATCATCCGTTTTTTCCAGAGGTATCGTCTGAAGTATATCTAAGGCATCTCCCCGAACCGCGATAGTTAAGTTTACTGCCTGCTCCCTATCGGACCAATTATTCACTCTAGCGGCTACATCAAATTGTTTCACATAATTGGTTCACGATGTCTTTCCGTCGAATGTTGGGGCCTTGACTCGGGTAAAACTGCCAATGTCTCCTAACTTAGGGTGTGTTTCTGTCTTGCAAGGTTTCGTTTGCTCTGTCTTCTTTTCTTCCGTTGGCGTGTCTTGAGTTCTTATATCCGTCATCTTTTGATGACGGATTTTCTATCGATATTATTAGCTTCAATATTTGTAATATCACATCTTCTTCTTTTTTCTATAAACATATATTAAGTCAATCACAAGTTAGGTCACTACTTGGTCTAGCCAAAAGTAATTACTAAACATCAGGTAGGCATCAAATAAAATGTAACTTCTGTCATTCTGACGATGATATTGATTTATCGAAACAACTGTCATTTTTTTAGAATTTTCAATAACTTTTATTATATTGTGGAATTAACTAGAAACCGTGAGTTTCATTTAAAACACTAATATGAGCAGATTCCACGAAGTAAGGGTCGAGACAGTTAATTTCATTAAAATTATGAAAATTAACTTACTTTTGACGAAGTATTAATCAATTTTTATCTAAAATTTGAAAAAATAGATAATTAAACAACGTTCACAATTGACGTTTTTGACAGTTGACAATTGTTGCTAAATAGACTTTTCTATTTTCTGCTTAAACAGTGCCACAAAATACACTTCTGACACCAACAATTAATAATCAAAATAACCAGATTAATCATTTTACGTTCGCTTTAGGGGAGTTTTTATGCATTTTGATATTTCTGCACTACCCCTACTCTGAGTAGTGTAGCTGGTGGGCGCCACAAATATTCATTCCATACCAAGGGCGAAAATGAATATTCTTGCCCGAGAGTTAGAATAAAGCTATTCCATAATCAAAAACTACATCGAAGTATAGAAATTCTATAATAGTCGTAGAAAATTTTTACAACAAATAGTACGCCGATTCTTGAGCCGGCTGGAACTCGTACGAGTTCTGTATCTTGCGGTGAAGCCCACTACCGTACCCAATGCAAAAATACTCCGAAAAAATTCTGTTCGAGATCTCTAAAGCAAGAAGGGTTAAGTAGAGATTGTACTTGCGATCAGTGCGAAAACTAGACCGAAACCGTGACGAAATGAGGCAGACCAATGCATGGTGTCGAAGTTGTACATCCAATAGATATGCTTTTGATCTTTAAAATCGTTTATTTATCTTGTATTCATAATTACCTACGTAGAAAATGAGATTGTTGGTTATTTTACGTCCTCATTTTATGATAAAAGCCTCAAATGTACTTTTACGATCGTATTGATCAATAACTACATTAGAGTTCAGTTCAACAAGCATATTATGTGCAAAAATGTGTCGCCATGATGTATATTTATTTATACACACATTACGGTTTCACTCTTTTCACGGCACACGTTCAATATATTCATCTCATTTATTTCCTTCCATCGCCTATTGAGCCGTATTCCCATGTGATATCTGAAGTCATTAGTCGATACGCTGAAGGTTATTATATTAAATTCCCGTGTGCCGTTTCATCAGGAACCATTAGGCTCTGTGCCAAACATAGCTCATCAGTCACTTTCTCCGATTTCTTTTTTATTGTATAAAATATCTACTTAGGGAATTTTTTTTATACTCATTTTAGGAAAAAAAACTTATTCTTCATGCAAAGTTTTGCATGAATTATCCACCATTATTGTTAATGTATAATTGATAACTTCTTCTCATGCTCATAATTGCATTGCAGATGCATTTTTTATTTTCCCTTAGATTGTTGAATCCTGTTTTTAATGACTTGAAACTATTATTATTATACAGAATTCTATATATCGCAGCAGAGTGCTGGAAAATTACCTATACCAGATATGAGACGATGGGGCTCGGTCGTCATTTATTTACTTACGCACAATTTGACACGTGTTAAGGGTTACCGCTCACTAAAGTTCCACGTAGTGTTTCCGTGAATTCCTATTTCGGCGAGGCTGACTGATATACTTCCAGGAATTAGGTCCGTGGTTGAAGGAATTACATGAACAACTTAAACTTTAGTGTTTTAAATGGAACTCACAGTTTTTAGTTAATTCCACAATATAATAAAAGTTATTGAAAATTCTAAATAATTGACAATTGTTTCGATAAATCAATATCATCGTCAGAATGACAGAAGTTACATTTCATTTGATACCTACCTGATAATAGTAGTTATTTTTGGCTAGACCAAGAAGTGACCTAACTTGTGATTGACTTAATATATATTCATAGAAAAAAGAAGAAGATGTGATATTACAAATATTGAAACTTAGATATTATTAGTCCTATGGTGATATCCTGGATATCATTTTTCCAATTAAGATCAGTATAACTGTGCAATGATATAGAAAACCAGGAAAACTATATCTGCTGATCTTTACAATTATCACATAAGAAGACAGTTTATTAGTTGAGAAGTCCTTAGATTTAACTGTTCATTGTCAACTTCATATTGTGGGTTTCTTAGATGTCTTCTAATTTCCAATTCTTCAAGGAAATCCAGTTCTTGTTTCTTTTCACAAATATGCAGCACTACTAGTTTTGTGTTAGGTGTCAATGAATGATTGGTATCAAGTAGATGTTTCGCGTAGTGGGATTTATCTGGTTGTTTTAATCTGTATGCTCGTAAGTGTTCATTGTATCGGATTTCAAAATTCCTAAGGATCTGACCCAAATAGACAGCATTACATTCTGGACATTTGAGTTTATATATACCTGACTTCTTTAATAGTGGTATTTTTGTTTTTACATTTAACAATTTTGTACTGTTACTTTCTGTTTTAAAAGAAACTGTTGTATTCGTTGCTGAAGATATTCTCTTTGAAATATTATTAGAAATATTTCCTGCATATGTGATGGTTTTATAAGTTTTTATTTCATCAGCTTGTTTAGGAAATATTAGTTGTAATGCCACTCTTTCCTCTTTTTTACTAATTAGCTTCTTTATCATATCTCATGGATAACCGTTGGATGTTGCTATTTGTCTAATTGTATTAATCTCTCTATCAAAATTACATTTGTTCATAGGAACTGAAAAAGCTCTATGTATCATTGAATTATATGTAGCTAGTCTGTGTGACATAGGGTGATTGGAATTGAATGGAATTGTCACATCAGTCTGTGTTGGTTTTCGGTAAATTGAATAATCAAGTACATTATTAAAAATTGAATTTTAAAATAAAGAAAATTGATTGAGCTATTGTCTTCAACTTCTGTACTTCTGTAAATATAATTTTTGGGTGTTAATTATTGATGTGGTTGTCGTTCACTACCCATAAAACAAGCTAATATGTCATCTATATATCTATACCAAAATAAAATATTTTTCGAAATATTACTTTCAAAGATCTTTCTTTCTTAATTGTCCATGAACATGTTTGCTAAAATAGGTGATATAGGGCTTCCCATTGGCAAACCTTCATTTTGAATATATATCTTATTGTCAAAAGTGAAATAATTCTGATTAATGCATACATCAAATAAATTAAATATATCTGATATTATTACTGGATTAATATTTTTATCTTCTAGTAATTTTCTTACAAGTATTAGACATTCTTTAGGAGGAATTTTAGTGAACATATTAGTTACATCGAACGAAATGAGTTTACAGTTATCTAGCAAGTGGATTGCTTTCAACTTTTTGATTAGTTCTATTGAATTTCTAATTGAGTACTGAGATTCATATCCGTAATTATTGAGTATATTGTTGAGCTTCTTTGCCAATATGTTATTAGGAGCATTAACGTAAGAAACTACAGGTCTAATTGGTTTCGTTATTTTATGTAATTTAACGGTTCCATATAATTGTGGACAATGAGGATTCTTATGTATGATAGACCTCTTTTCGTAATCACTTAAAAGATAATTTGAATTAATAACAATATCCCTTACATTATTAGAAAACTTTTTTGTTGGGTCTGCTTCAAGAACTTTTACATCGCTAGATTCTATAAAGTTATATATTTTGGAATTGTAATTTTCAGTCGTCAAAATGACAGTTGTGTTCCCCTTATCAGATTTTATAACTGTTAGGTTATTATCTTCTTTTTTATTGCATTTAAAACTGTAATCTCATTTTTTGTTTGACGTTTAACTTTTGAAGGTTCAATATTTTTGATTAAATTGGCAATTTTTAATTTGTTATAAAAAAAATTATTTGAATTAGATTTTAAAGCTATTTCTGACTCTGTAGCTATAATTTGTTTAATATTATTCTTTAATTTTGGTGGTATGCTGTACTTTAAACCTTTATTTAAAAATTCTATTTCACTATCTGTAAAATTAGTGTCTGAAAGGTTTTCAAATCGTAGTGCAAAGTGTGTTGGTATGTAGATACTTACAGTTTCATACTCAAAACATCATTAAACTGTAAATACCTACATACCAACACACTTTGCACCACGATTTGAAAACCTGTCAGACACTAATTTTACAGATAGTGAAATAGAATTTTTAAATAAAGGTTTAAAGTACAGCATACCACCAAAATTTACGAATAATATTAAACAAATTATAGCTACAGAGTCAGAAATAGCTTTAAAATCTAATTCAAATAATTTTCTTTATAAGAAATTAAAAATTGCCAATTTAATCAAAAATATTGAACCTTCAAAAGTTAAACGTCAAACACAAAATGACATTACAGTTTTAAATGCAATAAAAAAGAAGATAATAACCTAACAGTTATAAAATCTGATAAGAGGAAAACAACTGTCATTTTGACAACTGAAAATTACAATTCCAAAATATATGACTTTATAGAATCTAGCGATGTGAAAGTTCTTAAAGCAGAACCAACAAAAAAGTTTTCTAATAATGTAAGGGATATTGTTAATAATTCAAATTATCTTTTAAGTGATTACGAAAAGAGGTCTATCATACATAAGAATCCTCATTGTCCACAATTATATGGAACCGTTAAATTACATAAAATAACGAAACCAATTAGACCTGTAGTTTCTTATGTTAATGCTCCTAATAATATATTGGCAAAGAAGCTCAACAATATACTCAATAGTTACTGATATGAATCTCAGTACTCAATTAGAAATTCAATAGAACTAATCAAAAAGTTGAAAGCAATCCACTTGCTAGATAACTGTAAACTCATTTCGTTCGATGTAACTAATATGTTCACTAAAATTCCTCCTAAAGAATGTCTAATACTTGTAAGAAAATTACTAGAAGATAAAAATATTAATCCAGTAATATTATCAGATATATTTAATTTATTTGATGTATGCATTAATCAGAATTATTTCACTTTTGACAATAAGATATATATTCAAAATGAAGGTTTACTAATGGGAAGCCCTATATCACCTATTTTAGCAAACATTTTTATGGACAATTTAGAAAGAAAGATCTTTGAAAGTAATATTTCGAAAAATATTTTATTTTGGTATAGGTTGGACTGCCTTAGACTTCTTTATTCTGCACAATTGACATCTTCTCACAGTCATCTTCACAGATTGTCGGCTTTTGATGATCCAGAATCTTTGTTTCAATGTCTCGAGTCCTGTGTGTTTCAATTCTTCATGGAGATGTAGAATGAGCAATTTGACGGAAATATCTTGCTTTGCTGTCGGCAAAATGATGGGATATTTCAAGTCATAAGCAATATCTGCATACTCTATTCGGCTGTTCATTCTCAGAATTCCAAATCCGTCCAAAAATGGAGATAATTCAAAGAATTTTGAAGATTTGTTAGGATAATCATGTTTTTGTATGGATGTTATTTGTTCTGAGAAATGGTTTGCTTGAACATTTTTCAGCCACAAACGTTCTGCACCATGTAATTCTTCGGGTTGCAATTCAGATAACTTCAAAACTACGTCAACTTTTATTCTTTCATTTCTTCTCTTGATATTTTGATAAATTGATTCTCATGTTATGGTGATTTGGAATTATTGCAGAACCTCAAGATCCATGCTATTGTACGGATAAATTTCAGCCATCTAGAGAATCTGTTAGCATCGGGCAATAGATATGAGGTTTCTTTCAGTACTGCCACAATTTCAGTAGTGACATCTTCTTGCAATTGGTATATCTGCTCTATAGGCCATTCATCTTCTGGTTCCTTTAAAAAGGATGGGCCTTGTAACCATAGTGGATTCATGAGATCTACCTCTTTCTTTTGTTTAGTAGCCAAATCTGCTGGATTCAAAGCAGATGGGACACATTTCCAGTTTGAAATGTCTGAAAGCTCTTCAATCTCCTGGATTCTGTGCGATTCGTAAGGTTTCAAACGTCTCGAGTCATTTCTGAGCCATTTAAGAACTATTTCAGAGTCAGTCCACCAAAAAACTCGCTGAATATGGAAAGTTGATTCCTTCTTAATCGTATTAGCAAGTCTAGCAGCTACAACAGCTCCTTGAAGTTCCATTCTAGGTACTGAAGTGACCTTGTTGAGTGGACCAAGTTTGCATTTGGATGCGACAATGGATGTCTCCACATATCCGTTTCTTGATGATCTGTAGTAAGCCACGGCACAAAAAACTTTATTGCTGACATGTAACTCTACTTCACCAGGTGATGATGAGAAGTAACATCTACTGATTTTGAATTCTTCAATCTTTCTCAGCAATAAAAACCATAATTTCCATTTATCTGCGATGTTGTCAGAAATAACTATATCCCAATCCATTTTCTTACTCCAACACTCTTGCATAATGAGTTTACCTTGGACAACAAGTGGTGCAAGGAATCCAATAGGGTCAAAATCGACATCACGATTCTAAGAACTTCCCTCTTCGTAGGGGTTTTTTCCCCTCTGGATAATTCCTCCGGAATGTTGTTGAGCCTTATAGTGAAAATGAAAGTGTCTTCATTGGTATTCCATCGTAGGCCAAGAACTCTTTCAACGTTCCATGAACCTAAGTTCAGCGTCATACTCTCAGTTAGGTAATTCTGAGGAAGAACTTGTGAGATTTCTGGAGAGTTACTGAACCAGTTCACCATCAGGAATCCTCCACGACGATGTATTTCAATGATGCTGTGGATTGTTTTTATGGCTTCTTCTACGGTGTCTGCTGAGTCCAGGAAATCGTCGACGTAATGTTGATGTGTCATTTTTCTCAAAATTCCTGGAAACTCATCTTCAAACTCTCTGCCATTATGGTTTTTGACGAATTGTGCAATAAATGGCGAACAGACAGCACCGAAAATCATAACTCGCATTTGGTAGATATCTGGTGATATATCTCTGTCCATTCCTCGAAAGAGAAACCTCTGGCCTGATCTATCTTGTTTTCTGATGATGATCTGGTGGAACATATCTCTGATATCTTCATATAAGTGCTACTAGTAGGGGATATAAATCGGGACCTTTCGACAGAAAATCGTTCAGACTCATTGTAGAATTCTTTGCTGCCGCATCGAGAACTAGTCTGATTTTGCCTGGTTTATTTATATTTTTCACAGCAAAATGTGGTAGATACCCGGTTCTCCCACTATCTCGTTCCGCTCCATCCTCAGTTACCTTCTCTGCATATCCTTTTGCAAGATAGTCATCAATTTTCTTGCAGTATTCTGCTCCAAATTGAGGATCTTGATCCATATTTTTTTCCATGCATTGCAATCTTTTCAATGCTAACGATTTGGATTCTGGAAAAACCAAATGCTCATGCTTCCACGGCAACCCAACTTCAAATCTATCGCCAATTCTTCTGGTTGAACTTTCCAACAGCTTCAAAGCTTTTGTATCATATCTGGAAAATGTTTCAGGAGATGACAAACCTGAATCTTCTAGTTTGAAGTTCTCTTCAATGATTCTTTGTAGATGCATGTCATCATGGTCACAAACGGATATAATCAGGAATAATTCGTTACCTGGCTTTGAGCAAGGACCATGAATCACCCATCCCAGCTTCGTTTTACTCATTGCAGGTAAATCGAAGTTTGGCTGGATGATTTGCTGGGATGATATCAAGAAAACATTATCTTGTCCTATTAAAACAGTGGGTCGACAGTGTTGTATACTCTTCAAGATTGATTTGTTAACATTTTTGTACCTCTGGTACAGAACATCTGCATCAAAGTCCATCTTTGGCAAAAGCAGGTTGTCAATTGTTCTGGCATGTTTCATCGAAATTTACCAACATGGATTCTTCTTCAGCATGCGTGATATCCTTCGTCCACTGTAAGCAAAGTGGGATTTTTGAACCAACAAGTTGTATTGACTTGCATATTTCTGAATCAACGTGAGTAACGGTAGACCCTTCGTCTAAAGGGGCAAATGTTTCGATGTACCTGTCTTGACCGAATAGACGAACTTTCGCGATCTTCAAAAGCGAAGAGGATTTTCCAATTACCCCTGAGAATTCAGTCGATCCGATGCCATTTTCTGTTTCTGGAATCCTTTCTACTATATTTTCCTGATCTCTATTTCTGATAACTTCAGCTCCTTCTTTAGGTACAGGATGAAGAAGTCTATTGTGTCTTCCACGACAAAAATTGACATCACAGAAAATCTTTCTGAAACATCTAGCAACGCTGTGGCCTGATAACAAGCACTTAAAGTACAAGTGATTTTTCTGAACATACTTTCTCCTATCATCTTGGCACATTTACAAAAAGTCTTTGCATTGGTACAGTCAATGGTTTTCTTTTTTGCAGAGTTTGCAAATCTTATCTTCCGGTTTGCTTTGGATACTAAATATTTTTTCTTTTTTCATCATCGATTTGTTTGATCATGATATTTGAGTGGGAACCGGAATTGACATTAACAAATTCACCTCAGATTGGAGCCATTCAGCAAAGATTTTCAAATTAACAACTTCCTTCACTTGATGTTTAAAAATTTTTACTTGACCCCAAGAACGTCTTGAAATTCTCGGTAATTTCTCCTCCAACTTCAACAATATTTCGGGATTATCAAGGTGAGAGTTGTGCGTGGTACTCATAGCAACAACCATATTTGTATCAATGGTCGAGAAATCCATGAAAGATTCAATATTGTCTTCTCGTGGGTTCGCACAACTCTTAGCCTTATTAATCTGGCTCAAAATGATCCATTCGTCTCTGCCAAAGTTTAGTTTCAAAGTTTCGACGATGGTATCCACATTATCGGGACTACAAAAAACGTCTTTCACAGACTCTCTGGCTCTTCCCTTCAGACATCTAATGAGGCGATTCAAGTTTTCTGAATCAGATATATTTTTCTCCAAGGTGGTTCGTTGAAACTCGCTGAGCCAAAACGGGAATTCATGAATATCACCATTGAAATCTGGTAAAGGTTTTAATTTCTGCTTAGTTACCAATTTTTCAATGTTCGAACTTAGATTTTCCATACATTTAGTTAGCATTTCAGGAAAGCAATTTGAAGAGCCAGAGCTATTAGGTTTATGAGAGAAATCAATATTTTCCGCTGAAGATTTCACACATGCAGAGGAGGTATTTCCTTTGTGTACTGGTTTGCAATTTGAATTCTCCCACTCCAGCGTTTCATTTCTGTGCTGTGCTGCCCTGTTTATCCAATCTGCTACCTATGGTTCATCATATTGATAACTGGATGTAGATCTCGTTTTCATTTCATCTTGATATGTAGCTCCAGAGTTCTTATTTAACCCTCTGGTAGATGATTTTCTTATTGATTCTTTTTTTTGTTGGATAGATACAGTAATTTTCTTTGAATCTATCTTTCTCTTTCATTAAGTCGGTGTAGTTTGTCATCGCTATTAACAGAGCTGTCAGATGAATTTGCAAATTCGGCGTGCTCTTCTATTATAACTGGTTCTATATGTCTACCGGATATTCTCCTTGATTCTTCCTCAGTTCCGTATCTTGTAGGAGGAACACCAAAATTGATCCTTGTACTCCTCCTAACCCTTGAAGTTTCTGAGAGCTCTGGTAAAGACATATTATCTTCCAATGATCCTGCTCGAAGGACCAATGTTTCAATCCACAATATCAGTTTCTTAGAAGATTGTAACAATTAATTATATCGATTAACGATCAAAAACTTTATTCGTATCAGTCACAGTAAATCTGACAATCTATCAACAACCATCAAAAAAATTTTTGATGACATTTTTCAGTTTCTGTTATATTAAATAAAGTATACAGGAACGTAGATTCTAAAAATATTTAACAAAAATGTATCATAATTTTGTAATTGTAAATTAATTGAAATTTGTTAATGCCACTGTAGTTGGGTTTGCCAGTAGAGCAGTGTATCTATATAAATAAATAAATATACATGATCACGGATTCAGCATTGCTTTATTTTCATTCATGATTTTACAAATATAACTGCTAATTTCGAATAAGAATTATATAAACAATAGATTTTCTTATTTTTACCAACTAAAAGAATAAAACACATTACCAATTTTGTGCGTTGAAATGAAATGAAAATACAAATGCATGTTTTTCCCCTCAAACACACACTGTATAGCATTAGTGTAGAAAGAGTAGAATGGCTAAATGATTTCTAAATATTTTTCCAGTTCACTTTCCGAATGTTATTCGCATCCGAGAACGGACTTGAATATTATTTTTTCTGATCAATGTTACAGGAAACAGGAGAACGGCAAGTGTCAGATCTGTGGGATACAGTGACCTTTTTGTTCTCAGTAAAAAGGACATGTGGGACGTCCTCAAGGAATATCCTGCTGCTCGAGTGCGATTGGAAGCGATCGCTGTTAAAAGATTGGAGAAATATAAAAGGGCACCCTTAGAAAAAGGTAAAAAAAACATAAATACACTTATATAGAAATATGATATCGACATTTCCGTTGAAATAGATACGGAATTATTTATATCACTGATAGAAATAAAATCGATAGCTTGTTAACTTAATATTTGTTTTATTTGTCAATTTGAATCTAAAAAATAGGAAATTCAGTTGAAACTTCAATTTTTACAATCTTTAAGCTCTAGTTACTTCGACTGTCAACTGTCTCTACCAATAGCAATCCACTGTACCGGGTAGGAGAATAAGCGGGTGTATCTCAGAAACTAATGATCGTTGAGAGTTACGGTAAAAAAAATTATCGGCAAAGTGGGCAAGTAAAAATGCTGAAAATTATTTTTAAGTTTCCAAGATGGCCGGCAGTGGGCGTTTCCACCATCTTGAATTATATAAAATTACGTTTCTCGCGATTTTCTCCAATGAATGTAACAAAAAAGTTTAATGTTCACTTAAAGTCGAACATTTTTTGTGGAAACAATTTTTCTTTATCTTTCGAAATAAAGTGGTGGGGGGTATTTGAATGTTGTTTTAAATAAATGCCTGTAACTTCTAAACGGCTTATTGGATTTGGATAAATTTCGTATTATTGAAAAGAGCATTTCTTGGGCTTTTAGGTTTTTTGTAATAATGGCAGCTGTGACCCACACCGCCGCCGATAGAAGGCTTTATTTGATATTATAACCAAAATATTGAATTTTCTCAAAAAACTTAACGCGATGATATGACTTTTTTTAGACTAGAAAATAGACAAATGACCAACCAATAAGTCTTCGCAAACCTCATCTTAATATTTTTTTCCTAACTAAAATTATTAAAACCGATGTATTTTTAAATGGGGATAAATGGATTTTCCTGGTTTAGTATTTTTTCAATAATTTGAGTTAGGAAAAAGGTATTAAGACGCGGTTTACGCAGGCTTATTGGTTGGTCATTTATCTATTTTTTGATCTAATAACAGTCATATCATGGTATTCAAATTATTTGAGAAAATCTAATATTTTAGTTATAATATCGAATAACGCCCTCCATCGGCGGCCGTGTAAGTCACAATTTTGAATCCTATATGACCTTTATGAAGGGGTTGTCAGATGAAAATATCACAAAGAAAAGGGAGATTAGAAGTTGTAATAATTATATTGACTATTGAAATTACTATCCATAGAAATAATAATATTAATTTGTTCCTGTTATGAAAAGATCCTGTATAAAAAAATATTTTGTTCCTGTTTTTGCCATGATTATATACAAAATTAATTCAAGGTATAGCCGGCAAATGGATATTTGGTGTCCTGTAAGAATCGTGATACAATCCAACAAACTTTTGAATTGCTGTTAGCTGGCCTGTCCTATACAAGCCTGATGTCAGCGCCAGTCATATTGAAATTTGAAATATGTGGAAAAATTTTTAAGAAGCGAGGCCTAAAAACACATCAAAACAAGACCCATGGTGGACAAAATTTAAGTTCGATTACGAAAGAACGTTTTGGAAATAAGGATATAAAAGATACGAATTTTCATATAAAGTTGGCAAAATTGAAGAGTCAACGATCAGTAATCAGAAGAGTCGCAAAAGCTTCAAGGGCTTTTTGTGCCTCAACACTATCTAATCTGATTGATGAATGCGTAAGACAAAATTCTATTGCTACCTGGGAAAATCTATTGCTTTTTCCATACAATGTTTCAAGTCCTCCTTCTAAAAATTCTAATAAAAAAGTATCTCTCTCTACTATAATCAAGGATAATTTAAAAACCTTTGATAATATAGTTCATCATTTAAATTTCTCTGATCAGCAAAACACAAATTTCTTAGTTCAAAAAAACATAAATTTATCAAAAAATGTCATTAATAAAGTTTCTGACGGCGACTTGACATCCGCAATCAAAATCATAGCTTCAGATGACAGTTTTGCTGATGTCAGTGCAGCCACTTTAACAGATTTAAAATCGGAACATCCTGTACAGAAACTTAATAGTACGTTCCCTACTCTGAGTTCGGAACTTATTCCTTTTCTTTCAACAGAAGAATTTGTGAGTAGCGCAATTAACTCTTTTAAAACAAGTTCTACTGGTGGTTTAGACTCTTTAAGACCTTCACATCTACAAGATTTAATAAGTTACAGTGCTGGCCCTTCAGGAAAAAATCTCTTATCATCTTTGTGTAAATTATGTAATTTTATTTTAAATGGCACAGTCAACATCAATATTCGTCCTATTTTATTCGGAACGTCACTATTAGCTTTAACTAAAAAAGCAGGAGGTATCAGACCAATTGCTATTGGTACAGTTTACCGTCGTTCAGTAGCGAAAATAATTTGTTCAAACATCAGAGACAACTTAGGATATTTACTTCATCCATTACAATTTGATTTCGGGTCGAAAGGTGGTTGTGAAGCAGTTGCATATGCAGCAAGATGTTTCGTCTCTAATCATCCAGACGTTAATCGGTTAAGTTTTTCTGAAAATTGATTTCAAAAATGCTTTCAATACAATTCATCGCGATTATTTATTAAAACTTGTAGCAGATATTCTACCTGAAATTTTTCGTTTCATCAATCAATGTTATCGATTCCCTTCATATCTTTTATTTGGCGAAAACATCATTTATTCGGAAAGAGGCGTCCAACAAGGGGACCCTTTGGCACCTCTCCGTTTTTGCATATCGATACACAAACTTATAAACACAATTGACACATAATTCAATGCTTGGTACCTTGATGATGGTTCTTTAGGTGGTAATACTAATTCCGTGTTCAAGTCTCTTGTCTATATTATAAACAATTCCAAGGATATTGGTCTTGAACTCAATTTCAGCAAATGCGAGTTATTTTTCTTAGAATCACCAAATAATCTAACCATTGATAAATGTAATTCTGTAGCACCAGGCATAACAATAACCAACAGACAAAATTTATTTCTATTAGGTAATCCTTTATTGAACGAATCCTTTCTATCAGCTTTCAATGAAAAACTAACCTTTTTCAAAAAAATGTCATCTCGTCTATCCAGGTTACCTACACATATTGCTTATTACCTTCTCAAGAATTGCCTATTAATTCCAAAATTAACATATATCTTAAGATGTAGTCCGATCTGGTTACATAATGTTATCTTAATCAATTTTGCCAATACCATTAGTCATTCATTAGAGTCATTAATTAACATTAAATTAGAGGACCTTTCTTGGAAACAAGCTTCACTACCTGTCTCATATGGTGGTTTAGGAATTCGCTCAATCGTTTCAGTAGCTCTTCTTTCTTTTTTGTCATCATTAAATAGTTCAAAGAATTTCATTAATTACATTCTGCCTATATTTTTCCACACACAAGGCCCTTTATTATTGGAGGCAGAAAATATTTGGTCATCAAAGTCTAACAAAGTTGTACCCGATGAATATAAATCCTTTCAAAAATCCTGGGATATACCTTTATTGAACATTGGAAAAGAAAATCTGCTTCAGAAAGCTATCAATTTACTAGACAAGGCTCGTTTGAATGCAGCATTTTCAAAGGAATCAGGAGCATGGTTGAACGCTATACCGTCGGCCCCATTAGGTACGCTTTTAGATGACGAAAGTTTCCGTATTTCTATTGTTCTCCGTTTAGGTTCTCAAATTTGTGTAAAACATCGCTGTCGTTGCAGAGCTGATGTTGATGAATATGGTAGACACGGCCTAAGCTGCAAATTAAGTGCCGCCGTTTTTCACGTAATTCTGCAGTAAATGACCTAATCAAACGAGGCCCGTCATCTGCAAAGATTCCCTGTTCGTTGGAACCGTTAGGTACTTGCCTTGACGACGGTAAACGTCCAGATAGTATGACCCTCATTCCATGGCAACGCGGCAGACCAGTTATATGGGATTTCACTTGCATTGACACTTGAGCTCCGTCCCATGTCCGATCCACATCTACTTCCGCTGCAGCTTTACAAGGCGAAACTTTTAAAATCAATAAATACAAAAATTTGGAGAACATTTACATTTTTATTCCTGTACCAATTGAAACCTCTGGTGTTTTCGGTCATAAAGCTATAGAATTCATTAAAGAAATCGGTAAAAAAATATCAGTAGAAAACAATGATTCAAGAGCAACTTTGTTCTTTATACAACAAATAAGTATTGCAATTCAAAGAGGAAACGCTTCATATTTTCTCGGTACGTTTCCCCGTTCTAAGCCTCTAGAAGAACTTTTTATGAAACCTAATCATAAGAAACCTAATTCGTCTACCACCTTCAAATTTTCTTACATTACAGGCCCTGAAACATGTGATCTTTCCTTTTTCCGAAATTCTTATTTGACATCTTCATTATCTTATTCAGAATGTGTGCCTTCTGATAATACATGCGTTGACAATTTTATAAATTATGCCTCCAACAAGCTTTTGGGCATCAATGTACTAAAAAATATGGAAAACCACCAGCCAAATGATGTACCATTCATAGGAATACTGAAGAAGATGACTATGCTAGAGATTGATGCGATTCCTATACGCAATAAATTATCTTTGACCAAAACAAAATATAAAACTGATTTACCCCCAATAGAATTGAAGACATCAAATAAAAAGGTAAACGACCAAAAGGAAGTTATTTATACTAACATTGTGACATACTCTAACAATACTAATAGAGAAAATTTGTCTGATGACGATGTGTGTCAAAATAACCCCGATGTTTTGCAGTCAAATTCAAAATTGGAAGAGAATGAAGACGTAGAAAAAAATAAAGGGTCAGAAGTCGATAGGATCGTAGTAACTGAGGAATTAATAAACATCAAATCCCTTTCTAAAAATAGTCCTAGAGTTAACAACGTCTCTTTATACATTTTATTTCGGATTAAAGATTTTCAGAAAGTGTATGAAACTCAACAAGAACAAAAGGGCAAGTCTAAAAATGATGTAGATAACGAGGAATATATTAACAAAGTGAACCAGACCAATGATCTATCGACATCAACCAAACTTTCCAAAACCGCAATATTTCCATCCAGTTCAATAGCAAACAACATCAATTCAAATTCCTTATCACGCCGATCAAGTGAGAAAGACAATAATAGAATCCGAAATTATTCGGACAATGATAGTAGTTGCGAAAGAGATTTTAACAATATCTCCATAATCAGATCCATTAGGGGTATTTTCCAAAAATCTTTGGGTCTCAAAAACCTCAAAAATATTGGTAACACATGTTTCATGAATAGTATTATCCAATGCCTATCAAACACAAGGTGGCTATTAGAATATCTAAAGGAAGACGTATACATAAAAGATATTAACATAAACATATCTAGCATGAAAGGAGCACTAATTAAAGCACTTGCTGAAGTTATTCAAGAGCATTGGTCTGAAGACAGTTCAGACAGTATCATTGAAAAGCAAGATTCCGCGATTTACTTCATGGGATACACTCAACATGATGCACAGGAGTTTCTTCGTTACCTATTAGCAGGACTTCACGAAGATGTCAACAAAGTATATGAAGAACCAAAGCCCATATTAACAGAAATTGATGACAAGCTTAGTGACATTGAGAAAGCAGAAGAATTTGGGTTGATATATCCGAGAATTGACAACTCCAAGATTGTGGATAACTTTGTCGGTCAATTAAAATCAACAATCAAGTGCACACACTGTGATCACTGTTCAGTTACATACGATCCCTTTTGGGATTTATCCCTTTCGATACCCAAAAAAACAGATCAATTACGACTTTCACAATGTTTAGATTCGTTTACAAGAGAAGAAACACTCGACGGTGATGAGAAACCAACATGTTCGATATATAAGGAACGGAGACGATGGACTAAATCATTCTCAATTCATAAATTTCCGAAAATATTGGTTATTCACCTGAAGCGCTTTTCGCAAACAGAAAGATTTAGTGGAAAACTTAATGTTGCAATAGATTTTCCAATAGAAGGGCTTGATATGAACCATTACGCTGCTGATAATGTGGCTCCTTGTATATACAATCTCTTCGCTATATCAAATCACAGTGGAACCACTTACAATGGTCACTACACAGCATATTGCCGACTTCCCTACACGGGACAGTGGCACGAATATAACGATTCAAGGGTGCTAATAATATCGTGGAAATCTTTAGTCAGTGCAGAAGCATATGTTCTCTTCTATGAACAAGATGAGACAAAGTCCCACCTTAGTTTTTAAATTGTATATTTGCATTGTGAACCAATGTCTTATTTGGTTTTTTCTGCAAAATTTATTTATATATACATTGTATTCTTATTAATGCATACACCAAATAACTGTCATTATTATAAGAAGCATTAAAGTGCAAGAAATGCTCTTTTCAATGATACCAAATTTATCTAAATCCATTAAGCCGTTTAGAAGTTACAGGCATTTGTTTGAAACAACATTCAAATACCCCCTACCACTTTATTTCGAAAGATAGAGAAAAATTGTTTTCACAAAAAATGTTAGACTTTAAGTTGTCATTAAAATGCAAATACTTTTTTGTTACATTCATTGGGGAAAATCGCGAGAAACTTAACTTTATATAATTCAAGATGGTGGAAACGCCCACTGGTAACCATCTTGGAAACTTAAAAATAATTTCCAGCATTTTCCTTCACCCAATTTACCTATAAAATGTCTTACCGTAACTCTCTACGATCATTAGTTTCTAAGATACAGCCGCTTATTTGCCCACTTTGTACTTATAAATACACTTGTTCTTTTCGACACTTCTTCCTATTAATATGAGTCTAGATACATTTATTAATATAGATTTATTCACAGCTGCGATGGGTAGAAGTCAATCAACGCCTGGTTTGGTGGAATCTCGCGGTAAAGTAGCTTTAGAGGATATGTGGTTACCCCCACTTTTACCAATATTGACCCCAGCTTATCCCAGATCTTTAATTAGTTCACCATCCAGGCTACATACTCCGGATTCTCCAGGGGCCATTTCTACTAGCAGTGGAAGAAGTGCAAGAAGTCATCATGTAGCTGGATCTCATCAAAGATCAGGTATTTCTTTTATTACATTTCGCAGGAATAGGTTAATCTAGAATGATTGTTACTGATTGCTCGTTCAGTTCGTTCTGAATTTTAGTGGTAAGCCAAGCAACATCAAGACTAGCGAGTATTTGGACACATAAGATCGAATTGATGGGCCATCCGCCTTACGTGTGTTAAAAGTTCAGCCACGTTTATCAACAGAATAAACAGAAGAGCTTTTTTAACGGATAAGCTTAATTTTGTAACAAAATAATTTTGCAAATCAGTAATTTCACAAGAGAAACTAACATTGCAAAATTGGGAGACTGAAGGTCGAACGATTTTGTGAAATTTTAGTTTTCCGAACAAAATTACTGATGAAAAAATGTTGGATTAAAAAGAAATGTATCATTAAAAGAAATATTCGAGTGTTTTTGTCAAAATAAATAATTATACATACATATTTTTAATGACCGTAAATTCTCAATTTCTTATATTTTCATGGGTTTCGGTCAGTAATAAAATCACTTGTTTAATAGTGGTAACGTTTCAGTTTATTTTATTTAAACCATTTTCAAACCTTTCCAAAAATTTTCAAAACACAATACATTTATTTAAATACTGTTACGAACTCGCACACCGAAGTAGATACTAAGTACGGTCCTGTAACATTATGTTAACAGAGTTAAAAAATGGCGAGCGCGCCGAATTCTGAGAAGGTCTATTGGGATTTATTGTGACAGTTTTTATAGACATGTTCTCGGAAGGTCTTTTAAGGATTGAGGCGGCAAACGAGAAATATCGCGAAAGGCATTTGTTTTGTGTAAGCCGCAGTCCAGAATTCTCTAGTAAAAAAAGACACTAGTATATAAAAAGGACCGATCAGCGGACCAGGGCAGTTGATAAAGTGATCTTGACAAATAAACAGTAAATAACTGAATATAAAAGTGTTGATATAAATTAATAATTAAGTTTGTGTGCATATAAATTAAATTTAAGTGATTAGTTAAGTACATATAAATTAAGTGTCAGTGAGTTAGTGTTTAAATAAATTAGTAAGTAGCCATATCGTGTATTTAAAATTTATCCCACCCGTTTATTGTTTAAATAAATAACAAAAAGATTACATTGGTGTCAGAAGTGGGATAATATAAATAAATTGCTACGTAAAAATGGCCAAGAGACTATGTACCCTAAATGTGGCGGAAGTAAGAGCAGAATTGGAAGATCGTGAGTTGGAAACTTCCGGTAAGAAAAGTGAATTAGTAGAACGACTTAAAATGGCACTGGAAAGTGAGGGCTTGGATCCAGAAACAGTTTTATTTAATGACGAGGCTTCCACCTTAATCTCGTCATTTTCTGCTATGAAGAATGATATTTCTGCAGATATCTTATCATTGAAAAATGACATTGCTGCTGAAGTCGAGAATAAAATTTCGTCTCTAAAATCGGATATTGAGAATAAGACGACAACGAGGAACGAGAAAATAAAATCAGACATGGAGAATAAGATGACAACGATGGAAAATCAGATGGACGAGAAAATCAAGGAGTTAGAGACAGAAATTGCCTATTTAAGAACACAAGACACTTCATCAAAAGAAAAGACGATCGAGATCTGCAAGTCAGAAACACAACCCAAGACAGATGATATTTGCAGTTTTACCCGAGTCAAGGCCCCAATGTTCGATGGAAAAATGTCGTGGACCAACTATGTAAAACAGTTTGAAGCAGCCGCTAGAGTGAATAATTGGTCCGACAAGGAGAAAGCAGTAAACTTAACTATCGCGCTTCGGGGAGATGCCTTAGATGTACTTCAGACGATACCTCTGGAAGAAACAGACGATTTCGAGCAGCTGAAGAAGAGGTTGGACACGCGGTACGGTCACATCTAGAACATTTGTACCAGTCCCAGCTGAAGAACGGAAGGCAAAAACGTGACGAAGCCCTTCAAGAGTATGAAGTGGATATTGCCTAACTCGTTCGATTTGCTTATCCGTCAGCACCAGAGAACATGATGGAATGTCTGGGTTTTATTGATGGCTTACGTGACCCCGATATGCAGAGGTCGCTTCGTTTAGCCCATCTCAAAACATTAGTTGACGCATTGACAGCTGCTCTTGAATATGAAGCAGCAACGAAGGCTTCAGGATATAACAAAATTAGGACCATCCAAGAAGAAGGTGACGAAGACAGATTTGACCAGTTCGTCAGTTTAATAAAAAGTATGATGGACAAGTAGCCAAGAAAGATCAGATGCTGGAATTGTGGCGAGCTAGAGCATGTACGTAGTTCGTGTAAGCGCACCAAGACTCCTGCAAACCAAGAACCCCAGTCACAGGCAAACTAGAACGGGTCGGCTACGAGGGGGCAGCACCGACCCATGATCATTCCAAAGACCTTCTCATACTGATAGCTTCTCTCAGATGTCGCAACGACAGTGTATATGTGGATGGCGAAGTAAATGGCAATAAATATGCTCTGCTGGTTGACACTGGAGCAACTAGAACCATTATACGACCAGAGATAATAAACCCCAAGAAGAAGCTTCTACCAACGAGACTGCGACTGCGGACCGCCACAGGCGAGAGTGCCAACGTTCACGGGGAAACACAAATCCAATTGGGAATTGGCGCAGAAAAGTTCACACATACGGTAATCGTAGCTGACATTAAAGAAGACGTGATTCAGGGAATGGACGTAATGAATGTACATGGTTTCCAATTAGACTTTAGAAACAGAACCATTAAAGTGGGTTCCGAGGAGGTATTCTTTCATCCATATGAAAGCAGCGCGGTGTTGGCAGCTGTACAGGAAGAGACCGTTCTACCTACACCAAGCGAAATCATGATAGTAGCACGGCTACAGGGAATCATGGAGAAAGGTACACCCGTGATGATGGAGCCAAGGAACCACGATGAAGAAGTTGGCAAAGGAGTACTAATTGGAAAAGGATTAGTTACGTCGGCGAAAGAGATCCCAGTACGTGTGATAAACGTGAATGATTACCCAGTTACCATCAAGAAGGAAACCAGGATTGGATCCTGCATACCAGTGACGTCTATAGTTCGTCAAACAACGACAACTGACAATTCTAATGCATGATTCGAACAAATGTTATCAGTAGCTGGTCAATTTTTGGATCGAGTTGAAAAAAAGGGAATGAGAGAATTTCTCTTGCAATATCGAGACTTATTCGTACCAAAAGGAGGAAAGACTGGCAGAACATCAGCCGTCAAACACAAAATCGATACTGGTAATGCTAAGCCAATTAGACAATCAGCTCGAGGACTTCCACGAGCGAAAAGAGAGGAAGCTGAAAGAATAATTCGAGAGATGGCAGAAGAAAAAGTAATAGAACCATCTACTAGTCCATGGGTTTCTCCAGTAGTGCTCGTCAAGAAAAGGGATTGAACTAAGAGATTTTGCGTGGATTATCCCCAGCTTAACAACGTGACGAAGAAAGACAGCTATCCTCTGTCACGAATTGACGATACGCTAGATACTTTGGCCGGCAGCAAACTGTTTTCCACCTTGGACCTGAAGTCTGGTTATTGGCAAGTGGAAACGGACCCAGAAGATAAGTAGAAGACTGCTTTTACCACCGGATCTGGATTATGGCAATTCAACGTCATGCCATTCGGGCTCTGTAATGCGCCTGCGACATTTGAAAGACTCATGGAAAATGTCTTGAGAGGGTTGTCTTGGAAGACATGCCTGGTCTATTTGGACTACATCGTCGTACTGGGAAAGACATTTGACGAACACCTGAAGAATTTGGAAGACGTATTCAAACGACTCCAAGCTGCCCAGCTCATGTTAAACCCGAAGATATGTCAGCTGTTCCAAAACTATCTAGATCATATAGTGAGCAATGAAGGAGTGGCGGTTGATCCAGAGAAAATTGGTTCCATTCAGCAATGGCCGCAACCAACCGACAAACATCAAATTAGGAGTTTCCTTGGACTTTGCACGTATTATAGAAGATTTATCAGGAAGTTTGGAGATATTTCCAAGCCTCTAACGCGACTTACAGAAGAAGCAAGAGCTTTCCAATGGGACGAAGACTGTCAAACGGCTTTTGAAACCTTGAAGAGGCATTTAACCTAGGCGCCGATATTAGCAGAGGGAGACTTTATTCTTGACACTGACGCAAGCAACGTATGAATTGATGGAGTACTCTCACAGATCCAAGGAGGGCAAGAGATAGTGCTGGGATATTTCAGTAAAGTCCTCTCCAAACCAGAACGAAACTACTGCGTCACAAGAAGAGAACTTTTGGCGGTAGTGAAGTCCGTGGAACACTTTTACCAGTATGTCTATGGTAGGAAGTTTTTAATCCGGACTGATCATGCAGCACCCAAGTGTTTAAAATTTATCTCACCCGTTTACTATTTAAATAAATAACAAAAACATTACAATACATATAGTTAAAAGATATTTCTTTGAAACTTACTTTTTGATTATGCCTCCGTAGAGGCTTGTCTACTACTGTACAGTAGTATTTCTTAAATTGAAAAAAGACGATTAATGTACATAAAAACAAATAATACAAACAATGAACCATGTTAAAGATGGATGGATGGATAATCGTTTATAATAGAAAGTTCGTATATATACAACTTAAGTTGTCTATGTCAGTTCTGAAATTGATTGAGTCTGGATTCTTCTTAATATTTATCATTTCTTTGATTAATCTTTTACTTTAATTTTTTTCAGTAGTTATTATTTCTACGTTGTTGGAATTGAAAGAGTGATTTTTATCAAGTGAATGTTTTGATAATGCAGTACATTCATTGTTATTTCGAACTGTTTGCTGGTGTTGTTGAATTCTCTTATGTAAATATTGGCTAGATTGACAAATGTAAGTACCATTGCAATCAGAACAATGTATTTTATATATTGAGTTTATTGTGTTCTCATTATCTGGTTTGAGTCCAGAAAAAAGTTTATTTCCTGTAATTTTATTTGGTTTTTTAGCAATTTTGATATTGAATGGTGCTAGGCATTTTTGTAATGGTTTATTTATATCGGGAATATACGGAAATGAAATATATTTTGATGGATTATTTTGGCTATTAAGTTTTAATTTGTTGTAATAGATGTTAATTCTCTGTTTATTAATGGGTTCATAAAAATGTTTAGGATAATTATTTAAATCCAAGGTATTTTTGATTTTTTTAATATTATTAGGTCTGTGTTTTGGATGTGATAATTGTACCGCTCTATCAATGAGGCCAGTGACAACACTCTTCTTGTATTTTATGGGAGCGTATAATTTTTTAAGAAAGTGCGGTTTGGTGTTATGGGGAAGGTTTTGCTCAACGAAAATTTTAGTTCATTTAAGGTTAAAGACAACAAACATTTGAACATACTTCGTCAGTTAAAATAAGTTTAAGGTATAGCGGTTCAAACAAATTTCAGCTGCACCATGCATTAAAAAATATAAAATCTAAATACGTATAATTACAATAATAGAAATTGAATTAAAATATTTGTTACACATTGCGGCTATTCGTGCGGACACATCTTAATATGTAATCCCGATGGCCAACCCGACCCTGTTAAGCCAATTTTCCGACGCTATAGAAGCGAAAGCGAACAACCAGATTGGCGTTTGAATCATTCATTCGCATATCCTGTTGCTTATATACAATTTGTAAATCCTGTTCCACTTTTCTTTTAAAAATTCACGGATAGACTGCGGCGGTCAGCTTTCCACATTTTTCAATGAATAACTGAACACGTATGTTAACATTTATGTCATTTTATCATCAAATAGATGTTGGCAGATGTACTTATCCAAATTTTATTAATATTAAATGACAATTATTTATGGATATATATAAAATGAAGCTATTTATTTTCTTAGTGTTTTTAAATGAAACTCAACGTCTCTAGTTAATTCCACAATATAATACAAGTTATTGAAAATTCTAAAAAATTGACAATTGTTTCGATAAATCTATATCATCGTCAGAATGACAGAAGTTACATTTCATTTTATGCCTACCTGATGTTTAGTAGTTATTTTTGGCTAGACCAAGAAGTGACCTAACTTGTGATTGACTTAATATATGTTAATAGAAACAAGAAGAAGATGTGATATTACAAATATTGAAGTTTGACATTATTACCCCTATGGTGATATCCTAGATATCATTTTTCCAATTAAGATCAGAATAACTGTGCAATGATATAGAAAACCAGGAAAACTATATTTGCTGATCTTTACAATTATCACTTAAGGAGACAGTTTATTAGTGGAGAATTCCCTAGATTTAACTGTTCATTGACAACTTCATGTTGTGGGTTTCTTGAATGTCTTCTAATTTCCAGTTCTTCAAGGAAATCCAGTTCTTGTTTCTTTTCACAAATATGCAGCACTTCTAGTTCTGTGTTAGGTGTCAATGAATGATTGGTGTCAAGTAGATGTTTTGCGTAGTGGGATTTATCTGGTTGTTTTAATCTGTATGCTCGTAAGTGTTCATTGTATCGGATTTCAAAATTCCTAAGGATCTGACCCAAATAGACAGCATTACATTCTGGACATTTGAGTTTATATATACCTGACTTCTTTAATAGTGGTATTTTTGTTTTTACATTTAACAATTTTGTACTGTTACTTTCTGTTTTAAAAGAAACTGTTGTATTCGTTGCTGAAGATATTCTTTTTGAAATATTATTAGAAATATTTCCTGCATATGTGATGGTTTCATAAGTTTTAATTTCATCAGCTTGTTTAGGATATATTAGTTGTAATGCCACTTTTTTCTCTTTTTTACTAATTAGTTTATTTATCATATCTAATGGATAACCGTTAGATGTTGCTATTTGTCTAATTGTATTAATCTCTCTATCAAAATTACATTTGTTCATAGGAACTGAAAAAGCTCTATGTATCATTGAATTATATGCTGCTAGTCTGTGTGAGACAGGGTGGTTAGAATTGAATGGAATTGTCACATCACTCTGTGTTGATTTTCGGTAAATTGAATAATCAAGTACATTATTAACTCTTTGAATTTTTAAATCAAGAAAATTGATTGAGCTTTTTTCTTCAATTTCTAATGTAAATTTAATTTTCGGGTGTAAATTATTGATGTGGTTGAAAAACACATCTAATTGTCGCTCACTACCCATAAAACAAGCTAATATGTCATCCACATATCTATACCAAAATAAAATATTTTTCGAAATATTACTTTCAAAGATCTTTCTTTCAAATTGTCCATAAAAATGTTTGCTAAAATAGGTGATATAGGGCTTCCCATTGGTAAACCTTCATTTTGAATATATATCTTATTGTCAAAAGTGAAATAATTCTGATTAATGCATACATCAAATAAATTAAGTATATCTGATATTATTCCTGGATTAATATTTTTATCTTCTAGTAATTTTCTTACAAGTATTAGACATTCTTTAGGAGGAATTTTAGTGAACATATTAGTTACATCGAACGATATGAGTTTATAGTTATCTTGCAAGTGGATTGATTTCAACTTTTTGATTAATTCTATTGAATTTCTAATTGAGTACTGAGATTCATATCCGTAAGTATTGAGTATATTGTTGAGCTTTTTTGCCAAAATATCATGAGGAGCATTAACATAAGAGACTACAGGTCTAATTGGTTTCGTTATTTTATGTAATTTAACTGTTCCATATAATTGTGGACAATGAGGATTCTCATGTATGATAGACCTCTTTTCGTAATCATTTAAAAGATAATTTGAATTATTAACAATATCCCTCACATTATTAGAAAACTTCTTTGTTGGGTCTGCTTTAAGAACTTTTACATCGCTGGATTCTATAAAGTTATATACTTTGGAATTGTAATTTTCAGTCGTCAAAATGACAGTAGCATTCCCCTTATCGGATTTTGTAACTGTTAGATTATTATTCTCTATCTTTTTTATTGCGTTTAAAACTGAAATGTCATTTTTTGTTTGACGTTTAACTTTTGAAGGTTCAATATTTTTGATTAAATTGGCAATTTTTAATTTCTCATAAAGAAAATTATTTGAATTAGATTTTAAAGCTATTTTTGACTCTGTAGCTATAATTTGTTTAATATTATTCGTAATTTAGGTGGTATGCTGTACTTTAAACCTTTATTTAAAAATTCTATTTCACTATTTGTAAAATTAGTGTCTGAAAGGTTTTCAAATCGTGGTGCAAAGTGTGTTGGTATGTAGGTACTTACAGTTTCATGATGTTTTGAGTATTGAATTTTATGTTGTGTGTGTTCAAGATTCTGTAGCTTCTTTTCTTGATTCTTAAATTTCATATGCTTCATAGTGCTGATATTTTCTCTAATTTTGTCATCCAAACAGTCAAATTCTACTGGATGTAATTGGAATGTGAGTTCTGAATGTACAACTTTTATGTAGTTGTCTAAGGAGTCTCTAACTTTGAACCATTTCTTACATTACAAATTATAGCTACAGAGTCAGAAATAGCTTTAAAATCTAATTCAAAAAATTTTCTTTATGAGAAATTAAAAATTGCCAATTTAATCAAAAATATTGAACCTTCAAAAGTTAAACGTCAAACAAAAAATGACATTTCAGTTTTAAACGCAATAAAAAAGAAGATAGAGAATAATAACCTAACAGTTACAAAATCCGATAAGGGGAATGCTACTGTCATTTTGACGACTGAAAATTACAATTCCAAAGTATATAACTTTATAGAATCCAGCGATGTAAAAGTTCTTAAAGCAGACCCAACAAAGAAGTTTTCTAATAATGTAAGGGATATTGTTAATAATTCAAATTATCTTTTACATGATTACGAAAAGAGGTCTATCATACATAAGAATCCTCATTGTCCACAATTATATGGAACAGTTAAATTACATAAAATAACGAAACCAATTAGACCTGTAGTCTCTTATGTTAATGCTCCCAATGATATATTGGCAAAAAAGCTCAACAATATACTCAATACTTACGGATATGAATCTCAGTACTCAATTAGAAATTCAATAGAACTAATCAAAAAGTTGAAATCAAACCACTTGCAAGATAACTATAAACTCATATCGTTCGATGTAACTAATATGTTTACTCAAATTCCTCCTAAAGAATGTCTAATACTTGTAAGAAAATTACTCGAAGATAAAAATATCAATCCAGGAATAATATCAGATATACTTAATTTATTTGATGTATGCATTAATCAGAATTATTTCACTTTTGACAATAAGATATATATTCAAAATGAAGGTTTACCAATGGGAAGCCCTATATCACCTATTTTAGCAAACATTTTTATGGACAATTTAGAAAGAAAGATCTTTGAAAGTAATATTTCGAAAAATATTTTATTTTGGTATATATATGTGGATGACATATTAGCTTGTTTTATGGGTAGTGAGCGACAAATAGATGTGTTTTTCAACCACATCAATAATTTACACCCGAAAATTAAATTTACATTAGAAATTGAAGAAAATAGTTCAATCAATTTTCTTGATTTAAAAATTCAAAGAGTTAATAATGTACTTGATTATTCAATTTACCGAAAACCAACACAGACTGATATGACAATTCCATTCAATTCTAACCACTCTGTCTCACACAGACTAGCAGCATATAATTCAATGATACATAGAGCTTTTTCAGTTCCTATGAACAAATGTAATTTTGATAGAGAGATTAATACAATTAGACAAATAGCAACATCTAACGGTTATCCATTAGATATGATAAATAAACTAATTAGTAAAAAAGAGAAAAAAGTGGCATTACAACTAATATATCCTAAACAAGCTGATGAAATTAAAACTTATGAAACCATCACATATGCAGGAAATATTTCTAATAATATTTCAAAGATAATATCTTCAGCAACGAATGCAACAATTTCTTTTAAAACAGAAAGTAACGTTAGTACAAAATTGTTAAATGTAAAGACAAAAATACCACTATTAAAGAAGTCAGGTATATATAAACTCAAATGTCCAGAATGTAATGCTGTCTATTTGGGTCAGACCCTTAGGAATTTTGAAATACGATACAGTGAGCACTTACGAGCTTACATATTAACAACCAGATAAATCCCACTACGCAAAACATCTACATGACTTCTTGGTCTAGCCAAAAGTATAACTACTAAACATCAGGTAGGCATAAAATGAAATGTAACTTCTGTCATTCTGACGATGATATTGATTTATCGAAACAATTGTCAATTTTTTAGAATTTTCAATAACTTGTATTATATTGTGGAATTAACTAGAGACCTTGAGTTTCATTTAAAAACACTAATATGAGCATATTCCACGAAGTAAGGGTCGAGACAGTCAATTTTATTTATTTTCTTGTAATTTATTAGTAGTTAAAAATACAAAGGGAAGTGTTTTAAAGCGCGTTGATTAGAAACCGTTTTGAAAGGCCGAAGGCAATTTTGTAACCTGACAAGAGCTCTGTTGAAGACACTACCAATTTTTAATTGCTGACTCGGTTTGCGATACCCATGTTATCCTCTTCAGAATTATCTAATCGAAAGATACATTTTAAATTACATAAATGCACATTCAAATAAGTACAGATCTTAAGTACACTATTATAAAATAAACGATTTTAAAGATTAAAACTAACTTTTCCGCATTTGTGGCCCTAAACAATATTCTATCATGAAAAAAACGTAGAAATTTTTTTTTCGAAATTCCTATTTTTGGGATAACCCAATACTTTTCTCGCATATTAGATAGGTTGGGCGGAAAAGTAATACATAATATTTGTGTTCGCGCAACCCTCTTATTTTTCCATAAAATTCGGCGCGCCGCTCATGAATTAATTTCCGTTCAAATTTAATACTATTTTTCTTGTGGACTCTAATGCAAGACTAGTTTTATTATTATCATTATGGCTTTCGTTGGAGGGACAACTCTTTTCCGAAATATATTTTGACTAATTTCTCATTGTTAAACCGCTTTTAAATCAGTTAAAACTGCGACGTGTGTTAATTCTCATAAAATGCAAATATAGAAATTGCATCAACATTATTTCGTCTCACTAAGGGCAAGAATTACACTAAAAGCAAAACGATCGATCGTTCAAGCTGATGAATGAGTTGCAGAAACCGTCATCTTCTGGTAAGTCCCTTTAAATTAAAGTTGTATTTGTTGACGATTCGCTAACTGCATATAACATTGTTCAAATACAGTCCATTTTCAAGACGTAGTGCTTACAATTTGATAAGACCCATCTATCCCATATGCGCTAAGAAATTAGTTCAAAACCAAAAAAATTGCTGCCATTTTTCTCATAAATGGTAGATATTATTTTAAAAAAAGGTGAGACAAAAATTGTACTAAATAAAATTGTCTACAAAAATTATTTCAGAGATAATATCGCGATCCCGAAAGTTAACGAAGTCATATTTTAATATAATATTACTAGCTTTTGCCCCGCGTGGTGAAACATCAGATATCTTAGAGGGTACAATCAAATAATTCCTAGAATATACCTTTTCAATATCTATATATATATATATATATATATATATACATATATATATATATATATATATATATATATATATATATTCAGTTAAATTTATTTTATATGGCCTCGAATTTCATGAAGTAACAAACGAAGATGATAGCACTCTGTATTATTTGGGTGGACCGTATATACTCTGCCGAGAGCCCGCTCTTCTTCACATCCGCTTCGGTTTTTCTACTTTCAAATTGACCGTTCTCCCAAACATAATGTTACGAAACAACACACTGGTATAGTCCCTGAATCCGACTCTGTGTAAACCATGTATGAAAGTTAAAATTATGTCGGATTGTGACTATCTTATCTAGACATTGTTTTTGTGACCAGTCTTATCTAGAAAATGCGAGAGCCAATTGTTTTTGTGTGAGCCGCAATCTAGAATTATCTAGTAAATAAGGCACTACTATATATAAAGGACCGACCAGCGGAGAAGTTAAATATAGTTGATAAAGTGATCGCGACAAATAAATAAGGACACACCGAAATAGCGAACAGTAAAGTGTTGATATAAATTAATAATTAAGTTTGCGTGCATATAAATTAAGTGTTAGTAAGTAGTTTATTGTTCAAATAAATTAAGTAAGTGAACCCACCGAGTGTTTAAAGTTTATACCACCCGTTTACTGTTGAAATAAATAATAAAAACCTTACATTGGTGTCAGAAGTGGGATATTATAAATAAATTGCTACGTAAAATGGCCGAGAGACTATGTGACTTGAAAGTGGCTGAGTTAAGAGCAGAATTGGAAGATCGTGAGTTGGAAACGTCCGGTAAGAAAAGAGTGAATTAGTAGAAAGACTAAAAGTGGCACTGGAAAATGACGGCTTTGATCCAGAAATCGTTTTATTTACTGGCGAGGCTTCCACCTTAATCTCGTCTATTTCTGCTAATATTTTTGCTTACATGGACGAGAAGATTTCTGCCATGGAAGAGAACATGGACGAGAAGATTTCTGCTATGAAGAACGACATTTCTGCTAACATGGACGAGAAGATTTCTGCTATGAAAAACGATATTTATGCTTTGAAGAATGATATATCTGCCGATATCTTATTAATGAGTAACGACATTGCCGCTGACGTTGAAAATGAAATTTCGTCTCTAAAATCTGAAATCGAGAATAAGATTACAACGATGGACGAGAAGATTGAGAATAAGAAGACAACGATGGACGAGAAAATCAAGGAGTTGGAAAAAAAGATGACAGTTATAAGAACTCAAGACACGCCAGCGGAAGAGAAGAAGATCGAGCAAACAAAACCTTGCAAGCCAGAAACACACCCTAAGTTAGAAAATATTGGTAGTTTTACCCGAGTCAAGGCCCCAACGTTCGATGGAAAAATATCGTGAACCAATTATGTGAAACAATTTGAAGCAGCCGCTAGAGTGAATAATTGGTCCGACAAGGAGAAAGCAGTGAACTTAACTATCGCGCTTCGGGGAGATGCCTTAGATGTACTTCAGACGATACCTCTGGAAGAAACGGACGATTTCGAGGAGCTGAAGAAGAAGTTGGACATGCGATATGGTGGTCATGAACATCTACAGCATTTGTACCAATCTCAGCTGAAGAACCGAAGGCAGAAACATGATAAATTGCTTCAAGAATATGAAGTGGACCATGCCCGACTAGTTCTATTTGCTTATCCGTCAGCACCAGAGAACATGATGGAATGTCTGGGCATCCAGGCCTTTATTGATGGCTTACGTGACCCCGATATGCAGAGGACGCGTCGTTTAGCCCATCCGAAAACATTGGTCGATGCATTGACAGCTGCTCTTGAATATGAAGGATACAACAAAGGTAGGACCATACAGGAAGAAGGGGACGATGACAAACTTGAACAGATCGTCAACTTGTTGAAAGGTATGGTAGACAAGAAGCTGAAGAAAATCAGGTGCTGTAATTGTGGCGAGTTAGAGCATGCACGCAGTTCGTGTAATCGTTCTACGGCTCATGCAAACCAAGAACCTCTTAAATGCAAAGCAGGCACGAAGAGCTCGCGTTACAACAAAGGTAGGACCATGCAGGAAGAAGATGACGATGACAAACTTGACCAGATCGTCAACTGGCTGAAAGGTATGTCAGACAAGAAGTCCAGGAAGATCAAATACCGGAACTGTGGCGATCTAGAGCACGTACGCAGTCCGTCTAAGCGCCCCAAGACTCCTGCAACCCAAGAATTCCAGTAACAGGGGAAATAAAACAGGGGTGAACATCGAGCTGACGTGAATCACCGAAAAGCCAACTCTTTGCCTAGACGGTCATGCCCTGTAGACTATTCACAATGCAACAAGTCGAAATCTAAGGAAGTTGCAGTTTCATGAATTACAGTAGTCAATGAAGAATGGTCACCCACCAGGATCAGAGAAGATCAGGAGAATGATCCTTGCCTAAAGAAGATTCGGCAGTGGAAGAAAGAAAACCGGCGACCTACCTGGCAAAAAGTGTCAAGATTTTCACCGAAACTCAAGGCGTATTGGGCTCATTGGGACTCCCTTGTCCTGGAAGAAGGGCTGTTGAAAAGAGTCCTTGAAAACGATGATGGTTCCGAGATGAGGAGGCAGCTAGTTATCCCTAGAACGAGAGTAGCTTAGGTGTTGAAGAAGTTACACGACAGTCCGTCGGAAGGTCATCTGGGAGTGAAGAAAACCCTTCAGCGAGTCCGTGAAAGGTTTGATTGGATGAACAGCTCCGACGATGTGAAGGACTGGTGTAAGAAATGTACGACTTGTGCTACGAGTAATGGACCACATTGCAAGATAAAGGCACCTATGAAACAGTATAATGTTGGAAGCCCGAAAGGATTGCTTTATATATCGCTGGACCATTTCCGACGACAGAAAATGGTAGCAAATACATACTGGTGGTAATGGATTATTCCATAAAGTGGGTGGAAACTTACGCTATCCCGAACCAAGAGGCCACAACTGTCCCGGATGTATTGGTGAAAGAATTTATCAGCCGATATGGAGAGCCATTGGAAGTCCACAGTGACCAGGGAAGAAATTTTGAAAGCCATCTATTCCAGGAGATATGCGAGAAGCTGGGAATGAAGAAAACCAGGACAACAGCATTATATTCACAGTCAGATAGAATGGTCGAGAGAATGAACAGGACTATTGGAAAATATCTGTCCAAAGTAGTTTGCAGCCATCAGAGAGATTAGGACCAGTATCTTTCCCTATTCGCTTTGGCTTATTGATCTGCCGTCAATGAGTCCGCGGGTGAAACAACTGCGAAAATCCTGTTTGGACGTGAAATGAGCCTTCCATGTGACCTGGAATTTGGCTGTCGGCCTGGAGAAGGTCTGGCAGGAGAAGACTACGTGATCCAATTGAGAAGAACGCTGGACGATATTCATGAATTAGTTCGAACAAATCTTCAAGTTGCCAGCGACAGAATGAAAAGTCGGTACGACACGCAGGCCACAGAAGACGGTTCTAAAGAAGCGAACAAAGTATGGTTACACAACTCCAAAATTACAAAAATCCTGGGAATGTCCATACTTAATCAAGAAAAGGATCAATGATGTTATATATGACCTAGAGAAAGGAGTAAACCATATTCGAGATGTGTCTGACCCTACCTTCGATGAGTTTATGGGCCCGTATGGAGGTACCGGGAAAGCTAGATATGGAGTCACTTCAGAACAACGACAAGATTTGTTTACTCTCCCGAAAGATTATTCACTGGCATACAACATCCCCGTCCGTCTCAATAACGCACGAGGGTTGGCAGTCGTCTTCCGATAGAAGTTCGGACAATTAGAAAAACTTGAAGACCAGATTCCAGCCCCTGGCAAGACACTGAAACTGAAACATAATTCGCGGTACGTCTTCTACGTGGTATCTAAAAATGAATTTCAAGATCGATCTACCTACCGCGATGTGTGGGAGGCACTTCGAAACCTCCGAGACCATGTGTTAGAATCCAGCGTGAAGAAACTGGCTATGTCTAGGATAACGAGTAACCAGTTCGATTGGCGAGTTATCAGGAACATGGTTCGAGATACCGGTGTCCAGATATTAATTTACAGCTACAACCTCCGTTATCAGTATCCGATGAAGACGGTGCCCTGCTATTTCCATAAAATCGGAAAGTGTAGAAATGGGGCCAGTTGCCGATTAAAACATCCAGTCTCGGCTACATAAAAGTTCCAGGAGGAACTTCCATTTAAGGAGGGGGTAATGTTACGAAACAGCACACTGGTACAGTCCCTAAATCCAACTCTGTCTAAGCCAGTTATGAAAGTTAAAATTAAGGCGGACGCGCAGGGATTGTTTACGGTTGTGACTATCTTATCTGAACATTGTTTTTGTGACCAGTCTTATCTAGAAAATGCCAGAGCCAATTGTTTTTGTGTAACCCGCAATCTAGAATTATCTAGTAAAAAAGGCACTATTATATAAAGGAGCGACCAGGGAGAGTTAGTTTAGTTTATAAAGTGATCTCGATAAATAAACAAGAACACACCAAAATAGCGAATAGTAAAGTTTTGATATAAATTAATAATTAAGTTTGTGTGTATATAAATGAAATGAAAGTGAATAGTTAAGTATATATAAATTAAGTGTTAGCGAGTAGTTTAGTGTTTAAATAAATTCGTAAGTAGCCATACCGTGTGTTTAAAATTTATCCCACCCGTTTACTGTTTAAATAAATAAGAAAAACATTACAATAACAATGCAATCAATCAGAATAATAAAATTAATTTGCATAATTCTAATCATTTAATATCATATAATATTATCAATAAATAAATGAAATAAAAAAATATATAACTATCACTCGATACTTATAATTTCAGCACACCAAATTTTATTTGTAGGACAAAATTTGTGACAGATTCTTGTCTCGATTCATTGAAAAAATCAGTAAACAGCTGACAAAATGAAACATCGTCAACAAATCAAATGACAGATGACGTTCAAACTCCGCTTGCGTGTACCAACTTAACGATTAAAACAATTTCGTCAATACCTTCGAGCCTTAGACTAGGAAAGAGAGGGGACTCGTAACGCTGTCAACTATTGTGATACCAATGCCCACCAAGTCATAAGCTTCATTGTCGTTATATGATAGTTCTAAAGGACTAAAATTTCTATTTTATAAATTAAACTTTATACATGGGAAATTTGAAAATAAAACTATATTGATTTATTTAACTTATATCAAAATTGTAGGCGTTAGTAATTATGATCTTTTGGGGTTAGGAATTCCGAGAAACTGAACAATAAATTCGTTAATTTTCAATGCAAAAGTTTCGTAATGTCTTTTCTACTAACATAATTGAATTTATTATGATATACGTTTTAACTCACTAGTGGGGTTTTATGATTAGAAGCTTATTATTTAAGATATAAAGAAAAAAGTAGCTACCAAAAAAATAAGTTAGAAATAACTTACCTATGAAACGAAATTTCAGGTTCTTTCTTTCTGCTAGAACTCTTACACTGGTAATCACAACAATTAACCATCTTAACAAAATCAAAAGTCTATTTTGAAATCACTTTAATCGCTCAATAATCGCAAAAAACTCTCTGGTGTTCACTATAGTGTTGACCACCAAAAAATGGCGTCGGCTTTGAAATATGCATCAAACCGTCACCACAGCTTGCATAGAGAGTTACGCGTCCCCTCTCTTTCCTAGTCTAGCCTTTGAGCTGTCTTTTCAATCGATTCCAAGTACTTTCCTCTTACAACATTACCAACTTAAATTTTAATAATTTCAGGTACAACTTTGCAATGTGACAGTATGACTCAACTTGTGTCAGCGTCTGATGCCACGAGTCCTGTGCTCGGATCTCACGAAGCGTTAGAAAGTGAAATAAAGCGTTTAAGAGAACGTCTGCAGACGGTAGAATCAGAAAATACGGCGATGAGCATCAAGCTCAATCAGCAACAATGGGAACTTGAAAACCGATTAGCGGAAATTGAAATGCAGATTTGTGGATCAAGGTAAATGTTAACTTCATTCCTATATTGAAAACAATATTTTTTGTGATTAATTATTGCATTATATTTTGTCGATGTTACATAAATGAGTATTTATAAAGTAATTTCAATGGAGAAAATGATTTTATTTATCATGACGCTTCAAATATTTTTCTAAACTCCCGCTAATTTTTGCCAATTTCTCCTTGAGTTTCGCTCCTTAAAGTGGAGATAAATGGTAGTCTGATTTGATTTTTTAGTACGAAAGCATTTGATCAACAAATTCCCTACTTTGGGTATCTCAGGTGATGTGAATTTCCAGGAACAAATATTTTCAAAAGAGTAGATAACTAAATAGAACACAACAAAAAGGTAAACGGTATAACAAGAATAAGATGAACTCGCTAAAGGAGATGATGAAAGAACTTATGAAAGATACAAAAACATTTTAGTTACTTTCTGAATAAATTAATATTTCTTAAGCCAGATTTTGTCCCAAATGAATCATTCGGCTGGACCATAAGCTAATTAGGGAATGTAATCTTGCAGCAAAGTCATGAGTCTCGTTATTTGTAAGATTCGAGGTGTAATCTTGCAAGATTTCGCAAAATTATATATACTTTATTTGAATTTGTATACGATCTTCAGCTGTGTCAAACTTTAATTGATTTTAAATACTTATATATAATGTTTACTAAATTGTTGTTAAAAATGTTTGGTTACTTCTGGAGACCTGTGGCATTCTGCCACCCTTGCATTTTATAGTTACGCCAATGGCTAGCGGAAATTTGTGGTGGGGAGCTGGGTATCTTTATATAACATTTAAAAATATTCATTTTTTTATAGGTCGTCAAGCAGTCTAGCAGAAGAAGAAAATGAACGAAACAGAGAGAGCATCATTTAACAACAAAATCCGCTGCCTTATCAAATTTTGCAAGCTTTCGTGCAATATATTGTGTAATGGCGGCGAAATGAAACTTTCATTAACATTTATGGATGATTATAGTGAATTTTCAATTGAACAAACTTTTATAAGTGTCCCGCAGTGGTGCCAACAAACTACGAAACATTGAGGAAAACTTTATTCAAAAATCGAATATTTTAGGATCTCGTCTTTCATTGTTTATAGATTAGCATCACGAGAGACAAACAACACGATTTATGTTCTGTTTGTTACATGGAGATTATTGTTGGTAATGTTGATCCAAAATACAATTCAGTACAATTTCTTGAATAATATATTTGGTAAAGTAAGAAAATGAGAAAAATTACAATTTTTGCCATTGAAAAGAAAATCGATAATTATTTTACAGTAGACAAAAGTTTTTATTATCCAATCAAAGTGTACAGTGATATTTTGACAAGAAGAACATCAAAAATTAAAATTTAGCAATCACAAATCGATTTTAAAACTTGACCTAAGGTTAATATTTACATGTATATGAGTATAATTAGTTTTTAGTATCAGAATTTATATTATTTTCATGGTTTCTTATAAACAATAATTTTACTTCATACAAGGTGTTCCATAATAGGAGATCGTTTTATTTAAAAACTATTTTTGTCTAGTATTTTAAAAGTATTTAACGTATTTCTGCCATAATTGTCGCGAAACGTAGATACTGTATATCCTACTAAATTATGTTAAATAAACGCTTATGGCTACAACCAGAGGCGTACGACAAGAGCAAGTGACTGTTTGACCCTTCCCAAAATGTATGCCTCTGGCCGAATCGCGATTTTATTACAATTTTTCGATTCTCCAACACTACCTATGTGAATAATGTACTCTGATTCTTCGTGACGGTAAAATCATTATTGTTCGAGATATTTTAGGGTAAATATGAAGCAGGACAATTATTCTGATTAATAATCTGTAAATTAAATATTGTTTAGATCGTCTCACAGATGAACTCTATTGATTTTGTGCTCACCAGAGCCAGTGCAATGGTTACCATAAATCCAGATATTCTATATTTTTGGTATTTTTTGATAATTTTGGTAATTGTTGATCATTTTTGGTAACGTTTGATAATTTCTGGTAATTTTTGGTGGTTTCTGGTAATTTTTGGTAATTCTTGGTAATTTTTGGTAATTCTTGGTAATTTTTGGTAATTTTTGGTAATTTTTGGTAATTTTTGGTAATTTTTGGTAGTTTTTGGTAATTTTTGGTAGTTTTTGGTAATTTTTGGTACTTTTTGTTAGTTTTTCATGAATTTGTTGGTTTTTGTTACTTTTTCTTAATTTTTGTTAGTTCTTGTTAATTATTGTTAATTTTTGATATTTTTTGGTAATTTTTGGTAATTTTCTGTAGTTTTCAGTAATTTTCAAGCTGATAGCCTAATTGGCTTGGCGTCACCAGTATCAATTTTGTGTTTTACGGCTGATGTTTTCTACAAGTGTTTCCTCCTTTGGTATGAATAGGTCTTGATATTGCAAGAAAAATTCACTCAATCTCTTTTTTTCAGCTTGATTCGAGGTTTGACCAGCAACTGATAACATATATTCGAATCTGGCATTAGAATTGTCCGTGGTCGTTGTTTGATGAACTATAGACATCACTGGTACGCAGGATCCAATCCTGGTTTCTTTCTTTCTTGATGGTAACTGGGTAATCGCTCACGTTTATCACCCGTACTGGGATCTCTTTCGTCGACGTAACAAATCCTTTTCCAATTAGTATTCCTTTACCAATCTCTTCGTCGTGATTCCTTGGCTTCATTATAACCGGTGTACCTTCCTCCATGATTCCCTGTAGCCGTGCTACTTTCATGGCTTCGCTTCGTGCAGGTAGAACGATATCTTCCTGTACAGCTGCCAAATCCGTACTGCCATCATATGGATAAAGAAATACCTCCTCGGAACCGACTTTGATGGTTCTGTTTCTAAAGTCCAACTGGAAACCATGTAGATTCATTACGTCTATTACCAGAATCACGACTTCTTCAACGTCAGCTACGATTACCGTATGCGTAAACTTTTCTGCGCCAATTTCCAATTGGATTTGTGTCTCCCCGTGAACGTTGGCACTCTCACTTGTGGCGGTCCGCAGATGCAGTCTCGTTGGTAAAAGCTTCTCCTTGGGGTTTATTATCTCTGGTCAAATAATGATTCTAGTTGCTCCAGTGTCTATCAGCAGAGTATATTTCTTACCATTCACTTCGCCATCTACATATACACTGTCGTTGCGACATCTGAGAGAAGCTATCAGTATGGAGGGTCTTTGGAACGACCATGGGTCGGTGCTGACCCCTCGTATACAACCCGTTTTAGTTTTCCAGTGACTGGGATTCTTGGTTTGCAGGAGTCCTGGGGCGCTTGCGCGAACTGCGTACATGCCCTAGCTCGCCACAATTCCAGCATCTGATCTTTCTCGGTTTCTTGTCCATCATACCTTTTATGAAACTGACGAACTGGTCAAATCTGCCTTCGTCACCTTCTTCTCGGATGTTCCTAACTTTGTTATAACCCGAAACCTTTGTTGCTGCTTCATATTCAAGAGCAGCTGTGAATGCGTCAACTAATGTTTTGGGATGGGCTAAACGAAGCATCCACTGCATATCGGGGACGCGTAAGCCATCAATAAAGGCCTGGATGCCCAGACATTCCATCATGTTCTCTGGTGCTGATGGATAAGCGAATCGAACTAATCGGGCAATGTTAACTTCATACTTTTGAAGAGCTTCGTGACGTTTCTGCTTTCGGTTCTTCAGATGGTATGTTCGTGGCCATATCGCATGTCCAACCTCTTCTTTAGCTGTTCGAAGTCATCCGTTTCTTCCAGAGGTATCGTCTGAAGTGCATCTAAGGCATTTCCCCGTAGCGCTATGCTTAGGTTCACTGCTTTCTCCCTATCGGACCTATTATTCACTCTAGCAGCTGCTTCAAACTGTTTTGCATAATTGGTTCACGACATTTTTCTATCGAACGTTGGGGCCTTGACTCTGGTAAAACTACCAATGTCTTCTAACTTAGGGTGTGTTTCTGATTTGCAAGGTTTTGTTTGCTCGGTCTTCTTTTCTTCCGCTGGCGTGTCTTGAGTTCTAATATCTGTCATCTTTTTTTCTAACTCCTTGATCTTCTCGTCCATCGTTGCCATCATAATCTCAATCTTTTCGTCCATCGTTGTAATCTTATTCTCGATTTTCTCGTCCATCGTTAACATCTTATTCTCGAGTTCAGATTTCAGAGATGAAATTTCATTTTCAACGTCAGCGGCAATGTCGTTTTTCATTAATAAGATATCGGCAGATATATCATTCTCCATAGCAGAAATCTTCTCGTCCATATTAGCAGAAATGTCGTTCTTCCTAGCAGAAATATCGTTCTTTATAGCAGAAATATCGTTTTTCACATTCGTTGAAATTTCCTCTTCCATAGCAGAAATATCGTTCTTCATAGATGAAATATCATTATTCACATTCGTTGAAATTTTCTCTTCCATAGCAGAAATATCGTTTTTCACATTCGTTGAAATTTTTTCTTCCATGGCAGAAATATCGTTTTTCACATTCGTTGAAAGTTTCTCTTCCATGGCAGAAATATCGTTGTTCATAGATAGAATATCGTTTTTCACATTCGTTAAAATTTTCTCTTCCATGGCAGAAATATCGTTTTTCACATTCGTTGAAATTTTTTCTTCCATGGCCGAAATATCGTTTTTCACATTCGTTGAAATTTTCTCTTCTATGGCAGAAATATCGTTCTTCATAGATAAAATATCGTTTTTCACATTCGTTGAAATTTTCTCTTCCATGGCAGAAATATCGTTTTTCACATTCGTTGAAATTTTCTCTTCCATAGCAGAAATATCGTTTTTCACATTCGTTGAAATTTTCTCTTCCATGGCAGAAATATCATTTTTCACATTCGTTGAAATTTTCTCTTCCATGGTAGAAATATCGTTCTTCATAGATAAAATATCGTTTTTCACATTCGTCGAAATTTTCTCTTCCATGGCAGAAATATCGTTCTCCATAGATGGAATATCGTTTTACACATTCGTTGAAATTTTCTCTTCCATGGCAGAAATATTGTTTTTCACATTCGTTGAAATTTTCTCTTACATAGCAGAAATATCGTTTTTCACATTCGTTGAAATTTTCTCTTCTATGGCAGAAACATCGTTTTTCATAGATAAAATATCGTTTTCCACATTCGTTGAAATTTTCTCTTCCATGGCAGAAATATCGTTCTTCATAGATAGACTATCGTTTTTCACGTTCGTTGAAATTTTCTCTTCCATGGCAGAAATATCGTTTTTCACGTTCGTTGAAATTTTCTCTTCCATAGCAGAATTATCGTTTTTCACATTCGTTGAAATTTTCTCTTCCATAGCAGAAATATCGTTTTTCACTTCCGTTGAAATTTTCTTTTCCATGGCAGAAATATCATTCTTCATAGATGAAATATCGCTTTTCGCATTCGTTGAAATTTTCTCTTCCATGGTAGAAATATCGTTTTTCACATTCGTTGAAATTTTCTCTTCCATGGCAGAAATATCGTTCTTCATATATGAAATATCGTTCTTCATATATGAAATATCGTTTTTCACATTCGTTGAAATATTCCCTTCCATGGCAGAAATTGACGAGATTAAGGTGGAAGCCTCGTCATTGAAACTGTTTCTGGATAAAAGCCGTCATTTATCAGTGCCACTTTAAATCTTTCTACTAATTCACTTTTACTACCGGACGTTTCCAACTCACGATTTTCCAATTATTTTCTTACTTCCGTCACTTTCAGGTCACTTAGTCTCTTAGCCATGTTTACGTGACTATTTATTTATATTATCCCACTTCTGACACCAATGTTATGGTATTTTTATTTATTTAAACGTTTATTATTTCAACGGGAGGGATAAATTCATACACACGGTAGGTTCACTTACTTAATTCATTTGTTCACAAAACTATTCACTTATTTATATTATATACACAGTATGGTCACTTACACTAATTTATAATAACACTTCACTACTGTTTATTTACTTAGACCTAATTTATATTCACTTGTTTACTGTTTATCTCACGATGTCAAATTATAAACTGACTGTTCTCGTTGGTCGTTATTCTTTATGTATGATTACCCTTTTTTCTAGATAATTCTAGATTGCGGCTTACACAAAAACAATCGCCTTCCTGGAATAATCTAGATAAGACTGGAAATGTCTATAGATAAGATTGGTCACAAAAAATTATGGTAAATAGTTCAAAGAAATCCTTGCGCATTTGCCAAAATTTTAACTTCAATACATGGCTTAGACAGAGTTGGATTTAGGAACTACACCAGTGTGCTATTTCCTAACAGTATGCTTATTTTCAATCATAACGTGGTCGATTTGTTTTTTAACCTTTCCTGACTTTTTTTGTGATCAAATGATGTACTAGTTAGTATTTCGCGGCAAATTCCATTATTTTCAACCCATTTTGGTTCGATATAGTATGAAGACTTTTCCCTCCATTTATATTCTTGTTACCTATATGCAATTAGTTTCTAAATTAATCTATGACTGTTCAATAAATGGTAAAAAAATGTAACTATATAATAAAAATCGGCTTGTTATTGCAGTTTTTTTATAATCACAAATTTCGTTATTAAATGTGAAATATCAAATATGTTGTTATTTTTCTCGAAAATTGGCAGGAAAATTTATCTTGGAGCTCATACTACCTATCTTATACTTAAGGATACTGAATTTTAAAATCGCGAGTAAAAGATTGTACTGAATCTGCTTTTGATATCGAATCCAGAATGTATCAACATAAAAAATGTACAAAATTTGATTGCTTATATTTTCCTACGAAGATTCGATTTTCGTATAAAGTTATCCTCAATATAAATTGTAAATTTTTCGAACTGAAAAAATTGGACGTTACTTAACACCCTCTAGTGAAATTGTTCATAACTGACTGCCAAATTTTATGTAATTTACCTTTAGATAGAAATAGATTAAATAACTAAGGATAAAAATTGAAAAATAAATCGATTAGATTTTTCTATAAGGAATAAAATGGCAGATTACTTGAACCGTTGATTGTCAATGGTAATGTTGAGTAGACCTGCGATTTTTTTAAATCCAGTTATTGAACCATTGTTAACAATTAAATGTAATTCATACAAGATAAAAATTCATCATATTTATATTACTGTTTTAAATGAAACTCACGGTTTCTAGTTAATACCACAATATAATAAAAATTTGTTGAAAATTCTAAAAAATTGACAATTGTTTGGATAAATCAATATCATCGTCAGAATGACAGAAGTTACATGTCATTTGATGTCTACCTGATGTTTAGTACTACTAGTGTCATTTTTTTAGAATTTTCAACAATTATTATATTGTGGTATTAAGTAGAAACCGTGAGTTTCATTTAAAACACTAATATGAGTAGATTCCACGAAGTAAGGGTCGAGACAGTTAATTTCATCATATTTAGTACAAAATTTTAATTGATTCATTTTATCCTCAAATGTTTTATAGGCTTCACCATCTTTAAAATATTTTATCGATAAAACTCCTACTCTGTTTATTTTATTCGTGCTTTTCGATATTTAACTGAGCAACGATACGATACAGAAAGAATCGTCGAATCTAAATTCACCGATTAAATAGGAGACTTGTGAATGTAAAAACAATCTTTCGATTTGTTTTTAAAATATCGAAGTTAATAATTTTTTATTAGAGGTGGGAGTAACTGATGAATAAATAACCTATGAAAAATTCGTAACATGTTACAAATTAACCTCTTCAGAAATGCTGATTCGCAAGCATTATTCTAACTCCGAACATTGCAATTTGATTTTTTACCGACTCAAAAGTCATAAACATTCATTTTAAATATTTATTTCTGCTGTTTTTCATTATTTACAACAATTATCGTTCCAATAACCTGGAATTGCAATGCAATTGTACAATTTTTAACAGTATTAATAAATATAACACCACACTTTTTAAATAGGATTAAAAATAATATTTGAATAAATATAATTAAATTCTGGGTCTACTCAAAGATCAGTGCCTTCATTTTTGTTGAATACAATTTTGTTTGGCGTATTTTTTTGTAAAAATGGCATCTAGAGGTCAACGTGCTTCATTATCTGTCAAATAAATGTATATAAAATCATTTGTAATATCAACCTAGAAATCCGACTTTTTTTACAACCATCGAGAAAATTAGGCTGGTTTTTGAATTATTTTTGAAAAAATCATGAATTAAATAACAAATACCAAACATCATCGACGACGTTTATCTTGTTTAATATTTCTCGGTGTTTTGTTTCTTAGTCAACTTATTTCAAAAATTGTTGTTTCAAGCGTCATTTATGGCACCCAGAAAACCCCAGTTTATGCCCGGTATACATTCAAAGGTGCCCATGAGCGGAGAAAAGCAAAACATAAACAACAAATAAAAGACAATCAGATACGTAAATACTCCTCCTCAGAAAACCAACGCGTGGAACAACAAACCAGAAGTGAGTTGGTAATTTTTGGTAATTTTCGGTAATTTTTTGGTGATTTTTGGTAATTTCTGGTAATTTTTGGTAATTTCTGGTGATTTTTGTTGATTTCTGTTGGTTTTGTAGATTTTGTTGATTTTTGTTCATTTTTGTTGCCTTTTCTTAATTTTTGTTAGTTTTTGTTAATTATTGTTAATTTGGAAATCCTTTTCCTCTTGCGAATGACTATGTACGAGAAAAGTGCTAAAACAGATATTATTATAATAATTAAAATTAGACTGAGACCGGTGGACATCAGGGGATATAGATCCAAAAGTTCAATTTGTTCGATTCTTTCATGTGTTTTGGTAATTTTTGGTAATTTTCGGTAATTCTCGGTATTTTTCGGTAATTTTTGTATAATTTTCGATACTTTCTGGTAATTTTCGGTACTTTTCGGCAATTCTTGGCAATTTTCGGTAATTTTCGGTAATTTTCGGTAATTTTCGGTAATTTTCGGTAATTTTCGGCAATTTTCGGTAATTTTCGGTAATTTTCGGTAATTTTCGGTAATTATAGGTAATTATAGGTAATTATAGGTAATTATAGGTAATTATAGGTAATTTTAGGTAATTTTCGGTAATTTTCGAGCTGATTGCCTAATTGGCTTGGCATCTCCAGTATCGATTTTGTGTTTGACGGATGATGTTCTACCAGTCTTTTCACCTATTGGTACGAATAGGTCTCGATATTGCAGGAGAAATTCTCTCATTTTTTTAGCTCGATTCAAGGATTGAATTTTTGGTTATTTTTGTGGATTTCGTTAATTTCTGTTACTTTTTCTTAATTTTTGTTAGTTTTTGGTAATTATTGTTAATTTGGAAATCCTTTCTCGCTTGCGAATGACTATGTACGAGAAAAGTGCTAAAACAGATATTATTATAATAATTGAAATTAGATTGGGACCGGTGGACATCAGGGGATAATAGATCCTAAGGTTCGATTCTATCGTGTGTTTTGGTAATTTTTTGGTAATTTTGGGTAATTTTTTGGTAATTTTTGGTAATTTTTGGTAATTTTTGGTAATTTTTGATAATTTTTGATAATTTTTGGTATTTTTTGGTTATTTTTGATAATTTTTGGTAATTTTTGATAATTTTTGGTAATTTTTAATAATTTTTGGTAATTTTTGGTAATTTTTGGTAATTTTTGATAATTTTTGGAGATTTTTCTTGAATGTTCCAATAACCAGCCCAATACATACTGTAATTATTATTATTCTCACCTAAGAAGCCTTGAAGTACCCATTTGGCCTAAAAGTATATATACAGTAAGTACGTGTAAATATTATTAAAAAAATATATGTATAAACAATTTTTATCCTTAGATATGAGATGATTTTTAGGAAAGTGTGTGAAATTAAACACACTGCCCAACGAGTGAAACAAAATACTGTATGTTGACATTTGTTTATATTTGTTATTGGTGCTTCGAAATATCCCAAAGCGGATGAAACAAGAGCGAACTGTACATATATATAAATAAAATCGGGTAAAAATGTGAAAATCTTCTCTAATATTACAATTTTTTCATGGAAAATTGTATAAAGAAATAAATGACGCTATCGTTAATCAATCTGAGAAGATGAGGAAAATCGTTCCTGGTGTCGTAGGTGTAGCCTACCATCGCAAACCTAACATAGTAATCACCTGGAAGCCTACAAAACCAACCTCCAGCGACAGGTTAAACAGAAAATATTGTTTACTGTATGTAAATAAATCAAATAGTATCAGTATAATACATATACTTATTCACCCATCATCGTTATCTGTTTTATCCGTTGCATCTGCCACTGGAGGTTCAGTTTTGCAGAATTTCGGGTAGTTATTAGATTAGATTTGCGGTGGTTGGTTACAGGTCCGTGAACTTAGCTTCCAAAGCTCTCACGATTTGACTTAATTTTGTGTCAACGGTTAGTGCCTCTTAGTGCTTCTATAAATTTCGTTCGTGCTTCCGTGGTTTGGTAGATATTGAATACTGATTTTTTGCGAGGTCAGCTCCCAAAGTGTTTAGGTGTCATTCGTTAGTGCTGAGTTAGTGTTTTAATTATTTTCCTTAGAGCTCTACTGGTTTTCGAGATATTTTACTTTATATTTTCATGGTCAGTCTCCAAAGTGTATACAATTAATTCCAAATTAGTGGCATTCGTTGGTGCTTCGTTGGTGCACTTTAGTGCTTCAATAATTTTCGCTAGTGCTTTATTGTTTTCCGAGATATTTCATATTCTTTTTTTACAGTCACGATTCGATTAAATTTAGTGTCATTCGTTAGTGGTTCGTTAGTGCTTCCATAAATTTCGTTAGTGCTTTCTTGGTTTTCCAGTTATTTGCTATTATTTATTTTAATATCAGCTTCTAAAATTGTTTACGGTTGATTCCAAATTAGTGTGATGTATTCGTTAGTGCTATTTAGTACTTTAACAATTATATTCTTAAGTGCTTTGTTGGTTTAAAAATATTTGTTTTTTCAGTAAATCCGTGAGTTTTCCAGGATCGAATATGTTATGTTCCATTAATTTCGTTTGTACAGGGTATCCAGTTTTCGTGTGTTTTCATGTACCAATTTGCGGCTTACTATTTTATTTTTTATGATACATATATTGCCGCTAACTAAATTTTCCTAGCTCTCTCAGTTTATGACACTAATTTGGAAATAATCATAAACACATTGGGGACTAACCTTGAAAATATAAAGCCAAATATCTCGAAAACCAATAAAACACTAAAATAATTGATTCCCTAAAGTGCGTTAACGAAGTGCTTACAAATGACACCAATTTGAAATTAATCCTAAACACCTTGGGGGCTGACCTTGATATATATTAATATTCAATATCCATCAAACCATGGAAGCACTAACGATGCACTAACCGATGACACTAAATTTAGTTAAATCGTGACAACTTTGGGGGGTTCACGGACTCGTTGGTTACCTCTATAACCTCCGTTCCAGAAATGGCTCTGCTCATTTACTAACCTGACAAAAGTGTTCAAAATATTTTGTGAAATTTAAAAACATCGATGAAAACTTCTAGCATAACTAGCACCACATTGTATTATTCATATAATAGCTGCTTCTTAGTTAATATGGCTACATTTTATTTCTACTTAAATATAAAAAATTTGTTGAAGCTGCTATAGTAAGGTGCCTGGGCATATATTGAATGAAATATATTTAGAACACGATTAGATTGGTGGTAAATAGTAATGGTATGAAATTGATCCTCGTGAGATCTACAAAACTCTCTTCCTATGTATCGCTAATATCAATCAGAGAGTTGGTGGTAATCTATAAAAAAAGTAAGTCAAACAGAGCTTTGTGTTACTGAAATAATTTCAGAAAATCTCATGAAATTGGTTTTTTCAGAATATTTCAAGCACGTTCCAAACAATTGGATTCAAATCAATAATTGCGATGTAAGATCCTGCATCCGCTATAAATGGAACAAACGGGTCTTGTGTAGTATCTTTCAGGTATACAGAATATATTTGATCTACTACCAAATGGTTTCTTCAAGAAATAGAGCAATCACAAATCCTTTCTTCATATATCCGACAGTCTGGTGTTAGGGGCGAAATTTAGGGGATGAGAGCAGTGATTGTGCACTAGTGTTCCTTGCCTCTAACTGTCCCAGTAGCTCAGTCGGGCATAGGTTCGACAATAAAAATTGATTTCGAAATGTATAGGGTTAAATTTTTCAGAGCACCACGGATTTCTAGCCAGTCAAAATCCGAAACCATCCAGATGGGATGGGACAACCCACTTAATAATAAGGATTGGCTATAAGGTTATGTAAATCTCATTAAAAAATTAAGAAACGGTTCTTTCTCACCTCTGATTACCGGAATGCCTGGTATTATTAACTTGAATAAGAAGAAAGAAATATTCATTAACCTTACTACACAAAATATATTGAAACGATTATAATGTACCGGCACAAATGGAATACACAACAATATTCTGTGGTTGTAAATAAGTACCCCACCAAATAGGTGAGTAAACTATGATTGAGAAGGATGTATCAGCTGAATAAACAAATATCACACCTGAATTGAGACTATCTGTAACGTCACTATGTGTGCAAACTAAAGGACCAATTGCCATGGCCCGTTAGTTCTAATCATAGAACAATCAGGGTCAGAAGAAGTGCAGTAAATAGGAGTGCGTTCGGTTATGACGAAGGGTGAAGAGTTTGTCGAATTATAACATATCGATCAAGAAATACATTCTTCTCTTAAAAAAAAAGGAAGGGTTTCATTGTGCAAAATGAACCCGTAATACTTGATTTTGTATAGTGTTTTCCAGATATCCAGAACATCTTTAATCCACTGTAAAATGGTTTCTTCTGTGGCAGCCACAAATCCTCTCTAGGATCACAACTAACTGGAGGTTTAAGGCTTCTGGTTTCATCTGTAAGCAAAACTTTCCTCCAGTGTAATTTGCATAATCTCTGACGAGTATTAATCGGCGTGATTTATGATCTATGATTAATATCTGTGTAGTGCTAGGTTTTCTACTGACAAAACTAATGTCTTCTTAAGCAGAAATTCTTACATTCCCTTTCTTGGTACGCTTCGTCGGCTAAAATGCTTACCAATTTCATGTGTGGTCCTATTTCTACCCTGACCAAGTAATCGTTTCCCTAAATCTCCCTTTGCTACTTAATGGAGCATCAACGGAAAGGTAGGATGTCGCTTTCAATATTGTGTCGAGGTTAATTTGCAGCACGATATGTCACGCTCAATATGTCGCAAAAAAAAATTTTTTCAGAATGGAATTCCTTTCTGTAGCCACAAACTGTTTGACTCACCCTGATGAATCTTGAGAATGGCTAAAAGATGGTTGACAATAAAAATGGACAACATAATCCCAGCAACTAAAATTCTAAATTTTATACTTAAATAAATAGCGTAGCTGACATTTGCTGGTGCTTATATTGTCCGTTTGAAGTGAAACAATTCAAAAAATATTGAGAAGATTTTTCTTAGATGTACTTACATGGTACTATTGTCCTTATTAATTAAACAATTCGATGAATGTACGTTTGATTTTTTTATTGAGCGAGCTCCGCTTACAATGGATAAGTAAGTCTGTATGTGTGGTTTATGTAAGGTTTATCAAAAATGTCTCGAAAAATATAAAACGAAACAGATTTGGAACTTGAGGCATTTTTAAAAGAACCGGTCCCTTATTTCAGAAACAAATGATTTAAAAACTGTATCTGAATTTTAAAACGATAAGACTTAAGCTGTATTTCGAAAAAATAAGTTTATCGTAATGGACAACGCACATACAAGAATAACACTTTTCCAGCTTTCATACAACCATTTTGGATTTTGTACAAACACATTTAAATACAACTATGAATGAATAATTACATAAATTGTAAACAGTTTTTTTATCAAATTATATTCAAAATCGGGTTTTAAAAAAATTATATTACATACATTACGTCAAAAACACAATCCCGGGATAGAGATGCGCAACATTCTTTCCCCTGCTGGAAAACTAGTTTTCTAGCTCCAAACGACATATTTTCGTAACTGACCGTCTATATTCTCCAGTGGACGTCCTGATATCATCTACTCGTACTCGCCTATCTGGGCCAGGAAATATGTCTATAATTATTCCCAACTTCCATTGATATCTGGGTAAGTTATCATCAACCAAGATAAATATGTCGTTTATTTCAACAGGTTTTTGATCTTCTGTCCATCTGTTTCTCTTTGATAGGATGAGTAAGTACTCTTTTTCCCAACGTTTCCAAAAATTATTCCTTAAAATTTTAGTTCTTCTCCATTCACGTCGAAGGTAATCGCCATCTGGAAACGATACTGATTGTCCATTCCATGATCCGATGAGGAAGTGGTTAGGATCACTGGATATCCTTGTCAAAGGGCCCGAAATTATAATTAATTCGGTTGCAGTAAAATATGATTAAGGAGTATCTTCTTTCAGTGTTGCTGGTAGAGAACTTTCCCAATAGTTCTTTTGACTGAACCAACTACCCATACCTCACCCAAATATGCTGCTCTTGGTGGGATGAATCTGAATTGAATTCTCTTCGAATCAAGTTGTTCAATGGCCTTTTTCAAGATATAGTCATAATTTATTTCAGAGCAAAATGAATCTAGGAAATATCTTCTCCAAAATTCACTTGTTAATATTGTCTAATCCATACATTTTCGGCTCCCTTTAGTTCAGAGACACTCAGATTTTTCGTTTTTTCTCCATCTGGATACACTCTTTTTGTATAATTTATAAATCCGAGACACCATGACGTTATTCTTAACAATTTCAACCATTTCGAAAAACTTTTGATGTTGGGAAGCACATTTTCGAAATCCTTTGTCACTAAACAGATTTCTGACTCAAACTTTATCTTCATTTTGGTTCAAACAACTCTTTAATTCCATTTTTGTTACTATTTCTATCTTCCTGTGATCAGAACGAATCAGATAATTTCAAAGAACTGGGTCCGTGAAACCATTTGTCTGATATAATTTTTTCATTCCATGTGTCATCATATCGTGTAGCTTCATCCGCTGAATTCTGTTCAAAATGAAACCATCTCCAATTTTCACATTGTGTTCGCTCTATCTGCTTCAGTTTTCTACCTTCACCATTTATCCATCCTAATACGCATCGCGAATCTATCCAGAAAAACATTTCATGCACAGGTATGTCAAGTTCTTTGATTATAGACTGAGCTAATCTACTTGCCATAACCGCAACTTGGAATCGACAAAGGTTTGAGCGGAGTTTCGGCAGCGATATGTTCTCCAACAACTCTTAAATAGGAAACAACTGCGAAAGTTTTTTCACTGCTATCTGAAACGGTGTGGATCTCGATTCGTTTTGCTTCTGGTATCATTTAACTGCAACATCGAGGTATTCGTAGTATGGTTATCCTCTAAAGGTTTTCTAGCCATTTGTTCCAGTTCTTTGGTTATAGACTGAGCTAATCTACTTGCCATAACCACAACTTGTAGCTGTAATCTTGGAATCGATAAAGGTTTGAGAGGAATTTTGGCAACGATTAGAGATATATCGATTCTGTGTTCTCCAACAACTCTTAAATAAGAAACGGGTGCGAAAGTTTTTTCACTGCTATCTGAAACGGTGTGGATCTCGATTCGTTCTTCTTCTGGTATCATCAAACTGTGAGACAGCGGTATTCGTGGCATGGTTATCCTCTGAATGTCCTCTAGCCATTTCTTCCAACCTCTTTTTAAATTTCCAGGAAGCTCTTCATCCCATTCGAGTCCAGGTCTCCACACATTCTGCATTAAAATCTTACCTCTTATGATAATGACATGATTGATTTCTATTTTGTAGGAACTTCATTCATTTCTATTCCTAAATGTAGTCTGAATGAAAACTCATCTTCATCCGTATTCCACTTAATACTCTGTAGAGTGAAGTTTCATCAATATTTTTCGAAGTATCTAACAACATATTCTCTAGTAGCTAGTAGAATATAGTTCAAACTTCTGCCATGGGATTTTGAAGCTGCATCAAATACCAGTCAGTCATTGTTCGGTTTGTTTGGGGTTACAGCAGAAAAATGTGGAAGATAAAATGTTTCAGGGAATTCTTGTTCAGCTTCTTCGAATTTCATTTTCGTAATATACCATTTCTCTTCTTATTATTTAAATTTGGAACAATACTCATTTGCATAATTGTTATTCATTTTGCATTTCTTTTCTACACATTTAAGTCTTTGCATCGCTCTGTATTTACTCTCCAATAGTTGAATATTTTTATTTTTCCACAGAAGTCCTATCTCAGATCTATCTCCAACATATTTCACAGTTCCGTTCATTAATTTGGTTACAACAAAATTTTCTTGACTAAGTTCATATTGTGAAGTAATTAGTACGCCAAATAACTCTGTGTTACAAGTTATTCTAAATTTTCGTCTGTATTACCTATTTCACATATATGTAAAATATGAGCTTTCAAATGTTCCTCATGTTTCGGATAGTTTGATAGACCATGGACTGCCGTGCCTAGTTTACACCTAGTGGCAACAGCTACATTTTCTGGACCACATCTCAGCTGTCTAGAAATAATTATCATGACAGGTTTTTCATTTTCGAAACTGTTGACAAGTATTCCCTTCAAATGTGTGTATTTCTTCAAGATTCCCATTGTAACTGTCTGAGCTGGCAAAAATGAATTTTCTAATTTTCTATTCCCTCGTAGTAAAAGGTTTTTGTCCTTTCATCTATTTTAGAAATCTTCAGATCGGCCTTTTGGGAATTATTTTGCGTAGAAACATCCTCATTCGTCTACTGAAGACAAAGCAGTTCTTTGGTTCCTTTCAGACCAAGTTTTGAAGCTATTTTGTTGTCTAAAAGTGTCACCGTTAAGGCTTCATCACAAAGAGCATGAATTTTCAAGATTCCTTTTGGTCCATGCAATCTTATTGGGATCATTCGTAGTAAGACTGATTTCTCGTTTTTCGCAGTACACAATCTTCGTATCTGGCTGCCCGTATAGTTAGCATCACTCCCGATAGGAGCAGTTGATAGCTCAGGTTTGACTTTGTGCAAAAGAGAATGGTGGTATAGTTTACAGGCTTAAACACCACCTGGTTCCCTACTCTTACATTTGAATTTCTGATGATTCCGTTTGAGACATGAGAAACAAAACTGGCACATTTCTTACCTTATTTCAATATTATCAGAGTATATCATCGTGGGAGTCTTTTCCACATTAATAACAATAATTTTTGTCCTTTCAATATTACTGAAAACTCTTTCTGGTCCTCTCGGGCAAGAATACTTCTGTTTTGCAGTCTGTTCGAATGGTTGAGGAATGCTAACATAAGAAAGAAGGGGCATTGGCATAGTCTTTCTTTTTTGCGATTACTGTTCCTCAGCTCAATTTCAACGAATCTGGAAGTTTGTTTAGGAGTTACTTTATCAACTGAGGATTTTGCAAATGTCCCTTAGTTTTTTTAACATTTTCATAGTAGAAATTATGTTATTATCCTCGGAATAAAAATACAATAAGTTTTTCTAGATTTGTTTCTTTCATGAACGGAAGTCCCTTCGCTTTTGAGATCATCGACAAAATGATATCGAGTTTGGAGAGTCTGAATAACCATTTGCACGTCTGCGGTCAACATCATTCCTGACACACTTGATTTTGCAACACCTTTGAAACTCCTCTGCAATTTGATCATGATCTCCTTGTCTGTATAGTCATATAAATTGCAGATCTTTGGGAAGTGCTTGTGAAATAATAGCCAGTCTTGTGGATTTCCATCAAAATAGGGAAAATCCTTATCAACTACTTATCGAGATATCATTATTTCTGAGCTTTTGAAAATTTTATTCGCCGTTTTTACAGACTTTAACACGTCTTTGAAAGTATTACATAATATCTGAATATCAATGTTTTGAAAATTACACTTCTTAACATTTTCAATTTGAATAGGCTCCTCAGGAATATTGTCAACAATTTCTCATTAACTCACAAATAAACTAGATTTTCTCTTTTGTTGATAGAGCAGTGTTGGCATATTTGGAACCAACAAGATGAAATTAAACGCTCATATAACTAAATAAAAAAAACGTTATCCTATGGATAATTGTGAAACAAAAACTGAATGATATACAATTTTTAATTTAAACAAAATCCAAAATGGCGCGCATGAAGTTAAAAACTGCCATATTGTATTCACCATATTTTGTTTTCCTTCTTTGTTAAAAAAAATTCGCCATATATTTTAGAACTTTACTTTATAATCAGACCAGAAAACGTATTCCCAATGAATGCTTCAACAGTTTTAGTACGCTATCATTTGTAAAAAAAATTGAATGAGCTTCTTTGAATGCTCTTGCTTCAAAAATAAATATATACATCTAAAGGTTTTGGATAATTTAACAGGGCGTTGTCGTTACAAATAGTTCTGATAAAAACCATGAATCTTTAGTCGAGTTTTCAATCCATTTTCGCGTTCTCAACACAGTCGAAGCTAAATTTCGCGACCGTTACCCATAGCAACAGCCGCCAAACCAAAAGTCATGTTACCTCCAAATTTGGAATTTTTAAAATACGACATTTTTTATTGAACACGGCAGTAATTTTTAAATTAACTGCAAATACATTCTTGAATTATTTAGGAGAAACATTGATATTAATTGTATAGTTTGTATTATTACTTATGTTTACTCCAGACGTATCCTCCATCATTAGTCTTTCTGACATCGATTCCTTCACCTCTATGAAGCTGACAGGTCCATTTCGGCAGAATCAAATCAAACCAACTATAAATTATGTAAAAGCGTCAAACACCTTGGACCCCCCAAATTTCTTCGAAAGAGATTTTTTTTTCATTTTATGTATATCATAAAATATGTTAATCTTTTACCAGCTTATTCATATATTTTTTAGCTGTAAAAGTCTTGAGCAATGAAAAAAATTATAAAAACCAAATTAGGTGCCAAAAATCAATTTATCAAAACTCCTAATTTAATGAAAAATGAATTTTTTTATGAAGCACACACACACTGAATTTAAATTGGGTTCCGAATAAAGCTTTCCACTATTAATGACTATACAAATTATTATGAAATATTTACAATGTTGGAGAATATTCTCACTTCAAAATATGAAACTCAACAATTCATATATGTTCTCTATTCGAGATATCAAAGCGACTCAACAAAGATGTTGTCTCTTCGAGAGATGAAACCCAACTGAACTATTTTTTTCAACAAACTCTAACTTTCCTTTTTGGTAGTTACCCACTTTCCTTTTTTTAAAAAAAACTTAATTTGTTTTTCTTATTATAAATAGATTTGGGATTCTTTTATTATAACTACATACCTGCAGTGACTTCTGTTTTGTTTAACATTGAATATGTTTTTCAATTGTGACAGGTAAATGTTATCGGAAATTACATAGTGCCAAATCTTACATGTAATGGGTTTTTCAACCATATTGATTTCATAGAAAATATTGGGTGTACCAAAAGTATTGCATATAAAAAAATATTAAATGAAATTATTTGAAATTTGAAATAAGGAACTGTATTAAATCCCCGTAATAAAAGAATAACAAATCGATTCCTGCATACTATTATAATTTCATCTTTCAACATTGCTCAATATTACCCTAGTATGTTCGTAAAACATCTCATTATTCTACAAATAATTACTAATCTATTTCTAATATCTTATCTACAATAAAATTAAACCATTGTCCAGAATCCCCATAAAACGTACTACAATATCGAGATTTAAAATTTAACGTGACATCTATTGTCAATTTCATAATTCCTATTTACATATTTATAATATCTTCTATTATCAAAAACCCTGTTCATATAATTTCTAATTTCATATGATTTTTTTATATTATTTGTTAATGATAAAATTTCTATTTATACATTTTTTTATATCCTTTCCTTACCATGCAATTCCTTTTTCGTTTTCTAGATTTCGTTCCTATAATCCTGTCAGATTATTCAGTTTTCTTTAGATTTTCCAATATGTTCTTTTTAAAATCTTTGTCCCATATCTCAATATTTTTATAATATTCCTCCATATTATGGGTTCTACTTTTCATTCTTTTCTTCTTCTGATGCAAGTTAATTCCCTTCACTTCATTTTTAATTATTTTAATGAAAACTTTTGTTTGAATTATATCCATATTTCTATCCAGTTTTACTCTTATTTAAAAATTTTCGGTATAAATGATTTGTCCTCAGTTTTGTCTTTTGGTTTCTTCTATTTCTTCCATAGTTTCTTGTAATCTTTTGTTCATTTCCTCTAATTCCCAATTAAATTGTTTCCCCCTATTATTATTATTTCTTTAACCATATGTCCGTATTTGTCTTACTATATTACCATCTAAGTCTTTTATTTTCCAATAAATATTTTCTTCATAAATTTCCATAATTTCTTTGCTTCCTAGTGCCTGTAAATTAATATCTACCATTTCCTCATTTGTTAGTCCTTGTATTTTTATAAATTGTTTTTCTTCTGTTTCCTTCCCAACTTCCTTAATCTCCAATAAATTTTCTATTTTTACTTCATCTATCTTCTTTTTCATCTTATTACATATTTTTTGTTCATCATCATTTATATTTATAGTGTCATTCATATTTACATTCATCTTGTCCTGCCCCTTTATTTCTTGTATCATGCTATCCATGTTATCTAGCATATTATCCGTCTTTTCATTAATGATCTCCTCTATTTTGTTAAAATTTTACACAATCACGTCTAATTTTCTACTTATTTTGTTAAAATCTCCACTTATTTCATCACACCACTTACTCATATCTTCCCTCATATTGTCCATTTTTCTAATTAAATTTCCACTCATGTTGTCCATTTTTCCATTAATACTATTCATATCTACCCTAATGCTAATCAAAAATTGCATTAATTGGTGATTGCTAATTGTAGTTTCCCTTCTCTCTTGTCTCCTATACTCTTGTTCTTGGGCTTCATCTCTCTGATTATTCATAAGATTCTGTTCCTGTTGATGTTGATGTTGATCTCCCTCTGATTGTTCTATTCGTTGTTCCAAGTAGTGCACCTGAAAATTACCTCTTCCATGACTCCTTTCTCCCCTTTCTTCATCAGATCCACTTTCCTTCCTACTTCGATCAGGTCAGTGATTTTCTCTTCCATATCACGTATGTTGTGTAACATCAGACAGAGGTCGTCAGCGTAGTCAATATCTTCCAGTCTTTCAGCAATGTTCCATCTTATGCCCCTGCGTCTTCATTCATTGACTTTCCGCATTACTTTATCAATTATCGTAAGAAACAGGATAGAAAACAGCAAGCAACCCTGTTTAACACCAGTTTTGGACAGGAAGTTTGCTCTGGTGAATAACCTGGCAATCGTAGGCCTCCTTTATTATGTTAATTGGTTTTGGGGACACTTCATAATTCCGTCAAGACTCCATAATTCCGTCAAGACTCTCCAAATTGCGTTTCCTTCAATTGAATCGAACGCCTTCTCGAAGTCAATAAAAGCCAGGTAGATCGGCATACAGTATTCCGTGTTCTGCTCGAGTATGATCCGTGAGGTGTTGATCAGGTCCACACAGGAACAGTTTTTGCAAAAACCAGCTTGTTGTTTCCGCAGTTTGCTGTCAATGGAATCCTTAATACGGTTAATCGAGACTCGCGTCAGGATCTTATAGATCAGTAGAAGAGTTAGAAGAGCGACTCCTCTCCACTTCCTGTGATTTTTCCTTTCTTTGGTAGTTTCGGCAACAGTCTTTCTTTCCACTACTGCTTTGTAATATTGTATATTGCCCATATTTCTTCAAAGATTGTATGCAGGGTTTTGGCCGAGATGTTAGGGTCGTGCCGTAATACTTCAGGTGGTAAGTTATCAATGGCAGTTTTCAGTTCCTTTGAGGTTTTGACGATTTGTTGTCTTGAAGGTGGGTCGCTGTTGATGATAGCTTCTTCTACCAGTCTGGTGTTATCCTATGTTTAATTGATTTCAGTGGTGCTAGGTTGATTAAAAATTCCATCATCAAAGTATTCTCTCCATCACTTCAGCTGCTCTGCTTCTTCCACAATAAGGTCACCTTCTCTACTTCTTATTGATTTATGTTGAACTTTTTTAATTGATAAGATCCTTGTTATCTTCTTCTTTCCGCCTTCTTGAGCTTTCGTTGAGAGGTCTTTAGTCCATTTTCTTTCATCAGAACGAAAACTAACTGTCTCGACCCGTACTTCGTGGAATCTACTCATATTAGTGTTTCAAATGAAACTCAATGTTTCTAGCTAATTCCACAATATAATGAAAAATGTTGAAAATTCTAAAAAATTGACAATTGCTTCGATTTGATGCCTATCTGATGTTTAATTATTTTTAGCTAGTCCCAGAAGTGACCTACCTTGTGATTGACTTGATATATGTTAATAGAAAAAGAAGGAGATGTGATATTACAAATATTGAAGCTTAGATATTATTAGCCCTATGGTGATATCCTGGATATCATTTTTCCAATTAAGATCAGTATAACTGTGCAATGATATAGAAAACCAGGAAAACTATATTTGCTGATCTTTACAATTATCACTTAAGAAGACAGTTTAATAGTGGAGAACTCCCTAGATTTATCTGTACATTGACGACTTCATGTTGTGGGTTTCTTAAGTGTCTTCTAATTTCCAACTCTTCAAGGAAATCCAGTTCTTGTTTCTTATCACAAATATGTAGTATTTCTAGTTCTGTGTTAAGTGTCAATGAATGGTTGGTGTCAAGTAGATGTTTTGCGTAATGGGATTTATCTGGTTGTTTTAATCTGTATGCTCGTAAGTGCTCACTGTATCGGATTTCAAAATTTCTTAGGGTCCGACCCAAATAGACAGCATTACATTCTGGACATTTGAGTTTATATATACCTGATTTCTTTAATGTTGGTATTTTTGTTTTAACATTTAACAATTTTAAAAGAAATTGTTGTATTCGTTGCTAAAGAAATATTTCCTGCATATGTGATGATTTTATAAGTTTTCATTTCTTCAGTTTGTTTAGGAAATATTAGTTGTAATGCCACTTTTTCCTCCTCTTTACTAATTAGCTTATTTATCATATGTAATGGATAACCGTTGGATGTTGCTATTTGTCTAATTGTATTCATCTCTCTATCAAAATTACATTTGTTCATAGGAACTGAGAATGCTCTATGCATCATTGAATTATATGCCGCTATTTTATATGACATGGGGTGATTGCAACTATATGGAATTGTCACATCAGTGTGTGTTGGTTTTCGGTAAATTGAATAATCAAGTACATTATTAATTCGTTGAATTTTCAAATCAAGAAAATTGATTGTGTTATTTTCTTCAACTTCTAATGTAAATTTAATTTTTGGGTGTAAATTATTAATGTGGTTGAAAAATATATCTAATTGTCGTTCACTACCTATAAAACAAGCTAATATGTCATCTACATATCTATACCAAAATATAACATTTTTTGAAATATTACTTTCAAAGATTTTTCTTTCTAAACTGTACATAAAAATGTTTGCCAAAATAGGTGATATAGGGCTTCCCATTGGTAAACCTTCATTTTGAATATATAAGTTTTTGTCAAAAGTGAAATAACTCTGATTAATACATACATCAAATAAATTAAGTATATTTGACGTTACTAATATGTTCACTAAAATTCCACTTAAAGAATGTCCAATACTTGTAAGAAAATTACTAGAAGATAAAATATTAATTCAGGAATAATATCAGATATACTTAATTTATTTGATGTAAGTATTAGATATATTTTTCAACCACATTAATAATTTACACCCAAAAATTAAATTTACATTAGAAGTTGAAGAAAATAACTCAATCAATTTTCTTGATTTGAAAATTCAGAGTTAATAATGAACTTGATGATTCAATTTACCGAAAACCAACACACACTGATGTGACAATTCCATATTGTTCCAATCACCCAATGTCACATAAACTAGCGGCATATAATTCAATGATACATAGAACATTTTCAGTTCCTATGAACAAATGTAATTTTGATAGAGAGATTAATACAATTAGACAAATAGCAGCATCCAACGGTTATCTATTACATGTGATAAATAAGCTAATTAATAAAAAAGAGGAAAAAGTGGCATTACAACTATTATTTCCTAAATAAACTGAAGAAATAAAAACTTATAAAACCGTCACATATGCAGGAAATATTTCTAATAATATTCCAAAGAAAATATCTTTAGCAACGAATACAACAATTTCTGTTAAAACAGAATGTAACGTAAGTACAAAATTGTTAAATGTTAAAACAAAAATACCAACATTAAATAAATCAGGTATATATAAACTCAAATATCCAGAATGCAATGCTGTCTATTAGGGTCAGACCCTTAGAAATTTTGAAATCCGATACAGTGAACACTTACGAGCATACAGATTAAAACAACCAGATAAATCCCATTACGCAAAACATCTACTCGACACCAACCATCCATTGACACCTAACACAGAACTAGAAATACTACATATTTGTGATAAGCAAGAACTGGATTTCCTTGAAGAGATGGAAATTAGAAGACACTTTAGAAACCCACAATATGAAGTCGTCAATGAACAGATAAATCTAGGGAGTTCTCCACTATTAAACTGTCTTCTTAAGTGATGATTGTAAAGATCAGCAGATATAGTTTTCCTGGTTTTATATATCATTGCACAGTTATACTGATCTTAATTGGAAAAATGATATCCAGTATATCACCATAGGGTTAATAATATATAAGCTTCAATATTTGTAATATCATATCCTCTTCTTTTTTCTATTAACATATATTAAGTCAATCAGAAGGTAGGTCGCTTCTTGGTCTAGCCAAAAATAACTACTAAACATCAGGTAGGCATCAATTGAAATGTAACTTCTGTCATTCTGACGATGATATTCAGTTATCAGTAGTAATAACCCAAGGACATTGATAATTGTTCGAAAAAATTTTATAACAGATTTCGAAAGTTTGTTGCTTGGAAACGCCGCATGCGGAGGTCTGTTGCCTATAAGCAACAAGCTTCAGAAAGTTGTTATAAAATTTCTGAGCATTTATCAACGTTCGAGGGTTATTCGGATAGAAAATATTTTGCTAATTATAGAAAAGAAGTACAGAGCTTCTATAATTTCATTAATATTCTCGTCGGTATTATGGCCAAATCGTGACATTTTGGAATATTAAATATTTGAAACGTCAAAATCGAAATAAATATTCAAATTGTATCCATAGCAACGTGATAGAGTGAAAACAGCCCATGGCATCTGTTTTCAGCATAATGTTGTTCTGATTGGTTGTGTTCAATCAAATGGGCTCAAATTAACTGATTTCATTGGATTTTTACTAGAGCAAAAAATTTTCGAAACAATTGTCAAATTTTTAGAATTTTCAACATTTTTCATTATATTGTGGAATTAGCTAGAAACATTGAGTTTCATTTAAAACACTAATAGAACGAAAACTTCTTTTAACTTCACGATGTTTTTCGTGAAATTCCTTGGTGGGTATTCTAATTTGGTCCTGACCTTGAGGATTTTATTTTACTATTTCCAATTATGTTCTTTCTTGGATTTTCTCCCATGTTTCTTCAGATACCCAGGGATTTTTGCGTCGTTTCCAGTATACAAGCGTTTTGTTACTAGTTTTTTGGAAGAGATATTTAACATTATTCCAGTAGTCGAATTCCCAGGATAAGGCATCAAATCTGTTCGAGAGTTGTATTACAAAATATCTTGCGGTATTTCTACCTGTTCGCAGAGCCTCTGTGTTATAAGTCTGTTTGCTCGTTGGGTCTGTTTTTTATTGACCCAATGTTTTCGAATATATTTATAATAAATACAAACAAAAAATATTGTCTATCTCAAATTTGGAGAAAATTGACATATTTTATTATTTTATAATGCAATGTGTGTCGTACTTGTCTTGTTTTCATTTAAATATCATGTTAAACAATCGATATTGACATATTGTTTGCGTAACTTGCCCTCTATCCACGTTAATAAAACTAATCGAAAGTTACCATTTCTCACCATTTGTTTGGGAAATGAAACGGGGGAAGAATAGATCAAAATTTGGTTTCCATTTCAATGTTTACCATAGTAATTTAGAATAAGTTTTCAGTAAAAACAATAAGGTTATTTCTAACTATTTTTCTTCAAGTTGGATTCACATAGGGCGAAAAGATCAAATTCATCGGGTTAGTCGGGTAAATTATCTTCTCGTCTAATGTCTTTGTTAGACATTAGACATAGTATCTAATCATCAAAATACTAGCAAAAGCATTAAAAGAACCTCCACTAGGTATTTATTATAATATAATCATAAAACCAGTGAGACCAATACAATTTTTTATAAATATTTTACTTATTATATATGGCTTGTCATTTTGAGGTAAGGAAATGAATTTAAAAAAGAATACCAAAACGTGGAACAAAACAATAAATATTCTGTATTTATTGTGTCGACAAAAAAAAATCGCGAAACTTTTCAAATTGGTGTAAGCCAATAACGTAGACTTAGCTCTACTACCATTGTTTTACTTGTCGATTAGTCATTCTACAATTTCAGTGGGTCTATTACTTCATCTGCTTCCAGTAAAAAACACTTTCCAATGAGATGAGAAGAATATGTCAATATCAAAACAATTGAATCACATACTTTACATCCTCTAGTTGATTTGGAAAATCTTTTATCAAGATTCAAGTACCCACTACAGGAATTTGTTTTAAAACATAAGTATTCTGGATACTTTGTCCTGAATTTCAAATTTTGTACTCTAGAGCCTCTCCCCAAGTTATCTTGTGCGTAAAAGACTTAGCCTTTAGTACTCACATGTACAGGTTGGAGTTCATTTGATTCTTTCAACATACTTGTACACATATTTACAGAAACAGCACAGTTTAATTCCTAGGATAAGGACGACTATATTTCTAGATAATTGGCACAGCCCAGTTGCTAATTGTCTTAAGAACAGGGGCAGGAATGTACAGGAAAACAGAGTTTCGTAGGCTGAGAACGTTTGGTTGCAGTTTACCCACTAATAGTGAATAAAACTTGAAGGAGCTTCGAATACCACCTCATTTACAATACTTTCTTAAATGTATCGTTACTGAAAACTCTTCATTAAATAAATTTCAGAGAACTAGAGCTCTCATGGTTTCTCATGATTAATACAGGGTGAAAGATGAAAATCATTAATCATTTCTTCAAGAAATTAAACGTATAAAAGTCCCATAAAAACTTGTCCATAAGTTTATTCAAAGTTTGAAAAGAAATATTGCGTATATTTTAGTTATCTTTTCTTTGAAGTGTCTGCAATAATAGGTTGCTGTGTTGCATATACATTCTCTTAAGAAGACCCCACGTAAGAAAAATTCTACGTCAAAAGCCCTGGCAATATATATGATCAGTTAATAACAGTATCCATTTCTTTGGGAAATTTTTGAAGATTTAGTTTCTGTTGAATGAAATAATTATTCAATATAACAAGCACTTTTACAAAATATATGGTATTCCACGTAGGTATTCTTTTGTATATCCATTTTTCTTAAATGAAGTTAAATTTTTAGAATATAGATTTACAAAATATTTAAAAATATATGTTGAAATGTCTTCGTTGCTATATATTGTTACAAAGGTATATAATAAATCTGTACACAGATAAATATACGGAGGTGATCTCGATCGCAATTAAATTGGTTTTAAAGTTCGATAACTAAAAATATAGATAAATCCAGTTTTCTACAAGATTGCAGAAGTAAATTATGAATACGTATGTCCATTTTTTAAGAATGTACTAGCATTGCAATTTGTTTCAATCCTATGATGGGCTTAATATCTCAAATAGTTTAGATGACATCCCTAAATTTATCTTGAGGTATTTATAGGTACATATATTGGAGGCCGCGCATAGAAAAATTTCGAATTTGAAACCTTAAGTAACTGTATTTAAGGTTTTTTTCACATTTCGACTCTCTGTATCTCCCACACCAGTTTATTGAGACAACTAGATACCGTTTATCTTACTAATTTTCTTCTTTGTGTCCATAATGTTTGTACTATATATCGGTGGCCGCGCTTGGGGTTGGATGTTTAAGTAACTATATCTACGGTTTTTTACCATTCCGACTCTCAATATCTCCCGAATAGACTTTGGTAGTATTCTATTACAGGGTAATCTGAATCCCATCGAAGCTACTTTTTGCGTTATTCGAAAACATCTTTGAACCTAGGTATTCTTACTCATTTAACTACTTTTTTGAACAAGATTCAGTATTCTCTATTCGTTACTACTTGAATATTCAAATAACTAAATGGAATACTGAATATTGCTATTCATGTTAAATAAGTGAACGTTTTTATTGCGGCGGGTGGGATAAATTTAGACACACAGTATGCCTACTTACTTAACTTATTTATGCACTAAACTATTTACTAATTTATATTAGATACAAAGTATATTCACTTAGTGTTGGGAAATACGGTGATTTTCTGGTAACCGGTGACAGTGATTTCTGAATCACCGTGATTTTAAACAGTGATTTGGATCACCGCAGTGACTGAGTATAAATGGCAAAGACAAATCAAAATATAAGACTAGCGCGTGGTGACTGGCGACGTGTACGAATATATTGATTATGCACCTCTTATGGGGTTATTTTAAAACAATAAATATTATCTTGATTGACAATTAGCAATAATACGAAGTCGAGATCAACTCTTAACTCGAAGAAAAATTAATATAAAAGGTGTAACATGAAAATTTCAACTCTAGTTTAATATTATTTAATTCTAAATTGATAAATTCAAATGAACATGTTGCCATATTAACTGTAAAAAATATATCAATGTTTCGGGTTTATTCATTACTTTTAAAAAGAAGCATATTTTCTTGCACATATTACATGTTGCTTAATAATTGTCACCCTCAACAGGTGTAAAAAAACTCCAGGTTTCATTGGTTTTCGCTTTTTTAGACATCTTCTAAACTGAAAATAAAAGAAAAATACTTTACTGTGGATTTTTTTATCTCTCTAATAACTTGGATAAAAGATTTTATAACTTTTTATTTAGATAGACAAGTCACATTCAACCTTTTTTGCAATAAAATTGGACAGGATGGCCCCGAAAACTTCTTTTTTGCACCTTATCCCATAGTTTTGTTAAAATGACATATTAGTTTAAGACATACCATTTAATTATCAATTCATTCATATTGCAACACGATAGTGGATTTCTTGAAATGGTTTACAAACAAAGAATACAATTCTCCTAATATATATATAAATATCGGTTTATAACGTTCTCCGACGTCTTCAGACTCCTAACCGCCATCCTTCTCTATCTTGCCATAGATCCTCTGGTAGCTCCCTTTCTCATATTTCGGTATCTATGCCCTCTCTCCAGCTTTTTCTTGGTCTTCCTCTTCTTCTTTTTCCGTATGGTGACCATTTTAGTACTTGCTTAGGTAGTCTTTCGTCTGGCATCCTTTGAACGTGATCGTACCAGATCAACTGCTTGGTCCTGATATCATATATTATTGTGTGCCCGACACCCATGATTTGTCTGACTCTGTCGTTACGTACTCTATCTCTTCTCGATTTACGCGCTGATCTTCTCCAGAAGTCCATTTCCGTTGCTAGTAGGATTCTCTCCGTAGTCTGCTTCATTTGCCACACTTCGCACCCATATGTTACAATACTTTTAACGATTGTGTTGTATATTCGTTGTTTATTGGCCTTTGATATTGTTTGGTCCCACAGTATTCCGTTCATCATAGATATAGCTTTTCTACCTTGTATGTTTCGGTCCTTGATAGCCACGTCTAGTGTTCCGTTTTGTGTTATTTTCATTCCTAAGTATTTGTATTCCTCGCAGTGTTTAATTTTTTTCCGTCCTCCAAGTCGATGTCTTGTGCCGTTGTTCCGATGGACATACATTCAGTTTTTCCTACATTTACTTCAAGGCCCCACTTCTTATATTCTTCTGCGAGCTTTCGAGTCATGTAGTTTAAGTCGTCATGGTCCTGTGCTATAACTACTTGGTCGTCTGCGAAGCATAGCGTGTAGAGTGTAGTATTGTCGTTGAGAGGTATTCCCATTCCAATACATTTCCTTTTCCATACCTTAAGTGCCTGTTCCAAGTATATTTTAAAAAGCGTCGGCGATAAGCAGCATCCCTGTTTTAGGCCTTATGTGACCGTGAACCCTTTGGATATGTTACGTCCTACTTTAATTTGTGTTTCATTATTTTCATAGATTCTTTGAACTGCTTTTATTAACCCGTTTGTGATATTTGTTTTTTTCAGCGTTTCCCATAATTTATTAAGGGGTATGCTATCATACGCCTTCTGTAGGTCTACGTATAATAGATGAATTTCTTGGTTCACTGCTGTTTTCTTTTCGATCATCTGTGTAACACAGTATAGGTGATCTACTGTGGATCTGCCAGCTCTAAAACCAGCTTGCTCTTCCGCCTCCAGATCTTTATATTCTTTCTCGATTTTATGTTTTATTACTTTACCGTATATTCTACTAAATTTGCTGGTCACTGCAATACCTCTATAGTTCTCACATTGGTCTCTATTACCTCTCTTGTGGATTGTTACCATAACGGATGTTTGCCACTCCCTAGGTATTTCTCCTCCATTTATGCAGTCCTGGCATAGTTTTCGCATTTGTTCGTATAACCTGTCGGTTCCTACTTTAACTAATTCGGCTGGAATGTTGCCTGGTCCGGCGGATTTTCCGTTCTTGAGGGATTTGCATGCTTCTTCGACTTCTTTACAACTGACCCTTAATGGAGACGATGTGATATTTATTCCATTGTTTTCCTCTATGTTAAATTCTTGCCTGTTTTCAATTAGTAGACCCTTAAAGTATTGTTCCCATTTTTGTATTCCTATTGGTGATATTATTTCTTTTGTCTTGTTTGCTCTCATGTTCTTTAAAAATTTCCAGCTTTCTGAACTCTATTTTCCCCCTATGTATGTATTTAATTTTTGACAGTTTTTTTCCCACGTTTCATTTTTCTTCTTGATAATTCTTTTTCTTACTTTGGCTTGGGCTTGTTTGTATATTATTTTGTCATTCTAGCTGTTTGTTGCTAAGTATCTATGGTATTTCTGTCGTTTTTCTAAGATTTCAGCCTCTATTTCGTCATCCCACTAGTATGGTTTTGAATTATGTCTAGATCCATTGTATCTTCCCAGTGCCTCTTCTGCTGCCTCATGTATGCACTTTTTAATATATTCGTAGTGTTTTTCTGTGTTATTCCGATTATACTCGTTTTTTCCTAGTTTTTCGTCCAGACGTTTTCTGTATAGTTCTCTTACACTGTCATATTCCAGGCTATCCAAGTTGTATCTTATTGGTTCACTTATTGGTTGACTTTCCTCGATTGTTTCTATGTTTCCTAGTTCTTGTTGTTCTTTGCTGGGGAATACGATTTTCGTTTTAAGCATATAATGGTCGGTACCACATTATGGTCCCCTACATACTTTTACATCGTGGATTCTCATTTTTGTAGTTTGTCTTACAATGGTATAGTCTAGTATAGATTTCAGATTGCGAGTTTTTTGTATCCAGGTATACTTGTGGATGTCTCGGTGTTGGTAGAAGCCGTTTAGGATTCTTAGTTTATTCTGTTCGCACAGTGTTATTAAACGTTCTCCGTTTCCTCACCATATGTTCCCATGGTATCGTTATTAGTTTTTCGTCCTACTCGACAGTTTAAGTCTCCTAATATAATAATTTCTCTGGGGCTTCCTATTTTGACAATTTCGTCATTTAGTTTCTCGAAGAACTCGTCTTCAACCTTCACTGACGCGTCATCGTTCACTCCGTATATCCCTAATATGGTGACTCTATATCCTTTTATCGTGAGATTCATTTTTATAATGCGTTGATCGATTGCTTCCCACGAAGTAATATGTTACCTTAGAGTCCTTCGAATTAAAATAGATAACCCTTGTTGACCTCGCTGATCTTTGGCAACTCCACTATAAAAGTGATCATAGTAACCTCAGTTTTCGGATCCACTTCCTTTCCTTTTCGTTTCTGTGAGTACCGCAATATCTACTTTGATGTTCCTGAGTTCAGACACTACTTCATTTGTCTTTCGAGAGAGCCCTTGTGCTGTATATCATTGTCCTTTTCCGTAGCGTTTTTCGTCGTCTGTGATTCCAATCTTTCCGAGGCTTTGGTTAGGTTTTTTAACATTTTAGTATCGAGGAGTTGGCCCGATGCCTCAACCCCCAACCTGGAGGACCAGGGTTTATTTTCAGAGTGTCCTTCTCCTAGATGAATTGCTGTCTCCATAGCTAAAAGCTTCATCTGCCCTGTTTTGCCTGATTATACTACCCCTAAAAAGCGAGGGTTGCCACATGCGCCAGGTCCGTCGCACCGAAGTTAATCTTCTCCACCTTTCCTGCCGGTGTGGACTTCACCCGTATCCCTGGGTAAGGGGATTGCGTTATACCCCGCAATACTGGGTCCCCAGCAGAACTTAGCCACCGACTCCAAGGAGTCGGGCCCACCCCCGCGACATGGACGCGCCTGCTGAGAGTTGCCTATGTGGATTCAGAGAAGGGGTCTCTGGTTTCCCATAGGTCGGGTTAATGCTCGTGTATGGAGCCACGCGCAAAGGCCAATTCTCCTAATAACGTTTACAATTTCTGGCCATTACCTAAAGTCACTAAAATTCTTCTTCTTTATTTACAGCACAAAAAGCAGAGATTAAAAAAAATCGGAACATTTATTTGGTTTTATGGCTGTTAGGCGTTCACCAAATTTATTTTAATATTTCTCTTCCAATGGAACAAAATAATTCACAAAAAAGCAGCACGTTTGCCCTCATCCGCATCGGGTCCGCCAATTCATTACCTGCAATCCCTTCATGTCCCGGCACCTTACTAGAAACACTGTGTTGTCGCTTGTCAGCTTGTTAAGGGACTCTTTTCAGTTTTTAACCAGTTTAGATTCCGTGGTCTGAGGATCGCCATCATTGCCTCTGCCCTAACAAAAAGTTCCAGAGGAGGAAGGTCTATAAGAGATTCCATTGATGATGTCCCCGTGCTGTTTATTGCGCCGGTAATACCAACGAGAACTTGTCTTTGGATTGTAGTTAATTTATTCTCTACTGAGGACACCAGACTATCGTTCCATAGGTGATCGTTGGCCTAATCACTGTTGTGTAAAGCCAGTGTACCACCTCAGGTCCCCAGAACAGCCTGATTGCCAGCCAGATATTTCACCTCTTTGGATATTTCAAAATTTTCTCCGAAGAGTTGTACTCTGCCTTGCGGACGAGCCCTTCTATTCGTAAAAGCGACTAGTTTGTTTGTTTTCTTTGGGTTGACTGTAAGGTCCTCTTTAAGGCACCAGTCTTCCACAAATCGTAGTGCTTCTTGTAAGACATTCGCGACTGTCTCCGGGAATTTCCCCTTGGTAACAATCACTAGATCGTCCGCTAAGCCCTGCGTCCTTATGCCTTGATCATTTAGACTGCAGATCAACTCATCCACAATTAAATTCCACAATAGTTGGGAAAGTACACCCTTTAGTTGCCCTGACGGTGTTTGTTGTATCATGCATATGTGCCGATATTCTTATATGCTCAAGCATGGATCTTATCCATCTGAATGTGGTATTGTTTATCCCTCTTTTTGTGTTATCAAAAGCACCTTCGATGACTTAAAATGCTGCAAGGGCTATCTCTTTTTTATTCAGGCTCCTTTCGAGGCCCGATACCAAATTATGCAGGGCAGCTTCTCCTGATTTCTCTGCCTGTAGGCCCATTGTATTCTGTACAGAGGGATGCACTTAACCACTCCTTCTTTCAGATGCATTTGTATCACTTTTTCTATAGTTTTCACCATGAATGAGGTCAGACTGATTGGTCTGGAGGATTTGGCCTGGGTGTGCGTTTCTTTCCCTGGTTTTGGAATAAACACCACCCTTGTCTCTCTCCAGGTAGTTGGTATATACCTTAGAGCATGCCCGCTGCGTAATATCAGAACTAAAAGGCCCATGATGATGTCACTCTTGCAAAATCTTGGGATATATGCCATCTGGTCCTGAAGTTTTGTAAGGACCAAATGAATCTACAGCCCATCTAATGAGATGGAGTCTGAAATATCGTTTGTCCTCTTTGGTAATCCTTGTTTTGACTACCGGCCCGTTATCGTAATTTGAATCTATCTTTACCGAGCCTGGAAAGTGCACACTAAGGAGGTGCTCTAAAGTTTCCTCTTCAGTATTTGTGTACTCTCCGCTCGGCAACTGGATAGAGCCTACTTTATTAGAAGTGTCCCTTTTGAGAATCCTGTTAATTCTTACCATGTCAGGGACACCTCGTATGTCCTCACAAAATTCCCTCCAGTAACTTTTCTTCGATTCTTTCATTTTGTCATTTTACGCATCTAGTTTATCCTTATATGCTTCCCAGTTGCCCGTTTTATTCGCTTAGTTAAAAAGAAGTCTTGTTTCTTTCCGCAGTGTTGTCAACTCTTTATTCCACCAGACGGTCTGTCTGGAAGAGCGACTCTCCCTTATCGGACAGTTATTGTGATAGGAAGTCACTATGGTCTGTTGCAACCTTCGAACTCATCGGCAGTTTCAGATCTGCATAGGTGTGTGCGGGTTTTAGAAAGATACCCAATCAGTACTCTTAGGATCCCTGTATATTCTAATAGCCGATTTTTCTACATCTACTTCGAAGTATATATGGGCATGGTCAGCCAGAGATGGATCATCCGATACATGCCAATGCCTTATCATCTCCTCAACTTGTAGAATGCAGAGAGTTACATCTATTGATGATTCCCCCCTCACTGTTCTAAATGTTGGAGTGCTGCCCACATTCGCAATATAAAGTCAAGTAGTACATAAATAGTCAAATAATTTCGTACCTCTAGAGTTGTCCTTGCTGCTCCAGCTGAAGTGGTGTGCGTTGGTATCAGCTCCTACAATATCCAGTTTGTGTCGTCTGGCGTAGTTCATCAGGTTATCCATGTTAGCCCGTGGTAACGGTTCTTCTGAGTCAATGAGAAGATAAAGAGACACTATTATTGTCTCTATTACATCCCCTTTTATAAAGTGTAATCTTTGCAGCTACCATGTCACATGTACAAAGTTTCATGATTGGCATCACGTTAAATTTAGATCTGGAACAGATACAAGTTCTTACTTTGATGTAGCACAGCCGTAGCCATCTTTTTGTGCTGCAAGTATGCTTGTAGCACCTAGAATATCCTAGGAGACTGTTGGTTCAAGGGTACTTGATGAGTCCCTGTTTCCTTTTCGGTCGTGTTTTCCAGGGTCTTAAACCTGGCTCCCTGGAATAAATAGTACGGTCTCATTGAGCCCGGACTAGTTCCTTCATTGACTCCTCATCAATCTGGAGACCCACATGTAGTTCCGTATCGGAAGATTTGGAGCCAAGGATCATCCACCGATCGACCTTCTTCCCTGGGTTTTGTTTTTCGAGTCTCTTTAACCCCACTTTCATATCCTCTTTTTTAGTCTCTGGAAGCAGGGCGAGGACTCGTTGCTGTTTTGGAAGTTCGTCACTCTTGATGAGCTTCCAGTTTGTTTTACTTGCCAAATAGTCCCTCGTTATGTTAAAGGACTCCTCATTGGCACATACTAACTGTCCATATATCAACTGGCTTCAAACCTGGGCGTCTTCTGCAGCTCGTCGATCATTTTGGTCAGTTTCTCTTTCATACTCCCTACCTGATCTTGCGAGACAGTTGCCTCTGGGAAGGTTTCAGGGACCACAGCTGCCTTGATCCCTTTAAGAGCCACACAGTACTTCATACGGCTAGTAGTACTAGTACCACCAGTACATTTGGCCTTCTTTTCGTTTTTTCTTCAGGTGTGCTCCTGGCTGACACAGTTCGTTTAACGTCCTTTGTTTATCACCCTGTTTTGATGTTGAGGGAATCGGTAACGATACAGTCTTGGTGTCAATACCTTTTTCCTTCATTTATTTAAGCTTCCTTCTCTGGGCACCTGAAATTTTCCCACGTGGAGCTTTCTGATCCACAGGATTCGCCGTGACGTCTCCCTGCGGTGTTGTCTTTAGAGTTTCTGAAGTATCAGGCTGCGTTGGGGACTCTGTTGCCTTCGTGTCCTCCAAATCCCTTTTACTACGAGTCGCTATAGGCTCTTTAGACATTATTTTTTTTCTAGTTGATCCATGAATAAATAATGCTATTAAGAACAGTGCAATAATGAGGTCACGAGTGTCACGACATACGAATATTCTAAATGAATATACTAAACGGTGGAAGTATACCTCCAAACCAAAGAGCGCGGAAGTTCTGGAAGAAGTACTAGGTCATAGCTTAAGTTATCCTACAATCACTCGGAGGAATTCCTTTTACAATTCAATCATTGAATTATTGAGTATATTTACAGAAAACATGAAGCAGTTAGTAGAAGAACTGCAAAGTAAAGAACCTCTGAAAAGGGAAGATCGCTTATTTGCAAGAGTATCGTGCGACATTGAAGCCGGTTTCAGAGACTACAAGACGAAACGAATACGCATTTTGGTTGTCTTATTCCTAGCATTACTTCCTTAAGAATTGAATTACAAAAAATTAAGTCAAGCTCAAGCATGATGCTTGAAAGAAATATTTCATCGATACTTGACCATCTAATTGAACAGATAAACGAAAGATTTAATCAGTAAATCGATTATTCCAAAACCGAAGCAAAAGAAACAATTATTGCGTCTGTAACATTTCCAAATGTCAAACTTAAGTGGCTCTCCCATGTGATTGCATCATATTTTAATATTGATATTGAAACAGTGAAGCAGATTGTTAATCAAGCACGATTAGAGCTTCAGTTGTTGAAAGATCAGGAAGGTGACGAAAAATTGAAAAATGAAGAAGATATTATATTTTTTCAATACGACACTAAAGTAGATAATGAAAATTTACTATTGAAAATATTGGAGGGAAAGACAGCAATATCTAGAGAATAAGAGAACATTATTGTTTATGCTGGACGATTACCCAGAAATGAAAATACCACCATCATTGAAAGCAAACGCAGTTAATAATTAATCATTTTTCTCTTATTTCATTTCCTTTTTGAGATACTAACACAAACATGTGTAGATATATTCTTCAGTTAATCCTATTTTTGTATTCTTGTTTATCCATTTTTTATATGAAATAAAAGTATAATACAAAAGTGTTTCCCCAGTTTTTTTATCAAGCACGTTTTTCTCATTTACCTATAATTTATTTAATTAAGTAGATAGTGCAATTATTCTAAACAATATGATTATTTGAATACAAATATTCTGTTTTGAAACACATTTTAAAACATGTATTCGAATCCTCCGTATTCTTCTTCTCCGCTTTCCATACACTTTCAGGTGTCAGAGTGTGATTCCGGTTAATCATTTATCCATTTTCTCTACTTTCTTCTATTCCCTGCTATTTCTTTCATCTCTCTTATGGATTTTCCTTTTTCCTTCCGCTTTCTTCAACTTGATACAGCCACTTCCTTATTGGCTCCTCCGTATTCAATTAGATTATTCAGTATTTGTATTCGAATACCATTTTTTCGAATTCTACCCAACCCTGCTCCCGAACCAGTTCATTGAGATAAATATGAACAGTTTGTTTTACAAAGTTTCTTTTTCATTTCCACAATTTTTCTACTGCACTTGCGCTATTCTCTCAGCAGTGTTTTGCATCTCTTTTTGTTCTCTATAACTAGTTTCTATAACTGCCTAAATAATGGCTAATATCACAAAAAATTTTGGTCGAAAAATAAAAATATTAATAGGTAATTAGTGATTTTATTTATAAGTGTTCTTTTTCCCATGAACTTGATGGTTCTAGTTATTTGGTTATTGAAATTTAGAATGCCCTCGATGCTTCTTCTTTCAAATTTGTTGGTGTCAGTTGACGTAGCGTCAAGAAATGTTTGATACGAATCAGGGAGTTGGCAGATCTTTGAATACGAAGACATTAAGTGGCCAAAAGTGAGAAGTGTATAGGTAATATGGTTTTGATATAATATTGGTTTCACCACATGGAAACCTGTAATGACCTATTTGCAGTAGTTTTGTTCACTTTTACTGTGGATTTCAAGTTCCTACTCAATTGGAAGTTGAACTGTAATAGAAGGCGATTATTTAGAAGTTGATAGAGATCACATTATCTTGTTAATTGATCAGGAAAAGTTGTGAGATATGGTTAAAACCATGAAAACCACAAAACTGGGCATTTCACATACGTCGTTAGGTTTCATATTCGAAAGCATTAAAACTCTTGAAAGGTCTGTATGTAAGACCATATTCAAGTGATCAGTGGCTAAAATCTCGAAATAGATCTATTTTTGATTCCTTCATAGATGTCATCAGCAGAGGCCCAGGTCCAAGTCTTCAATAAATTTTACAAGAATTAGAAGTAATAAAGTTTGGGACGATTCACAATAAAAATAATTTGTAACAATGTATAAAAGCTTCTTGTTTCGATTTATTGGTCTATACCTGTTTTCCACATTTTTGTACAGTTCAAAATAATATTTTGTAGCTTTATGACGACAATATTTTACAATAAATAATAATTGCATTAAAAATCGAATCGTTAGAAAATTCTATAAATAATAGCATGTAGCATATGTATTTTATAAGAAAAAACCATTCTGCATCCTAATTCAACCAAAAATTGGTAGAGATCACCTTTTTATATTTTACAATCGCTGAGCTGTATATTTATGAATGTAATTTCTTCTTTCATTTGGAATGTTCAAGTCAGAAGAATTTCAATAATACTTTTTCGAACTCATATCATAACATTTAAATTGAGACCGATAGTTTCCAAGAAAAAAATGCTGTTTATATCCTCTAGCTGAAATCCCACTATTGAATTCACAACTTACCAAAATTTTGTCATTGTTATAATTAATTACCTACTGAGATAATTCCTAATAAAATATTTTACCTTACCTACGTCTTTTTTTAACCCTTATGCACTAGTCCTTGATATACGACACAATTGGAGAAGGTGATTACTTTGAACGAATATTATTATTATTCCTTCAAGATTCAGACTTCAAAATTTTGTCCCGAGACCTATGAATTTAATCGATTAAACTGTCAAAATAGTTTGAGCATGATTAAGGTTGGAAAATAGTTGAATGCACAATAAATTTTTATTAATTTATTGTGCATGAAACTATTTGGTAAAAAGCAAAATAATACATAAAACATTTCGACAGTTCAATCGATTTAAATTTATAGGTCGAGGGGTATACGGCTAAATTATTTCCTGAATAACTGAGACTGAAACCAATAACAAATAATGTTATTGCTATTATGGCACTGCAAAAAGCTGCAGGATGTTCATTCGCTTCTTATGTTCACAGCTTGGTCCAGCTAGATACCGTTTTATCAAGTGAGCTCAGTTTCAGTTAAAGTATTCCCATAGCTGACACTAGGGTGGGGTAAACAACTAATAAAATTGGACGTCAACAGCTTTTTAACAGTAGTCTAAAAGCTAGTGAACCATCTGACTAGCGCGTTTCCCACACAACTAGATAAATTTTAAATGATGTTTTATTATTATCAGTCAGAGCCGGTCCTGGTTGCATGTGAACGAAAAGTTTTGATTTCGCTCAAATCTTGCAATATTACGAGTGGAACCAACGACAGTTCTAGTCAAATCAAACTATAAGGCGGTATCCAAGGAAGATTAGTTTAAGAAATAGGTGTGAAGATATAAATTATTCATTCACTCATTCCAACATACATTAACAGTTACAAAATAGATAAATGGGGTTGTTTGATAGCTAAATAGAATATTAAATGAATGGACTGTGAAAAATAATATAGATTAGTTTTCAAAATTAACTTACCAATAAACTATGGATATTTGATTTAACCCCTAGTCATTGGATACCCTAAGTTTGACGGACTCTACTTCTAATTCGAATTTTTGTAGTGAACTCCTGATTTTTTCCTTCATAGATTGGACACATTTGACAGTACTTTCCTAGAAAATCAAATGAATAACTTCATTATTTTGGTCTGTGCGATTTTTAATATGAAGGCATGTTTTATTTTAATTTAAATCCTCTGATAAAATTTGAAACAATAATATCATCGAAAAATGGACAAAGCCAGTCAACTTGTCGTAATAAAGAACCCCATTTCTCATGATTTCAGTATTTTTTGAGAGGAAAAATATTTTCCGACAAATATGTACCTAAAAACATTGCATTTTTCGCAGTTCTTCAATAATATATTTTTGGCCCATTTTCCTCTCTAAACATGTTCGATTAGATGAACTTTCGTCTCAAACCGATGGGTGACTTTGTAAACATCCTAACTCTATTAATTTTTGAATAACTATCGATATTTGATTTAACCGCTCTTTATTGGATACTCTAAGTTTGACGCACTCTACTTCTGAATCACATTATTGTAGTGCACACCCGATTTTTTCCTTCATAGATTGGATTTTTGACAGTACTTTCCTAGAAAATTAAATGAATAGTTTCATCATTTTGGTCTGTGCGATTTTGTATATGAAGGCATTTTTTTTCTTAATTTAAATCCTCTGATAAAATTTGAATCATTGAGTTCATCGACAAATGGACAACACCAGTCGATTTGTCGTACCAAAGGACCCCATTCTACATAATTTCAGTATTTTCTGAGAGAAAAAATATTTTTCAACAAATATGTACCTATGTATGGAAAATATTGCATTTTTGGCAATTCTCCAGAAATAAATTTTTGGCCTATCTTCCTCTCGAAACAGGCTCGATTAGATGGAACTTTGTCTCAAATCGATGGGTGCTAACTCAATTAATTTTTCAGTAATTATGGATATTTGACTCCCCCCCCCTGCATTCCATACTCTAAGTTTGACGCACTCCACTTCTAAATCGCATCGCAGTGGGGCACTCCTGATTTTTTTCATCATAGATTGAACCTTTGTCAGTACTTTTCTAGAAAATAACATAATGATCTCGATATTATGGTCTGTGCGACTTTTTATATGAAGGCCTCCTGTCTTTTAATTTTAATCCTCTGATGAAATTTGGATCATTGATCTCATCGACAAATGGACTACACCAGTCGATTTGTCGTACCAAAAAACCCCATTCCACTTAATTTCAGTATCTTCTGAGAGAAAAAATATTTTTCGACAAATATGTACCTGTATGGAAAATATTGCATTTTTGGCAATTCTCCAAAAATAAATTTTTGGCCTATCTTTCTCTCGAAACAGGCTCGATTAGATGGAACTTTGTTTCAAATCGATGAGTGACTTTGTTAATGTCCTAACTCAATTAATTTTTCAGTAATTATGGATATTTGACTCCACCCCCCTTCATTCCATACTCTAAGTTTGACGCACTCCACTTCTAAATGGCATCGCGGTGGGGCACTCCTGATTTTTTTTCATCGTAGATTGAACCTTTGTCAGTACTTTTCTGAAAAATAAAATTTATGATCTCATTATTATGGCCTGTGCGACTTTTTATATGAAGGCCTCCTTGCTTTTAATTTTAATCCTCTGATGAAATTTAAATCATTGATCTCATCGACAAATGGACTACACCAGTCGATTTGTCGTACCAAAGAACCCCATTCCACATAATTTCAGTATCTTCTGAGAGAAAAAATATTTTTCGACAAATATGTACCTGAAATATGTATGGAAAATATTGCATTTTTGGCAATTCTCCAAAAATAAATTTTCGGCCTATCTTCCTCTCGAAACAGGCTCGATTAGATGGAACTTTGTTTCAAATCGATGAGTGACTTTGTTAATGTCCTAACTCAATTAATTTTTCAGTAATTATGGATATTTGACTCCCCCCCCTTCATTCCATACTCTTAGTTTGACGCACTCTACTTCTAAATCGCATCGCGGTGGGGCACTCCTGATTTTTTTTCATCGTAGATTGAACCTTCGTCAGTACTTTTCTAGAAAATAAACTCACTGATCTCATTATTATGGCCTGTGCGACTTTTTATATGAAGGCCTCCTTTCTTTTAATTTTAATCCTCTGATGAAATTTAAATCATTGATCTCATCGACAAATGGACTACACCAGTCGATTTGTCGTACCAAAGAACCCCATTCCACATAATTTCAGTATCTTCTGAGAGAAAAAATATTTTTCGACAAATATGTACCTGAAATATGTATGGAAAATATTGCATTTTTGGCAATTCTCCAAAACAAAATTTTTGGCCTATCTTCCTCTCGAAACAGGCTCGATTAGATGGAACTTTGTTTCAAATCGATGAGTGACTTTGTTAATGTCCTAACTCAATTAATTTTTCAGTAATTATGGATATTTGACTCCACCCCTCTTCAATCCATACTCTAAGTTTGACGCACTCCACTTCTAAATGGCATCGCGGTGGGGCACTCCTGATTTCTTTTCATCGTAGATTGAACCTTTGTCAGTACTTTTCTAGAAAATAAACTTATTGATCTCATTATTATGGACTGTGCGACTTTTTATATGAAGGCCTCCTTTGTTTTAATTTTAATCCTCTGATGAAATTTAAATCATTGATCTCATCGACAAATGGACTACACCAGTCGATTTGTCGTACCAAAGAACCCCATTCCACATAATTTCAGTATCTTCTGAGAGAAAAAATATTTTTCGACAAATATGTACCTGAACTATAGTATGGAAAATATTGCATTTTTGGAAATTCTCCAAAAATAAATTTTTGGCCTATCTTCCTCTCGAAACAGGCTCGATTAGATGGAACTTTGTTTTAAATCGATGAGTGACTTTGTTAGGCAAATAAATTTTTGGCCTATCTTCCTCTCGAAACAGGCTCGATTAGATGGAACTTTGTTCCAAATCGATGAGTGACTTTGTTAATCTCCTAACTCAATTAATTTTTCAGTAATTATGGATATTTGACTCCACCCCCCTCCATTCCATACTCTAAGTTTGACGCACTCTACTTCTAAATCGCATCGCGGTGGGGCACTCCTGATTTTTTTTCACCGTAGATTGAACCTTTCTTAGTACTTTTCTAGAAAATAAACTTAATGATTTCATTATTATGGTCTGTGCGACTCATGATATGAAGGCCTCTTTGCTTTTAATTTTAATCCTCTGATGAAATGTTAATCATTAATCTCATCGACAAATGGACTACACCAGTCGATTTGTCGTACCAAAAAACCCCATTCCACTTAATTTCAGTATCTTCTAAGAGAAAAAATATTTTCCGACAAATATGTACCTGAACTATAGTATGGAAAATATTGCATTTTTGGCAATTCTCCAAAAATAAATTTTTGGCCTATCTTCCTCTCGAAACAGGCTCGATTAGATTGAACTTTGTTTCAAATCGATGAGTGACTTTGTTAATGTCCTAACTCAATTAATTTTTCAGTAATTATGGATATTTGACTCCACCCCCCTTCATTCCATACTCTTAGTTTGACGCACTCTACTCCTAAATCGCATCGCGGTGGGGCACTCCTGATTTTTTTTCATCGTAGATTGAACCTTTGTCAGTACTTTTCTAGAAAATAAACTTAATGATCTCATTATTATGGCCTGTGCGACTTTTTATATGAGGGCCTCCTTTCTTTTAATTTTAATCCTCTGATGAAATTTAAATCATTGATCTCATCGCCAAATGGACTACACCAGTCGATTTGTCGTACCAAAGAACCCCATTCCACATAATTTCAGTATCTTCTGAGAGAGAAAATATTTTTCGACAAATATGTACCTGAACTATATATAGTATGGAAAATATTGCATTATTGGCAATTCTCCAAAAATAAATTCTTGGCCTATCTTCCTCTCGAAACAGGCTCGATTAGATGGAACTTTGTTTTAAATCGATGAGTGACTTTGTTAGGCAAATAAATTTTTGGCCTATCTTCCTCTCGAAACAGGCTCGATTAGATGGAACTTTGTTCCAAATCGATGAGTGACTTTGTTAATCTCCTAACTCAATTAATTTTTCAGTAATTATGGATATTTGACTCCACCCCCCTTCATTCCATACTGTAAGTTTGACGCACTCTACTTCTAAATCGCATCGCGGTGGGGCACTCCTGATTTTTTTTCATCGTAGATTGAACCTTTGTCAGTACTTTTCTAGAAAATAAACTTAATAATCTCATTATTATGGTCTGTGCGACTTTTGATATGAAGGCCTCTTTGCTTTTAATTTTAACCCTCTGATGAAATTTTAATCATTAATCTCATCAACAAATGGACTACACCAGTCGATTTGTCGTACCAAAAAACCCCATTCCACTTAATTTCAGTATCTTCTGAGAGAAAAAATATTTTCCGACAAAGATGTACCTGAACTATAGTATGGAAAATATTGCATTTTTGGCAATTCTCCAAAAATAAAATACTTTGTTAATGTCCTAACTCAATTAATTTTTCAGTAATTATGGATATTTGACTCCACCCCTCTTCAATCCATACTCTAAGTTTGACGCACTCTACTCCTAAATCGCATCGCAGTGGCGCACTCCTGATTTTTTTCATCATAGATTGAACCTTTGTCAGTACTTTTCTAGAAAATTAACTTAATGATCTCATTATTATGGTCTGTGCGACTTTTTATATGAAGGCCTCCTGTCTTTTAATTTTAATCCTCTGATGAAATTTAAATCATTGATCTCATCGACAAATGGACTACACCAGTCGATTTGTCGTACCAAAAAACCCCATTCCACTTAATTTCAGTATCTTCTGAGAGAAAAACTATTTTCCGACAAATATGTACCTGAACTATAGTATGGAAAATATTGCATTTTTGGCAATTCTCCAAAAATAAATTTTTGGCCTATCTTCCTCTCGAAACAGGCTCGATTAGATTGAACTTTGTTTCAAATCGATGAATGACTTTGTTAATCTCCTAACTCAATTAATTTTTCAGTAATTATGGATATTTGACTCCACCCCCCTTCATTCCATACTCTAAGTTTGACGCACTCCACTTCTAAATGGCATCGCGGTGGGGCACTCCTGATTTTTTTCATCGTAGATTGAACCTTTGTCAGTACTTTTCTAGAAAATAAACTTAATGATCTCATTATTATGGCCTGTGCGACTTTTTATATGAAGGCCTCCTTTCTTTTAATTTTAATCCTCTGATGAAATTTAAATCATTGATCTCATCGACAAATGGACTACACCAGTCGATTTGTCGTACCAAATAACCCCATTCCACATAATTTCAGTATCTTCTGAGAGAAAAAATATTTTTCGACAAATATGTACCTGAACTATAGTATGGAAAATATTGCATTTTTGGCAATTCTCCAAAAATAAATTTTTGGCCTATCTTTCTCTCGAAACAAGCTCGATTAGATGGAACATTGTTCCAAATCAATGAGTGACTTTGTTAATGTCCTAACTCAATTAATTTTTCAGTAATTATAGATATTTGACTCCACCCCCCTTCATTCCATACTCTAAGTTTGACGCACTCCACTTCTAAATGGCATCGCGGTGGGGCACTCCTGAATTTTTTTCATCGTAGATTGAACCTTTGTCAGTACTTTTCTAGAAAATAAACTTAATGATCTCATTATTATGGCCTGTGCGACTTTTTATATGAAGGCCTCCTTTCTTTTAATTTTAATCCTCTGATGAAATTTACATCATTGATCTCATCGACAAATGGACTACACCAGTCGATTTGTCGTACCAAAGAACCCCATTCCACATAATTTCAGTATCTTCTGAGAGAAAAAATATTTTTCGACAAATATGTACCTGAACTATAGTATGGAAAATATTGCATTTTTGGCAATTCTCCAAGAATAAATTTTTGGCCTATCTTCCTCTCGAAACAGGCTCGATTAGATGGAACTTTGTTTCAAATCGATGAGTGACTTTGTTAGGCAAATAAATTTTTGGCGCCTATCTTCCTCTCGAAACAGGCTCGATTAGATGGAACTTTGTTCCAAATCGATGAGTGACTTTGTTAATCTCCTAACTCAATTAATTTTTCAGTAATTATGGATATTTGACTCCTTCCCCCTTCATTCCATACTCTTAGTTTGACGCACTCTACTCCTAAATCGCATCGCGGTGGGGCACTCCTGATTTTTTTTCATCGTAGATTGAACCTTTGTCAGTACTTTTCTAGAAAATAAACTTAATGATCTCATTATTATGGCCTGTGCGACTTTTTATATGAAGGCCTCCTTTCTTTTAATTTCAATCCTCTGATGAAATTTAAATCATTGATCTCATCGACAAATGGACTACACCAGTCGATTTGTCGTACCAAAGAACCCCATTCCACATAATTTCAGTACCTTCTGAGAGAAAAAATATTTTTCGACAAATATGTACCTGAACTATAGTATGGAAAATACTGCATTTTTGGCAATTCTCCAAAAATAAATTTTTGGCCTATCTTCCTCTCGAAACAGGCTCGATTAGATGGAACTTTGTTTCAAATCGATGAGTGACTTTGTTAATGTCCTAAGTCAATTAATTTTTCAGTAATTATGGATATTTGACTCCACCCCCCTTCTTTCCAAACTCTTAGTTTGACGCACTCTACTTCTAAATCGCATCGCGATGGGGCACTCCTGATTTTTTTCATCGTAGATTGAACCTTTGTCAGTACTTTTCTAGAAAATAAACTTAATGATCTCATTATTATGGTCTGTGCGACTTTTGATATGAAGGCCTCTTTGCTTTTAATTTTAATCCTGCGATGGAATTCTAATCATTAATCTCATCGACAAATGGACCACACCAGTCGATTTATCGTACCAAAAAACCCCATTCCACTTAATTTCAGTATCTTCTGAGAGAAAAAATATTTTTCGACAAATATGTACCTGAACTATAGTATGGAAAATATTGCATTTTTGGCAATTCTCCAAAAATAAATTTTTGGCCTATCTTCCTCTCGAAACAGGCTCGATTAGATGGAACTTCGTTTCAAATCGATGAGTGACTTTGTTAATGTCCTAACTCAATTAATTTTTCAGTAATTATGGATATTTGAATCCACCCCCCTGCATTCCATACTCTAAGTTTGACGCACTCTACTTCTAAATGGCATCGCAGTGGGGCACTCCTGATTTTTTTTCATCGTGGATTGAACCTTTGTCAGTAATTTTTTAGAAAATAAACTTAATGATCTTATTGTTATGGTCTGTGCGAATTTTTATATGAAGGCCTCCTGTCTTTTAATTTTAATCCTCTGATGAAATTTTAATCATTAATCTCATCGACAAATGGACTACACCAGTCGATTTGTCGTACCAAAAAACCCCATTCCACTTAATTTCAGTATCTTCTGAGAGAAAAAATATTTTTCGACAAATATGTACCTGAACTATAGTATGGAAAATATTGCATTTTTGGCAATTCTCCAAAAATAAATTTTTGGCCTATCTTCCTCTCGAAACAGGCTCGATTAGATGGAACTTTGTTTCAAATCGATGAGTGACTTTTATAATGTCCTAACTCAATTAATTTTTCAGTAATTATGGATATTTGACTCCACCCCTCTTCAATCCATACTCTAAGTTTGACGCACTCTACTTCTAAATCGCATCGCAGTAGGGCACTCCTGATTTTTTCATCATAGATTGAACCTTCGTCAGTACTTTTCTAGAAAATTAACTTAATGATCTCATTATTATGGTCTGTGCGACTTTTTATATGAAGGCCTCCTGTCTTTTAATTTTAATCCTCGGATGAAATTTGGATCATTGATCTCATCGACAAATGGACTACACCAGTCGATTTGTCGTAACAAAAAACCCCATTCCACTTAATTTCAGTATCTTCTGAGAGAAAAAATATTTTTCGACAAATATGTACCTGAACTATAGTATGGAAAATATTGCATTTTTGGCAATTCTCCAAAAATAAATTTTTGGCCTATCTTTCTCTCGAAACAGGCTCGATCAGATGGAACATTGTTTCAAATCAATGAGTGACTTTGTTAATGTCCTAACTCAATTAATTTTTCAGTAATTATGGATATTTGACTCCACCCCCCTTCATCCCATACTCTAAGTTTGACGCACTCCACTTCTAAATGGCATCGCGGTGGGGCACTCTTGATTTTTTTCCATCGTAGATTGAACCTTTGTCAGTACTTTTCTAACAAATAAACTTAATGAACTCATTATTATGGCCTGTGCGACTTTTTATATGAAGGTCTCCTGTCTTTTAATTTTAATCCTCTGATGAAATTTGAATCATTGATCTCATCGACAAAATGGATTACACCAGTCGATTTGTCGTACCAAAGAACCTCATTCCACATAATTTCACTATCTTCTGAGAGAAAAAATATTTTTCGACAAATATGTACCTGAACTATAGCAAGGAAAATATTGCATTTTTGGCAATTCTCCAAAAATAAATTTTTGGCCTATCTTCCTCTCGAAACAGGCTCGATTAGATGGAACTTTGTTTCAAATCGATGAGTGACTTTGTTAATGTCCTAACTCAATTAATTTTTCAGTAATTATGGATATTTGACTCCACCCCCCTGCATTCCATACTCTAAGTTTGACGCACTCTACTTCTAAATCGCATCGCGGTGGGGCACTCTTGATTTTTTTCCATCGTAGATTGAACCTTTGTCAGTACTTTTCTAACAAATAAACTTAATGATCTCATTATTATGGTCTGTGCGACTTTTTATATGAAGGCCTCCTGTCTTTTAATTTTAATCCTCTGATGAAATTTGAATCATTGATCTCATCGACAAATGGACTACACCAGTCGATTTGTCGTACCAAAAAACCCCATTCCACTTAATTTCAGTATCTTCTGAGAGAAAAAATATTTTTCGACAAATATGTACCTGAACTATAGTATGGAAAATATTGCATTTTTGGCAATTCCCCAAAAATAAATTTTTGGCCTATCTTCCTCTCGAAACAGGCTCGATTAGATGGAACATTGTTTCAAATCGATGAGTGACTTTGTTAATGTCCTAACTCAATTAATTTTTCAGTAATTATGGATATTTGACTCCACCCCCCTCATTCCATACTCTAAGTTTGACGCACTCTACTTCTAAATCGCATCGAGGTGGGGCACTCCTGATTTTTTTTCATCGTGGATTGAACCTTTGTCAGTAATTTTTTTAGAAAATAAACTTAATGATCTTATTGTTATGGTTTGTGCGACTTTTTATATGAAGGCCTCCTGCCTTTTAATTTTAATCCTCTGATGAAATTTTATTCATTAATCTCATCGACAAATGGACTACACCAGTCGATTTGTCGTACCAAAAAACCCCATTCCACTTAATTTCAGTATCTTCTGAGAGAAAAAATATTTTTCGACAAATATGTACCTGAACTATAGTATGGAAAATATTGCATTTTTGGCAATTCTCCAAAAATAAATTTTTGGCCTATCTTCCTCTCGAAACAGGCTCGATTAGATGGAACTTCGTTTCAAGTCGATGAGTGACTTTGTTAATGTCCTAACTCAATTAATTTTTCAGTAATTATGGATATTTGAATCCACCCCCCTGCATTCCATACTCTAAGTTTGACGCACTCTACTTCTAAATCGCATCGCAGTGGGGCACTCCTGATTTTTTTCATCATAGATTGAACCTTTGTCAGTACTTTTCTAGAAAATTAACTCAATGATCTCATTATTATGGTCTGTGCGACTTTTTATATGAAGGCCTCCTGTCTTTTAATTTTAATCCTCTGATGAAATTTGAATCATTGATCTCATCGACAAATGGACTACACCAGTCGATTTGTCGTACCAAAAAACCCCATTCCACATAATTTCAGTATCTTCTGAGAGAAAAAATATTTTTCGACAAATATGTACCTGAACTATAGTATGGAAAATATTGCATTTTTGGCCTATCTTCCTCTCGAAACAGGCTCGATTAGATGGAACTTTGTTTCAAATCGATGAGTGACTTTTATAATGTCCTAACTCAATTAATTTTTCAGTAATTATGGATATTTGACTCCACCCCTCTTCAATCCATACTCTAAGTTTGACGCACTCTACTTCTAAATCGCATCGCAGTAGGGCACTCCTGATTTTTTTCATCATAGATTGAACCTTCGTCAGTACTTTCCTAGAAAATTAACTTAATGATCTCATTATTATGGTCTGTGCGACTTTTTATATGAAGGCCTCCTGTCTTTTAATTTTAATCCTTGGATGAAATTTGGATCATTGATCTCATCGACAAATGGACTACACCAGTCGATTTGTCGTAACAAAAAACCCCATTCCACTTAATTTCAGTATCTTCTGAGAGAAAAAATATTTTTCGACAAATATGTACCTGAACTATAGTATGGAAAATATTGCATTTTTGGCAATTCTCCAAAAATAAATTTTTGGCCTATCTTTCTCTCGAAACAGGCTCGATCAGATGGAACATTGTTTCAAATCAATGAGTGACTTTGTTAATGTCCTAACTCAATTAATTTTTCAGTAATTATGGATATTTGACTCCACCCCCCTTCATTCCATACTCTAAGTTTGACGCACTCCACTTCTAAATGGCATCGCGGTGGGGCACTCCTGATTTTTTTTTCATCGTAGATTGAACCTTTGTCAGTACTTTTCTAGAAAATAAACTTAATGATCTCATTATTATGGCCTGTGCGACTTTTTATATGAAGGCCTCCTTTCTTCAAATTTTAATACTCTGATGAAATTTAAATCATTGATCTCATCGACAAATGGACTACACCAGTCGATTTGTCGTAACAAAGAACCCCATTCCACATAATTTCAGTATCTTCTGAGAGAAAAAATATTTTTCGACAAATATGTACCTGAACTATAGTATGGAAAATATTGCATTTTTGGCAATTCTCCAGAAATAAATTTTTGGCCTATCTTTCTCTCGAAACAGGCTCGATTAGATGGAACTTTGTTCCAAATCGATGAGTGACTTTGTCAATGTCCTAACCCAATTAATTTTTCAGTAATTATGGATATTTGACTCCACCCCCCTTCATTCCATACTCTTAGTTTGACGCACTCTACTTCTAAATCGCATCGCGGTGGGGCACTCTTGATTTTTTTTCATCGTAGATTGAACCTTTGTCAGTACTTTTCTAGAAAATAAACTTAATGATCTCATTATTATGGCCTTTGCGACTTTTTATATGAAGGCCTCCTTTCTTTTAATTTTAATCCTCTGATGAAATTTAAATCATTGATCTCATCGACAAATGGACTACACCAGTCGATTTGTCGTACCAAAAAACCCCATTCCACTTAATTTCAGTATCTTCTGAGAGAAAGAATATTTTTCGACAAATATGTACCTGAACTATAGTATGGAAAATATTGCATTTTTGGCAATTCTCCAAAAATAAATTTTTGGCCTATCTTCCTCTCGAAACAGGCTCGATTAGATGGAACTTTGTTTCAAATCGATGAGTGACTTTGTTAGGCAAATAAATTTTTGGCGCCTATCTTCCTCTCGAAACAGGCTCGATTAGATGGAACTTTGTTCCAAATCGATGAGTGACTTTGTTAATCTCCTAACTCAATTAATTTTTCAGTAATTATGGATATTTGACTCCTTCCCCCTTCATTCCATACTCTTAGTTTGACGCACTCTACTCCTAAATCGCATCGCAGTGGCGCACTCCTGATTTTTTTCATCATAGATTGAACCTTTGTCAGTACTTTTCTAGAAAATAAACTTAATGATCTCATTATTATGGCCTGTGCGACTTTTTATATGAGGGCCTCCTTTCTTTTAATTTTAATCCTCTGATGAAATTTAAATCATTGATCTCATCGCCAAATGGACTACACCAGTCGATTTGTCGTACCAAAGAACCCCATTCCACATAATTTCAGTATCTTCTGAGAGAGAAAATATTTTTCGACAAATATGTACCTGAACTATATATAGTATGGAAAATATTGCATTATTGGCAATTCTCCAAAAATAAATTCTTGGCCTATCTTCCTCTCGAAACAGGCTCGATTAGATGGAACTTTGTTTTAAATCGATGAGTGACTTTGTTAGGCAAATAAATTTTTGGCCTATCTTCCTCTCGAAACAGGCTCGATTAGATGGAACTTTGTTCCAAATCGATGAGTGACTTTGTTAATCTCCTAACTCAATTAATTTTTCAGTAATTATGGATATTTGACTCCACCCCCCTTCATTCCATACTGTAAGTTTGACGCACTCTACTTCTAAATCGCATCGCGGTGGGGCACTCCTGATTTTTTTTCATCGTAGATTGAACCTTTGTCAGTACTTTTCTAGAAAATAAACTTAATAATCTCATTATTATGGTCTGTGCGACTTTTGATATGAAGGCCTCTTTGCTTTTAATTTTAACCCTCTGATGAAATTTTAATCATTAATCTCATCAACAAATGGACTACACCAGTCGATTTGTCGTACCAAAAAACCCCATTCCACTTAATTTCAGTATCTTCTGAGAGAAAAAATATTTTCCGACAAAGATGTACCTGAACTATAGTATGGAAAATATTGCATTTTTGGCAATTCTCCAAAAATAAAATACTTTGTTAATGTCCTAACTCAATTAATTTTTCAGTAATTATGGATATTTGACTCCACCCCTCTTCAATCCATACTCTAAGTTTGACGCACTCTACTCCTAAATCGCATCGCAGTGGCGCACTCCTGATTTTTTTCATCATAGATTGAACCTTTGTCAGTACTTTTCTAGAAAATTAACTTAATGATCTCATTATTATGGTCTGTGCGACTTTTTATATGAAGGCCTCCTGTCTTTTAATTTTAATCCTCTGATGAAATTTAAATCATTGATCTCATCGACAAATGGACTACACCAGTCGATTTGTCGTACCAAAAAACCCCATTCCACTTAATTTCAGTATCTTCTGAGAGAAAAACTATTTTCCGACAAATATGTACCTGAACTATAGTATGGAAAATATTGCATTTTTGGCAATTCTCCAAAAATAAATTTTTGGCCTATCTTCCTCTCGAAACAGGCTCGATTAGATTGAACTTTGTTTCAAATCGATGAATGACTTTGTTAATCTCCTAACTCAATTAATTTTTCAGTAATTATGGATATTTGACTCCACCCCCCTTCATTCCATACTCTAAGTTTGACGCACTCCACTTCTAAATGGCATCGCGGTGGGGCACTCCTGATTTTTTTCATCGTAGATTGAACCTTTGTCAGTACTTTTCTAGAAAATAAACTTAATGATCTCATTATTATGGCCTGTGCGACTTTTTATATGAAGGCCTCCTTTCTTTTAATTTTAATCCTCTGATGAAATTTAAATCATTGATCTCATCGACAAATGGACTACACCAGTCGATTTGTCGTACCAAATAACCCCATTCCACATAATTTCAGTATCTTCTGAGAGAAAAAATATTTTTCGACAAATATGTACCTGAACTATAGTATGGAAAATATTGCATTTTTGGCAATTCTCCAAAAATAAATTTTTGGCCTATCTTTCTCTCGAAACAAGCTCGATTAGATGGAACATTGTTCCAAATCAATGAGTGACTTTGTTAATGTCCTAACTCAATTAATTTTTCAGTAATTATAGATATTTGACTCCACCCCCCTTCATTCCATACTCTAAGTTTGACGCACTCCACTTCTAAATGGCATCGCGGTGGGGCACTCCTGAATTTTTTTCATCGTAGATTGAACCTTTGTCAGTACTTTTCTAGAAAATAAACTTAATGATCTCATTATTATGGCCTGTGCGACTTTTTATATGAAGGCCTCCTTTCTTTTAATTTTAATCCTCTGATGAAATTTACATCATTGATCTCATCGACAAATGGACTACACCAGTCGATTTGTCGTACCAAAGAACCCCATTCCACATAATTTCAGTATCTTCTGAGAGAAAAAATATTTTTCGACAAATATGTACCTGAACTATAGTATGGAAAATATTGCATTTTTGGCAATTCTCCAAGAATAAATTTTTGGCCTATCTTCCTCTCGAAACAGGCTCGATTAGATGGAACTTTGTTTCAAATCGATGAGTGACTTTGTTAGGCAAATAAATTTTTGGCGCCTATCTTCCTCTCGAAACAGGCTCGATTAGATGGAACTTTGTTCCAAATCGATGAGTGACTTTGTTAATCTCCTAACTCAATTAATTTTTCAGTAATTATGGATATTTGACTGCTTCCCCCTTCATTCCATACTCTTAGTTTGACGCACTCTACTCCTAAATCGCATCGCGGTGGGGCACTCCTGATTTTTTTTCATCGTAGATTGAACCTTTGTCAGTACTTTTCTAGAAAATAAACTTAATGATCTCATTATTATGGCCTGTGCGACTTTTTATATGAAGGCCTCCTTTCTTTTAATTTCAATCCTCTGATGAAATTTAAATCATTGATCTCATCGACAAATGGACTACACCAGTCGATTTGTCGTACCAAAGAACCCCATTCCACATAATTTCAGTACCTTCTGAGAGAAAAAATATTTTTCGACAAATATGTACCTGAACTATAGTATGGAAAATACTGCATTTTTGGCAATTCTCCAAAAATAAATTTTTGGCCTATCTTCCTCTCGAAACAGGCTCGATTAGATGGAACTTTGTTTCAAATCGATGAGTGACTTTGTTAATGTCCTAAGTCAATTAATTTTTCAGTAATTATGGATATTTGACTCCACCCCCCTTCTTTCCAAACTCTTAGTTTGACGCACTCTACTTCTAAATCGCATCGCGATGGGGCACTCCTGATTTTTTTCATCGTAGATTGAACCTTTGTCAGTACTTTTCTAGAAAATAAACTTAATGATCTCATTATTATGGTCTGTGCGACTTTTGATATGAAGGCCTCTTTGCTTTTAATTTTAATCCTGCGATGGAATTCTAATCATTAATCTCATCGACAAATGGACCACACCAGTCGATTTATCGTACCAAAAAACCCCATTCCACTTAATTTCAGTATCTTCTGAGAGAAAAAATATTTTTCGACAAATATGTACCTGAACTATAGTATGGAAAATATTGCATTTTTGGCAATTCTCCAAAAATAAATTTTTGGCCTATCTTCCTCTCGAAACAGGCTCGATTAGATGGAACTTCGTTTCAAATCGATGAGTGACTTTGTTAATGTCCTAACTCAATTAATTTTTCAGTAATTATGGATATTTGAATCCACCCCCCTGCATTCCATACTCTAAGTTTGACGCACTCTACTTCTAAATGGCATCGCAGTGGGGCACTCATGATTTTTTTTCATCGTGGATTGAACCTTTGTCAGTAATTTTTTAGAAAATAAACTTAATGATCTTATTGTTATGGTCTGTGCGAATTTTTATATGAAGGCCTCCTGTCTTTTAATTTTAATCCTCTGATGAAATTTTAATCATTAATCTCATCGACAAATGGACTACACCAGTCGATTTGTCGTACCAAAAAACCCCATTCCACTTAATTTCAGTATCTTCTGAGAGAAAAAATATTTTTCGACAAATATGTACCTGAACTATAGTATGGAAAATATTGCATTTTTGGCAATTCTCCAAAAATAAATTTTTGGCCTATCTTCCTCTCGAAACAGGCTCGATTAGATGGAACTTTGTTTCAAATCGATGAGTGACTTTTATAATGTCCTAACTCAATTAATTTTTCAGTAATTATGGATATTTGACTCCACCCCTCTTCAATCCATACTCTAAGTTTGACGCACTCTACTTCTAAATCGCATCGCAGTAGGGCACTCCTGATTTTTTCATCATAGATTGAACCTTCGTCAGTACTTTTCTAGAAAATTAACTTAATGATCTCATTATTATGGTCTGTGCGACTTTTTATATGAAGGCCTCCTGTCTTTTAATTTTAATCCTCGGATGAAATTTGGATCATTGATCTCATCGACAAATGGACTACACCAGTCGATTTGTCGTAACAAAAAACCCCATTCCACTTAATTTCAGTATCTTCTGAGAGAAAAAATATTTTTCGACAAATATGTACCTGAACTATAGTATGGAAAATATTGCATTTTTGGCAATTCTCCAAAAATAAATTTTTGGCCTATCTTTCTCTCGAAACAGGCTCGATCAGATGGAACATTGTTTCAAATCAATGAGTGACTTTGTTAATGTCCTAACTCAATTAATTTTTCAGTAATTATGGATATTTGACTCCACCCCCCTTCATCCCATACTCTAAGTTTGACGCACTCCACTTCTAAATGGCATCGCGGTGGGGCACTCTTGATTTTTTTCCATCGTAGATTGAACCTTTGTCAGTACTTTTCTAACAAATAAACTTAATGAACTCATTATTATGGCCTGTGCGACTTTTTATATGAAGGTCTCCTGTCTTTTAATTTTAATCCTCTGATGAAATTTGAATCATTGATCTCATCGACAAAATGGATTACACCAGTCGATTTGTCGTACCAAAGAACCTCATTCCACATAATTTCACTATCTTCTGAGAGAAAAAATATTTTTCGACAAATATGTACCTGAACTATAGCAAGGAAAATATTGCATTTTTGGCAATTCTCCAAAAATAAATTTTTGGCCTATCTTCCTCTCGAAACAGGCTCGATTAGATGGAACTTTGTTTCAAATCGATGAGTGACTTTGTTAATGTCCTAACTCAATTAATTTTTCAGTAATTATGGATATTTGACTCCACCCCCCTGCATTCCATACTCTAAGTTTGACGCACTCTACTTCTAAATCGCATCGCGGTGGGGCACTCTTGATTTTTTTCCATCGTAGATTGAACCTTTGTCAGTACTTTTCTAACAAATAAACTTAATGATCTCATTATTATGGTCTGTGCGACTTTTTATATGAAGGCCTCCTGTCTTTTAATTTTAATCCTCTGATGAAATTTGAATCATTGATCTCATCGACAAATGGACTACACCAGTCGATTTGTCGTACCAAAAAACCCCATTCCACTTAATTTCAGTATCTTCTGAGAGAAAAAATATTTTTCGACAAATATGTACCTGAACTATAGTATGGAAAATATTGCATTTTTGGCAATTCCCCAAAAATAAATTTTTGGCCTATCTTCCTCTCGAAACAGGCTCGATTAGATGGAACATTGTTTCAAATCGATGAGTGACTTTGTTAATGTCCTAACTCAATTAATTTTTCAGTAATTATGGATATTTGACTCCACCCCCCTCATTCCATACTCTAAGTTTGACGCACTCTACTTCTAAATCGCATCGAGGTGGGGCACTCCTGATTTTTTTTCATCGTGGATTGAACCTTTGTCAGTAATTTTTTTAGAAAATAAACTTAATGATCTTATTGTTATGGTTTGTGCGACTTTTTATATGAAGGCCTCCTGCCTTTTAATTTTAATCCTCTGATGAAATTTTATTCATTAATCTCATCGACAAATGGACTACACCAGTCGATTTGTCGTACCAAAAAACCCCATTCCACTTAATTTCAGTATCTTCTGAGAGAAAAAATATTTTTCGACAAATATGTACCTGAACTATAGTATGGAAAATATTGCATTTTTGGCAATTCTCCAAAAATAAATTTTTGGCCTATCTTCCTCTCGAAACAGGCTCGATTAGATGGAACTTCGTTTCAAGTCGATGAGTGACTTTGTTAATGTCCTAACTCAATTAATTTTTCAGTAATTATGGATATTTGAATCCACCCCCCTGCATTCCATACTCTAAGTTTGACGCACTCTACTTCTAAATCGCATCGCAGTGGGGCACTCCTGATTTTTTTCATCATAGATTGAACCTTTGTCAGTACTTTTCTAGAAAATTAACTCAATGATCTCATTATTATGGTCTGTGCGACTTTTTATATGAAGGCCTCCTGTCTTTTAATTTTAATCCTCTGATGAAATTTGAATCATTGATCTCATCGACAAATGGACTACACCAGTCGATTTGTCGTACCAAAAAACCCCATTCCACATAATTTCAGTATCTTCTGAGAGAAAAAATATTTTTCGACAAATATGTACCTGAACTATAGTATGGAAAATATTGCATTTTGTGCCTATCTTCCTCTCGAAACAGGCTCGATTAGATGGAACTTTGTTTCAAATCGATGAGTGACTTTTATAATGTCCTAACTCAATTAATTTTTCAGTAATTATGGATATTTGACTCCACCCCTCTTCAATCCATACTCTAAGTTTGACGCACTCTACTTCTAAATCGCATCGCAGTAGGGCACTCCTGATTTTTTTCATCATAGATTGAACCTTCGTCAGTACTTTCCTAGAAAATTAACTTAATGATCTCATTATTATGGTCTGTGCGACTTTTTATATGAAGGCCTCCTGTCTTTTAATTTTAATCCTTGGATGAAATTTGGATCATTGATCTCATCGACAAATGGACTACACCAGTCGATTTGTCGTAACAAAAAACCCCATTCCACTTAATTTCAGTATCTTCTGAGAGAAAAAATATTTTTCGACAAATATGTACCTGAACTATAGTATGGAAAATATTGCATTTTTGGCAATTCTCCAAAAATAAATTTTTGGCCTATCTTTCTCTCGAAACAGGCTCGATCAGATGGAACATTGTTTCAAATCAATGAGTGACTTTGTTAATGTCCTAACTCAATTAATTTTTCAGTAATTATGGATATTTGACTCCACCCCCCTTCATTCCATACTCTAAGTTTGACGCACTCCACTTCTAAATGGCATCGCGGTGGGGCACTCCTGATTTTTTTTTCATCGTAGATTGAACCTTTGTCAGTACTTTTCTAGAAAATAAACTTAATGATCTCATTATTATGGCCTGTGCGACTTTTTATATGAAGGCCTCCTTTCTTCAAATTTTAATACTCTGATGAAATTTAAATCATTGATCTCATCGACAAATGGACTACACCAGTCGATTTGTCGTAACAAAGAACCCCATTCCACATAATTTCAGTATCTTCTGAGAGAAAAAATATTTTTCGACAAATATGTACCTGAACTATAGTATGGAAAATATTGCATTTTTGGCAATTCTCCAGAAATAAATTTTTGGCCTATCTTTCTCTCGAAACAGGCTCGATTAGATGGAACTTTGTTCCAAATCGATGAGTGACTTTGTCAATGTCCTAACCCAATTAATTTTTCAGTAATTATGGATATTTGACTCCACCCCCCTTCATTCCATACTCTTAGTTTGACGCACTCTACTTCTAAATCGCATCGCGGTGGGGCACTCTTGATTTTTTTTCATCGTAGATTGAACCTTTGTCAGTACTTTTCTAGAAAATAAACTTAATGATCTCATTATTATGGCCTTTGCGACTTTTTATATGAAGGCCTCCTTTCTTTTAATTTTAATCCTCTGATGAAATTTAAATCATTGATCTCATCGACAAATGGACTACACCAGTCGATTTGTCGTACCAAAAAACCCCATTCCACTTAATTTCAGTATCTTCTGAGAGAAAGAATATTTTTCGACAAATATGTACCTGAACTATAGTATGGAAAATATTGCATTTTTGGCAATTCTCCAAAAATAAATTTTTGGCCTATCTTCCTCTCGAAACAGGCTCGATTAGATGGAACTTTGTTTCAAATCGATGAGTGACTTTGTTAGGCAAATAAATTTTTGGCGCCTATCTTCCTCTCGAAACAGGCTCGATTAGATGGAACTTTGTTCCAAATCGATGAGTGACTTTGTTAATCTCCTAACTCAATTAATTTTTCAGTAATTATGGATATTTGACTCCTTCCCCCTTCATTCCATACTCTTAGTTTGACGCACTCTACTCCTAAATCGCATCGCGGTGGGGCACTCCTGATTTTTTTTCATCGTAGATTGAACCTTTGTCAGTACTTTTCTAGAAAATAAACTTAATGATCTCATTATTATGGCCTGTGCGACTTTTTATATGAAGGCCTCCTTTCTTTTAATTTCAATCCTCTGATGAAATTTAAATCATTGATCTCATCGACAAATGGACTACACCAGTCGATTTGTCGTACCAAAGAACCCCATTCCACATAATTTCAGTACCTTCTGAGAGAAAAAATATTTTTCGACAAATATGTACCTGAACTATAGTATGGAAAATACTGCATTTTTGGCAATTCTCCAAAAATAAATTTTCGGCCTATCTTCCTCTCGAAACAGGCTCGATTAGATGGAACTTTGTTTCAAATCGATGAGTGACTTTGTTAATGTCCTAAGTCAATTAATTTTTCAGTAATTATGGATATTTGACTCCACCCCCCTTCTTTCCAAACTCTTAGTTTGACGCACTCTACTTCTAAATCGCATCGCGGTGGGGCACTCCTGATTTTTTTCATCGTAGATTGAACCTTTGTCAGTACTTTTCTAGAAAATAAACTTAATAATCTCATTATTATGGTCTGTGCGACTTTTGATATGAAGGCCTCTTTGCTTTTAATTTTAACCCTCTGATGAAATTTTAATCATTAATCTCATCAACAAATGGACTACACCAGTCGATTTGTCGTACCAAAAAACCCCATTCCACTTAATTTCAGTATCTTCTGAGAGAAAAATTATTTTCCGACAAAGATGAACCTGAACTATAGTATGGAAAATATTGCATTTTTGGCAATTCTCCAAAAATAAAATACTTTGTTAATGTCCTATCTCAATTAATTTTTCAGTAATTATGGATATTTGACTCCACCCCTCTTCAATCCATACTCTAAGTTTGACGCACTCTACTCCTAAATCGCATCGCAGTGGGGCACTCCTGATTTTTTTCATCATAGATTGAACCTTTGTCAGTACTTTTCTAGAAAATTAACTTAATGATCTCATTATTATGGTCTGTGCGACTTTTTATATGAAGGCCTCCTGTCTTTTAATTTTAATCCTCTGATGAAATTTAAATCATTGATCTCATCGACAAATGGACTACACCAGTCGATTTATCGTACCAAAAAACCCCATTCCACTTAATTTCAGTATCTTCTGAGAGAAAAACTATTTTCCGACAAATATGTACCTGAACTATAGTATGGAAAATATTGCATTTTTGGCAATTCTCCAAAAATAAATTTTTGGCCTATCTTCCTCTCGAAACAGGCTCGATTAGATTGAACTTTGTTTCAAATCGATGAATGACTTTGTTAATCTCCTAACTCAATTAATTTTTCAGTAATTATGGATATTTGACTCCACCCCCCTTCATTCCATACTCTAAGTTTGACGCACTCCACTTCTAAATGGCATCGCGGTGGGGCACTCCTGATTTTTTTTCATCGTAGATTGAACCTTTGTCAGTACTTTTCTAGAAAATAAACTTAATGATCTCATTATTATGGCCTGTGCGACTTTTTATATGAAGGCCTCCTTTCTTTTAATTTTAATCCTCTGATGAAATTTAAATCATTGATCTCATCGACAAATGGACTACACCAGTCGATTTGTCGTACCAAATAACCCCATTCCACATAATTTCAGTATCTTCTGAGAGAAAAAATATTTTTCGACAAATATGTACCTGAACTATAGTATGGAAAATATTGCATTTTTGGCAATTCTCCAAAAATAAATTTTTGGCCTATCTTTCTCTCGAAACAAGCTCGATTAGATGGAACATTGTTTCAAATCAATGAGTGACTTTGTTAATGTCCTAACTCAATTAATTTTTCAGTAATTATGGATATTTGACTCCACCCCCCTTCATTCCATACTCTAAGTTTGACGCACTCCACTTCTAAATGGCATCGCGGTGGGGCACTCCTGAATTTTTTTCATCGTAGATTGAACCTTTGTCAGTACTTTTCTAGAAAATAAACTTAATGATCTCATTATTATGGCCTGTGCGACTTTTTATATGAAGGCCTCCTTTCTTTTAATTTTAATCCTCTGATGAAATTTACATCATTGATCTCATCGACAAATGGACTACACCAGTCGATTTGTCGTACCAAAGAACCCCATTCCACATAATTTCAGTATCTTCTGAGAGAAAAAATATTTTTCGACAAATATGTACATGAACTATAGTATGGAAAATATTGCATTTTTGGCAATTCTCCAAAAATAAATTTTTGGCCTATCTTCCTCTCGAAACAGGCTCGATTAGATGGAACTTTGTTTCAAATCGATGAGTGACTTTGTTAATCTCCTAACTCAATTAATTTTTCAGTAATTATGGATATTTGACTCCACCCCCCTTCATTCCATACTCTAAGTTTGACGCACTCTACTTCTAAATCGCATCGCGGTGGGGCACTCCTGATTTTTTTTCATCGTAGATTGAACCTTTGTCAGTACTTTTCTAGAAAATAAACTTAATGATCTCATTATTATGGTCTGTGCGACTTTTTATATGAAGGCATCTTTTCTTTTAATTTTAATCCTCTGATTAAATTTGAATCATTGATCTCATCGACAAATGGACTACACCAGTCGATTCGTCGTACCAAAGAACCCCATTCCACATAATTTCAGTATCTTCTGAGAGAAAAAATATTTTTCGACAAATATGTACTGCATTTTTGGCAATTCTCCAAAAATAAATTTTTGGCCTATCTTCCTCTCGAAACAGGCTCAATTAGATGGAACTTTGTTTCAAATTGATGAGTGACTTTGTTAATGTCCTAAGTCAATTAATTTTTCAGTAATTATGGATATTTGACTCCACCCCTCTTCAATCCATACTCTAAGTTTGACGCACTCTACTTCTAAATCGCATCGCAGTGGGGCACTCCTCTTTTTTTTCATCATAGATTGAACCTTTGTCAGAACTTTTCTAGAAAATTAACTTAATGATCTCATTGTTATGGTCTGTGTGGCTTTTTATATGAAGGCCTCCTGTCTTTTAATTTTAATCCTCTGATGAAATTTGAATCATTGATCTCATCGACAAATGGACTACACCAGTCGATTTGTCGTACCAAAAAACCCCATTCCACATAATTTCAGTATCTTCTGAGAGAAAAAATATTTTTCGACAAATATGTACGTGAACTATAGTATGGAAAATATTGCATTTTTGGCAATTCTCCAAAAATAAATTTTTGGCCTATCTTCCTCTCGAAACAGGCTCGATTAGATGGAACTTTGTTTCAAATCGATGAGTGACTCTGTTAATGTCCTAATTCAATTAATTTTTCAGTAATTATGGATATTTGACTCCACCCCCCTTCACTCCATACTCTAAGTTTGACGCACTCTACTTCTAAATCGCATCGCGGTGGGGCACTCCTGATTTTTTTTCATCGTAGATTGAACCTTTGTCAGTACTTTTCTGGAAAATAAACTTAATGATGTCATTATTATGGTCTGTGCGACTTTTGATATGAAGGCCTCCTGTCTTTTAATTTTAATCCTCTGATGAAATTTGAATCATTGATCTCATCGACAAATGGACTACACCAGTCGATTTGTCGTACCAAAAAACCCCATTCCACATAATTTCAGTATCTTCTGAGAGAAAAAATATTTTTCGACAAATATGTACGTGAACTATAGTATGGAAAATATTGCATTTTTGGCAATTCTCCAAAAATAAATTTTTGGCCTATCTTCCTCTCGAAACAGGCTCGATTAGATGGAACTTTGTTTCAAATCGATTAGTGACTTTGTTAATGTCCTAACTCAATTAATTTTTCAGTAATTATGGATATTTGACTCCACCCCTCTTCAATCCATACTCTAAGTTTGACGCACTCTACTTCTAAATCGCATCGCAGTGGGGCACTCCTGATTTTTTTCATCATAGATTGAACCTTTGTCAGTACTTTTCTAGAAAATTAACTTAATGATCTCATTATTATGGTCTGTGCGACTTTTTATATGAAGGCCTCCTGTCTTTTAATTTTAATCCTCTGATGAAATTTGAATCATTGATCTCATCGACAAATGGACTATACCAGTCGATTTGTCGTACCAAAAAACCCCATTCCACATAATTTCACTATCTTCTGAGAGAAAAAATATTTTTCGACAAATATGTACGTGAACTATAGTATGGAAAATATTGCATTTTTGGCAATTCTCCAAAAATAAATTTTTGGCCTATCTTCCTCTCGAAACAGGCTCGATTAGATGGAACTTTGTTTCAAATCGATGAGTGACTTTGTTAATGTCCTAACTCAATTAATTTTTCAGTAATTATGGATATTTGACTCCACCCCTCTTCAATACATACTCTAAGTTTGACGCACTCTACTTCTAAATCGCATCGCAGTGGGGCACTCCTGATTCTTTTCATCATAGATTGAACCTTTGTCAGTACTTTTCTAGAAAATTAACTTAATGATCTCATTATTATGGTCTGTGCGACTTTTTATATGAAGGCCTCCTGTCTTTTAATTTTAATCCTCTGATGAAATTTGGATCATTGATCTCATCGACAAATGGACTACACCAGTCGATTTGTCGTACCAAAAAACCCCATTCCACATAATTTCAGTATCTTCTGAGAGAAAAAATATTTTTCGACAAATATGTACGTGAACTATAGTATGGAAAATATTGCATTTTTGGCAATTCTCCAAAAATAAATTTTCGGCCTATCTTCCTCTCGAAACAGGCTCGATTAGATGGAACTTTGTTTCAAATCGATGAGTGACTTTGTTAATGTCCTAACTCAATTAATTTCTCAGTAATTATGGATATTTGACTCCACCCCTCTTCAATACATACTCTAAGTTTGACGCACTCTACTTCTAAATCGCATCGCAGTGGGGCACTCCTGATTCTTTTCATCATAGATTGAACCTTTGTCAGTACTTTTCTAGAAAATTAACTTGATGATCTCATTATTATGGTCTGTGCGACTTTTTATATGAAGGCCTCCTGTCTTTTAATTTTAATCCTCTGATGAAATTTGAATCATTGATCTCATCGACAAATGGACTATACCAGTCGATTTGTCGTACCAAAAAACCCCATTCCACATAATTTCACTATCTTCTGAGAGAAAAAATATTTTTCGACAAATATGTACGTGAACTATAGTATGGAAAATATTGCATTTTTGGCAATTCTCCAAAAATAAATTTTTGGCCTATCTTCCTCTCGAAACAGGCTCGATTAGATGGAACTTTGTTTCAAATCGATTAGTGACTTTGTTAATGTCCTAACTCAATTAATTTTTCAGTAATTATGGATATTTGACTCCACCCCCCTTCATTCCATATTCTAAGTTTGACGCACTCCACTTCTAAATGGCATCGCGGTGGGGCACTCCTGATTTTTTTTCATCGTAGATTGAACCTTTGTCAGTACTTTTCTAGAAAATAAACTTATATGAAGGCCTCCTTTCTTTTAATTTTAATCCTCTGATGAAATTTGAATCATTGATCTCATCGACAAATGGACTACACCAGTTGATTTGTCGTACCAAAGAACCCCATTCCACAAAATTCCAGTATCTTCTGAGAGAAAAAATATTTTTCGACAAATATGTACAGTATGGAAAATATTGCATTTTTGGCAATTCTCCAAAAATAAATTTTTAGCCTATCTTCCTCTCGAAACAGGCTCTATTAGATGGAACTTTGTTTCAAATCGATGAGTGACTCTGTTAATGTCCTAATTCAATTAATTTTTCAGTAATTATGGACATTTGACTCCACCCCCCTTCTCTCCATACTCTAAGTTTGACGCACTCTACTTCTAAATCGCATCGCGGTGGGGCACTCCTGATTTTTTTTCATCGTAGATTGAACCTTTGTCAGTACTTTTCTAGAAAATAAACTTAATGATCTCATTATTATGGTCTGTGCGACTTTTGATATGAAGGCCTCTTTGCTTTTAATTTTAATCCTCTGATGAAATTTTAATCATTTATCTCATCGACAAATGGACCACACCAGTCGATTTGTCGTACCAAAGAGCCCCATTCCACATAATTTCAGTATCTTCTGAGAGAAACAATATTTTTCGACAAATATGTACCTGAACTATAGTATGGAAAATATTGCATTTTTGGCAATTCTCCAAGAATAAATTTTTGGCCTATCTTCCTCTCGAAACAGGCTCGATTAGCTGGAACTTTGTTCCAAATCGATGACTGACTTTGTTAATCTCCTAACTCAATTAATTTTTCAGTAATTATGGATATTTGACTCCACCCCCTTTATTCCATACTCTAAGTTTGACGCACTCTACTTCTAAATCGCATCGCGGTGGGGCAGTCCTGATTTTTTTTCATCGTAGATTGAACCTTTGTCAGTACTTTTCCAGAAAATTAACTGAATGATCTCATTATTATGGTCTGTGCGACTTTTTATATGAAGGCATCTTTTCTTTTAATTTTAATCCTCTGATGAAATTTGAATCATTGATCTCATCGACAAATGGACTACACCAGTCGCTTTGTCGTACCAAAGAACCCCATTCCACATAATATCAGTATCTTCTGAGAGAAACAATATTTTTCGACAAATATGTACCTGAACTATAGTATGGAAAATATTGCATTTTTGGCAATTCTCCAAGAATAAATTTTTGGCCTATCTTCCTCTCGAAACAGGCTCGATTAGATGGAACTTTGTTTCAAATCGATAAGTGACTTTGTTAATGTCCTAACTCAATTAATTTTTCAGTAATTATGGATATTTGACTCCACCCCCCTTCATTCCATACTCTAAGTTTGACGCACTCTACTTCTAAATCGCATCGCGGTGGGGCACTCCCGATTTTTTTCATCGTAGATTGAACCTTTGTCAGTACTTTCTTAGAAAATGAACCTAATGATCTCATTATTATGGTCTGTGCGACTTTTTATATGAAGGCCTCTTTGCTTTTAATTTTAATCCTCTGATGAAATTTTAATCATTAATTTCATCGACAAATGGACCACACCAGTCGATTTGTCGTACCAAAGAACCCCATTCCACATAATTTCAGTATCTTCTGAGAGAAAAAATATTTTTCCACAAATATGTACCTGAACTATAGTATGGAAAATATTGCATTTTTGGCAATTCTCCAAAAATAAATTTATGGCCTATCTTCCTCTCGAAACTGACTTTGCTAATGTCCTAACTCAATTAATTTTTCAGTAATTATGGATATTTGACTCCACCCCCCTGCATTCCATACTCTAAGTTTGACGCACTCTACTTCTAAATCGCATCGCAGTGGGGCACTCCTGATTTTTTTCATCATGGATCGAACCTTTGTCAGTACTTTTCTAGAAAATTAACTCAATGATCTCATTATTATGGTCCGTGCGACTTTTTATATGAAGGCCTCCTGTCTTTTAATTTTAATCCTCTGATGAAATTTGAATCATTGATCTCATCGACAAATGGACTACACCAGTCGATTTTTCGTACCAAAAAACCCCATTCCACATAATTTCAGTATCTTCTGAGAGAAAAAATATTTTTCGACAAATATGTACCTGAACTATAGTATGGAAAATATTGCATTTTTGGCAATTCTCCAAAAATAAATTTTTGGCCTATCTTCCTCTCGAAACAGGCTCGATTAGATGGAACTTTGTTTAAAATCGATGAGTGACTTTTATAATGTCCTAACTCAATTAATTTTTCAGTAATTATGGATATTTGACTCCACCCCCCTTCATTCCATACTCTAAGTTTGACGCACTCCACTTCTAAATGGCATCGCGGTGGGGCACTCCTGATTTTTTTTCATCGTAGATTGAACCTTCGTCAGTACTTTTCTAGAAAATAAACTTAATGATCTCATTATTATGGCCTGTGCGACTTTTTATATGAAGGCCTCCTTTCTTTTAATTTTAATCCTCTGATGAAATTAAAATCATTGATCTCATAGACAAATGGACTACACCAGTCGATTTGTCGTAACAAAGAACCCCATTCCACATAATTTCAGTATCTTCTGAGAGAAAAAATATTTTTCGACAAATATGTACCTGAACTATAGTATGGGAAATATTGCATTTTTGGCAATTCTCCAAAAATAAATTTTTGGCCTATCTTTCTATCGAAACAGGCTCGATTAGATGGAACTTTGTTTCAAATCGATGAGTGACTTTGTTAATGTCCTAACTCAATTAATTTTTCAGTAATTATGGATATTTGACTCCACCCCCCTTCATTCCATACTCTTAGTTTGACGCACTCTACTTCTAAATCGCATCGCGGTGGGGCACTCCTGATTTTATTTCATCGTAGATTGAACCTTTGTCAGTACTTTTCTAGAAAATAAACTTAATGATCTCATTATTATGGCCGTTGCGACTTTTTATATGAAGGCCTCCTTTCTTTTAATTTTAATCCTCTGATGAAATTTAAATCATTGATCTCATCGACAAATGGACTACACCAGTCGATTTGTCGTACCAAAGAACCCCATTCCACATAATTTCAGTATCTTCTGAGAGAAAAAATATTTTTCGACAAATATGTACCTGAACTATAGTATGGAAAATATTGCATTTTTGGCAATTCTCCAAAAATAAATTTTTGGCCTATCTTCCTCTCGAAACAGGCTAGATTAGATGGAACTTTGTTTCAAATCGATGAGTGACTTTGTTAATGTCCTAACTCAATTAATTTTTCAGTAATTATGGATATTTGACTCCACCCCCCTTCATTCCATACTCTTAGTTTGACGCACTCTACTTCTAAATCGCATCGCGGTGGGGCACTCCTGATTTTTTTTCATCGTAGATTGAACCTTTGTCAGTACTTTTCTAGAAAATAAACTTAATGATCTCATTATTATGGCCTTTGCGACTTTTTATATGAAGGCCTCCTTTCTTTTAATTTTAATCCTCTGATGAAATTTAAATCATTGATCTCATCGACAAATGGACTACACCAGTCGATTTGTCGTACCAAAGAACCCCATTCCACATAATTTCAGTATCTTCTGAGAGAAAAAATATTTTTCGACAAATATGTACCTGAACTATTGTATGGGAAATATTGCATTTTTGGCAATTCTCCAAAAATAAATTTTTGGCCTATCTTTTTCTCGAAACAGGCTCGATTAGATGGAACTTTGTTTCAAATCGATGAGTGACTTTGTTAATGTCCTAACTCAATTAATTTTTCAGTAATTATGGATATTTGACTCCACCCTCCTTCATTCCATACTCTTAGTTTGACGCACTCTACTTCTAAATCGCATCGCGGTGGGGCACTCCTGATTTTTTTTCATCGTAGATTGAACCTTTGTCAGTACTTCTCTAGAAAATAAACTCAATGATCTCATTATTATGGTCTGTGCGACTTTTTATATGAAGGCCTCTTTGCTTTTAATTTTAATCCTCTGATGAAATTCTAATCATTAATTTCATCGACAAATGGACCACACCAGTCGATTTGTCGTACCAAAGAACCCCATTCCACATAATTTCAGTATCTTCTGAGAGAAAAAATATTTTTCGACAAATATGTACCTGAACTATAGTATGGAAAATATTGCATTTTTGGCAATTCTCCAAAAATGAATTTTTGGCCTATCTTCCTCTCGAAACTGACTTTGCTAATGTCCTAACTCAATTAATTTTTCAGTAATTATGGATATTTGACTCCACCCCCCTGCATTCCATACTCTAAGTTTGACGCACTCTACTTCTAAATCGCATCGCAGTGGGGCACTCCTGATTTTTTTCGTCATGGATTGAACCTTTGTCAGTACTTTTCTAGAAAATAAACTTAATGATCTCATTATTATGGCCTGTGCGACTTTTTATATGAAGGCCTCCTTTCTTCAAATTTTAATACTCTGATGAAATTTAAATCATTGATCTCATCGACAAATGGACTACACCAGTCGATTTGTCGTAACAAAGAACCCCATTCCACATAATTTCAGTATCTTCTGAGAGAAAAAATATTTTTCGACAAATATGTACCTGAACTATAGTATGGAAAATATTGCATTTTTGGCAATTCTCCAGAAATAAATTTTTGGCCTATCTTTCTCTCGAAACAGGCTCGATTAGATGGAACTTTGTTCCAAATCGATGAGTGACTTTGTCAATGTCCTAACCCAATTAATTTTTCAGTAATTATGGATATTTGACTCCACCCCCCTTCATTCCATACTCTTAGTTTGACGCACTCTACTTCTAAATCGCATCGCGGTGGGGCACTCTTGATTTTTTTTCATCGTAGATTGAACCTTTGTCAGTACTTTTCTAGAAAATAAACTTAATGATCTCATTATTATGGCCTTTGCGACTTTTTATATGAAGGCCTCCTTTCTTTTAATTTTAATCCTCTGATGAAATTTAAATCATTGATCTCATCGACAAATGGACTACACCAGTCGATTTGTCGTACCAAAAAACCCCATTCCACTTAATTTCAGTATCTTCTGAGAGAAAGAATATTTTTCGACAAATATGTACCTGAACTATAGTATGGAAAATATTGCATTTTTGGCAATTCTCCAAAAATAAATTTTTGGCCTATCTTCCTCTCGAAACAGGCTCGATTAGATGGAACTTTGTTTCAAATCGATGAGTGACTTTGTTAGGCAAATAAATTTTTGGCGCCTATCTTCCTCTCGAAACAGGCTCGATTAGATGGAACTTTGTTCCAAATCGATGAGTGACTTTGTTAATCTCCTAACTCAATTAATTTTTCAGTAATTATGGATATTTGACTCCTTCCCCCTTCATTCCATACTCTTAGTTTGACGCACTCTACTCCTAAATCGCATCGCGGTGGGGCACTCCTGATTTTTTTTCATCGTAGATTGAACCTTTGTCAGTACTTTTCTAGAAAATAAACTTAATGATCTCATTATTATGGCCTGTGCGACTTTTTATATGAAGGCCTCCTTTCTTTTAATTTCAATCCTCTGATGAAATTTAAATCATTGATCTCATCGACAAATGGACTACACCAGTCGATTTGTCGTACCAAAGAACCCCATTCCACATAATTTCAGTACCTTCTGAGAGAAAAAATATTTTTCGACAAATATGTACCTGAACTATAGTATGGAAAATACTGCATTTTTGGCAATTCTCCAAAAATAAATTTTCGGCCTATCTTCCTCTCGAAACAGGCTCGATTAGATGGAACTTTGTTTCAAATCGATGAGTGACTTTGTTAATGTCCTAAGTCAATTAATTTTTCAGTAATTATGGATATTTGACTCCACCCCCCTTCTTTCCAAACTCTTAGTTTGACGCACTCTACTTCTAAATCGCATCGCGGTGGGGCACTCCTGATTTTTTTCATCGTAGATTGAACCTTTGTCAGTACTTTTCTAGAAAATAAACTTAATAATCTCATTATTATGGTCTGTGCGACTTTTGATATGAAGGCCTCTTTGCTTTTAATTTTAACCCTCTGATGAAATTTTAATCATTAATCTCATCAACAAATGGACTACACCAGTCGATTTGTCGTACCAAAAAACCCCATTCCACTTAATTTCAGTATCTTCTGAGAGAAAAATTATTTTCCGACAAAGATGAACCTGAACTATAGTATGGAAAATATTGCATTTTTGGCAATTCTCCAAAAATAAAATACTTTGTTAATGTCCTATCTCAATTAATTTTTCAGTAATTATGGATATTTGACTCCACCCCTCTTCAATCCATACTCTAAGTTTGACGCACTCTACTCCTAAATCGCATCGCAGTGGGGCACTCCTGATTTTTTTCATCATAGATTGAACCTTTGTCAGTACTTTTCTAGAAAATTAACTTAATGATCTCATTATTATGGTCTGTGCGACTTTTTATATGAAGGCCTCCTGTCTTTTAATTTTAATCCTCTGATGAAATTTAAATCATTGATCTCATCGACAAATGGACTACACCAGTCGATTTATCGTACCAAAAAACCCCATTCCACTTAATTTCAGTATCTTCTGAGAGAAAAACTATTTTCCGACAAATATGTACCTGAACTATAGTATGGAAAATATTGCATTTTTGGCAATTCTCCAAAAATAAATTTTTGGCCTATCTTCCTCTCGAAACAGGCTCGATTAGATTGAACTTTGTTTCAAATCGATGAATGACTTTGTTAATCTCCTAACTCAATTAATTTTTCAGTAATTATGGATATTTGACTCCACCCCCCTTCATTCCATACTCTAAGTTTGACGCACTCCACTTCTAAATGGCATCGCGGTGGGGCACTCCTGATTTTTTTTCATCGTAGATTGAACCTTTGTCAGTACTTTTCTAGAAAATAAACTTAATGATCTCATTATTATGGCCTGTGCGACTTTTTATATGAAGGCCTCCTTTCTTTTAATTTTAATCCTCTGATGAAATTTAAATCATTGATCTCATCGACAAATGGACTACACCAGTCGATTTGTCGTACCAAATAACCCCATTCCACATAATTTCAGTATCTTCTGAGAGAAAAAATATTTTTCGACAAATATGTACCTGAACTATAGTATGGAAAATATTGCATTTTTGGCAATTCTCCAAAAATAAATTTTTGGCCTATCTTTCTCTCGAAACAAGCTCGATTAGATGGAACATTGTTTCAAATCAATGAGTGACTTTGTTAATGTCCTAACTCAATTAATTTTTCAGTAATTATGGATATTTGACTCCACCCCCCTTCATTCCATACTCTAAGTTTGACGCACTCCACTTCTAAATGGCATCGCGGTGGGGCACTCCTGAATTTTTTTCATCGTAGATTGAACCTTTGTCAGTACTTTTCTAGAAAATAAACTTAATGATCTCATTATTATGGCCTGTGCGACTTTTTATATGAAGGCCTCCTTTCTTTTAATTTTAATCCTCTGATGAAATTTACATCATTGATCTCATCGACAAATGGACTACACCAGTCGATTTGTCGTACCAAAGAACCCCATTCCACATAATTTCAGTATCTTCTGAGAGAAAAAATATTTTTCGACAAATATGTACATGAACTATAGTATGGAAAATATTGCATTTTTGGCAATTCTCCAAAAATAAATTTTTGGCCTATCTTCCTCTCGAAACAGGCTCGATTAGATGGAACTTTGTTTCAAATCGATGAGTGACTTTGTTAATCTCCTAACTCAATTAATTTTTCAGTAATTATGGATATTTGACTCCACCCCCCTTCATTCCATACTCTAAGTTTGACGCACTCTACTTCTAAATCGCATCGCGGTGGGGCACTCCTGATTTTTTTTCATCGTAGATTGAACCTTTGTCAGTACTTTTCTAGAAAATAAACTTAATGATCTCATTATTATGGTCTGTGCGACTTTTTATATGAAGGCATCTTTTCTTTTAATTTTAATCCTCTGATTAAATTTGAATCATTGATCTCATCGACAAATGGACTACACCAGTCGATTCGTCGTACCAAAGAACCCCATTCCACATAATTTCAGTATCTTCTGAGAGAAAAAATATTTTTCGACAAATATGTACTGCATTTTTGGCAATTCTCCAAAAATAAATTTTTGGCCTATCTTCCTCTCGAAACAGGCTCAATTAGATGGAACTTTGTTTCAAATTGATGAGTGACTTTGTTAATGTCCTAAGTCAATTAATTTTTCAGTAATTATGGATATTTGACTCCACCCCTCTTCAATCCATACTCTAAGTTTGACGCACTCTACTTCTAAATCGCATCGCAGTGGGGCACTCCTCTTTTTTTTCATCATAGATTGAACCTTTGTCAGAACTTTTCTAGAAAATTAACTTAATGATCTCATTGTTATGGTCTGTGTGGCTTTTTATATGAAGGCCTCCTGTCTTTTAATTTTAATCCTCTGATGAAATTTGAATCATTGATCTCATCGACAAATGGACTACACCAGTCGATTTGTCGTACCAAAAAACCCCATTCCACATAATTTCAGTATCTTCTGAGAGAAAAAATATTTTTCGACAAATATGTACGTGAACTATAGTATGGAAAATATTGCATTTTTGGCAATTCTCCAAAAATAAATTTTTGGCCTATCTTCCTCTCGAAACAGGCTCGATTAGATGGAACTTTGTTTCAAATCGATGAGTGACTCTGTTAATGTCCTAATTCAATTAATTTTTCAGTAATTATGGATATTTGACTCCACCCCCCTTCACTCCATACTCTAAGTTTGACGCACTCTACTTCTAAATCGCATCGCGGTGGGGCACTCCTGATTTTTTTTCATCGTAGATTGAACCTTTGTCAGTACTTTTCTGGAAAATAAACTTAATGATGTCATTATTATGGTCTGTGCGACTTTTGATATGAAGGCCTCCTGTCTTTTAATTTTAATCCTCTGATGAAATTTGAATCATTGATCTCATCGACAAATGGACTACACCAGTCGATTTGTCGTACCAAAAAACCCCATTCCACATAATTTCAGTATCTTCTGAGAGAAAAAATATTTTTCGACAAATATGTACGTGAACTATAGTATGGAAAATATTGCATTTTTGGCAATTCTCCAAAAATAAATTTTTGGCCTATCTTCCTCTCGAAACAGGCTCGATTAGATGGAACTTTGTTTCAAATCGATTAGTGACTTTGTTAATGTCCTAACTCAATTAATTTTTCAGTAATTATGGATATTTGACTCCACCCCTCTTCAATCCATACTCTAAGTTTGACGCACTCTACTTCTAAATCGCATCGCAGTGGGGCACTCCTGATTTTTTTCATCATAGATTGAACCTTTGTCAGTACTTTTCTAGAAAATTAACTTAATGATCTCATTATTATGGTCTGTGCGACTTTTTATATGAAGGCCTCCTGTCTTTTAATTTTAATCCTCTGATGAAATTTGAATCATTGATCTCATCGACAAATGGACTATACCAGTCGATTTGTCGTACCAAAAAACCCCATTCCACATAATTTCACTATCTTCTGAGAGAAAAAATATTTTTCGACAAATATGTACGTGAACTATAGTATGGAAAATATTGCATTTTTGGCAATTCTCCAAAAATAAATTTTTGGCCTATCTTCCTCTCGAAACAGGCTCGATTAGATGGAACTTTGTTTCAAATCGATGAGTGACTTTGTTAATGTCCTAACTCAATTAATTTTTCAGTAATTATGGATATTTGACTCCACCCCTCTTCAATACATACTCTAAGTTTGACGCACTCTACTTCTAAATCGCATCGCAGTGGGGCACTCCTGATTCTTTTCATCATAGATTGAACCTTTGTCAGTACTTTTCTAGAAAATTAACTTAATGATCTCATTATTATGGTCTGTGCGACTTTTTATATGAAGGCCTCCTGTCTTTTAATTTTAATCCTCTGATGAAATTTGGATCATTGATCTCATCGACAAATGGACTACACCAGTCGATTTGTCGTACCAAAAAACCCCATTCCACATAATTTCAGTATCTTCTGAGAGAAAAAATATTTTTCGACAAATATGTACGTGAACTATAGTATGGAAAATATTGCATTTTTGGCAATTCTCCAAAAATAAATTTTCGGCCTATCTTCCTCTCGAAACAGGCTCGATTAGATGGAACTTTGTTTCAAATCGATGAGTGACTTTGTTAATGTCCTAACTCAATTAATTTCTCAGTAATTATGGATATTTGACTCCACCCCTCTTCAATACATACTCTAAGTTTGACGCACTCTACTTCTAAATCGCATCGCAGTGGGGCACTCCTGATTCTTTTCATCATAGATTGAACCTTTGTCAGTACTTTTCTAGAAAATTAACTCGATGATCTCATTATTATGGTCTGTGCGACTTTTTATATGAAGGCCTCCTGTCTTTTAATTTTAATCCTCTGATGAAATTTGAATCATTGATCTCATCGACAAATGGACTATACCAGTCGATTTGTCGTACCAAAAAACCCCATTCCACATAATTTCACTATCTTCTGAGAGAAAAAATATTTTTCGACAAATATGTACGTGAACTATAGTATGGAAAATATTGCATTTTTGGCAATTCTCCAAAAATAAATTTTTGGCCTATCTTCCTCTCGAAACAGGCTCGATTAGATGGAACTTTGTTTCAAATCGATTAGTGACTTTGTTAATGTCCTAACTCAATTAATTTTTCAGTAATTATGGATATTTGACTCCACCCCCCTTCATTCCATATTCTAAGTTTGACGCACTCCACTTCTAAATGGCATCGCGGTGGGGCACTCCTGATTTTTTTTCATCGTAGATTGAACCTTTGTCAGTACTTTTCTAGAAAATAAACTTATATGAAGGCCTCCTTTCTTTTAATTTTAATCCTCTGATGAAATTTGAATCATTGATCTCATCGACAAATGGACTACACCAGTTGATTTGTCGTACCAAAGAACCCCATTCCACAAAATTCCAGTATCTTCTGAGAGAAAAAATATTTTTCGACAAATATGTACAGTATGGAAAATATTGCATTTTTGGCAATTCTCCAAAAATAAATTTTTAGCCTATCTTCCTCTCGAAACAGGCTCTATTAGATGGAACTTTGTTTCAAATCGATGAGTGACTCTGTTAATGTCCTAATTCAATTAATTTTTCAGTAATTATGGACATTTGACTCCACCCCCCTTCTCTCCATACTCTAAGTTTGACGCACTCTACTTCTAAATCGCATCGCGGTGGGGCACTCCTGATTTTTTTTCATCGTAGATTGAACCTTTGTCAGTACTTTTCTAGAAAATAAACTTAATGATCTCATTATTATGGTCTGTGCGACTTTTGATATGAAGGCCTCTTTGCTTTTAATTTTAATCCTCTGATGAAATTTTAATCATTTATCTCATCGACAAATGGACCACACCAGTCGATTTGTCGTACCAAAGAGCCCCATTCCACATAATTTCAGTATCTTCTGAGAGAAACAATATTTTTCGACAAATATGTACCTGAACTATAGTATGGAAAATATTGCATTTTTGGCAATTCTCCAAGAATAAATTTTTGGCCTATCTTCCTCTCGAAACAGGCTCGATTAGCTGGAACTTTGTTCCAAATCGATGACTGACTTTGTTAATCTCCTAACTCAATTAATTTTTCAGTAATTATGGATATTTGACTCCACCCCCTTTATTCCATACTCTAAGTTTGACGCACTCTACTTCTAAATCGCATCGCGGTGGGGCAGTCCTGATTTTTTTTCATCGTAGATTGAACCTTTGTCAGTACTTTTCCAGAAAATTAACTGAATGATCTCATTATTATGGTCTGTGCGACTTTTTATATGAAGGCATCTTTTCTTTTAATTTTAATCCTCTGATGAAATTTGAATCATTGATCTCATCGACAAATGGACTACACCAGTCGCTTTGTCGTACCAAAGAACCCCATTCCACATAATATCAGTATCTTCTGAGAGAAACAATATTTTTCGACAAATATGTACCTGAACTATAGTATGGAAAATATTGCATTTTTGGCAATTCTCCAAGAATAAATTTTTGGCCTATCTTCCTCTCGAAACAGGCTCGATTAGATGGAACTTTGTTTCAAATCGATAAGTGACTTTGTTAATGTCCTAACTCAATTAATTTTTCAGTAATTATGGATATTTGACTCCACCCCCCTTCATTCCATACTCTAAGTTTGACGCACTCTACTTCTAAATCGCATCGCGGTGGGGCACTCCCGATTTTTTTCATCGTAGATTGAACCTTTGTCAGTACTTTCTTAGAAAATGAACCTAATGATCTCATTATTATGGTCTGTGCGACTTTTTATATGAAGGCCTCTTTGCTTTTAATTTTAATCCTCTGATGAAATTTTAATCATTAATTTCATCGACAAATGGACCACACCAGTCGATTTGTCGTACCAAAGAACCCCATTCCACATAATTTCAGTATCTTCTGAGAGAAAAAATATTTTTCCACAAATATGTACCTGAACTATAGTATGGAAAATATTGCATTTTTGGCAATTCTCCAAAAATAAATTTATGGCCTATCTTCCTCTCGAAACTGACTTTGCTAATGTCCTAACTCAATTAATTTTTCAGTAATTATGGATATTTGACTCCACCCCCCTGCATTCCATACTCTAAGTTTGACGCACTCTACTTCTAAATCGCATCGCAGTGGGGCACTCCTGATTTTTTTCATCATGGATCGAACCTTTGTCAGTACTTTTCTAGAAAATTAACTCAATGATCTCATTATTATGGTCCGTGCGACTTTTTATATGAAGGCCTCCTGTCTTTTAATTTTAATCCTCTGATGAAATTTGAATCATTGATCTCATCGACAAATGGACTACACCAGTCGATTTTTCGTACCAAAAAACCCCATTCCACATAATTTCAGTATCTTCTGAGAGAAAAAATATTTTTCGACAAATATGTACCTGAACTATAGTATGGAAAATATTGCATTTTTGGCAATTCTCCAAAAATAAATTTTTGGCCTATCTTCCTCTCGAAACAGGCTCGATTAGATGGAACTTTGTTTAAAATCGATGAGTGACTTTTATAATGTCCTAACTCAATTAATTTTTCAGTAATTATGGATATTTGACTCCACCCCCCTTCATTCCATACTCTAAGTTTGACGCACTCCACTTCTAAATGGCATCGCGGTGGGGCACTCCTGATTTTTTTTCATCGTAGATTGAACCTTCGTCAGTACTTTTCTAGAAAATAAACTTAATGATCTCATTATTATGGCCTGTGCGACTTTTTATATGAAGGCCTCCTTTCTTTTAATTTTAATCCTCTGATGAAATTAAAATCATTGATCTCATAGACAAATGGACTACACCAGTCGATTTGTCGTAACAAAGAACCCCATTCCACATAATTTCAGTATCTTCTGAGAGAAAAAATATTTTTCGACAAATATGTACCTGAACTATAGTATGGGAAATATTGCATTTTTGGCAATTCTCCAAAAATAAATTTTTGGCCTATCTTTCTATCGAAACAGGCTCGATTAGATGGAACTTTGTTTCAAATCGATGAGTGACTTTGTTAATGTCCTAACTCAATTAATTTTTCAGTAATTATGGATATTTGACTCCACCCCCCTTCATTCCATACTCTTAGTTTGACGCACTCTACTTCTAAATCGCATCGCGGTGGGGCACTCCTGATTTTATTTCATCGTAGATTGAACCTTTGTCAGTACTTTTCTAGAAAATAAACTTAATGATCTCATTATTATGGCCGTTGCGACTTTTTATATGAAGGCCTCCTTTCTTTTAATTTTAATCCTCTGATGAAATTTAAATCATTGATCTCATCGACAAATGGACTACACCAGTCGATTTGTCGTACCAAAGAACCCCATTCCACATAATTTCAGTATCTTCTGAGAGAAAAAATATTTTTCGACAAATATGTACCTGAACTATAGTATGGAAAATATTGCATTTTTGGCAATTCTCCAAAAATAAATTTTTGGCCTATCTTCCTCTCGAAACAGGCTAGATTAGATGGAACTTTGTTTCAAATCGATGAGTGACTTTGTTAATGTCCTAACTCAATTAATTTTTCAGTAATTATGGATATTTGACTCCACCCCCCTTCATTCCATACTCTTAGTTTGACGCACTCTACTTCTAAATCGCATCGCGGTGGGGCACTCCTGATTTTTTTTCATCGTAGATTGAACCTTTGTCAGTACTTTTCTAGAAAATAAACTTAATGATCTCATTATTATGGCCTTTGCGACTTTTTATATGAAGGCCTCCTTTCTTTTAATTTTAATCCTCTGATGAAATTTAAATCATTGATCTCATCGACAAATGGACTACACCAGTCGATTTGTCGTACCAAAGAACCCCATTCCACATAATTTCAGTATCTTCTGAGAGAAAAAATATTTTTCGACAAATATGTACCTGAACTATTGTATGGGAAATATTGCATTTTTGGCAATTCTCCAAAAATAAATTTTTGGCCTATCTTTTTCTCGAAACAGGCTCGATTAGATGGAACTTTGTTTCAAATCGATGAGTGACTTTGTTAATGTCCTAACTCAATTAATTTTTCAGTAATTATGGATATTTGACTCCACCCTCCTTCATTCCATACTCTTAGTTTGACGCACTCTACTTCTAAATCGCATCGCGGTGGGGCACTCCTGATTTTTTTTCATCGTAGATTGAACCTTTGTCAGTACTTCTCTAGAAAATAAACTCAATGATCTCATTATTATGGTCTGTGCGACTTTTTATATGAAGGCCTCTTTGCTTTTAATTTTAATCCTCTGATGAAATTCTAATCATTAATTTCATCGACAAATGGACCACACCAGTCGATTTGTCGTACCAAAGAACCCCATTCCACATAATTTCAGTATCTTCTGAGAGAAAAAATATTTTTCGACAAATATGTACCTGAACTATAGTATGGAAAATATTGCATTTTTGGCAATTCTCCAAAAATGAATTTTTGGCCTATCTTCCTCTCGAAACTGACTTTGCTAATGTCCTAACTCAATTAATTTTTCAGTAATTATGGATATTTGACTCCACCCCCCTGCATTCCATACTCTAAGTTTGACGCACTCTACTTCTAAATCGCATCGCAGTGGGGCACTCCTGATTTTTTTCATCATGGATTGAACCTTTGTCAGTACTTTTCTAGAAAATTAACTCAATGATCTCATTATTATGGTCCGTGCGACTTTTTATATGAAGGCCTCCTGTCTTTTAATTTTAATCCTCTGATGAAATTTGAATCATTGATCTCATCGACAAATGGACTACACCAGTCGATTTGTCGTACCAAAAAACCCCATTCCACATAGTTTCAGTATCTTCTGAGAGAAAAAATATTTTTCGACAAATATGTACCTGAACTATAGTATGGGAAATATTGCATTTTTGGCAATTCTCCAAAAATAAATTTTTGGCCTATCTTTCTCTCGAAACAGGCTCGATTAGATGGAACTTTGTTTCAAATCGATGAGTGACTTTGTTAATGTCCTAACTCAATTAATTTTTCAGTAATTATGGATATTTGACTCCACCCCCCTTCATTCCATACTCTTAGTTTGACGCACTCTACTTCTAAATCAGATCGCGGTGGGGCACTCCTGATTTTTTTTCATCGTAGATTGAACCTTTGTCAGTACTTTTCTAGAAAATAAACTTAATGATCTCATTATTATGGCCTTTGCGACTTTTTATATGAAGGCCTCCTTTCTTTTAATTTTAATCCTCTGATGAAATTTAAATCATTGATCTCATCGACAAATGGACTACACCAGTCGATTTGTCGTACCAAAGAATCCCATTCCACATAATTTCAGTATCTTCTGAGAGAAAAAATATTTTTCGACAAATATGTACCTGAACTATAGTATGGAAAATATTGCATTTTTGGCAATTCTCCAAAAATATATTTTTGGCCTATCTTCCTCTCGAAACAGGCTCGATTAGATGGAACTTTGTTTCAAATCGATGAGTGACTTTGTTAATGTCCTAACTCAATTAATTTTTCAGTAATTATGGATATTTGACTCCACCCCCCTTCATTCCATACTCTTAGTTTGACGCACTCTACTTCTAAATCGCATAGTGGTGGGGCACTCCTGATTTTTTTTCATCGTAGATTGAACCTTTGTCAGTACTTCTCTAGAAAATAAACTCAATGATCTCATTATTATTGTCTGTGCGACTTTTTATATGAAGGCATCTTTTCTTTCAATTTTAATCCTCTGATTAAATTTGATCAATGATTCAAATTTCATCCGAGGATTAAAATTAAAAGACAGGAGGCCTTCATATAAAAAGTCGCACAGACCATAATAATGAGATCATTCAAGTAAAATTTTCTGGAAAAGTACTGACAAAGGTTCAATCTACGATGAAAAAAAATCAGGACTGCCCCACCGCGATGCGATTTAGAAGTAGAGTGCGTCAAACTTAGAGTATGGAATAAAGGGGGATGTAGTCAAATATCCATAATTACTGAAAAATTAATTGAGTTAGGACATTAACAAAGTCACTCATCGATTTGAAACAAAGTTCCATCTAATCGAGCCTGTTTCGAGAGGAAGATAGGCCAAAAATTTATTTTTGGAGAATTGCCAAAAATGCAATATTTTCCATACTATAGTTCAGGTACATATTTGTCGGAAAATATTCTTTCTCTCAGAAGATACTGAAATTATGTGGAATGGGGTTCTTTGGAACGACAAATCGACTGGTGTAATCCATTTGTCGATGAGATCAATGATTCAAATTTCATCAGAGGATTAAAATTAAAAGAGAGGAGGCCTTCATATAAAAAGTCGCACAGACCATAATAATGGGATCATTTAGTTTATTTTCTAGGAAAGTACCGACAAAGAATCAATCTACGATGAAAAAAATCAGGAGTGCCCCACGGCGATGCGATTTAGAAGTAGAGTGCGTCAAACTAACAGTATGGAATGAAGGGAGGTGGAGTCAAATATCCATAATTACTGAAAAATTCATTGAGTTAGGACATTAACAAAGTCACTCATCGATTTGACACAAAGTTCCATCTAATCGAGCCTGTTTCGAGAGGAAGATAGGCCAAAAATTTATTTTTGGAGAATTGCCAAAAATGCAATATTTTCAGGTACATATTTGTCGAAAAATATTTTTTCTCTCAGAAGATACTGAAATTATGTGGACTGGGGTTCTTTGGTACGACAAATCGACTGGTGTAGTCCATTTGTCGATGAGATCAATTATTCAAATTTCATCAGAGGATTAAAATTAGAAGACTGGAGGCCTTCATATAAAAAGTCGTACAGACCATAATAATGAGATCATTAAGTTAATTTTCTAGAAAAGTACTGACAAAGGTTCAATCTATGATGAAAAAAATCAGGAATGCCCCACAGCGATGCGATTTAGAAGTAGAGTGCGTCAAACTTAGAGTATGGATTGAAGAGGGGTGGAGTCAAATATCCATAATTATTGAAAGATTAATTGAGTTAGGACATTAACAAAGTCACTCATCGATTTGAAACAAAGTTCCATCTAATCGAGCCTGTATCGAGAGAAAGATAGGCCAAAAATTTATTTCTGGAGAATTGCCAAAAATGCAATATTTTCCATACTATAGTTCAGGTACATATTTGTCGAAAAATATTTTTTTTCTCAGAAGATACTGAAATTATGTGGAATGGGGTTCTTTGGTACGACAAATCGACTGGTGTAATCCATTTGTCGATGAGATCAATGATTCAAATTTCATCGGAGGATTAAAATTAAAAGAAAGGGGGCCTTCATATAAAAAATCGCACAGGCCATAATAATGAGATCATTAAGTTTATTTTCTAGAAAAGTACTGACAAAGGTTCAATCTACGATGAAAAAAAATCGGAAGTGCCCCACCGCGATGCCATTTAGAAGTGGAGTGCGTCAAACTTAGAGTATGGAATAGAGGGGGATGGAGTCAAATATCCATAATTACTGAAAAATTAATTGAGTTAGGACATTAACAAAGTCACTCATCAATTTTAAACAAAGTTCCATCTAATCGAGCCTGTTTCGAGAGGAAGATAGGCCAAAAATTTATTTTTGCAGAATTGCCAAAAATGCAATATTTTCCATACTATAGTTCAGGTACATATTTGTCGAAAAAAATTTTTTCTCTTAGAAGATACTGAAATTATGTGGAATGGGGTTCTTTGGTACGACAAATCGACTGGTGTAGTCCATTTGTCGATGAGATCAATTATTCAAATTTCATCAGAGGATTAAAATTAAAAGAAAGGGGGCCTTCATATAAAAAGTCGCACAGGCCATAATAATGAGATCATTAGGTTTATTTTCTAGAAAAGTACTGACAAAGGTTCAATCTACGATGAAAAAAAATCAGGAGTGCCCCACCGCGATGCCATTTAGAAGTGGAGTGCGTCAAACTTAGAGTATGGATTGAAGGGGGATGGAGTCAAATATCCATAATTACTGAAAAATTAATTGAGTTAGGACATTAACAAAGTCACTCATCGATTTGAAACGAAGTTCCATCTAATCGAGCCTGTTTCGAGAGGAAGATAGGCCAAAAATTAATTTTTGCAGAATTGCCAAAAATGCAATATTTTCCATACTATAGTTCAGGTACATATTTGTCGAAAAATATTTTTTCTCTCAGAAGATACTGAAATTATGTGGAATGGGGTTCTTTGGAACGACAAATCGACTGGTATAATCCATTTGTCGATGAGATCAATGATTCAAATTTCATCAGAGGATTAAAATTAAAAGAGAGGAGGCCTTCATATAAAAAGTCGCACAGACCATAATAATGAGATCATTAAGTTTATTTGCTAGAAAAGTACTGACAAAGGTTCAATCTACGATGGAAAAAAATCAAGAGTGCCCCACCGCTATGCGATTTAGAAGTAGAGTGCGTCAAACTAACAGTATGGAATGAAGGGAGGTGGAGTCAAATATCCATAATTACTGAAAAATTCATTGAGTTAAGACATTAACAAAGTCACTCATCGATTTGACACAAAGTTCCATCTAATCGAGCCTGTTTCGAGAGGAAGATAGGCCAAAAATTTATTTTTGGAGAATTGCCAAAAATGCAATATTTTCAGGTACATATTTGTCGAAAAATATTTTTTCTCTCAGAAGATACTGAAATTATGTGGACTGGGGTTCTTTGGTACGACAAATCGACTGGTGTAGTCCATTTGTCGATGAGATCAATTATTCAAATTTCATCAGAGGATTAAAATTAGAAGACTGGAGGCCTTCATATAAAAAGTCGTACAGACCATAATAATGAGATCATTAAGTTAATTTTCTAGAAAAGTACTGACAAAGGTTCAATCTATGATGAAAAAAATCAGGAATGCCCCACAGCGATGCGATTTAGAAGTAGAGTGCGTCAAACTTAGAGTATGGATTGAAGAGGGGTGGAGTCAAATATCCATAATTATTGAAAGATTAATTGAGTTAGGACATTAACAAAGTCACTCATCGATTTGAAACAAAGTTCCATCTAATCGAGCCTGTATCGAGAGAAAGATAGGCCAAAAATTTATTTCTGGAGAATTGCCAAAAATGCAATATTTTCCATACTATAGTTCAGGTACATATTTGTCGAAAAATATTTTTTTTCTCAGAAGATACTGAAATTATGTGGAATGGGGTTCTTTGGTACGACAAATCGACTGGTGTAATCCATTTGTCGATGAGATCAATGATTCAAATTTCATCGGAGGATTAAAATTAAAAGAAAGGGGGCCTTCATATAAAAAATCGCACAGGCCATAATAATGAGATCATTAAGTTTATTTTCTAGAAAAGTACTGACAAAGGTTCAATCTACGATGAAAAAAAATCGGAAGTGCCCCACCGCGATGCCATTTAGAAGTGGAGTGCGTCAAACTTAGAGTATGGAATAGAGGGGGATGGAGTCAAATATCCATAATTACTGAAAAATTAATTGAGTTAGGACATTAACAAAGTCACTCATCAATTTGAAACAAAGTTCCATCTAATCGAGCCTGTTTCGAGAGGAAGATAGGCCAAAAATTTATTTTTGCAGAATTGCCAAAAATGCAATATTTTCCATACTATAGTTCAGGTACATATTTGTCGAAAAATATTTTTTCTCTTAGAAGATACTGAAATTATGTGGAATGGGGTTCTTTGGTACGACAAATCGACTGGTGTAGTCCATTTGTCGATGAGATCAATTATTCAAATTTCATCAGAGGATTAAAATTAAAAGAAAGGGGGCCTTCATATAAAAAGTCGCACAGGCCATAATAATGAGATCATTAGGTTTATTTTCTAGAAAAGTACTGACAAAGGTTCAATCTACGATGAAAAAAAATCAGGAGTGCCCCACCGCGATGCCATTTAGAAGTGGAGTGCGTCAAACTTAGAGTATGGATTGAAGGGGGATGGAGTCAAATATCCATAATTACTGAAAAATTAATTGAGTTAGGACATTAACAAAGTCACTCATCGATTTGAAACGAAGTTCCATCTAATCGAGCCTGTTTCGAGAGGAAGATAGGCCAAAAATTAATTTTTGCAGAATTGCCAAAAATGCAATATTTTCCATACTATAGTTCAGGTACATATTTGTCGAAAAATATTTTTTCTCTCAGAAGATACTGAAATTATGTGGAATGGGGTTCTTTGGAACGACAAATCGACTGGTATAATCCATTTGTCGATGAGATCAATGATTCAAATTTCATCAGAGGATTAAAATTAAAAGAGAGGAGGCCTTCATATAAAAAGTCGCACAGACCATAATAATGGGATCATTTAGTTTATTTTCTAGGAAAGTACCGACAAAGAACCAATCTACGATGAAAAAAAATCAGGAGTGCCCCACGGCGATGCGATTTAGAAGTAGAGTGCGTCAAACTAACAGTATGGAATGAAGGGGGGTGGAGTCAAATATCCATAATTACTGAAAAATTCATCGAGTTAGGACATTAACAAAGTCACTCATCGATTTGACACAAAGTTCCATCTAATCGAGCCTGTTTCGAGAGGAAGATAGGCCAAAAATTTATTTTTGGAGAATTGCCAAAAATGCAATATTTTCCATACTATAGTTCAGGTACATATTTGTCGAAAAATATTTTTTCTCTCAGAAGATACTGAAATTATGTGGAATGGGGTTCTTTGGAACGACAAATCGACTGGTGTAATCCATTTGTCGATGAGATCAATGATTCAAATTTCATCAGAGGATTAAAATTAAGAGACAGGAGGCCTTCATATAAAAAGTCGCACAGACCATAATAATGAGATCATTAAGTTAATTTTCTAGGAAAGTACTGACAAAGGTTCAATCTATGATGAAAAAAATCAGGAGTGCCCCACTGCGATGCGATTTAGAAGTAGAGTGCGTCAAACTTAGAGTATGGAATGCAGGGGGTGGAGTCAAATATCCATAATTACTGAAAAATTAATTGAGTTAGGACATTAACAAAGTCACTCATCGATTTGAAACAAAGTTCCATCTAATCGAGCCTGTTTCGAGAGGAAGATAGGCCAAAAATTTATTTTTGGAGAATTGCCAAAAATGCAATATTTTCCTTACTATAGTTCAGGTACATATTTGTCGAAAAATATTTTTTCTCTCAGAAGATACTGAAATTATGTGGAATGGGGTTCTTTGGTACGACAAATCGACTGGTGTAATCCATTTGTCGATGAGATCAATGATTCAAATTTCATCAGAGGATTAAAATTAAAAGACAGGAGGCCTTCATATAAAAAGTCGCACAGGCCATAATAATGAGATCATTAAGTTTATTTGCTAGAGAAGTACTGACAAAGGTTCAATCTACGATGGAAAAAAATCAAGAGTGCCCCACCGCGATGCGATTTAGAAGTAGAGTGCGTCAAACTTAGAGTTTGGAATGAAGGGGGGTGGAGTCAAATATCCATAATTACTGAAAAATTAATTGAGTTAGGACATTAACAAAGTCACTCATCGATTTGAAACAAAGTTCCATCTAATCGAGCCTGTTTCGAGAGGAAGATAGGCTAAAAATTTATTTTTGGAGAATTGCCAAAAATGCAATATTTTCCATACTATAGTTCAGGTAAATATTTGTCGAAAAATATTTTTTCTCTCAGAAGATACTGAAATTATGTGGAATGGGGTTCTTTGGTACGACAAATCGACTGGTGTAGTCCATTTGTCGATGAGATCAATGATTCAAATTTAATCAGAGGATTAAAATTAAAAGAAAAGATGCCTTCATATAAAAAGTGGCACATACAATAATAATGAGATCATTAAGTTTATTTTCTAGAAAAGTACTGACAAAGGTTCAATCTACGATGAAAAAAAATCAAAAGTGCCCCACCGCTATGCGATTTAGAAGTAGAGTGCGTCAAACTTAGAGAATGGAATGAAGGGGGTGTAGTCAAATATCCATAATTACTGAAAAATTAATTGAGTTAGGAGATTAACAAAGTCACTCATCGATTTGGAACAAAGTTCCATTTAATCGAGCCTGTTTCGAGGGGAAGATAGGCCAAAAATTTATTTTTGGAGAATTGCCAAAAATGCAATATTTTCCATACTATAGTTCAGGTACATATTTGTCTAAAAATATTTTTTCTCTCAGAAGATACTGAAATTATGTTGAATGGGGTTCTTTGGTACGACAAATCGACTGGTGTGGTCCATTTGTCGATGAGATTAATGATTAAAATTTCATCAGAGGATTAAAATTTAAAGCAGAGAGGCCTTCATATCAAAAGTCGCACAGACCATAATAATGAGATCATCAAGTTTATTTTCTAGAAAAGTACTGACAAAGGTTCAATCTACGATGGAAAAAAATCAGAAGTGCCCCACCGCGATGCGATTTAGAAGTAGAGTGCGTCAAACTTAGAGAATGGAATGAAGGGGGTGGAGTCAAATATCCATAATTACTGAAAAATTAATTGAGTTAGGAGATTAACAAAGTCACTCATCGATTTGGAACAAAGTTCCATTTAATCGAGCCTGTTTCGAGGGAAAGATAGGCCAAAAATTTATTTTTGGAGAATTGCCAAAAATGCAATATTTTCCATACTATAGTTCAGGTACATATTTGTCGAAAAATATTTTTTCTCTCAGAAGATACTGAAATTATGTGGAATGGGGTTCTTTGGTACGACAAATCGATTGGTGTAGTCCATTTGTCGATGAGATCAATGATTCAAATTTAATCAGAGGATTAAAATTAAAGGAAAAGATGCCTTCATATAAAAAGTCGCACAGACAATAATAATGAGATCATTAAGTTTATTTGCTAGAAAAGTACTGACAAAGGTTCAATCTACGATGGAAAAAAATCAAGAGTGCCCCACCGCTATGCGATTTAGAAGTAGAGTGCGTCAAACTAAGAGTATGGAATGAAGGCGGGTGGAGTCAAATATCCATAATTACTGAAAAATTAATTGAGTTAGGACATTAACAAAGACACTCATTGATTTGAAACGATGTTCCATCTGATCGAGCCTGTTTCGAGAGGAAGATAGGCCAAAAATTTATTTTTGGAGAATTGCCAAAAATGCAATATTTTCCTTACTATAGTTCAGGTACATATTTGTCGAAAAATATTTTTTCTCTCAGAAGATACTGAAATTATGTGGAATGGGGTTCTTTGGTACGACAAATCGACTGGTGTAATCCATTTGTCGATGAGATCAATGATTCAAATTTCATCAGAGGATTAAAATTAAAAGACAGGAGGCCTTCATATAAAAAGTCGCACAGGCCATAATAATGAGATCATTAAGTTTATTTGCTAGAAAAGTACTGACAAAGGTTCAATCTACGATGGAAAAAAATCAAGAGTGCCCCACCGCGATGCGATTTAGAAGTGGAGTGCGTCAAACTTAGAGTATGGAATGAAGCGGGGTGGAGTCAAATATCCATTATTACTGAAAAATTAATTGAGTTAGGACATTAACAAAGTCACTCATCGATTTGAAACAAAGTTCCATCTAATCGAGCCTGTTTCGAGAGGAAGATAGGCCAAAAATTTATTTTTGGAGAATTGCCAAAAATGCAATATTTTCCATACTATAGTTCAGGTAAATATTTGTCGAAAAATATTTTTTCTCTCAGAAGATACTGAAATTATGTGGGATGGGGTTCTTTGGTACGACAAATCGACTAGTGTGGTCCATTTGTCGATGAGATTAATGATTAAAATTTCATCAGAGGATTAAAATTTAAAGCAAAGAGATATCAAAAGTCGCACAGACCATAATAATGAGATCATCAAGTTTATTTTCTAGAAAAGTACTGACAAAGGTTCAATCTACGATGGAAAAAAATCAGGAGTGCCCCACCGCTATGCGATTTAGAAGTAGAGTGCGTCAAACTAAGAGTATGGAATGAAGGCGGGTGGAGTCAAATATCCATAATTACTGAAAAATTAATTGAGTTAGGACATTATAAAAGTCACTCATCGATTTGAAACAAAGTTCCATCTAATCGAGCCTGTTTCGAGAGGAAGATAGGCCAAAAATTTATTTTTGGAGAATTGCCAAAAATGCAATATTTTCCATACTATAGTTCAGGTACATATTTGTCGAAAAATATTTTTTCTCTCAGAAGATACTGATATTATGTGGAATGGGGTTTTTTGGTACGACAAATCGACTGGTGTAGTCCATTTGTCGATGAGATCAATGATTCAAATTTCAACAGAGGATTAAAATTAAAAGACAGGAGGCCTTCATATAAAAAGTCGCACAGACCATAATAATGAGATCATTAAGTTAATTTTCTAGGAAAGTACTGACAAAGGTTCAATCTATGATGAAAAAAATCAGGAGTGCCCCACTGCGATGCGATTTAGAAGTAGAGTGCGTCAAACTTAGAGTATGGAATGCAGGGGGTGGAGTCAAATATCCATAATTACTGAAAAATTAATTGAGTTAGGACATTAACAAAGTCACTCATCGATTTGAAACAAAGTTCCATCTAATCGAGCCTGTTTCGAGAGGAAGATAGGCCAAAAATTTATTTTTGGAGAATTGCCAAAAATGCAATATTTTCCTTACTATAGTTCAGGTACATATTTGTCGAAAAATATTTTTTCTCTCAGAAGATACTGAAATTATGTGGAATGGGGTTCTTTGGTACGACAAATCGACTGGTGTTATCCATTTGTCGATGAGATCAATGATTCAAATTTCATCAGAGGATTAAAATTAAAAGACAGGAGGCCTTCATATGAAAAGTCGCACAGGCCATAATAATGAGATCATTAAGTTTATTTGCTAGAGAAGTACTGACAAAGGTTCAATCTACGATGGAAAAAAATCAAGAGTGCCCCACTGCGATGCGATTTAGAAGTAGAGTGCGTCAAACTTAGAGTATGGAATGAAGGGGGGTGGAGTCAAATATCCATAATTACTGAAAAATTAATTGAGTTAGGACATTAACAAAGTCACTCATCGATTTGAAACAAAGTTCCATCTAATCGAGCCTGTTTCGAGAGGAAGATAGGCCAAAAATTTATTTTTGGAGAATTGCCAAAAATGCAATATTTTCCTTGCTATAGTTCAGGTACATATTTGTCGAAAAATATTTTTTCTCTCAGAAGATACTGAAATTATGTGGAATGGGGTTCTTTGGTACGACAAATCGACTGGTGTAATCCATTTTGTCGATGAGATCAATGATTCAAATTTCATCAGAGGATTAAAATTAAAAGACAGGAGGCCTTCATATAAAAAGTCGCACAGGCCATAATAATGAGATCAATAAGTTTATTTGTTTGAAAAGTACTGACAAAGGTTCAATCTACGATGGAAAAAAATCAAGAGTGCCCCACCGCGATGCGATTTAGAAGTAGAGTGCGTCAAACTTAGAGTATGGAATGAAGGGGGGTGGAGTCAAATATCCATAATTACTGAAAAATTAATTGAGTTAGGACATTAACAAAGTCACTCATCGATTTGAAACAAAGTTCCATCTAATCGAACCTGTTTCGAGAGGTAGATAGGCCAAAAATTTATTTTTGGAGAATTGCCAAAAATGCAATATTTTCCTTACTATAGTTCAGGTACATATTTGTCGAAAAATATTTTTTCTCTCAGAAGATACTTAAATTATGTGGAATGGGGTTCTTTGGTACAAAAAATCGACTGGTGTAATCCATTTGTCGATGAGATCAATGATTCAAATTTCATCAGAGGATTAAAATTAAAAGACAGGAGGCCTTCATATAAAAAGTCGCACAGACCATAATAATGAGATCATTAAGTTAATTTTCTAGAAAAGTACTGACAAAGGTTCAATCTATGATGAAAAAAATCAGGAGTGCCCCACTGCGATGCGATTTAGAAGTAGAGTGCGTCAAACTTAGAGTATGGAATGCAGGGGGGTGGAGTCAAATATCCATAATTACTGAAAAATTAATTGAGTTAGGACATTAACAAAGTCACTCATCGATTTGAAACGAAGTTCCATTTAATCGAGCCTGTTTCGAGAGGAAGATAGGCCAAAAATTTATTTCTGGAGAATTGCCAAAAATGCAATATTTTCCACAGGTACATATTTGTCGAAAAATATTTTTTCTCTCAGAAGATACTGAAATTATGTGGAATGGGGTTCTTTGGTACGACAAATCGACTGGTGTAGTCCATTTGTCGATGAGATCAATGATTTAAATTTCATCAGAGGATTAAAATTAAAAGAAAGGAGGCCTTCATATAAAAAGTCGCAAAGGCCATAATAATGAGATCATTAAGTTTATTTTCTAGAAAAGTACTGACAAAGGTTCAATCTACGATGAAAAAAAATCAAGAGTGCCCCACCGCGATGCGATTTAGAAGTAGAGTGCGTCAAACTAAGAGTATGGAATGAAGGGGGGTGGAGTCAAATATCCATAATTACTGAAAAATTAATTGGGTTAGGACATTGACAAAGTCACTCATCGATTTGGAACAAAGTTCCATCTAATCGAGCCTGTTTCGAGAGAAAGATAGGCCAAAAATTTATTTCTGGAGAATTGCCAAAAATGCAATATTTTCCATACTATAGTTCAGGTACATATTTGTCGAAAAATATTTTTTCTCTCAGAAGATACTGAAATTATGTGGAATGGGGTTCTTTGTTACGACAAATCGACTGGTGTAGTCCATTTGTCGATGAGATCAATGATTTAAATTTCATCAGAGTATTAAAATTTGAAGAAAGGAGGCCTTCATATAAAAAGTCGCACAGGCCATAATAATGAGATCATTAAGTTTATTTTCTAGAAAAGTACTGACAAAGGTTCAATCTACGATGAAAAAAAAATCAGGAGTGCCCCACCGCGATGCCATTTAGAAGTGGAGTGCGTCAAACTTAGAGTATGGAATGAAGGGGGGTGGAGTCAAATATCCATAATTACTGAAAAATTAATTGAGTTAGGACATTAACAAAGTCACTCATTGATTTGAAACAATGTTCCATCTGATCGAGCCTGTTTCGAGAGAAAGATAGGCCAAAAATTTATTTTTGGAGAATTGCCAAAAATGCAATATTTTCCATACTATAGTTCAGGTACATATTTGTCGAAAAATATTTTTTCTCTCAGAAGATACTGAAATTAAGTGGAATGGGGTTTTTTGTTACGACAAATCGACTGGTGTAGTCCATTTGTCGATGAGATCAATGATCCAAATTTCATCCAAGGATTAAAATTAAAAGACAGGAGGCCTTCATATAAAAAGTCGCACAGACCATAATAATGAGATCATTAAGTTAATTTTCTAGGAAAGTACTGACGAAGGTTCAATCTATGATGAAAAAAATCAGGAGTGCCCTACTGCGATGCGATTTAGAAGTAGAGTGCGTCAAACTTAGAGTATGGATTGAAGAGGGGTGGAGTCAAATATCCATAATTACTGAAAAATTAATTGAGTTAGGACATTATAAAAGTCACTCATCGATTTGAAACAAAGTTCCATCTAATCGAGCCTGTTTCGAGAGGAAGATAGGCCAAAAATGCAATATTTTCCATACTATAGTTCAGGTACATATTTGTCGAAAAATATTTTTTCTCTCAGAAGATACTGAAATTATGTGGAATGGGGTTTTTTGGTACGACAAATCGACTGGTGTAGTCCATTTGTCGATGAGATCAATGATTCAAATTTCATCAGAGGATTAAAATTAAAAGACAGGAGGCCTTCATATAAAAAGTCGCACAGACCATAATAATGAGATCATTGAGTTAATTTTCTAGAAAAGTACTGACAAAGGTTCAATCTATGATGAAAAAAATCAGGAGTGCCCCACTGCGATGCGATTTAGAAGTAGAGTGCGTCAAACTTAGAGTATGGAATGCAGGGGGGTGGATTCAAATATCCATAATTACTGAAAAATTAATTGAGTTAGGACATTAACAAAGTCACTCATCGACTTGAAACGAAGTTCCATCTAATCGAGCCTGTTTCGAGAGGAAGATAGGCCAAAAATTTATTTTTGGAGAATTGCCAAAAATGCAATATTTTCCATACTATAGTTCAGGTACATATTTGTCGAAAAATATTTTTTCTCTCAGAAGATACTGAAATTAAGTGGAATGGGGTTTTTTGGTACGACAAATCGACTGGTGTAGTCCATTTGTCGATGAGATTAATGAATAAAATTTCATCAGAGGATTAAAATTAAAAGGCAGGAGGCCTTCATATAAAAAGTCGCACAGACCATAACAATAAGATCATTAAGTTTATTTTCTAAAAAAATTACTGACAAAGGTTCAATCCACGATGAAAAAAAATCAGGAGTGCCCCACCTCGATGCGATTTAGAAGTAGAGTGCGTCAAACTTAGAGTATGGAATGAGGGGGGTGGAGTCAAATATCCATAATTACTGAAAAATTAATTGAGTTAGGACATTAACAAAGTCACTCATCGATTTGAAACAATGTTCCATCTAATCGAGCCTGTTTCGAGAGGAAGATAGGCCAAAAATTTATTTTTGGGGAATTGCCAAAAATGCAATATTTTCCATACTATAGTTCAGGTACATATTTGTCGAAAAATATTTTTTCTCTCAGAAGATACTGAAATTAAGTGGAATGGGGTTTTTTGGTACGACAAATCGACTGGTGTAGTCCATTTGTCGATGAGATCAATGATTCAAATTTCATCAGATGATTAAAATTAAAAGACAGGAGGCCTTCATATAAAAAGTCGCACAGACCATAATAATGAGATCATTAAGTTTATTTGTTAGAAAAGTACTGACAAAGGTTCAATCTACGATGGAAAAAAATCAAGAGTGCCCCACCGCGATGCGATTTAGAAGTAGAGTGCGTCAAACTTAGAGTATGGAATGCAGGGGGGTGGAGTCAAATATCCATAATTACTGAAAAATTAATTGAGTTAGGACATTAACAAAGTCACTCATCGATTTGAAACAAAGTTCCATCTAATCGAGCCTGTTTCGAGAGGAAGATAGGCCAAAAATTTATTTTTGGAGAATTGCCAAAAATGCAATATTTTCCTTGCTATAGTTCAGGTACATATTTGTCGAAAAATATTTTTTCTCTCAGAAGATAGTGAAATTATGTGGAATGAGGTTCTTTGGTACGACAAATCGACTGGTGTAATCCATTTTGTCGATGAGATCAATGATTCAAATTTCATCAGAGGATTAAAATTAAAAGACAGGAGACCTTCATATAAAAAGTCGCACAGGCCATAATAATGAGATCATTAAGTTTATTTGTTAGAAAAGTACTGACAAAGGTTCAATCTACGATGGAAAAAAATCAAGAGTGCCCCACCGCGATGCCATTTAGAAGTGGAGTGCGTCAAACTTAGAGTATGGGATGAAGGGGGGTGGAGTCAAATATCCATAATTACTGAAAAATTAATTGAGTTAGGACATTAACAAAGTCACTCATTGATTTGAAACAATGTTCCATCTGATCGAGCCTGTTTCGAGAGAAAGATAGGCCAAAAATTTATTTTTGGAGAATTGCCAAAAATGCAATATTTTCCATACTATAGTTCAGGTACATATTTGTCGAAAAATATTTTTTCTCTCAGAAGATACTGAAATTAAGTGGAATGGTGTTTTTTGTTACGACAAATCGACTGGTGTAGTCCATTTGTCGATGAGATCAATGATCCAAATTTCATCCGAGGATTAAAATTAAAAGACAGGAGGCCTTCATATAAAAAGTCGCACAGACCATAATAATGAGATCATTAAGTTAATTTTCTAGAAAAGTACTGACGAAGGTTCAATCTATGATGAAAAAATCAGGAGTGCCCTACTGCGATGCGATTTAGAAGTAGAGTGCGTCAAACTTAGAGTATGGATTGAAGAGGGGTGGAGTCAAATATCCATAATTACTGAAAAATTAATTGAGTTAGGACATTATAAAAGTCACTCATCGATTTGAAACAAAGTTCCATCTAATCGAGCCTGTTTCGAGAGGAAGATAGGCCAAAAATTTATTTTTGGAGAATTGCCAAAAATGCAATATTTTCCATACTATAGTTCAGGTACATATTTGTCGAAAAATATTTTTTCTCTCAGAAGATACTGAAATTAAGTGGAATGGGGTTTTTTGGTACGACAAATCGACTGGTGTAGTCCATTTGTCGATGAGATTAATGATTAAAATTTCATCAGAGGATTAAAATTAAAAGACAGGAGGCCTTCATATAAAAATTCGCACAGACCATAACAATAAGATCATTAAGTTTATTTTCTAAAAAATTACTGACAAAGGTTCAATCCACGATGAAAAAAAATCAGGAGTGCCCCACTGCGATGCCATTTAGAAGTAGAGTGCGTCAAACTTAGAGTATGGAATGCAGGGGGGTGGATTCAAATATCCATAATTACTGAAAAATTAATTGAGTTAGGACATTAACAAAGTCACTCATCGATTTGAAACGAAGTTCCATCTAATCGAGCCTGTTTCGAGAGGAAGATAGGCCAAAAATTTATTTTTGGAGAATTGCCAAAAATGCAATATTTTCCATACTATAGTTCAGGTACATATTTGTCGAAAAATATTCTTTCTCTCAGAAGATACTGAAATTAAGTGGAATGGGGTTTTTTGGTACGACAAATCGACTGGTGTAGTCCATTTGTCGATGAGATCAATGATTCAAATTTCATCAGAGGATTAAAATTAAAAGCAAAGAGGCCTTCATATCAAAAGTCGCACAGACCATAATAATGAGATAATTCAGTAAATTTTCTAGAAAAGTACTGACAAAGGTTCAATCTACGATGAAAAAAAATCAGGAGTGCCCCACCGCGATGCGATTTAGAAGTGGAGTGCGTCAAACTTAGAGTATGGAATGAAGGGGGGTGGAGTCAAATATCCATAATTACTGAAAAATTAATTGAGTTAGGACATTAACAAAGTCACTCATTGATTTGAAACAATGTTGTATCTAATCGAGCCTGTTTCGAGAGAAAGATAGGCCAAAAATTTATTTTTGGGGAATTGCCAAAAATGCAATATTTTCCATACTATAGTTCAGGTACATATTTGTCGAAAAATATTTTTTCTCTCAGAAGATACTGAAATTAAGTGGAATGGGGTTTTTTGGTACGACAAATCGACTGGTGTAGTCCATTTGTCGATGAGATCAATGATTCAAATTTCATCAGAGGATTAAAATTAAAAGACAGGAGGCCTTCATATAAAAAGTCGCACAGACCATAATAATGAGATCATTAAGTTAATTTTCTAGAAAAGTACTGCGAAAGGTTCAATCTATGATGAAAAAAATCAGGAGTGCCCCACTGCGATGCGATTTAGAAGTAGAGTGCGTCAAACTTAGAGTATGGATTGAAGAGGGGTGGAGTCAAATATCCATAATTACTGAAAAATTAATTGAGTTAGGACATTATAAAAGTCACTCATCGATTTGAAACAAACTTCCATCTAATCGAGCCTGTTTCGAGAGGAAGATAGGCCAAAAAATTTTTTTTGGAGAATTGCCAAAAATGCAAAATTTTCCATACTATAGTTCAGGTACATATTTGTCGAAAAATATCATTTCTCTCAGAAGATACTGATATTATGTGGAATGGGGTTCTTTGGTACGACAAAGCGACTGGTGTAGTCCATTTATCGATGAGATCAATGATTCAAATTTCATCAGAGGATTAAAATTAAAAGCAAAGAGGCCTTCATATCAAAAGTCGCACAGACCATAATAATGAGATCATTCAGTTAATTTTCTAGAAAAGTACTGACAAAGATTCAATCTACGATGAAAAAAAATCAGGAGTGCCCCACCGCGATGCGATTTAGAAGTAGAGTGCGTTAAACTTAGAGTATGGAATGAAGGGGGGTGGAGTCAAATATCCATAATTACTGAAAAATTAATTGAGTTAGGACATTAACAAAGTCACTCATTGATTTGAAACAATGTTCCATCTGATCGAGCCTGTTTCGAGAGGAAGATAGGCCAAAAATTTATTTTTGGAGAATTGCCAAAAATGCAATATTTTCCATACTATAGTTCAGGTACATATTTGTCGAAAAATATTTTTTCTCTCAGAAGATACTGAAATTAAGTGGAATGGGGTTTTTTGTTACGACAAATCGACTGGTGTAGTCCATTTGTCGATGAGATCAATGATCCAAATTTCATCCAAGGATTAAAATTAAAAGACAGGAGGCCTTCATATAAAAAGTCGCACAGACCATAATAATGAGATCATTAAGTTAATTTTCTAGAAAAGTACTTACGAAGGTTCAATCTATGATGAAAAAAATCAGGAGTACCCTACTGCGATGCGATTTAGAAGTAGAGTGCGTCAAACTTAGAGTATGGATTGAAGAGGGGTGGAGTCAAATATCCATAATTACTGAAAAATTAATTGAGTTAGGACATTATAAAAGTCACTCATCGATTTGAAACAAAGTTCCATCTAATCGAGCCTGTTTCGAGAGGAAGATAGGCCAAAAATTTATTTTTGGAGAATTGCCAAAAATGCAATATTTTCCATACTATAGTTCAGGTACATATTTGTCGAAAAATATTTTTTCTCTCAGAAGATACTGAAATTATGTGGAATGAGGTTCTTTGGTACGACAAATCGACTGGTGTAATCCATTTTGTCGATGAGATCAATGATTCAAATTTCATCAGAGGATTAAAATTAAAAGACAGGAGACCTTCATATAAAAAGTCGCACAGGCCATAATAATGAGATCATTGAGTTTATTTGTTAGAAAAGTACTGACAAAGGTTCAATCTACGATGGAAAAAATCAAGAGTGCCCCACCGCGATGCCATTTAGAAGTGGAGTGCGTCAAACTTAGAGTATGGAATGAAGGGGGGTGGAGTCAAATATCCATAATTACTGAAAAATTAATTGAGTTAGGACATTAACAAAGTCACTCATCGATTTGAAACAAAGTTCCATATAATCGAGCCTGTTTCGAGAGGAAGATAGGCCAAAAATTTATTTTTGGAAAATTGCCAAAAATGCAATATTTTCCTTGCTATAGTTCAGGTACATATTTGTCGAAAAATATTTTTTCTCTCAGAAGATACTGGAATTATGTGGAATGAGGTTCTTTGGTACGACAAATCGACTGGTGTAATCCATTTTGTCGATGAGATCAATGATTCAAATTTCATCAGAGGATTAAAATTAAAAGACAGGAGACCTTCATATAAAAAGTCGCACAGGCCATAATAATGAGATCATTGAGTTTATTTGTTAGAAAAGTACTGACAAAGGTTCAATCTACGATGGAAAAAATCAAGAGTGCCCCACCGCGATGCCATTTAGAAGTGGAGTGCGTCAAACTTAGAGTATGGAATGAAGGGGGGTGGAGTCAAATATCCATAATTACTGAAAAATTAATTGAGTTAGGACATTAACAAAGTCACTCATTGATTTGAAACAATGTTCCATCTGATCGAGCCTGTTTCGAGAGAAAGATAGGCCAAAAATTTATTTTTGGAGAATTGCCAAAAATGCAATATTTTCCATATTATAGTTCAGGTACATATTTGTCGAAAAATATTTTTTCTCTCAGAAGATACTGAAATTATGTGGAATGGGGTTTTTTGTTACGACAAATCGACTTGTGTAGTCCATTTGTCGATGAGAACAATGATTCAAATTTCATCAGAGGATTAAAATTGAAAGACAGGAGGCCTTCATATAAAAAGTCGCACAGACAATAATAATGAGATCATTGAGTTAATTTTCTAGAAAAGTACTGACAAAGGTTCAATCTATGATGAAAAAGAGTGCCCCACCGCGATGCGATTTAGAAGTAGAGTGCGTCAAACTTAGTGTATGGAATGAAGGGGGTGGAGTCTAATATCCATAATTACTGAAAAATTAATTGAGTTAGGAGATTAACAAAGTCACTCATCGATTTGGAACAAAGTTCCATTTAATCGAGCCTGTTTCGAGGGGAAGATAGGCCAAAAATTCATTTCTGGAGAATTGCCAAAAATGCAATATTTTCCATACTATAGTTCAGGTACATATTTGTCTAAAAATATTTTTTCTCTCAGAAGATACTGAAATTATGTGGAATGGGGTTCTTTGGTACGACAAATCGACTGGTGTAGTCCATTTGTCGATGAGATCAATGATTCAAATTTAATCAGAGGATTCAAATTAAAAGAAAAGATGCCTTCATATAAAAAGTCGCACAGACAATAATAATGAGATCATTAAGTTTATTTTCTAGAAAAGTACTGACAAAGGTTCAATCTACGATGAAAAAAAATCAGGAGTGCCCCACCGCTATGCGATTTAGAAGTAGAGTGCGTCAAACTAAGAGTATGGAATGAAGGCGGGTGGAGTCAAATATCCATAATTACTGAAAAATTAATTGAGTTAGGACATTATAAAAGTCACTCATCGATTTGAAACAAAGTTCCATCTAATCGAGCCTGTTTCGAGAGAAAGATAGGCCAAAAATTTATTTTTGGAGAATTGCCAAAAATGCATATTTTCCACAGGTACATATTTGTCGAAAAATATTTTTTCTCTCAGAAGATACTGAAATTATGTGGAATGGGGTTCTTTGGTACGACAAATCGACTGGTGTAGTCCATTTGTCGATGAGATCAATGATTTAAATTTCATCAGAGGATTAAAATTAAAAGAAAGGAGGCCTTCATATAAAAAGTCGCACAGACCATAATAATGAGATCATTAAGTTAATTTTCTAGAAAAGTACTGCGAAAGGTTCAATCTATAATGAAAAAAATCAGGAGTGCCCCACTGCGATGCGATTTAGAAGTGGAGTGCGTCAAACTTAGAGTATGGAATGAAGGGGGGTGGAGTCAAATATCCATAATTACTGAAAAATTAATTGAGTTAGGACATTAACAAAGTCACTCATTGATTTGAAACAATGTTCCATCTAATCGAGCCTGTTTCGAGAGGAAGATAGGCCAAAAATTTATTTTTGGAGAATTGCCAAAAATGCAATATTTTCCATACTATAGTTCAGGTACATATTTGTCGAAAAATATTTTTTCTCTCAGAAGATACTGAAATTAAGTGGAATGGGGTTTTTTGGTACGACAAATCGACTGGTGTAGTCCATTTGTCGATGAGATCAATGATTCAAATTTCATCAGAGGATTAAAATTAAAAGCAAAGAGGCCTTCATATCAAAAGTCGCACAGACCATAATAATGAGATCATTCAGTAAATTTTCTAGAAAAGTACTGACAAAGGTTCAATCTACGATGAAAAAAAATCAGGAGTGCCCCACCGCGATGCGATTTAGAAGTGGAGTGCGTCAAACTTAGAGTATGGAATGAAGGGGGGTGGAGTCAAATATCCATAATTACTGAAAAATTAATTGAGTTAGGACATTAACAAAGTCACTCATTGATTTGAAACAATGTTCCATCTAATCGAGCCTGTTTCGAGAGAAAGATAGGCCAAAAATTTATTTTTGGGGAATTGCCAAAAATGCAATATTTTCCATACTATAGTTCAGGTACATATTTGTCGAAAAATATTTTTTCTCTCAGAAGATACTGAAATTAAGTGGAATGGGGTTTTTTGGTACGACAAATCGACTGGTGTAGTCCATTTGTCGATGAGATCAATGATTCAAATTTCATCAGAGGATTAAAATTAAAAGACAGGAGGCCTTCATATAAAAAGTCGCACAGACCATAATAATGAGATCATTAAGTTAATTTTCTAGAAAAGTACTGCGAAAGGTTCAATCTATGATGAAAAAAATCAGGAGTGCCCCACTGCGATGCGATTTAGAAGTAGAGTGCGTCAAACTTAGAGTATGGATTGAAGAGGGGTGGAGTCAAATATCCATAATTACTGAAAAATTAATTGAGTTAGGACATTATAAAAGTCACTCATCGATTTGAAACAAAGTTCCATCTAATCGAGCCTGTTTCGAGAGGAAGATAGGCCAAAAATTTATTTTTGGAGAATTGATAAAAATGCAATATTTTCCTTACTATAGTTCAGGTACATATTTGTCGAAAAATATTTTTTCTCTCAGAAGATACTGAAATTATGTGGAATGGGGTTCTTTGGTACGACAAATCGACTGGTGTAATCCATTTGTCGATGAGATCAATGATTCAAATTTCATCAGAGGATTAAAATTAAAAGACAGGAGGCCTTCATATAAAAAGTCGCACAGGCCATAATAATGAGATCATTAAGTTTATTTGCTAGAAAAGTACTGACAAAGGTTCAATCTACGATGGAAAAAAATCAAGAGTGCCCCACCGCGATGCGATCTAGAAGTAGAGTGCGTCAAACTTAGAGTATGGAATGAAGTGGGGTGGAGTCAAATATTCATAATTACTGAAAAATTAATTGAGTTAGGACATTAACAAAGTCACTCATCGATTTGAAACAAAGTTCCATCTAATCGAACCTGTTTCGAGAGGTAGATAGGCCAAAAATTTATTTTTGGAGAATTGCCAAAAATGCAATATTTTCCTTACTATAGTTCAGGTACATATTTGTCGAAAAATATTTTTTCTCTCAGAAGATACTTAAATTATGTGGAATGGGGTTCTTTGGTACGAAAAATCGACTGGTGTTATCCATTTGTCGATGAGATCAATGATTCAAATTTCATCAGAGGATTAAAATTAAAAGACAGGAGGCCTTCATATAAAAAGTCGCACAGACCATAATAATGAGATCATTAAGTTAATTTTCTAGAGAAGTACTGACAAGGGTTCAATCTATGATGAAAAAAATCAGGAGTGCCCCACTGCGATGCGATTTAGAAGTAGAGTGCGTCAAACTTAGAGTATGGAATGCAGGGGGTGGAGTCAAATATCCATAATTACTGAAAAATTAATTGAGTTAGGACATTAACAAAGTCACTCATCGATTTGAAACAAAGTTCCATCTAATCGAGCCTGTTTCGAGAGGAAGATAGGCCAAAAATTTATTTTTGGAGAATTGCCAAAAATGCAATATTTTCCATACTATAGTTCAGGTACATATTTGTCGAAAAATATTTTTTCTCTCAGAAGATACTGATATTATGTGGAATGGGGTTTTTTGGTACGACAAATCGACTGGTGTAGTCCATTTGTCGATGAGATCAATGATTCAAATTTCAACAGAGGATTAAAATTAAAAGACAGGAGGCCTTCATATAAAAAGTCGCACAGACCATAATAATGAGATCATTAAGTTAATTTTCTAGAAAATTACTGACAAAGGTTCAATCTATGATGAAAAAAATCAGGAGTGCCCCACTGTCATGCGATTTAGAAGTAGAGTGCGTCAAACTTAGAGTATGGAATGCAGGGGGGTGGAGTCAAATATCCATAATTACTGAAAAATTAATTGAGTTAGGACATTAACAAAGTCACTCATCGATTTGAGACAAAGTTCCATCTAATCGAGCCTGTTTCGAGAGGAAGATAGGCCAAAAATTTATTTTTGGAGAATTGATAAAAATGCAATATTTTCCTTACTATAGTTCAGGTACATATTTGTCGAAAAATATTTTTTCTCTCAGAAGATACTGATATTATGTGGAATGGGGTTTTTTGGTACGACAAATCGACTGGTGTAGTCCATTTGTCGATGAGATCAATGATTCAAATTTCAACAGAGGATTAAAATTAAAAGACAGGAGGCCTTCATATAAAAAGTCGCACAGACCATAATAATGAGATCATTAAGTTAATTTTCTAGAGAAGTACTGACAAGGGTTCAATCTATGATGAAAAAAATCAGGAGTGCCCCACTGCGATGCGATTTAGAAGTAGAGTGCGTCAAACTTAGAGTATGGAATGCAGGGGGTGGAGTCAAATATCCATAATTACTGAAAAATTAATTGAGTTAGGACATTAACAAAGTCACTCATCGATTTGAAACAAAGTTCCATCTAATCGAGCCTGTTTCGAGAGAAAGATAGGCCAAAAATTTATTTTTGGGGAATTGCCAAAAATGCAATATTTTCCATACTATAGTTCAGGTACATATTTGTCGAAAAATATTTTTTCTCTCAGAAGATACTGATATTATGTGGAATGGGGTTTTTTGGTACGACAAATCGACTGGTGTAGTCCATTTGTCGATGAGATCAATGATTCAAATTTCAACAGAGGATTAAAATTAAAAGACAGGAGGCCTTCATATAAAAAGTCGCACAGACCATAATAATGAGATCATTAAGTTAATTTTCTAGAAAATTACTGACAAAGGTTCAATCTATGATGAAAAAAATCAGGAGTGCCCCACTGTCATGCGATTTAGAAGTAGAGTGCGTCAAACTTAGAGTATGGAATGCAGGGGGGTGGAGTCAAATATCCATAATTACTGAAAAATTAATTGAGTTAGGACATTAACAAAGTCACTCATCGATTTGAGACAAAGTTCCATCTAATCGAGCCTGTTTCGAGAGGAAGATAGGCCAAAAATTTATTTTTGGAGAATTGATAAAAATGCAATATTTTCCTTACTATAGTTCAGGTACATATTTGTCGAAAAATATTTTTTCTCTCAGAAGATACTGAAATTATGTGGAATGGGGTTCTTTGGTACGACAAATCGACTGGTGTAATCCATTTGTCGATGAGATCAATGATTCAAATTTCATCAGAGGATTAAAATTAAAAGACAGGAGGCCTTCATATAAAAAGTCGCACAGGCCATAATAATGAGATCATTAAGTTTATTTGCTAGAAAAGTACTGACAAAGGTTCAATCTACGATGGAAAAAAATCAAGAGTGCCCCACCGCGATGCGATCTAGAAGTAGAGTGCGTCAAACTTAGAGTATGGAATGAAGTGGGGTGGAGTCAAATATTCATAATTACTGAAAAATTAATTGAGTTAGGACATTAACAAAGTCACTCATCGATTTGAAACAAAGTTCCATCTAATCGAACCTGTTTCGAGAGGTAGATAGGCCAAAAATTTATTTTTGGAGAATTGCCAAAAATGCAATATTTTCCTTACTATAGTTCAGGTACATATTTGTCGAAAAATATTTTTTCTCTCAGAAGATACTTAAATTATGTGGAATGGGGTTCTTTGGTACGAAAAATCGACTGGTGTTATCCATTTGTCGATGAGATCAATGATTCAAATTTCATCAGAGGATTAAAATTAAAAGACAGGAGGCCTTCATATAAAAAGTCGCACAGACCATAATAATGAGATCATTAAGTTAATTTTCTAGAGAAGTACTGACAAGGGTTCAATCTATGATGAAAAAAATCAGGAGTGCCCCACTGCGATGCGATTTAGAAGTAGAGTGCGTCAAACTTAGAGTATGGAATGCAGGGGGTGGAGTCAAATATCCATAATTACTGAAAAATTAATTGAGTTAGGACATTAACAAAGTCACTCATCGATTTGAAACAAAGTTCCATCTAATCGAGCCTGTTTCGAGAGGAAGATAGGCCAAAAATTTATTTTTGGAGAATTGCCAAAAATGCAATATTTTCCTTACTTTAGTTCAGGTACATATTTGTCGAAAAATATTTTTTCTCTCAGAAGATACTGAAATTATGTGGAATGGGGTTCTTTGGTACGACAAATCGACTGGTGTAATCCATTTGTCGATGAGATCAATGATTCAAATTTCATCAGAGGATTAAAATTAAAAGACAGGAGGCCTTCATATAAAAAGTCGCACAGACCATAACAATAAGATCATTTAGTTTATTTTCTAAAAAATTACTGACAAAGGTTCAATCGACGATGAAAAAAAATCAGGAGTGCCCTACCGCGATGCGATTTAGAAGTAGAGTGCGTCAAACTTAGAGTATGGAATGAGGGGGGTGGAGTCAAATATCCATAATTACTGAAAAATTAATTGAGTTAGGACATTAACAAAGTCACTCATCGATTTGAAACAAAGTTCCATCTAATCGAGCCTGCTTCGAGAGGAAGATAGGCCAAAAATTTATTTTTGGGGAATTGCCAAAAATGCAATATTTTCCATACTATAGTTCAGGTACATATTTGTCGAAAAATATTTTTTCTCTCAGAAGATACTGAAATTAAGTGGAATGGGGTTTTTTGGTACGACAAATCGACTGGTGTAGTCCATTTGTCGATGAGATCAATGATTCAAATTTCATCAGAGGATTAAAATCAAAAGACAGGAGGCCTTCATATAAAAAGTCGCACAGACCATAATAATGAGATCATTAAGTTTATTTGTTAGAAAAGTACTGACAAAGGTTCAATCTACGATGGAAAAAAATCAAGAGTGCCCCACCGCGATGCGATTTAGAAGTAGAGTGCGTCAAACTTAGAGTATGGAATGCAGGGGGGTGGAGTCAAATATCCATAATTACTGAAAAATTAATTGAGTTAGGACATTAACAAAGTCACTCATCGATTTGAAACAAAGTTCCATCTAATCGAGCCTGTTTCGAGAGGAAGATAGGCCAAAAATTTATTTTTGGAGAGTTGCCAAAAATGCAATATTTTCCTTGCTATAGTTCAGGTACATATTTGTCGAAAAATATTTTTTCTCTCAGAAGATACTGAAATTATGTGGAATGAGGTTCTTTGGTACGACAAATCGACTGGTGTAATCCATTTTGTCGATGAGATCAATGATTCAAATTTCATCAGAGGATTAAAATTAAAAGACAGGAGACCTTCATATAAAAAGTCGCACAGGCCATAATAATGAGATCATTAAGTTTATTTGTTAGAAAAGTACTGACAAAGGTTCAATCTACGATGGAAAAAAATCAAGAGTGCCCCAGCGCGATGCCATTTAGAAGTGGAGTGCGTCAAACTTAGAGTATGGAATGAAGGGGGGTGGAGTCAAATATCCATAATTACTGAAAAATTAATTGAGTTAGGACATTAACAAAGTCACTCATTGATTTGAAACAATGTTCCATCTGATCGAGCCTGTTTCGAGAGAAAGATAGGCCAAAAATTTATTTTTGGAGAATTGCCAAAAATGCAATATTCAGGTACATATTTGTCGAAAAATATTTTTTCTCTCAGAAGATACTGAAATTAAGTGGAATGGGGTTTTTTGTTACGACAAATCGACTGGTGTAGTCCATTTGTCGATGAGATCAATGATTTAAATTTCATCAGAGTATTAAAATTAAAAGAAAGGAGGCCTTCATATAAAAAGTCGCACAGACCATAATAATGAGATCATTAAGTTAATTTTCTAGAAAAGTACTGACGAAGGTTCAATCTATGATGAAAAAATCAGGAGTGCCCTACTGCGATGCGATTTAGAAGTAGAGTGCGTCAAACTTAGAGTATGGATTGAAGAGGGGTGGAGTCAAATATCCATAATTACTGAAAAATTAATTGAGTTAGGACATTATAAAAGTCACTCATCGATTTGAAACAAAGTTCCATCTAATCGAGCCTGTTTCGAGAGGAAGATAGGCCAAAAATTTATTTTTGGAGAATTGCCAAAAATACAATATTTTCCATACTATAGTTCAGGTACATATTTGTCGAAAAATATTTTTTCTCTCAGAAGATACTGAAATTATGTGGAATGGGGTTTTTTGGTACGACAAATCGACTTGTGTAGTCCATTTGTCGATGAGATCAATGATTCAAATTTCATCAGAGGATTAAAATTGAAAGACAGGAGGCCTTCATATAAAAAGTCGCACAGACCATAATAATGAGATCATTGAGTTAATTTTCTAGAAAAGTACTGACAAAGGTTCAATCTATGATGAAAAAAGTCAGGAGTGCCCCACTGCGATGCGATTTAGAAGTAGAGTGCGTCAAACTTAGAGTATGGAATGCAGGGGGGTGGATTCAAATATCCATAATTACTGAAAAATTAATTGAGTAAGGACATTAAGAAAGTCACTCATCGATTTGAAACGAAGTTCCATCTAATCGAGCCTGTTTCGAGAGGAAGATAGGCCAAAAATTTATTTTTGGAGAATTGCCAAAAATGCAATATTTTCCATACTATAGTTCAGGTACATATTTGTCGAAAAATATTTTTTCTCTCAGAAGATACTGAAATTAAGTGGAATGGGGTTTTTTGGTACGACAAATCGACTGGTGTAGTCCATTTGTCGATGAGATTAATGATTAAAATTTCATCAGAGGATTGAAATTAAAAGACAGGAGGCCTTCATATAAAAAGTCGCACAGACCATAACAATAAGATCATTAAGTTTATTTTCTAAAAAATTACTGACAAAGGTTCAATCCACGATGAAAAAAAATCAGGAGTGCCCCACTGCGATGCGATTTAGAAGTAGAGTGCGTCAAACTTAGAGTATGGAATGCAGGGGGGTGGATTCAAATATCCATAATTACTGAAAAATTAATTGAGTTAGGACATTAACAAAGTCACTCATCGATTTGAAACGAAGTTCCATCTAATCGAGCCTGTTTCGAGAGGAAGATAGGCCAAAAATTTATTTTTGGAGAATTGCCAAAAATGCAATATTTTCCATACTATAGTTCAGGTACATATTTGTCGAAAAATATTTTTTCTCTCAGAAGATACTGAAATTAAGTGGAATGGGGTTTTTTGGTACGACAAATCGACTGGTGTAGTCCATTTGTCGATGAGATCAATGATTCAAATTTCATCAGAGGATTAAAATTAAAAGCAAAGAGGCCTTCATATCAAAAGTCGCACAGACCATAATAATGAGATCATTCAGTAAATTTTCTAGAAAAGTACTGACAAAGGTTCAATCTACGATGAAAAAAATCAGGAGTGCCCCACCGCGATGCGATTTAGAAGTGGAGTGCGTCAAACTTAGAGTATGGAATGAAGGGGGGTGGAGTCAAATATCCATAATTACTGAAAAATTAATTGAGTTAGGACATTAACAAAGTCACTCATTGATTTGAAACAATGTTCCATCTAATCGAGCCTGTTTCGAGAGAAAGATAGGCCAAAAATTTATTTTTGGGGAATTGCCAAAAATGCAATATTTTCCATACTATAGTTCAGGTACATATTTGTCGAAAAATATTTTTTCTCTCAGAAGATACTGATATTATGTGGAATGGGGTTTTTTGGTACGACAAATCGACTGGTGTAGTCCATTTGTCGATGAGATCTATGATTCAAATTTCAACAGAGGATTAAAATTAAAAGACAGGCCTTCATATAAAAAGTCGCACAGACCATAATAATGAGATCATTAAGTTAATTTTCTAGAAAAGTACTGACAAAGGTTCAATCTATGATGAAAAAAATCAGGAGTGCCCCACTGTCATGCGATTTAGAAGTAGAGTGCGTCAAACTTAGAGTATGGAATGCAGGGGGGTGGAGTCAAATATCCATAATTACTGAAAAATTAATTGAGTTAGGACATTAACAAAGTCACTCATCGATTTGAAACAAAGTTCCATCTAATCGAGCCTGTTTCGAGAGGAAGATAGGCCAAAAATTTATTTTTGGAGAATTGATAAAAATGCAATATTTTCCTTACTATAGTTCAGGTACATATTTGTCGAAAAATATTTTTTCTCTCAGAAGATACTGAAATTATGTGGAATGGGGTTCTTTGGTACGACAAATCGACTGGTGTAATCCATTTGTCGATGAGATCAATGATTCAAATTTCATCAGAGGATTAAAATTAAAAGACAGGAGGCCTTCATATAAAAAGTCGCACAGGCCATAATAATGAGATCATTAAGTTCATTTGCTAGAAAAGTACTGACAAAGGTTCAATCTACTATGGAAAAAAATCAAGAGTGCCCCACCGCGATGCGATCTAGAAGTAGAGTGTGTCAAACTTAGAGTATGGAATGAGGGGGGGTGGAGTCAAATATTCATAATTACTGAAAAATTAATTGAGTTAGGACATTAACAAAGTCACTCATCGATTTGAAACAAAGTTCCATCTAATCGAACCTGTTTCGAGAGGTAGATAGGCCAAAAATTTATTTTTGGAGAATTGCCAAAAATGCAATATTTTCCTTACTATAGTTCAGGTACATATTTGTCGAAAAATATTTTTTCTCTCAGAAGATACTGAAATTAAGTGGAATGGGGTTTTTTGGTACGACAAATCGACTGGTGTAGTCCATTTGTCGATGAGATTAATGATTAAAATTTCATCAGAGGATTAAAATTAAAAGACAGGAGGCCTTCATATAAAAAGTCGCACAGACCATAACAATAAGATCATTGAGTTAATTTTCTAGAAAAGTACTGACAAAGGTTCAATCTATGATGAAAAAAATCAGGAGTGCCCCACTGCGATGCGATTTAGAAGTAGAGTGCGTCAAACTTAGAGTATGGAATGCAGGGGGGTGGATTCAAATATCCATAATTACTGAAAAATTAATTGAGTTAGGACATTAACAAAGTTCACTCATCGATTTGAAACGAAGTTCCATCTAATCGAGCCTGTTTCGAGAGGAAGATAGGCCAAAAATTTATTTTTGGAGAATTGCCAAAAATGCAATATTTTCCATACTATAGTTCAGGTACATATTTGTCGAAAAATATTTTTTCTCTCAGAAGATACTGAAATTAAGTGGAATGGGGTTTTTTGGTACGACAAATCGACTGGTGTAGTCCATTTGTCGATGAGATTAATGATTAAAATTTCATCAGAGGATTAAAATTAAAAGACAGGAGGCCTTCATATAAAAAGTCGCACAGACCATAACAATAAGATCATTAAGTTTATTTTCTAAAAAATTACTGACAAAGGTTCAATTGTAACGTGAATTTCACACTTTGAAATAAATCTAAATAATTTAACAACAAATTAAATACTGTCACGGTATCGGCTTACGAGGCACGATTTAAAATTTAAAAACTCGTTGAAAGTCCGGAATATTCAAAGAATCAATAATTGGATAATTAGCATGCGCTGTCGGAGTGTACTAGCGTAGGGCGATTGGCTTTGATTTCTTCCTTTTTGACGTGAAAGGTGCTAGTTGGCGTTTCGTTAAACATAATTTTGTCCATGTGGATGAAGAAATAATATTACATAAAATATAAACCCAATAGTTCTGCAGATCATGGTTCAATCCTATTAGACATCTGGTAAGAATTATTTCGTTTAATTAATGATTTTTATTAGTATCCAAAAAAAATTAGCACGAGTTAACGACGTATTTTATCCAAATAGAATAGCAAGTTTCTTTCAACGTTGGTTGTTTCAATGTTAAATATATTCGTTTCCAGGCAGTGAGAAGTCTAGGAGAGATTCTTATTATTATTGATAATTATTATTCATATCTCACATTTTAAATTTTGTCTTAGAATATGAAACTTAACTTTTTCTCATTTCTTGCTCTTTTTCAATTGTTCTTTTCATATGATATCATTGGTTCCCAAAAGTTTATTTCTAATTAAATACCGATCGTAAGATATGAATGTAGATGCTATGATTTTAATAAAAGTTGTCATTATTCATATCTAACATATTAACTTGGTCTCATGATATATAAAACTTAACTTTTTATTTCACGGTTTTTATCAACTGGTTTTTATATGTCATTATTTCTTAAATGTTCCTTATCAATTAAATTTATGCATTGTAAGATATTGAAGTAAAAGCTATGAGTTTTAATAGTGAAAATAATTTTACAAGAAAATCACTCAATAACAAAATGCACATTGCTCTATATTTTTTTTCTTTTTCGTCAGCCAAGAGGTCAGACAGATGTAGTTTAAATTGTGGTGGATAAATTCTCGATGATTTGCTAAAACTCAAGTATATCTTCTGGTTTTTCAATTCACTTCATATTTTATTGTAAATTCTTCAACTTTTTATGTTAACTTTTTTATTGATGTTCAATAGTTTTTACTCAAATAGTTTATCGCATTTAAAATTGTAAATTGCATTCATTTCAGAGATATATAGATTTATTTAAAGTAACTCGACTGCAAATTATAACATAGTAGTATTGAGCTTGAAAATTATGCGATCATCCAAGAGCAAATTATTATATAATCGCTAACAATTTGGCGGTTTGTCTGAACTGGCTGACACTTTAGTTTGAAATTTTGATTACATCGCACTATGTTTTTTTAGCAAAACCGGGTAGAATTATACAACGTTGAGACAACAAAACTGAGTATACTTATATAGATTTGAGTAGTCTTATATACCTATAAAAATAAATTGCTGATTCATGAAAGCTGGGATATAATGGTAAATTTGCAGTAGGAAACTTATCATTCCAACCATTGCGACGGACTTCCTACCTGAGGGATGTTAGCTTTGTGCATACATAGAAAGGAAGTATAAAATTACATTCTTTGAGAATTCTAAAGTATAGTGTAAATTTTGAACTACTGCGTCGCATCAAGCTTCGTTCATATTTTTCTTTTTATCATATTATAATCTATAGTTATTCAACTTCTTTCAATTCTCTTTTCTCAATTATAACCTGTAACTATTCACTTTTTTTATATCTTTTTATTATCAATAATATTATAAAGTATTTTGAAGTTTATATAACTGAAAAGAAATAATTTTTCTACATCTGAACTTTTGTATATTTAGAAAATCATGTAAATTTCTTTGTAAATTATTGTAAATACGGTATAATTATTAAATTGTAAATAGAACTTTTTTCCACTTTGCTTTATCACACCAAACCAAAAATTTCAGGTTCACAAGGAAAAAATAATTTGTATGTGTTATTTGGGTTTTTGTTACTTTTGAGAAAGTAACTGGCGTCCAACAATTTACCATATTCACTTTATTTATTTTTCAAGTTATTACATCTAAACTAACTAAGTAATTAGATCCGTGATCAGGTCTAATTACTTCCCCAAATACCACATACAACCTGGCAAGAATTCACGCCCTTAGTTTTCCGGGAAATACCCACACTTTTTGGGTAACAAAATAAAAATTGACGTCAAACGTGGGGCCAGGTCACATCTGATCTGAAAATTGGTTTGGTGTATTGTGTATAAAGGCAAATCATCGCGATAGCTTCCTTTTAGCAGTAAGGTTCAGAATTTGCACACCTTCTTTATATCTTTATTGGTTTATTATTATTATTGTATACTGTTTTATTTACTTTATTGAGATATTTTTTCCTGTAATTATTGAGTGATTTATTTTTATGCATATATCTTGAATAGTCTTGAGTTTGCTTTAAAATGACTGCTTTGGGTTTTAAGTTGACTGTAGATTACTTGTTAACACACGAGTTAGAACATGAGCTTAAATATAGGAATATTCAGGTTCCAGCGTCAGCTGCCGATCGAAGGAAGGTTTTGCGTGGTATTTTGAGTCAAGAGTATACGGGTCGTAGTTCGGTTGTATATGCAGATAATTTGAATTTCGTGGAGGAACAAATTGGAATAGTTGAGTCCCTTAAAGACTTGACTAAAAAAATCAAAGAGTTTTCGGGAACATCCAATGATATAGAGTATCATCGTTATATGTGTAGATTAACTCATGTTACTAATAGAATCAATAGACTTGTAGGGATAGATGACAAACAAAAAGAACATAAGGATAATTTTTTAATTGAAGTATTTTCTTTAGAAGGAGAATTAGATCTCAAAACTCAAAAACCTAGTGTACCCGCCCATTCCACACCAGTACAGGCTCAGAACTTTTCTTTTTCTAAGCCCTCACAGGTTCATAAATGGGGAATAAAATTTTCGGGCTCAGAGCAAGAATCTGTTAGTTGTTTTTTAGAACGCATAGAATGTCTTCGAGTTTCGCGGGGTGTTAGCGATGATGAAATTTTCTTTAGTGCCGTTGAATTGTTTACTGATGGAGCTTTCACTTGGTATCTCAATAATAGAAACGGTTTTCAAAATTGGCAGGAATTGAAAGAGAAATTAAAGGAAGATTTTCTTCCTCATAATTATCAGGAAAACTTACTAGATGAAATCAAAGCCAGAAAACAGGGTCAACAAGAAAAGGTTACAGTATACATTAACATTATGCGAGGGTTATGTAATCGGTTGGAAGTTAAACTTAGTAACGAGGAGATCATTAAATTAATTCGTCGCAATCTGCTCCCAAAGTTCGTTCAACATTTAGCATTACAAGATTTTAATGATATAACTGATTTAGAAAAAAGTTGTCGTAAACTCGAGGAATCTTTTGTTTTCTGTCAAAGTGCTGAGGTTGTCTCCCCTAGGAAAGGTGTAGCAATTTTAGAACCTGATCTAAGTTTACCGAGCTCTTCAACACATCCTATTCCTAAATCTCACTCAACTCGAAATATGTCTACTTTAAATTCAATGACGTGTTGGAATTGTAATAAGCAGGGACATTCTTACCATATATGTAGGTCGCCAAAGAGAATGTTTTGTTATGGTTGTGGTCTTCCTGAAGTCGTAAAGCCAAAATGTCCGAAGTGTTCAAAAAACGGGGAAGGCAGAGGTGTTTCCGTCGCCTCTATAAAACATACGGATACGGTAACAAGCTAAAGCAGAGTCAGGAAATGGAACGACGAAAAACCTCCCAATTCAAAGCAGGGCTTAACAAAACCACCAAGCAAACAAATAATACAATACCTAAAATTTGTAACAGTAATGTCTCAGCGAACACTGGACAGAATGCAAGAAACATTGATTTGCAAAATCTTCCGAAATTCAGTATAGATGATTGGAGATTATGGCTTCAAACTGTTCGAAAATTCTATAAGGAGAGTTCTGTAAAGTCTATGACATCACAGTTTTCTAATCCTAATATAGAATACTTGCTATATAAAAAGGTTGATGATAACAGGCCTTATATAAATGTTTCTATCTACAATCAAACGTTTGCTGCTTTAATTGATACAGGAGCTAACATTAGTCTTTTTGGTTCAATATTATGCGATATTGTGACAAATAATAATATTACAATTCAAAAAGATAATAATCTACGAATTAGCACTGCAGATGGACAATTGCAGAATGTATTAGGTTATGTTGAAACTCTCATCACAATAGGTAATATATCAAATTTGGTAAAATTTTATCTTATACCTTCAGTGAAACATGCAGCCATATTGGGCATGGATTTCTTGAAAACATTCAATATTAAAATTGACTTTGTTAAATTTTCTTTAGATGTAAATTCACTATCTTTATCTGTTGTTAATACAATTCAGGATGTTTCTCATTTATCGGTGGCCGAAAGGAATGCGTTGGATTTAGTCATCGAAAAGTTTCAAAGTATTAGTCCTACAGATAGACTGGGTCGAACTCATTTAATAACTCATTTTATAGACACTGGAGATGCTCCCCCATTTAAGCAACGTCAGTATCCCTTACCACAGGCGTTACAACAGAAGTTAGAAGATGAAGTTGATAAAATGCTGGAATTAGACATTATTAGGGAAAGTAAATCGTCCTTTTGTAGTCCCGTCTGGTTAGTTTCTAAGAGTGATGGTGGTGTTCGTGTTGTTTTTGATGGTAGAAAGCTTAACAGTATCACAGTTAATAAGGATGCGTATGCCTTACCCCATATTGAGGTTATTTTAAGCCAATTAAGAGATACTCGTTTTATTTCTAGTATAGATTTACGACATGCTTTTTATCAAATTCCTTTGGAGGAATCTTCACGGCCAAAAACAGCATTCGCAGTTAGAGGCAAGGGACTATTTGAGTTTAATACCACTCCATTCGGATTAGTTTCAGCTCCCGCATCAATGTGTAGATTGATGGATTTAGTCATAGGTCCTTCATTAGAACCTCATTGTTTTTATTATTTAGATGATATCATTGTTTGTACTTCCAATTTTGAAAAACATCTTGATGTGCTTACTAAACTGTTTGAGAAATTAAAAGATGCTAACTTAACGGTTAACATTGAAAAATGTCATTTTTGTCGTCCGTCCCTTAGGTTTTTAGGATATTTGGTAGATGAACAGGGTTTGCGCACTGATCCACAGAAGGTATCTGCTATCTGTGAGTATCCAGCGCCCAAAACTACAACTCAAGTTCGTCGTTTTCTAGGCATGGTATCCTACTATCGCCGTTTTCTTTCGAATTTCTCCACCTTGTCTGCCCCTATCTCAGGTTTAATAAACGATCGAAAAAAACATCAGCCCATTACTTGGTCCGTGGAGGCAAATGAGGCTTTTGAAAAAATTAAAGTAGCACTGACCACAGCTCCTGTATTAAGTAGTCCTGATTTTGACAAGGATTTCTTTTTAATGACTGATGCGAGTGACGTAGGAGTTGGTAGCGTACTTTATCAGCTGGATGGTTCGGTAGAACATCCCATCGCATACATGAGTAAGAAGTTAACGAAAGTTCAAAGGAAGTATAGTACCACAGAACGAGAATTACTCGCTGTTTTGATAGGCATTGATCACTTTAGGTATTATCTGGTAGGACGTCACTTTACTGTGATTACCGATCATTCTTCGCTTGTCTGGTTGAATAATATGAAGAAACCTTCACCACGTTTAGCTAGGTGGATTCTTCAATTATCACAATATGATTTTTCAATAGTACATAGGAAATCCACAGGAACCGTAGTCGCAGATGCCCTATCTCGCCTTCCTGAAATTAACCTTCTAGAGTTATCTTCACTCCAACCAGATAAATGGTATCTCGGAATGATAACTAAGGTTCAGACTGAGCCGGAAAAGTATCCAAACTTCAAAGTTGAAAATAATATTCTTTATAAACATGTGTATGATAGGTTCGCCTCTATTGGTAATGTATCTAGTTGGAAAATTGTAGTACCAACGAAGAATAGAGCTGAAATTCTGTCGCAATTTCATGACCATCCTACTGCCGCTCATCCAGGTGTATATAAGACATTGTCCAGAATATCTGAATTGTATTATTGGAATGGATTGAGGAAGTCCGTGAATAAATATGTTAGACGTTGTAAAGTTTGTGCAGCTTGCAAACCCACAAACCTACCACAAGCTGGTCTTATGGGACAATATAGAAATATTAATTTTCCTTTCCAATTAATATCTTGTGATTTATTGGGACCGTATCCTCGTTCCCGTAAAGGTAACCAATATGTCTTTGTGGTTGTGGATTGGTTCACGAAATTTACTCTAGTACAAACCTTGCCGAAAGCTACTGCCCCTGCTATTATTAAATTTTTGGAAAATCATGTTTTTTTGGTCTTCGGAGTACCGCAAATTGTCTCTGTCGACAACGGCAAACAGTTTACCAGCAAATTATTCAAGGAACTAATGACCAAGTATAATGTTCAGAAAATTTGGTACAATTGTAACTTTCATCCACAGATTAATCACAGTGAACGTGTTAATAAATCGATTGTTACTGCGATTCGATCATACTGTTACATGGACCATAGATCTTGGGATGAACAAGTTTACAGTATTGCACAAGGAATACGTCTGAGTAAACATGAAGTTACAGAAACAGCACCTTCCTTTTTAGTTTTTGCTCGGAACGTCCCAGTTTCGGGGGATTTTTATGGTAAAATAGCAGAAAATGCCAATAATCAGATTACCATTTCTAGTAAAGTTCACAGACTAGAGGACTCGCAGGAAATGCCTGAACTGTTTGAAGATGTTCGTAAGCGATTGCATATGGCACATACTAAGTCCAAGGCACGATACGACTTACGCAAACGTGATATTAGATTTTTTGTAGGGAATTACGTCTGGAAGAGAAATTACCAAAAATCAGACAAAGCTAATTATCTTACAGCTAAATTTATGCCTAAATATATTCTTTGTAAAGTACGTAGTGTAATATCACCATTAGCCTATGACTTAGAAGACCTCGATGGTAAAGACTTAGGACGTTGGCATGTAAAAGATCTAAAAGAATTTCATGATTTACCTGATGATGATGAAAGTCAAGACTCTGAAACGTCTGATGTTTCTGATACTTAAATATCGGTCGCTTATTTTTTTATTCTGTTTTCATCGTTATTATTTTCCTGACAAATAACTATGGTTCGATTTTCGTTGTTTTTTTTCTTTATTAATGTTCCTATATTGCAGTTCACACAAATTTACATTTTTTTTCTATCGGAAAATTATTTGCTACATATATAAAACTTAAAGGCAAATTTATTCGTGATTTAGTATTACATTATATTATTATTCTGTCAGGCCAGAGATGAGAACACTTTCTCCTTTTCATTTTTCTGCTATTACACGCTAGGCTAGTAATACTGTCCTGTAGCCACGCCAGTAACATCTTTGGATTTACATACGTCATATAGAGGCAATCGAACACACGAATATTGATGTCATTTGATACGTTAGTGGTCGATTCATTCCACCATAACCCTCTGTTACGTATTGTAGTGTTGTTATTGCAATTTATGCAAATTCTCGAGGCTAAAGTTAGTCTGTACCTTTTTATAAATTTTAGAGTGTACCTAAAATTTTCTTGAAGATTTTGTATTTTACTTTAGCATATCGTAGAATTTGAAATTAAGCTAATATTGTATTAGTCTTAGTTTTGATTGTGACCCATGTCAGTTTAGACATAATTACCCTATTTTGACTTTCGTATATAATCTTTAGGTAGATCCTATTCGTCATAACGAAAAGGATAAATGATTATTTTTGTTTTTTATTATCTTTTGATTTTGAATAATTGGTTTCGTTGGAAAATGTTTTGACGTTTCTTAACAATTAGACAGACGAAGTTTTTTTCCTCCTCTCTAAAGACAGGAGATTGTGGCCCGATGTAAGGGAAATCCGTTGCATAGAGTGCGGTAAGATTAATTTACAGCTTATGGCTGAGTTGTAACTTATCTGTTACTTATCGTGATTAATCAAATGCAATGTTGCTGGATTAATGATTAATAATTTTTCATGTTCAAGCCTAGTGGTCATGATAGTTGGATTATTTTTCTGCGTATAAATAGGTATATATTTTTGTTGAAAACAAACAAATTATGATATGAAATCATAATTATGTAGCCAATTTGTGGAAATCTGAAAATCAGATGATTCCTTGCCATATGTGGTGGTTGTAGTTTGTTTTCGGTTGCGTCATATAGCACATGGGCAGCTGTCACATAATATAATGAATTTAATAATTTACGAAAGTAGATTGTTTCCCCGTTATTATTGTAGACATGCCAGGTTCTATTTTTCTTTTTACTCATAGGTAGGCATCTAATTAGAAAACATTTCTTTTGAACGTTATAAGGTTCAATGATTGTTAGTATCTACCTATTATTTATGAAGTCTAACATTTGGAATGAACTATTCACATTACTAGATAATGGGAATAATAGTTTCTGAATCTGAACACACTAATGTACAGTTGTAAAGTTTTTTTGTAGTAACTCAATTCCACTCTCCGAAAAGAGAGATTAATTTTTTTAGTTATTTTTTTTCCTTTTAAATTCAAAATTTGCAAGCAATTGGATGCGGTTGCAATCTGTGTTGTACATATTTTCTATAGAGATTATCTCATTTAGTCATATGAGAGTATATTAGATTTGTAAATATAGTAGAAATATTGTTTTAGTGATATAGTTGTGTAGGTAGGTTTCATTTCAGTTATTAACAGATGTTTAAATATTATTTTTTTATTTCCAATTTATAGTTTTCTGGTAAACATGAAACAATATGTTTATATAAACATATTATAGAAATCTTCTCGACTCTTCTGTCTTTCATAAATAAAAAAAATATTTTTTTTCTCCGGCTTATAGGGGGGTGTAACGTGAATTTCACACTTTGAAATAAATCTAAATAATTTAACAACAAATTAAATACTGTCACGGTATCGGCTTACGAGGCACGATTTAAAATTTAAAAACTCGTTGAAAGTCCGGAATATTCAAAGAATCAATAATTGGATAATTAGCATGCGCTGTCGGAGTGTACTAGCGTAGGGCGATTGGCTTTGATTTCTTCCTTTTTGACGTGAAAGGTGCTAGTTGGCGTTTCGTTAAACATAATTTTGTCCATGTGGATGAAGAAATAATATTACATAAAATATAAACCCAATAGTTCTGCAGATCATGGTTCAATCCTATTAGACATCTGGTAAGAATTATTTCGTTTAATTAATGATTTTTATTAGTATCCAAAAAAAATTAGCACGAGTTAACGACGTATTTTATCCAAATAGAATAGCAAGTTTCTTTCAACGTTGGTTGTTTCAATGTTAAATATATTCGTTTCCAGGCAGTGAGAAGTCTAGGAGAGATTCTTATTATTATTGATAATTATTATTCATATCTCACATTTTAAATTTTGTCTTAGAATATGAAACTTAACTTTTTCTCATTTCTTGCTCTTTTTCAATTGTTCTTTTCATATGATATCATTGGTTCCCAAAAGTTTATTTCTAATTAAATACCGATCGTAAGATATGAATGTAGATGCTATGATTTTAATAAAAGTTGTCATTATTCATATCTAACATATTAACTTGGTCTCATGATATATAAAACTTAACTTTTTATTTCACGGTTTTTATCAACTGGTTTTTATATGTCATTATTTCTTAAATGTTCCTTATCAATTAAATTTATGCATTGTAAGATATTGAAGTAAAAGCTATGAGTTTTAATAGTGAAAATAATTTTACAAGAAAATCACTCAATAACAAAATGCACATTGCTCTATATTTTTTTTCTTTTTCGTCAGCCAAGAGGTCAGACAGATGTAGTTTAAATTGTGGTGGATAAATTCTCGATGATTTGCTAAAACTCAAGTATATCTTCTGGTTTTTCAATTCACTTCATATTTTATTGTAAATTCTTCAACTTTTTATGTTAACTTTTTTATTGATGTTCAATAGTTTTTACTCAAATAGTTTATCGCATTTAAAATTGTAAATTGCATTCATTTCAGAGATATATAGATTTATTTAAAGTAACTCGACTGCAAATTATAACATAGTAGTATTGAGCTTGAAAATTATGCGATCATCCAAGAGCAAATTATTATATAATCGCTAACAATTTGGCGGTTTGTCTGAACTGGCTGACACTTTAGTTTGAAATTTTGATTACATCGCACTATGTTTTTTTAGCAAAACCGGGTAGAATTATACAACGTTGAGACAACAAAACTGAGTATACTTATATAGATTTGAGTAGTCTTATATACCTATAAAAATAAATTGCTGATTCATGAAAGCTGGGATATAATGGTAAATTTGCAGTAGGAAACTTATCATTCCAACCATTGCGACGGACTTCCTACCTGAGGGATGTTAGCTTTGTGCATACATAGAAAGGAAGTATAAAATTACATTCTTTGAGAATTCTAAAGTATAGTGTAAATTTTGAACTACTGCGTCGCATCAAGCTTCGTTCATATTTTTCTTTTTATCATATTATAATCTATAGTTATTCAACTTCTTTCAATTCTCTTTTCTCAATTATAACCTGTAACTATTCACTTTTTTTATATCTTTTTATTATCAATAATATTATAAAGTATTTTGAAGTTTATATAACTGAAAAGAAATAATTTTTCTACATCTGAACTTTTGTATATTTAGAAAATCATGTAAATTTCTTTGTAAATTATTGTAAATACGGTATAATTATTAAATTGTAAATAGAACTTTTTTCCACTTTGCTTTATCACACCAAACCAAAAATTTCAGGTTCACAAGGAAAAAATAATTTGTATGTGTTATTTGGGTTTTTGTTACTTTTGAGAAAGTAACTGGCGTCCAACAATTTACCATATTCACTTTATTTATTTTTCAAGTTATTACATCTAAACTAACTAAGTAATTAGATCCGTGATCAGGTCTAATTACTTCCCCAAATACCACATACAACCTGGCAAGAATTCACGCCCTTAGTTTTCCGGGAAATACCCACACTTTTTGGGTAATCCACGATGAAAAAAAATCAGGAGTGCCCCACCGCGATGCGATTTAGAAGTAGAGTGCGTCAAACTTAGTGTATGGAATGAAGGGGGTGGAGTCAAATATCCATAATTACTGAAAAATTAATTGAGTTAGGACATTAACAAAGTCACTAATCGATTTGAAACGAAGTTCCATCTAATCGAGCCTGTTTCGAGAGGAAGATAGGCCAAAAATTTATTTTTGGAGAATAGCCAAAAATGCAATATTTTCCATACTATAGTTCAGGTACATATTTGTCGAAAAATATTTTTTCTCTCAGAAGATACTGAAATTAAGTGGAATGGGGTTTTTTGGTACGACAAATCGACTGGTGTAGTCCATTTGTCGATGAGATCAATGATTCAAATTTCATCAGAGGATTAAAATTAAAAGCAAAGAGGCCTTCATATCAAAAGTCGCACAGACCATAATAATGAGATCATTCAGTAAATTTTCTAGAAAAGTACTGACAAAGGTTCAATCTACGATGAAAAAAAATCAGGAGTGCCCCACCGCGATGCGATTTAGAAGTGGAGTGCGTCAAACTTAGAGTATGGAATGAAGGGGGGTGGAGTCAAATATCCATAATTACTGAAAAATTAATTGAGTTAGGAGATTAACAAAGTCACTCATTGATTTGAAACAATGTTCCATCTAATCGAGCCTGTTTCGAGAGAAAGATAGGCCAAAAATTTATTTTTGGGGAATTGCCAAAAATGCAATATTTTCCATACTATAGTTCAGGTACATATTTGTCGAAAAATATTTTTTCTCTCAGAAGATACTGAAATTAAGTGGAATGGGGTTTTTTGTTACGACAAATCGACTGGTGTAATCCATTTGTCGATGAGATCAATGATTCAAATTTCATCAGAGGATTAAAATTAAAAGACAGGAGGCCTTCATATAAAAAGTCGCACAGACCATAATAATGAGATCATTAAGTTAATTTTCTAGAAAAGTACTGCGAAAGGTTCAATCTATGGAGAAAAAAATCAGGAGTGCCCCACTGCGATGCGATTTAGAAGTAGAGTGCGTCAAACTTAGAGTATGGATTGAAGAGGGGTGGAGTCAAATATCCATAATTACTGAAAAATTAATTGAGTTAGGACATTATAAAAGTCACTCATCGATTTGAAACAAACTTCCATCTAATCGAGCCTGTTTCGAGAGGAAGATAGGCCAAAAATTTATTTTTGGAGAATTTCCAAAAATGCAATATTTTCCATACTATAGTTCAGGTACATATTTGTCGAAAAATATTTTTTCTCTCAGAAGATACTGAAATTAAGTGGAATGGGGTTTTTTGGTACGACAAATTGACTGGTGTAATCCATTTTGTCGATGAGATCAATGATTCAAATTTCATCAGAGGATTAAAATTAATAGACAGGAGACCTTCATATAAAAAGTCGCACAGGCCATAATAATGAGATCATTAAGTTTATTTGTTAGAAAAGTACTGACAAAGGTTCAATCTACGATGGAAAAAAATCAAGAGTGCCCCACCGCGATGCCATTTAGAAGTGGAGTGCGTCAAACTTAGAGTATGGAATGAAGGGGGGTGGAGTCAAATATCCATAATTACTGAAAAATTAATTGAGTTAGGACATTACCAAAGTCACTCATCGATTTGAAACAAAGTTCCATCTAATCAAGCCTGTTTCGAGAGGAAGATAGGCTAAAAATTTATTTCTGGAGAATTGCCAAAAATGCAATATTTTCCTTACTATATATAGTTCAGGTACATATTTGTCGAAAAATATTTTTTCTCTCAGAAGATACTGAAATAATGTGGGATGGGGTTCTTTGGTACGACAAATCGACTGGTGTGGTCCATTTGTCGATGAGATTAATGATTAAAATTTCATCAGAGGATTAAAATTTAAAGCAAAGAGGCCTTCATATCAAAAGTCGCACAGACCATAATAATGAGATCATCAAGTTTATTTTCTAGAAAAGTACTGACAAAAGTTCAATCTACGATGGAAAAAAATCAGAAGTGCCCCACCGCGATGCGATTTAGAAGTAGAGTGCGTCAAACTTAGAGAATGGAATGAAGGGGGTGGAGTCAAATACCCATAATTACTGAAAAATTAATTGAGTTAGGAGATTAACAAAGTCACTCATCGATTTGGAACAAAGTTCCATTTAATCGAGCCTGTTTCGGGGGAAAGATAGGCCAAAAATTAATTTTTGCAGAATTGCCAAAAATGCAATATTTTCCATACTATAGTTCAGGTACATATTTGTCGAAAAATATTTTTTCTCTCAGAAGATACTGAAATTATGTGGAATGGGGTTCTTTGGAACGACAAATCGACTGGTGTAATCCATTTGTCGATGAGATCAATGATTCAAATTTCATCAGAGGATTAAAATTAAAAGAGAGGAGGCCTTCATATAAAAAGTCGCACAGACCATAATAATGGGATCATTTAGTTTATTTTCTAGGAAAGTACCGACAAAGAATCAATCTACGATGAAAAAAAATCAGGAGTGCCCCACGGCGATGCGATTTAGAAGTAGAGTGCGTCAAACTAACAGTATGGAATGAAGGGGGGTGGAGTCAAATATCCATAATTACTGAAAAATTCATTGAGTTAGGACATTAACAAAGTCACTCATCGATTTGACACAAAGTTCCATCTAATCGAGCCTGTTTCGAGAGGAAGATAGGCCAAAAATTTATTTTTGGAGAATTGCCAAAAATGCAATATTTTCCATACTATAGTTCAGGTACATATTTGTCGAAAAATATTTTTTCTCTCAGAAGATACTGAAATTATGTGGAATGGGGTTCTTTGGAACGACAAATCGACTGGTGTAATCCATTTGTCGATGAGATCAATGATTCAAATTTCAACAGAGGATTAAAATTAAAAGACAGGAGGCCTTCATATATAAAGTCGCACAGACCATAATAATGAGATCATTAAGTTAATTTTCTAGAAAAGTACTGACAAAGGTTCAGTCTATGATGGAAAAAATCAGGAGTGCCCCACTGCGATGCGATTTAGAAGTAGAGTGCGTCAAACTTAGAGTATGGAATGCAGGGGGGTGGAGTCAAATATCCATAATTACTGGAAAATTAATTGAGTTAGGACATTAACAAAGTCACTCATCGATTTGAAACAAAGTTCCATCTAATCGAGCCTGTTTCGAGAGGAAGATAGGCCAAAAATTTATTTTTGGAGAATTGCCAAAAATGCAATATTTTCCATACTATAGTTCAGGTACATATTTGTCGAAATATATTTTCTCTCTCAGAAGATACTGAAATTATGTGGAATGGGGTTCTTTGGTACGACAAATCGAATGGTGTAATCCATTTGTCGATGAGATCAATGATTCAAATTTCATCAGAGGATTAAAATTAAAAGACAGGAGGCCTTCATATAAAAAGTCACACAGGCCATAATAATGAGATCATTAAGTTTATTTGCTAGAAAAGTACTGACAAAGGTTCAATCTACGATGGAGAAAAATCAAGAGTGCCCCACCGCGATGCGATCTAGAAGTAGACTGCGTCAAACTTAGAGTATGGAATGAAGGGGGGTGGAGTCAAATATCCATAATTACTGAAAAATTAATTGAGTTAGGAGATTAACAAAGTCACTCATCGATTTGGAACAAAGTTCCATTTAATCGAGCCTGTTTCGAGGGGAAGATAGGCCAAAAATTTATTTTTGGAGAATTGCCAAAAATGCAATATTTTCCTTACTATATATAGTTCAGGTACATATTTGTCGAAAAATATTTTTTCTCTCAGAAGATACTGAAATAATGTGGGATGGGGTTCTTTGGTACGACAAATCGACTGGTGTGGTCCATTTGTCGATGAGATTAATGATTAAAATTTCATCAGAGGATTAAAATTTAAAGCAAAGAGGCCTTCATATCAAAAGTCGCACAGACCATAATAATGAGATCATCAAGTTTATTTTCTAGAAAAGTACTGACAAAAGTTCAATCTACGATGGAAAAAAATCAGAAGTGCCCCACCGCGATGCGATTTAGAAGTAGAGTGCGTCAAACTTAGAGAATGGAATGAAGGGGGTGGAGTCAAATACCCATAATTACTGAAAAATTAATTGAGTTAGGAGATTAACAAAGTCACTCATCGATTTGGAACAAAGTTCCATTTAATCGAGCCTGTTTCGGGGGAAAGATAGGCCAAAAATTAATTTTTGCAGAATTGCCAAAAATGCAATATTTTCCATACTATAGTTCAGGTACATATTTGTCGAAAAATATTTTTTCTCTCAGAAGATACTGAAATTATGTGGAATGGGGTTCTTTGGAACGACAAATCGACTGGTGTAATCCATTTGTCGATGAGATCAATGATTCAAATTTCATCAGAGGATTAAAATTAAAAGAGAGGAGGCCTTCATATAAAAAGTCGCACAGACCATAATAATGGGATCATTTAGTTTATTTTCTAGGAAAGTACCGACAAAGAATCAATCTACGATGAAAAAAAATCAGGAGTGCCCCACGGCGATGCGATTTAGAAGTAGAGTGCGTCAAACTAACAGTATGGAATGAAGGGGGGTGGAGTCAAATATCCATAATTACTGAAAAATTCATTGAGTTAGGACATTAACAAAGTCACTCATCGATTTGACACAAAGTTCCATCTAATCGAGCCTGTTTCGAGAGGAAGATAGGCCAAAAATTTATTTTTGGAGAATTGCCAAAAATGCAATATTTTCCATACTATAGTTCAGGTACATATTTGTCGAAAAATATTTTTTCTCTCAGAAGATACTGAAATTATGTGGAATGGGGTTCTTTGGAACGACAAATCGACTGGTGTAATCCATTTGTCGATGAGATCAATGATTCAAATTTCAACAGAGGATTAAAATTAAAAGACAGGAGGCCTTCATATATAAAGTCGCACAGACCATAATAATGAGATCATTAAGTTAATTTTCTAGAAAAGTACTGACAAAGGTTCAGTCTATGATGGAAAAAATCAGGAGTGCCCCACTGCGATGCGATTTAGAAGTAGAGTGCGTCAAACTTAGAGTATGGAATGCAGGGGGGTGGAGTCAAATATCCATAATTACTGGAAAATTAATTGAGTTAGGACATTAACAAAGTCACTCATCGATTTGAAACAAAGTTCCATCTAATCGAGCCTGTTTCGAGAGGAAGATAGGCCAAAAATTTATTTTTGGAGAATTGCCAAAAATGCAATATTTTCCATACTATAGTTCAGGTACATATTTGTCGAAAAATATTTTCTCTCTCAGAAGATACTGAAATTATGTGGAATGGGGTTCTTTGGTACGACAAATCGAATGGTGTAATCCATTTGTCGATGAGATCAATGATTCAAATTTCATCAGAGGATTAAAATTAAAAGACAGGAGGCCTTCATATAAAAAGTCACACAGGCCATAATAATGAGATCATTGAGTTTATTTGCTAGAAAAGTACTGACAAAGGTTCAATCTACGATGGAGAAAAATCAAGAGTGCCCCACCGCGATGCGATCTAGAAGTAGACTGCGTCAAACTTAGAGTATGGAATGAAGGGGGGTGGAGTCAAATATCCATAATTACTGAAAAATTAATTGAGTTAGGAGATTAACAAAGTCACTCATCGATTTGGAACAAAGTTCCATTTAATCGAGCCTGTTTCGAGGGGAAGATAGGCCAAAAATTTATTTTTGGAGAATTGCCAAAAATGCAATATTTTCCATACTATAGTTCAGGTACATATTTGTCTAAAAATATTTTTTCTCTCAGAAGATACTGAAATTATGTGGAATGGGGTTCTTTGGTACGACAAATCGACTGGTGTAGTCCATTTGTCGATGAGATCAATGATTCAAATTTAATCAGAGGATTCAAATTAAAAGAAAAGATGCCTTCATATAAAAAGTCGCACAGACAATAATAATGAGATCATTATGTTTATTTTCTAGAAAAGTACTGACAAAGGTTCAATCTACGATGAAAAAAAATCAGGAGTGCCCCACCGCTATGCGATTTAGAAGTAGAGTGCGTCAAACTAAGAGTATGGAATGAAGGCGGGTGGAGTCAAATATCCATAATTACTGAAAAATTAATTGAGTTAGGACATTATAAAAGTCACTCATCGATTTGAAACAAAGTTCCATCTAATCAAGCCTGTTTCGAGAGGAAGATAGGCCAAAAATTTATTTTTGGAGAATTGCCAAAAATGCAATATTTTCCATACTATAGTTCAGGTACATATTTGTCGAAAAATATTTTTTCTCTCAGAAGATACTGAAATTAAGTGGAATGGGGTTTTTTGTTACGATAAATCGACTGGTGTAGTCCATTTGTCGATGAGATCAATGATCCAAATTTCATCCGAGGATTAAAATTAAAAGACAGGATGCCTTCATATAAAAAGTCGCACAGACCATAATAATGAGATCATTAAGTTAATTTTCTAGAAAAGTACTGACGAAGGTTCAATCTATAATGAAATAAATCAGGAGTGCCCTACTGCGATGCGATTTAGAAGTAGAGTGCGTAAAAACTTAGAGTATGCATTGAAGAGGGGTGGAGTCAAATATCCATAATTACTGAAAAATTAATTGAGTTAGGACATTATAAAAGTCACTCATCGATTTGAAACAAAGTTCCATCTAATCGAGCCTGTTTCGAGAGGAAGATAGGCCAAAAATTTATTTTTGGAGAATTGCCAAAAATGCAATATTTTCCATACTATAGTTCAGGTACATATTTGTCGAAAAATATTTTTTCTCTCAGAAGATAATGAAATTATGTGGAATGGGGTTTTTTGGTACGACAAATCGACTGGTGTAGTCCATTTGTCGATGAGATCAATGATTCAAATTTCATCAGAGGATTAAAATTCAAAGACAGGAGGCCTTCATATAAAAAGTCGCACAGACCATAATAATGAGATCATTGAGTTAATTTTCTAGAAAAGTACTGACAAAGGTTCAATCTATGATGAAAAAAATCAGGAGTGCCCCACTGCGATGCGATTTAGAAGTAGAGTGCGTCAAACTTAGAGTATGGAATGCAGGGGGTGGATTCAAATATCCATAATTACTGAAAAATTAATTGAGTTAGGACATTAACAAAGTCACTAATCGATTTGAAACAAAGTTCCATCTAATCGAGCCTGTTTCGAGAGGAAGATAGGCCAAAAATTTATTTTTGGAGAATTGCCAAAAATGCAATATTTTCCATACTATAGTTCAGGTACATATTTGTCGAAAAATATTTTTTCTCTCAGAAGATACTGAAATTAAGTGGAATGGGGTTTTTTGGTACGACAAATCGACTGGTGTAGTCCATTTGTCGTTGAGATTAATGATTAAAATTTCATCAGAGGATTAAAATTAAAAGACAGGAGGCCTTCATATAAAAAGTCGCACAGACCATAACAATAAGATCATTAAGTTTATTTTCTAAAAAATCACTGACAAAGGTTCAATCTACGATGAAAAAATATCAGGAGTGCCCCACCGCGATGCGATTTAGAAGTAGAGTGCGTCAAACTTAGAGTATGGAATGAGGGGGGGTGGAGTCAAATATCCATAATTACTAAAAAATTAATTGAGTTAGGACATTAACAAAGTCACTCATCGATTTGAAACAAAGTTCCATCTAATCGAGCCTGTTTCGAGAGGAAGATAGGCCAAAAATTTTTTTTTTGGAGAATTGCCAAAAATGCAAAATTTTCCATACTATAGTTCAGGTACATATTTGTCGAAAAATATCATTTCTCTCAGAAGATACTGATATTATGTGGAATGGGGTTCTTTGGTACGACAAAGCGACTGGTGTAGTCTATTTATCGATGAGATCAATGATTCAAATTTCATCAGAGGATTAAAATTAAAAGCAAAGAGGCCTTCATATCAAAAGTCGCACAGACCATAATAATTAGATCATTCAGTTAATTTTCTAGAAAAGTACTGACAAAGATTCAATCTACGATGAAAAAAAATCAGGAGTGCCCCACCGCGATGCGATTTAGAAGTAGAATGCGTTAAACTTAGAGTATGGAATGAAGGGGGGTGGAGTCAAATATCCATAATTACTGAAAAATTAATTGAGTTAGGACATTAACAAAGTCACTCATTGATTTGAAACAATGTTCCATCTAATCAAGCCTGTTTCGAGAGAAAGATAGGCCAAAAATTTATTTTTGGGGAATTGCCAAAAATGCAATATTTTCCATACTATAGTTCAGATACATATTTGTCGAAAAATATTTTTTCTCTCAGAAGATACTGAAATTATGTGGAATGGGGTTCTTTGGAACGACAAATCGACTGGTGTAGTTCATTTGTCGATGAGATCAATGATTCAAATTTCATCAGAGGATTAAAATTAAAAGACAGGAGGTCTTCATATAAAAAGTCGCACAGACCATAATAATGAGATCATTAAGTTAATTTTCTAGAAAAGTACTGACAAAGGTTCAATCTATGATGAAAAAAATCAGGAGTGACCCACTGCGATGCGATTTAGGAGTAGAGTGCGTCAAACTTAGAGTATGGATTGAAGAGGGGTGGAGTCAAATATCCATAATTACTGAAAAATTAATTGAGTTAGGACATTATAAAAGTCACTCATCGATTTGAAACAAAGTTCCATCTAATCGAGCCTGTTTCGAGAGGAAGATAGGCCAAAAATTTATTTTTGGAGAATTGCCAAAAATGCAATATTTTCCATACTATAGTTCAGGTACATATTTGTCGAAAAATATTTTTTCTCTCAGAAGATACTGATATTATGTGGAATGGGGTTTTTTGGTACGACAAATCGACTGGTGTAGTCCATTTGTCGATGAGATCAATGATTCAAATTTCAACAGAGGATTAAAATTAAAAGACAGGAGGCCTTCATATAAAAAGTCGCACAGACCATAATAATGAGATCATTAAGTTAATTTTCTAGAAAAGTACTGACAAAGGTTCAATCTATGATGAAAAAAATCAGGAGTGCCCCACTGCGATGCGATTTAGAAGTAGAGTGCGTCAAACTTAAAGTATGGAATGCAGGGGGGTGGAGTCAAATATCCATAATTACTGAAAAATTAATTGAGTTAGGACATTAACAAAGTCACTCATCGATTTGAAACAAAGTTCCATCTAATCGAGCCTGTTTCGAGAGGAAGATAGGCCAAAAATTTATTTTGGAGAATTGCCAAAAATGCAATATTTTCCTTGCTATAGTTTAGGTACATATTTGTCGAAAAATATTTTTTCTCTCAGAAGATACTGAAATTATGTGGAATGGGGTTCTTTGGTACGACAAATCGACTGGTGTAATCCATTTTGTCGATGAGATCAATGATTCAAATTTCATCAGAGGATTAAAATTAAAAGACAGGAGGCCTTCATATAAAAAGTCGCACAGGCCATAATAATGAGATCAATAAGTTTATTTGTTAGAAAAGTACTGACAAAGGTTCAATCTACGATGGAAAAAAATCAAAAGTGCCCCACCGCGATGCGATTTAGAAGTAGAGTGCGTCAAACTTAGAGTATGGAATGAAGGGGGGTGGAGTCAAATATCCATAATTACTGAAAAATTAATTGAGTTAGGACATTAACAAAGTCACTCATCGATTTGAAACAAAGTTCCATCTAATCGAACCTGTTTCGAGAGGTAGATAGGCCAAAAATTTATTTTTGGAGAATTGCCAAAAATGCAATATTTTCCTTACTATAGTTCAGGTACATATTTGTCGAAAAATATTTTTTCTCTCAGAAGATACTTAAATTATGTGGAATGGGGTTCTTTGGTACGAAAAATCGACTGGTGTAATCCATTTGTCGATGAGATCAATGATTCAAATTTCATCAGAGGATTAAAATTAAAAGACAGGAGGCCTTCATATAAAAAGTCGCACAGACCATAATAATGAGATCATTAAGTTAATTTTCTAGAAAAGTACTGACAAAGGTTCAATCTATGATGAAAAAAATCAGGAGTGCCCCACTGCGATGCGATTTAGAAGTAGAGTGCGTCAAACTTAGAGTATGGAATGCAGGGGGGTGGAGTCAAATATCCATAATTACTGAAAAATTAATTGAGTTAGGACATTAACAAAGTCACTCATCGATTTGAAACGAAGTTCCATTTAATCGAGCCTGTTTCGAGAGGAAGATAGGCCAAAAATTTATTTTTGGAGAATTGCCAAAAATGCAATATTTTCCACAGGTACATATTTGTCGAAAAATATTTTTTCTCTCAGAAGATACTGAAATTATGTGGAATGGGGTTCTTTGGTACGACAAATCGACTGGTGTAGTCCATTTGTCGATGAGATCAATGATTTAAATTTCATCAGAGGATTAAAATTAAAAGAAAGGAGGCCTTCATATAAAAAGTCGCAAAGGCCATAATAATGAGATCATTAAGTTTATTTTCTAGAAAAGTACTGACAAAGGTTCAATCTACGATGAAAAAAAATCAAGAGTGCCCCACCGCGATGCGATTTAGAAGTAGAGTGCGTCAAACTAAGAGTATGGAATGAAGGGGGGTGGAGTCAAATATCCATAATTACTGAAAAATTAATTGAGTTAGGACATTAACAAAGTCACTCATCGATTTGAAACAAAGTTCCATCTAATCGAGCCTGTTTCGAGAGAAAGATAGGCCAAAAATTCATTTCTGGAGAATTGCCAAAAATGCAATATTTTCCATACTATAGTTCAGGTACATATTTGTCGAAAAATATTTTTTCTCTCAGAAGATACTGAAATTATGTGGAATGGGGTTCTTTGTTACGACAAATCGACTGGTGTAGTCCATTTGTCGATGAGATCAATGATTTAAATTTCATCAGAGTATTAAAATTAAAAGAAAGGAGGCCTTCATATAAAAAGTCGCACAGGCCATAATAATGAGATCATTAAGTTTATTTTCTAGAAAAGTACTGACAAAGGTTCAATCTACGATGAAAAAAAATCAGGAGTGCCCCACCGCGATGCCATTTAGAAGTGGAGTGCGTCAAACTTAGAGTATGGAATGAAGGGGGGTGGAGTCAAATATCCATAATTACTGAAAAATTAATTGAGTTAGGACATTAACAAAGTCACTCATTGATTTGAAACAATGTTCCATCTGATCGAGCCTGTTTCGAGAGAAAGATAGGCCAAAAATTTATTTTTGGAGAATTGCCAAAAATGCAATATTTTCCATACTATAGTTCAGGTACATATTTGTCGAAAAATATTTTTTCTCTCAGAAGATACTGAAATTAAGTGGAATGGGGTTTTTTGTTACGACAAATCGACTGGTGTAGTCCATTTGTCGATGAGATCAATGATTTAAATTTCATCAGAGTATTAAAATTAAAAGAAAGGAGGCCTTCATATAAAAAGTCGCACAGACCATAATAATGAGATCATTAAGTTAATTTTCTAGAAAAGTACTGACGAAGGTTCAATCTATGATGAAAAAAATCAGGAGTGCCCTACTGCGATGCGATTTAGAAGTAGAGTGCGTCAAACTTAGAGTATGGATTGAAGAGGGGTGGAGTCAAATATCCATAATTACTGAAAAATTAATTGAGTTAGGACATTATAAAAGTCACTCATCGATTTGAAACAAAGTTCCATCTAATCGAGCCTGTTTCGAGAGGAAGATAGGCCAAAAATTTATTTTTGGAGAATTGCCAAAAATGCAATATTTTCCATACTATAGTTCAGGTACATATTTGTCGAAAAATATTTTTTCTCTCAGAAGATACTGAAATTATGTGGAATGGGGTTTTTTGGTACGACAAATCGACTGGTGTAGTCCATTTGTCGATGAGATCAATGATTCAAATTTCATCAGAGGATTAAAATTAAAAGACAGGAGGCCTTCATATAAAAAGTCGCACAGACCATAATAATGAGATCATTAAGTTAATTTTCTAGAAAAGTACTGACAAAGGTTCAATCTATGATGAAAAAAATCAGGAGTGCCCCACTGCGATGCGATTTAGAAGTAGAGTGCGTCAAACTTAGAGTATGGAATGCAGGGGGGTGGAGTCAAATATCCATAATTACTGAAAAATTAATTGAGTTAGGACATTAACAAAGTCACTCATCGATTTGAAACGAAGTTCCATTTAATCGAGCCTGTTTCGAGAGGAAGATAGGCCAAAAATTTATTTTTGGAGAATTGCCAAAAATGCAATATTTTCCACAGGTACATATTTGTCGAAAAATATTTTTTCTCTCAGAAGATACTGAAATTATGTGGAATGGGGTTCTTTGGTACGACAAATCGACTGGTGTAGTCCATTTGTCGATGAGATCAATGATTTAAATTTCATCCGAGGATTAAAATTAAAAGACAGGAGGCCTTCATATAAAAAGTCGCACAGACCATAATAATGAGATCATTAAGTTTATTTGTTAGAAAAGTACTGACAAAGGTTCAATCTACGATGGAAAAAAATCAAGAGTGCCCCACCGCGATGCGATTTAGAAGTAGAGTGCGTCAAACTTAGAGTATGGAATGCAGGGGGGTGGAGTCAAATATCCATAATTACTGAAAAATTAATTGAGTTAGGACATTAACAAAGTCACTCATCGATTTGAAACAAAGTTCCATCTAATCGAGCCTGTTTCGAGAGGAAGATAGGCCAAAAATTTATTTTTGGAGAATTGCAAAAAATGCAATATTTTTCTTGCTATAGTTCAGGTACATATTTGTCGAAAAATATTTTTTCTCTCAGAAGATACTGAAATTATGTGGAATGAGGTTCTTTGGTACGACAAATCGACTGGTGTAGTCCATTTGTCGATGAGATCAATGATTTAAATTTCATCAGAGTGTTAAAATTAAAAGAAAGGAGGCCTTCATATAAAAAGTCGCACAGGCCATAATAATGAGATCATTAAGTTTATTTTCTAGAAAAGTACTGACAAAGGTTCAATCTACGATGAAAAAAAATCAGGAGTGCCTCACCGCGATGCCATTTAGAAGTGGAGTGCGTCAAACTTAGAGTATGGAATGAAGGGGGGTGGAGTCAAATATCCATAATTACTGAAAAATTAATTGAGTTAGGACATTAACAAAGTCACTCATTGATTTGAAACAATGTTCCATCTGATCGAGCCTGTTTCGAGAGAAAGATAGGCCAAAAATTTATTTTTGGAGAATTGCCAAAAAGGCAATATTTTCCATACTATAGTTCAGGTACATATTTGTCGAAAAATATTTTTTCTCTCAGAAGATACTGAAATTAAGTGGAATGGGGTTTTTTGTTACGACAAATCGACTGGTGTAGTCCATTTGTCGATGAGATCAATGATCCAAATTTCATCCGAGGATTAAAATTAAAAGACAGGAGGCCTTCATATAAAAAGTCGCACAGACCATAATAATGAGATCATTAAGTTTATTTGTTAGAAAAGTACTGACAAAGGTTCAATCTACGATGGAAAAAAATCAAGAGTGCCCCACCGCGATGCGATTTAGAAGTAGAGTGCGTCAAACTTAGAGTATGGAATGCAGGGGGGTGGAGTCAAATATCCATAATTACTGAAAAATTAATTGAGTTAGGACATTAACAAAGTCACTCATCGATTTGAAACAAAGTTCCATCTAATCGAGCCTGTTTCGAGAGGAAGATAGGCCAAAAATTTATTTTTGGAGAATTGCCAAAAATGCAATATTTTCCTTGCTATAGTTCAGGTACATATTTGTCGAAAAATATTTTTTCTCTCAGAAGATACTGAAATTATGTGGAATGAGGTTCTTTGGTACGACAAATCGACTGGTGTAGTCCATTTGTCGATGAGATCAATGATTTAAATTTCATCAGAGTATTAAAATTAAAAGAAAGGAGGCCTTCATATAAAAAGTCGCACAGGCCATAATAATGAGATCATTAAGTTTATTTTCTAGAAAAGTACTGACAAAGGTTCAATCTACGATGAAAAAAAATCAGGAGTGCCCCACCGCGATGCCATTTAGAAGTGGAGTGCGTCAAACTTAGAGTATGGAATGAAGGGGGGTGGAGTCAAATATCCATAATTACTGAAAAATTAATTGAGTTAGGACATTAACAAAGTCACTCATTGATTTGAAACAATGTTCCATCTGATCGAGCCTGTTTAGAGAGAAAGATAGGCCAAAAATTTATTTTTGGAGAATTGCCAAAAATGCAATATTTTCCATACTATAGTTCAGGTACATATTTGTCGAAAAATATTTTTTCTCTCAGAAGATACTGAAATTAAGTGGAATGGGGTTTTTTGTTACGACAAATCGACTGGTGTAGTCCATTTGTCGATGAGATCAATGATTTAAATTTCATCAGAGTATTAAAATTAAAAGAAAGGAGGCCTTTATATAAAAAGTCGCACAGACCATAATAATGAGATCATTAAGTTAATTTTCTAGAAAAGTACTGACGAAGGTTCAATCTATGATGAAAAAAATCAGGAGTGCCCTACTGCGATGCGATTTAGAAGTAGAGTGCGTCAAACTTAGAGTATGGATTGAAGAGGGGTGGAGTCAAATATCCATAATTACTGAAAAATTAATTGAGTTAGGACATTATAAAAGTCACTCATCGATTTGAAACAAAGTTCCATCTAATCGAGCCTGTTTCGAGAGGAAGATAGGCCAAAAATTTATTTTTGGAGAATTGCCAAAAATGCAATATTTTCCATACATACATTTTCAGGTACATATTTGTCGAAAAATATTTTTTCTCTCAGAAGATACTGAAATTATGTGGAATGGGGTTTTTTGGTACGACAAATCGACTGGTGTAGTCCATTTGTCGATGAGATCAATGATTCAAATTTCATCAGAGGATTAAAATTAAAAGACAGGAGGCCTTCATATAAAAAGTCGCACAGACCATAATAATGAGATCATTGAGTTAATTTTCTAGAAAAGTACTGACAAAGGTTCAATCTATGATGAAAAAAATCAGGAGTGCCCCACTGCGATGCGATTTAGAAGTAGAGTGCGTCAAACTTAGAGTATGGAATGCAGGGGGGCGGATTCAAATATCCATAATTACTGAAAAATTAATTGAGTTAGGACATTAACAAAGTCACTCATCGATTTGAAACGAAGTTCCATCTAATCGAGCCTGTTTCGAGAGGAAGATAGGCCAAAAATTTATTTTTGGAGAATTGCCAAAAATGCAATATTTTCCATACTATAGTTCAGGTACATATTTGTCGAAAAATATTTTTTCTCTCAGAAGATACTGAAATTAAGTGGAATGGGGTTTTTTGGTACGACAAATCGACTGGTGTAGTCCATTTGTCGATGAGATTAATGATTGAAATTTCATCAGAGGATTAAAATTAAAAGGCAGGAGGCCTTCATATAAAAAGTCGCACAGACCATAACAATAAGATCATTAAGTTTATTTTCTAAAAAATTACTGACAAAGGTTCAATCCACGATGAAAAAAAATCAGGAGTGCCCCACCGCGATGCGATTTAGAAGTAGAGTGCGTCAAACTTAGAGTATGGAATGAGGGGGGTGGAGTCAAATATCCATAATTACTGAAAAATTAATTGAGTTAGGACATTAACAAAGTCACTCATCGATTTGGAACAAAGTTCCATCTAATCGAGCCTGTTTCGAGAGGAAGATAGGCCAAAAATTTATTTTTGGGGAATTGCCAAAAATGCAATATTTTCCATACTATAGTTCAGGTACATATTTGTCGAAAAATATTTTTTCTCTCAGAAGATACTGGAATTAAGTGGAATGGGGTTTTTTGGTACGACAAATCGACTGGTGTAGTCCATTTGTCGATGAGATCAATGATTCAAATTTCATCAGAGGATTAAAATTAAAAGACAGGAGGCCTTCATATAAAAAGTCGCACAGACCATAATAATGAGATCAATAAGTTTATTTGTTAGAAAAGTACTGACAAAGGTTCAATCTACGATGGAAAAAAATCAAGAGTGCCCCACCGCGATGCGATTTAGAAGTAGAGTGCGTCAAACTTAGAGTATGGAATGCAGGGGGGTGGAGTCAAATATCCATAATTACTGAAAAATTAATTGAGTTAGGACATTAACAAAGTCACTCATCGATTTGAAACAAAGTTCCATCTAATCGAGCCTGTTTCGAGAGGAAGATAGGCCAAAAATTTATTTTTGGAGAATTGCCAAAAATGCAATATTTTCCTTGCTATAGTTCAGGTACATATTTGTCGAAAAATATTTTTTCTCTCAGAAGATACTGAAATTATGTGGAATGAGGTTCTTTGGTACGACAAATCGACTGGTGTAATCCATTTTGTCGATGAGATCAATGATTCAAATTTCATCAGAGGATTAAAATTAAAAGACAGGAGACCTTCATATAAAAAGTCGCACAGGCCATAATAATGAGATCATTAAGTTTATTTGTTAGAAAAGTACTGACAAAGGTTCAATCTACGATGGAAAAAAATCAAGAGTGCCCCACCGCGATGCCATTTAGAAGTGGAGTGCGTCAAACTTAGAGTATGGAATGAAGGGGTGTGGAGTCAAATATCCATAATTACTGAAAAATTAATTGAGTTAGGACATTAACAAAGTTACTCATTGATTTGAAACAATGTTTCATCTGATCGAGCCTGTTTCGAGAGAAAGATAGGCCAAAAATTTATTTTTGGAGAATTGCCAAAAATGCAATATTTTCCATACTATAGTTCAGGTACATATTTGTCGAAAAATATTTTTTCTCTCAGAAGATACTGAAATTAAGTGGAATGGGGTTTTTTGTTACGACAAATCGACTGGTGTAGTCCATTTGTCGATGAGATCAATGATCCAAATTTCATCCGAGGATTAAAATTAAAAGACAGGAGGCCTTCATATAAAAAGTCGCACAGACCATAATAATGAGATCATTAAGTTAATTTTCTAGAAAAGTACTGACGAAGGTTCAATCTATGATGAAAAAATCAGGAGTGCCCTACTGCGATGCGATTTAGAAGTAGAGTGCGTCAAACTTAGAGTATGGATTGAAGAGGGGTGGAGTCAAATATCCATAATTACTGAAAAATTAATTGAGTTAGGACATTATAAAAGTCACTCATCGATTTGAAACAAAGTTCCATCTAATCGAGCCTGTTTCGAGAGGAAGATAGGCCAAAAATTTATTTTTGGAGAATTGCCAAAAATACAATATTTTCCATACTATAGATCAGGTACATATTTGTCGAAAAATATTTTTTCTCTCAGAAGATACTGAAATTATGTGGAATGGGGTTTTTTGGTACGACAAATCGACTTGTGTAGTCCATTTGTCGATGAGATCAATGATTCAAATTTCATCAGAGGATTAAAATTGAAAGACAGGAGGCCTTCATATAAAAAGTCGCACAGACCATAATAATGAGATCATTGAGTTAATTTTCTAGAAAAGTACTGACAAAGGTTCAATCTATGATGAAAAAAGTCAGGAGTGCCCCACTGCGATGCGATTTAGAAGTAGAGTGCGTCAAACTTAGAGTATGGAATGCAGGGGGGTGGATTCAAATATCCATAATTACTGAAAAATTAATTGAGTTAGGACATTAACAAAGTCACTCATCGATTTGAAACGAAGTTCCATCTAATCGAGCCTGTTTCGAGAGGAAGATAGGCCAAAAATTTATTTTTGGAGAATTGCCAAAAATGAAATATTTTCCATACTATAGTTCAGGTACATATTTGTCGAAAAATATTTTTTCTCTCAGAAGATACTGAAATTAAGTGGAATGGGGTTTTTTGGTACGACAAATCGACTGGTGTAGTCCATTTGTCGATGAGATTAATGATTAAAATTTCATCAGAGGATTAAAATTAAAAGACAGGAGGCCTTCATATAAAAAGTCGCACAGACCATAACAATAAGATCATTAAGTTTATTTTCTAAAAAATTACTGACAAAGGTTCAATCCACTATGAAAAAAAATCAGGAGTGCCCCACTGCGATGCGATTTAGAAGTAGAGTGCGTCAAACTTAGAGTATGGAATGCAGGGGGGTGGATTCAAATATCCATAATTACTGAAAAATTAATTGAGTTAGGACATTAACAAAGTCACTCATCGATTTGAAACGAAGTTCCATCTAATCGAGCCTCTTTCGAGAGGAAGATAGGCCAAAAATTTATTTTTGGAGAATTGCCAAAAATGCAATATTTTCCATACTATAGTTCAGGTACATATTTGTCGAAAAATATTTTTTCTCTCAGAAGATACTGAAATTAAGTGGAATGGGGTTTTTTGGTACGACAAATCGACTGGTGTAGTCCATTTGTCGATGAGATCAATGATTCAAATTTCATCAGAGGATTAAAATTAAAAGCAAAGAGGCCTTCATATCAAAAGTCGCACAGACCATAATAATGAGATCATTCAGTAAATTTTCTAGAAAAGTACTGACAAAGGTTCAATCTACGATGAAAAAAAATCAGGAGTGCCCCACCGCGATGCGATTTAGAAGTGGAGTGCGTCAAACTTAGAGTATGGAATGAAGGGGGGTGGAGTCAAATATCCATAATTACTGAAAAATTAATTGAGTTAGGACATTATAAAAGTCACTCATCGATTTGAAACAAAGTTCCATCTAATCGAGCCTGTTTCGAGAGGAAGATAGGCCAAAAATTTATTTTTGGAGAATTGCCAAAAATACAATATTTTCCATACTATAGATCAGGTACATATTTGTCGAAAAATATTTTTTCTCTCAGAAGATACTGAAATTATGTGGAATGGGGTTTTTTGGTACGACAAATCGACTTGTGTAGTCCATTTGTCGATGAGATCAATGATTCAAATTTCATCAGAGGATTAAAATTGAAAGACAGGAGGCCTTCATATAAAAAGTCGCACAGACCATAATAATGAGATCATTGAGTTAATTTTCTAGAAAAGTACTGACAAAGGTTCAATCTATGATGAAAAAAGTCAGGAGTGCCCCACTGCGATGCGATTTAGAAGTAGAGTGCGTCAAACTTAGAGTATGGAATGCAGGGGGGTGGATTCAAATATCCATAATTACTGAAAAATTAATTGAGTTAGGACATTAACAAAGTCACTCATCGATTTGAAACGAAGTTCCATCTAATCGAGCCTGTTTCGAGAGGAAGATAGGCCAAAAATTTATTTTTGGAGAATTGCCAAAAATGAAATATTTTCCATACTATAGTTCAGGTACATATTTGTCGAAAAATATTTTTTCTCTCAGAAGATACTGAAATTAAGTGGAATGGGGTTTTTTGGTACGACAAATCGACTGGTGTAGTCCATTTGTCGATGAGATTAATGATTAAAATTTCATCAGAGGATTAAAATTAAAAGACAGGAGGCCTTCATATAAAAAGTCGCACAGACCATAACAATAAGATCATTAAGTTTATTTTCTAAAAAATTACTGACAAAGGTTCAATCCACGATGAAAAAAAATCAGGAGTGCCCCACTGCGATGCGATTTAGAAGTAGAGTGCGTCAAACTTAGAGTATGGAATGCAGGGGGGTGGATTCAAATATCCATAATTACTGAAAAATTAATTGAGTTAGGACATTAACAAAGTCACTCATCGATTTGAAACGAAGTTCCATCTAATCGAGCCTCTTTCGAGAGGAAGATAGGCCAAAAATTTATTTTTGGAGAATTGCCAAAAATGCAATATTTTCCATACTATAGTTCAGGTACATATTTGTCGAAAAATATTTTTTCTCTCAGAAGATACTGAAATTAAGTGGAATGGGGTTTTTTGGTACGACAAATCGACTGGTGTAGTCCATTTGTCGATGAGATCAATGATTCAAATTTCATCAGAGGATTAAAATTAAAAGCAAAGAGGCCTTCATATCAAAAGTCGCACAGACCATAATAATGAGATCATTCAGTAAATTTTCTAGAAAAGTACTGACAAAGGTTCAATCTACGATGAAAAAAAATCAGGAGTGCCCCACCGCGATGCGATTTAGAAGTGGAGTGCGTCAAACTTAGAGTATGGAATGAAGGGGGGTGGAGTCAAATATCCATAATTACTGAAAAATTAATTGAGTTAGGACATTAACAAAGTCACTCATTGATTTGAAACAATGTTCCATCTAATCGAGCCTGTTTCGAGAGAAAGATAGGCCAAAAATTTATTTTTGGGGAATTGCCAAAAATGCAATATTTTCCATACTATAGTTCAGGTACATATTTGTCGAAAAATATTTTTTCTCTCAGAAGATACTGAAATTAAGTGGAATGGGGTTTTTTGTTACGACAAATCGACTGGTGTAGTCCATTTGTCGATGAGATCAATGATTCAAATTTCATCAGAGGATTAAAATTAAAAGACAGGAGGCCTTCATATAAAAAGTCGCACAGACCATAATAATGAGATCATTAAGTTAATTTTCTAGAAAAGTACTGCGAAAGGTTCAATCTATGATGAAAAAAATCAGGGGTGCCCCACTGCGATGCGATTTAGAAGTAGAGTGCGTCAAACTTAGAGTATGGATTGAAGAGGGGTGGAGTCAAATATCCATAATTACTGAAAAATTAATTGAGTTAGGACATTATAAAAGTCACTCATCGATTTGAAACAAACTTCCATCTAATCGAGCCTGTTTCGAGAGGAAGATAGGCCAAAAATTTATTTTTGGAGAATTTCCAAAAATGCAATATTTTCCAAAGTTCAGGTACATATTTGTCGAAAAATATTTTTTCTCTCAGAAGATACTGATATTATGTGGAATGGGGTTTTTTGGTACGACAAATCGACTGGTGTAGTCCATTTGTCGATGAGATCAATGATTCAAATTTCAACAGAGGATTAAAATTAAAAGACAGGAGGCCTTCATATAAAAAGTCGCACAGACCATAATAATGAGATCATTAAGTTAATTTTCTAGAAAAGTACTGACAAAGGTTCAATCTATGATGAAAAAAATCAGGAGTGCCCCACTGTCATGCGATTTAGAAGTAGAGTGCGTCAAACTTAGAGTATGGAATGCAGGGGGGTGGAGTCAAATATCCATAATTACTGAAAAATTAATTGAGTTAGGACATTAACAAAGTCACTCATCGATTTGAAACAAAGTTCCATCTAATCGAGCCTGTTTCGAGAGGAAGATAGGCCAAAAATTTATTTTTGGAGAATTGATAAAAATGCAATATTTTCCTTACTATAGTTCAGGTACATATTTGTCGAAAAATATTTTTTCTCTCAGAAGATACTGAAATTATGTGGAATGGGGTTCTTTGGTACGACAAATCGACTGGTGTAATCCATTTGTCGATGAGATCAATGATTCAAATTTCATCAGAGGATTAAAATTAAAAGCAAAGAGGCCTTCATATCAAAAGTCGCACAGACCATAATAATGAGATCATTCAGTAAATTTTCTAGAAAAGTACTGACAAAGGTTCAATCTACGATGAAAAAAAATCAGGAGTGCCCCACCGCGATGCGATTTAGAAGTGGAGTGCGTCAAACTTAGAGTATGGAATGAAGGGGGGTGGAGTCAAATATCCATAATTACTGAAAAATTAATTGAGTTAGGACATTAACAAAGTCACTCATCGATTTGAAACAAAGTTCCATCTAATCGAACCTGTTTCGAGAGGTAGATAGGCCAAAAATTTATTTTTGGAGAATTGCCAAAAATGCAATATTTTCCTTACTATAGTTCAGGTACATATTTGTCGAAAAATATTTTTTCTCTCAGAAGATACTGAAATTAAGTGGAATGGGGTTTTTTGGTACGACAAATCGACTGGTGTAGTCCATTTGTCGATGAGATTAATGATTAAAATTTCATCAGAGGATTAAAATTAAAAGACAGGAGGCCTTCATATAAAAAGTCGCACAGACCATAACAATAAGATCATTGAGTTAATTTTCTAGAAAAGTACTGACAAAGGTTCAATCTATGATGAAAAAAGTCAGGAGTGCCCCACTGCGATGCGATTTAGAAGTAGAGTGCGTCAAACTTAGAGTATGGAATGCAGGGGGGTGGATTCAAATATCCATAATTACTGAAAAATTAATTGAGTTAGGACATTAACAAAGTCACTCATCGATTTGAAACGAAGTTCCATCTAATCGAGCCTGTTTCGAGAGGAAGATAGGCCAAAAATTTATTTTTGGAGAATTGCCAAAAATGCAATATTTTCCATACTATAGTTCAGGTACATATTCGTCGAAAAATATTTTTTCTCTCAGAAGATACTGAAATTAAGTGGAATGGGGTTTTTTGGTACGACAAATCGACTGGTGTAGTCCATTTGTCGATGAGATTAATGATTAAAATTTCATCAGAGGATTAAAATTAAAAGACAGGAGGCCTTCATATAAAAAGTCGCACAGACCATAACAATAAGATCATTAAGTTTATTTTCTAAAAAATTACTGACAAAGGTTCAATCCACGATGAAAAAAAATCAGGAGTGCCCCACTGCGATGCGATTTAGAAGTAGAGTGCGTCAAACTTAGAGTATGGAATGCAGGGGGGTGGATTCAAATATCCATAATTACTGAAAAATTAATTGAGTTAGGACATTAACAAAGTCACTCATCGATTTGAAACGAAGTTCCATCTAATCGAGCCTGTTTCGAGAGGAAGATAGGCCAAAAATTTATTTTTGGAGAATAGCCAAAAATGCAATATTTTCCATACTATAGTTCAGGTACATATTTGTCGAAAAATATTTTTTCTCTCAGAAGATACTGAAATTAAGTGGAATGGGGTTTTTTGGTACGACAAATCGACTGGTGTAGTCCATTTGTCGATGAGATCAATGATTCAAATTTCATCAGAGGATTAAAATTAAAAGCAAAGAGGCCTTCATATCAAAAGTCGCACAGACCATAATAATGAGATCATTCAGTAAATTTTCTAGAAAAGTACTGCGAAAGGTTCAATCTACGATGAAAAAAAATCAGGAGTGCCCCACCGCGATGCGATTTAGAAGTGGAGTGCGTCAAACTTAGAGTATGGATTGAAGAGGGGTGGAGTCAAATATCCATAATTACTGAAAAATTAATTGAGTTAGGACATTATAAAAGTCACTCATCGATTTGAAACAAACTTCCATCTAATCGAGCCTGTTTCGAGAGGAAGATAGGCCAAAAATTTATTTTTGGAGAATTTCCAAAAATGCAATATTTTCCAAAGTTCAGGTACATATTTGTCGAAAAATATTTTTTCTCTCAGAAGATACTGATATTATGTGGAATGGGGTTTTTTGGTACGACAAATCGACTGGTGTAGTCCATTTGTCGATGAGATCAATGATTCAAATTTCAACAGAGGATTAAAATTAAAAGACAGGAGGCCTTCATATAAAAAGTCGCACAGACCATAATAATGAGATCATTAAGTTAATTTTCTAGAAAAGTACTGACAAAGGTTCAATCTATGATGAAAAAAATCAGGAGTGCCCCACTGTCATGCGATTTAGAAGTAGAGTGCGTCAAACTTAGAGTATGGAATGCAGGGGGGTGGAGTCAAATATCCATAATTACTGAAAAATTAATTGAGTTAGGACATTAACAAAGTCACTCATCGATTTGAAACAAAGTTCCATCTAATCGAGCCTGTTTCGAGAGGAAGATAGGCCAAAAATTTATTTTTGGAGAATTGATAAAAATGCAATATTTTCCTTACTATAGTTCAGGTACATATTTGTCGAAAAATATTTTTTCTCTCAGAAGATACTGAAATTATGTGGAATGGGGTTCTTTGGTACGACAAATCGACTGGTGTAATCCATTTGTCGATGAGATCAATGATTCAAATTTCATCAGAGGATTAAAATTAAAAGAAAAGAGGCCTTCATATCAAAAGTCGCACAGACCATAATAATGAGATCATTCAGTAAACTTTCTAGAAAAGTACTGACAAAGGTTCAATCTACGATGAAAAAAAATCAGGAGTGCCCCACCGCGATGCGATTTAGAAGTGGAGTGCGTCAAACTTAGAGTATGGAATGAAGGGGGGTGGAGTCAAATATCCATAATTACTGAAAAATTAATTGAGTTAGGACATTAACAAAGTCACTCATCGATTTGAAACAAAGTTCCATCTAATCGAACCTGTTTCGAGAGGAAGATAGGCCAAAAATTTATTTTTGGAGAATTGCCAAAAATGAAATATTTTCCATACTATAGTTCAGGTACATATTTGTCGAAAAATATTTTTTCTCTCAGAAGATACTGAAATTAAGTGGAATGGGGTTTTTTGGTACGACAAATCGACTGGTGTAGTCCATTTGTCGATGAGATTAATGATTAAAATTTCATCAGAGGATTAAAATTAAAAGACAGGAGGCCTTCATATAAAAAGTCGCACAGACCATAACAATAAGATCATTAAGTTTATTTTCTAAAAAATTACTGACAAAGGTTCAATCCACGATGAAAAAAAATCAGGAGTGCCCCACTGCGATGCGATTTAGAAGTAGAGTGCGTCAAACTTAGAGTATGGAATGCAGGGGGGTGGATTCAAATATCCATAATTACTGAAAAATTAATTGAGTTAGGACATTATAAAAGTCACTCATCGATTTGAAACAAACTTCCATCTAATCGAGCCTGTTTCGAGAGGAAGATAGGCCAAAAATTTATTTTTGGAGAATTTCCAAAAATGCAATATTTTCCAAAGTTCAGGTACATATTTGTCGAAAAATATTTTTTCTCTCAGAAGATACTGATATTATGTGGAATGGGGTTTTTTGGTACGACAAATCGACTGGTGTAGTCCATTTGTCGATGAGATCAATGATTCAAATTTCAACAGAGGATTAAAATTAAAAGACAGGAGGCCTTCATATAAAAAGTCGCACAGACCATAATAATGAGATCATTAAGTTAATTTTCTAGAAAAGTACTGACAAAGGTTCAATCTATGATGAAAAAAATCAGGAGTGCCCCACTGTCATGCGATTTAGAAGTAGAGTGCGTCAAACTTAGAGTATGGAATGCAGGGGGGTGGAGTCAAATATCCATAATTACTGAAAAATTAATTGAGTTAGGACATTAACAAAGTCACTCATCGATTTGAAACAAAGTTCCATCTAATCGAGCCTGTTTCGAGAGGAAGATAGGCCAAAAATTTATTTTTGGAGAATTGATAAAAATGCAATATTTTCCTTACTATAGTTCAGGTACATATTTGTCGAAAAATATTTTTTCTCTCAGAAGATACTGAAATTATGTGGAATGGGGTTCTTTGGTACGACAAATCGACTGGTGTAATCCATTTGTCGATGAGATCAATGATTCAAATTTCATCAGAGGATTAAAATTAAAAGAAAAGAGGCCTTCATATCAAAAGTCGCACAGACCATAATAATGAGATCATTCAGTAAACTTTCTAGAAAAGTACTGACAAAGGTTCAATCTACGATGAAAAAAAATCAGGAGTGCCCCACCGCGATGCGATTTAGAAGTGGAGTGCGTCAAACTTAGAGTATGGAATGAAGGGGGGTGGAGTCAAATATCCATAATTACTGAAAAATTAATTGAGTTAGGACATTAACAAAGTCACTCATCGATTTGAAACAAAGTTCCATCTAATCGAACCTGTTTCGAGAGGTAGATAGGCCAAAAATTTATTTTTGGAGAATTGCCAAAAATGCAATATTTTCCTTACTATAGTTCAGGTACATATTTGTCGAAAAATATTTTTTCTCTCAGAAGATACTGAAATTAAGTGGAATGGGGTTTTTTGGTACGACAAATCGACTGGTGTAGTCCATTTGTCGATGAGATTAATGATTAAAATTTCATCAGAGGATTAAAATTAAAAGACAGGAGGCCTTCATATAAAATGTCGCACAGACCATAACAATAAGATCATTGAGTTAATTTTCTAGAAAAGTACTGACAAAGGTTCAATCTATGATGAAAAAAGTCAGGAGTGCCCCACTGCGATGCGATTTAGAAGTAGAGTGCGTCAAACTTAGAGTATGGAATGCAGGGGGGTGGATTCAAATATCCATAATTACTGAAAAATTAATTGAGTTAGGACATTAACAAAGTCACTCATCGATTTGAAACGAAGTTCCATCTAATCGAGCCTGTTTCGAGAGGAAGATAGGCCAAAAATTTATTTTTGGAGAATTGCCAAAAATGCAATATTTTCCATACTATAGTTCAGGTACATATTTGTCGAAAAATATTTTTTCTCTCAGAAGATACTGAAATTAAGTGGAATGGGGTTTTTTGGTACGACAAATCGACTGGTGTAGTCCATTTGTCGATGAGATTAATGATTAAAATTTCATCAGAGGATTAAAATTAAAAGACAGGAGGCCTTCATATAAAAAGTCGCACAGACCATAACAATAAGATCATTAAGTTTATTTTCTAAAAAATTACTGACAAAGGTTCAATCCACGATGAAAAAAAATCAGGAGTGCCCCACTGCGATGCGATTTAGAAGTAGAGTGCGTCAAACTTAGAGTATGGAATGCAGGGGGGTGGATTCAAATATCCATAATTACTGAAAAATTAATTGAGTTAGGACATTAACAAAGTCACTCATCGATTTGAAACGAAGTTCCATCTAATCGAGCCTGTTTCGAGAGGAAGATAGGCCAAAAATTTATTTTTGGAGAATTTCCAAAAATGCAATATTTTCCAAAGTTCAGGTACATATTTGTCGAAAAATATTTTTTCTCTCAGAAGATACTGATATTATGTGGAATGGGGTTTTTTGGTACGACAAATCGACTGGTGTAGTCCATTTGTCGATGAGATCAATGATTCAAATTTCAACAGAGGATTAAAATTAAAAGACAGGAGGCCTTCATATAAAAAGTCGCACTGACCATAATAATGAGATCATTAAGTTAATTTTCTAGAAAAGTACTGACAAAGGTTCAATCTATGATGAAAAAAATCAGGAGTGCCCCACTGTCATGCGATTTAGAAGTAGAGTGCGTCAAACTTAGAGTATGGAATGCAGGGGGGTGGAGTCAAATATCCATAATTACTGAAAAATTAATTGAGTTAGGACATTAACAAAGTCACTCATCGATTTGAAACAAAGTTCCATCTAATCGAGCCTGTTTCGAGAGGAAGATAGGCCAAAAATTTATTTTTGGAGAATTGATAAAAATGCAATATTTTCCTTACTATAGTTCAGGTACATATTTGTCGAAAAATATTTTTTCTCTCAGAAGATACTGAAATTATGTGGAATGGGGTTCTTTGGTACGACAAATCGACTGGTGTAATCCATTTGTCGATGAGATCAATGATTCAAATTTCATCAGAGGATTAAAATTAAAAGAAAAGAGGCCTTCATATCAAAAGTCGCACAGACCATAATAATGAGATCATTCAGTAAACTTTCTAGAAAAGTACTGACAAAGGTTCAATCTACGATGAAAAAAAATCAGGAGTGCCCCACCGCGATGCGATTTAGAAGTGGAGTGCGTCAAACTTAGAGTATGGAATGAAGGGGGGTGGAGTCAAATATCCATAATTACTGAAAAATTAATTGAGTTAGGACATTAACAAAGTCACTCATCGATTTGAAACAAAGTTCCATCTAATCGAACCTGTTTCGAGAGGTAGATAGGCCAAAAATTTATTTTTGGAGAATTGCCAAAAATGCAATATTTTCCTTACTATAGTTCAGGTACATATTTGTCGAAAAATATTTTTTCTCTCAGAAGATACTGGAATTAAGTGGAATGGGGTTTTTTGGTACGACAAATCGACTGGTGTAGTCCATTTGTCGATGAGATCAATGATTCAAATTTCATCAGAGGATTAAAATTAAAAGCAAAGAGGCCTTCATATCAAAAGTCGCACAGACCATAATAATGAGATCATTCAGTAAATTTTCTAGAAAAGTACTGCGAAAGGTTCAATCTACGATGAAAAAAAATCAGGAGTGCCCCACCGCGATGCGATTTAGAAGTGGAGTGCGTCAAACTTAGAGTATGGATTGAAGAGGGGTGGAGTCAAATATCCATAATTACTGAAAAATTAATTGAGTTAGGACATTATAAAAGTCACTCATCGATTTGAAACAAACTTCCATCTAATCGAGCCTGTTTCGAGAGGAAGATAGGCCAAAAATTTATTTTTGGAGAATTTCCAAAAATGCAATATTTTCCAAAGTTCAGGTACATATTTGTCGAAAAATATTTTTTCTCTCAGAAGATACTGATATTATGTGGAATGGGGTTTTTTGGTACGACAAATCGACTGGTGTAGTCCATTTGTCGATGAGATCAATGATTCAAATTTCAACAGAGGATTAAAATTAAAAGACAGGAGGCCTTCATATAAAAAGTCGCACTGACCATAATAATGAGATCATTAAGTTAATTTTCTAGAAAAGTACTGACAAAGGTTCAATCTATGATGAAAAAAATCAGGAGTGCCCCACTGTCATGCGATTTAGAAGTAGAGTGCGTCAAACTTAGAGTATGGAATGCAGGGGGGTGGAGTCAAATATCCATAATTACTGAAAAATTAATTGAGTTAGGACATTAACAAAGTCACTCATCGATTTGAAACAAAGTTCCATCTAATCGAGCCTGTTTCGAGAGGAAGATAGGCCAAAAATTTATTTTTGGAGAATTGATAAAAATGCAATATTTTCCTTACTATAGTTCAGGTACATATTTGTCGAAAAATATTTTTTCTCTCAGAAGATACTGAAATTATGTGGAATGGGGTTCTTTGGTACGACAAATCGACTGGTGTAATCCATTTGTCGATGAGATCAATGATTCAAATTTCATCAGAGGATTAAAATTAAAAGAAAAGAGGCCTTCATATCAAAAGTCGCACAGACCATAATAATGAGATCATTCAGTAAACTTTCTAGAAAAGTACTGACAAAGGTTCAATCTACGATGAAAAAAAATCAGGAGTGCCCCACCGCGATGCGATTTAGAAGTGGAGTGCGTCAAACTTAGAGTATGGAATGAAGGGGGGTGGAGTCAAATATCCATAATTACTGAAAAATTAATTGAGTTAGGACATTAACAAAGTCACTCATCGATTTGAAACAAAGTTCCATCTAATCGAACCTGTTTCGAGAGGTAGATAGGCCAAAAATTTATTTTTGGAGAATTGCCAAAAATGCAATATTTTCCTTACTATAGTTCAGGTACATATTTGTCGAAAAATATTTTTTCTCTCAGAAGATACTGGAATTAAGTGGAATGGGGTTTTTTGGTACGACAAATCGACTGGTGTAGTCCATTTGTCGATGAGATTAATGATTAAAATTTCATCAGAGGATTAAAATTAAAAGACAGGAGGCCTTCATATAAAAAGTCGCACAGACCATAACAATAAGATCATTGAGTTAATTTTCTAGAAAAGTACTGACAAAGGTTCAATCTATGATGAAAAAAGTCAGGAGTGCCCCACTGCGATGCGATTTAGAAGTAGAGTGCGTCAAACTTAGAGTATGGAATGCAGGGGGGTGGATTCAAATATCCATAATTACTGAAAAATTAATTGAGTTAGGACATTAACAAAGTCACTCATCGATTTGAAACGAAGTTCCATCTAATCGAGCCTGTTTCGAGAGGAAGATAGGCCAAAAATTTATTTTTGGAGAATTGCCAAAAATGCAATATTTTCCATACTATAGTTCAGGTACATATTTGTCGAAAAATATTTTTTCTCTCAGAAGATACTGAAATTAAGTGGAATGGGGTTTTTTGGTACGACAAATCGACTGGTGTAGTCCATTTGTCGATGAGATCAATGATTCAAATTTCATCAGAGGATTAAAATTAAAAGCAAAGAGGCCTTCATATCAAAAGTCGCACAGACCATAATAATGAGATCATTCAGTAAATTTTCTAGAAAAGTACTGACAAAGGTTCAATCTACGATGAAAAAAAATCAGGAGTGCCCCACCGCGATGCGATTTAGAAGTGGAGTGCGTCAAACTTAGAGTATGGAATGAAGGGGGGTGGAGTCAAATATCCATAATTACTGAAAAATTAATTGAGTTAGGACATTAACAAAGTCACTCATTGATTTGAAACAATGTTCCATCTAATCGAGCCTGTTTCGAGAGAAAGATAGGCCAAAAATTTATTTTTGGGGAATTGCCAAAAATGCAATATTTTCCATACTATAGTTCAGGTACATATTTGTCGAAAAATATTTTTTCTCTCAGAAGATACTGAAATTAAGTGGAATGGGGTTTTTTGTTACGACAAATCGACTGGTGTAGTCCATTTGTCGATGAGATCAATGATTCAAATTTCATCAGAGGATTAAAATTAAAAGACAGGAGGCCTTCATATAAAAAGTCGCACAGACCATAATAATGAGATTATTAAGTTAATTTTCTAGAAAAGTACTGCGAAAGGTTCAATCTATGATGAAAAAAATCAGGAGTGCCCCACTGCGATGCGATTTAGAAGTAGAGTGCGTCAAACTTAGAGTATGGATTGAAGAGGGGTGGAGTCAAATATCCATAATTACTGAAAAATTAATTGAGTTAGGACATTATAAAAGTCACTCATCGATTTGAAACAAACTTCCATCTAATCGAGCCTGTTTCGAGAGGAAGATAGGCCAAAAATTTATTTTTGGAGAATTTCCAAAAATGCAATATTTTCCATACTATAGTTCAGGTACATATTTGTCGAAAAATATTTTTTCTCTCAGAAGATACTGATATTATGTGGAATGGGGTTTTTTGGTACGACAAATCGACTGGTGTAGTCCATTTGTCGATGAGATCAATGATTCAAATTTCAACAGAGGATTAAAATTAAAAGACAGGAGGCCTTCATATAAAAAGTCGCACAGACCATAATAATGAGATCATTGAGTTAATTTTCTAGAAAAGTACTGACAAAGGTTCAATCTATGATGAAAAAAATCAGGAGTGCCCCACTGTCATGCGATTTAGAAGTAGAGTGCGTCAAACTTAGAGTATGGAATGCAGGGGGGTGGAGTCAAATATCCATAATTACTGAAAAATTAATTGAGTTAGGACATTAACAAAGTCACTCATCGATTTAAAACAAAGTTCCATCTAATCGAGCCTGTTTCGAGAGGAAGATAGGCCAAAAATTTAATTTTGGAGAATTGATAAAAATGCAATATTTTCCTTACTATAGTTCAGGTACATATTTGTCGAAAAATATTTTTTCTCTCAGAAGATACTGAAATTATGTGGAATGGAGTTCTTTGGTACGACAAATCGACTGGTGTAATCCATTTGTCGATGAGATCAATGATTCAAATTTCATCAGGGGATTAAAATTAAAAGACAGGAGGCCTTCATATAAAAAGTCGCACAGGCCATAATAATGAGATCATTAAGTTTATTTGCTAGAAAAGTACTGACAAAGGTTCAATCTACGATGGAAAAAAATCAAGAGTGCCCCACCGCGATGCGATCTAGAAGTAGAGTGCGTCAAACTTAGAGTATGGAATGAAGGGAGGTGAAGTCAAATATTCATAATTGCTGAAAAATTAATTGAGTTAGGACATTAACAAAGTCACTCATCGATTTGAAACAAAGTTCCATCTAATCGAACCTGTTTCGAGAGGTAGATAGGCCAAAAATTTATTTTTGGAGAATTGCCAAAAATGCAATATTTTCCTTACTATAGTTCAGGTACATATTTGTCGAAAAATATTTTTTCTCTCAGAAGATACTGAAATTAAGTGGAATGGGGTTTTTTGGTACGACAAATCGACTGGTGTAGTCCATTTGTCGATGAGATTAATGATTAAAATTTCATCAGAGGATTAAAATTAAAAGACAGGAGGCCTTCATATAAAAAGTCGCACAGACCATAACAATAAGATCATTAAGTTTATTTTCTAAAAAATTACTGACAAAGGTTCAATCTACGATGAAAAAAAATCAGGAGTGCCCCACCGCGATGCGATTTAGAAGTAGAGTGCGTCAAACTTAGAGTATGGAATGAGGGGGGGTGGAGTCAAATATCCATAATTACTGAAAAATTAATTGAGTTAGGACATTAACAAAGTCACTCATTGATTTCAAACAAGGTTCCATCTAATCGAGCCTGTTTCGAGAGAAAGATAGGCCAAAAATTTATTTCTGGGGAATTGCCAAAAATGCAATATTTTCCATACTATAGTTCAGGTACATATTTGTCGAAAAATATTTTTTCTCTCAGAAGATACTGAAATTAATTGGAATGGGGTTTTTTGGTACGACAAATCGACTGGTGTAGTCCATTTGTCGATGAGATCAATGATTCAAATTTCATCAGAGGATTAAAATTAAAAGACAGGAGGCCTTCATATAAAAAGTCGCACAGACCATAATAATGAGATCATTAAGTTAATTTTCTAGAAAAGTACTGACAAAGGTTCAATCTATGATGAAAAAAATCAGGAGTGCCCCACTGCGATGCGATTTAGAAGTAGAGTGCGTCAAGCTTAGAGTATGGATTGAAGAGGGGTGGAGTCAAATATCCATAATTACTGAAAAATTAATTGAGTTAGGACATTATAAAAGTCACTCATCGATTTGAAACAAAGTTCCATCTAATCGAGCCTGTTTCGAGAGGAAGATAGGCCAAAAATTTATTCTTGGAGAATTGCCAAAAATGCAATATTTTCCATACTTATAGTTCAGGTACATATTTGTCGAAAAATATTTTTTCTCTCAGAAGATACTGATATTATGTGGAATGGGGTTTTTTGGTACGACAAATCGACTGGTGTAGTCCATTTGTCGATGAGGTCAATGATTCAAATTTCAACAGAGGATTAAAATTAAAAGACTTCATATAAAAAGTCGCACAGACCATAATAATGAGATCATTAAGTTAATTTTCTAGAAAAGTACTGACAAAGGTTCAATCTATGATGAAGAAAAACAGGAGTGCCCCACTGCGATGCGATTTAGAAGTAGAGTGCGTCGAACTAAGAGTATGGAATGAAGGCGGGTGGAGTCAAATATCCATAATTACTGAAAAATTAATTGAGTTAGGACATTATAAAAGTCACTCATCGATTTGAAACAAAGTTCCATCCAATCGAGCCTGTTTCGAGAGGAAGATAGGCCAAAAATTTATATTTGGAGAATTGCCAAAAATGCAGGTACATATTGATTTGAAATTCTGTATATACGTTTAGTTTGCATGACAATCCATGATTAGGCATGTGACGTCATTCTAAATTCAACATGGCGTATCACCGGTCTATTTAAAAGGGTCGTTAAACCAAGTCTATCGTTAAAATTTGCATCATTTTTATAATGCCGTTTTTATGGGTCTTAAGAGTTAATAAAATTTTTGTAGGTACATCCAAACTGGCCGAATCAGATGTTTGGGTTAAGAAAGGGTTTCCCCGAAGGGCTGATGGTTGTAATAATATGTATTCTTTCTAATAATATTACAAGCAACATGAACTATATAAGTAAAACTAATGATCTAACTATTTTTACGAGTGTAATTCGATAGAATATTTCTCGATTAGATTTATATTATTTAAACAACATTACATTACCCTTTTTGGTTCATTTTCAATCACTTATTTTTGGATTAAATTTGAAGAATCGTTTTCAAACCGCGACATTTTTATGATATTTTAAATTAAAATTATGATAAAGCAACATATTTGTCGAAAAATATTTTTTCTCTCAGAAGATACTGATATTATGTGGAATGGGGTTTTTTGGTACGACAAATCGACTGATGTAGTCCATTTGTCGATGAGATCAATGATTCAAATTTCAACAGAGGATTAAAATTAAAAGACAGGAGGCCTTCATATAAAAAGTCGCACAGACCATTATAATGAGATCATTAAGTTAATTTTCTAGAAAAGTACTGACAAAGGTTCAATCTATGATGAAAAAAATCAGGAGTGCCCCACTGCGATGCGATTTAGAAGTAGAGTGCGTCAAACTTAGAGTATGGAATGCAGGGGGTGGAGTCAAATATCCATAATTACTGAAAAATTAATTGAGTTAGGACATTAACAAAGTCACTCATCGATTTGAATTAAAGTTCCATATAATCGAGCCTGTTTCGAGAGGAAGATAGGCCAAAAATTTATTTTCGGAGAATTGCCAAAAATGCAATATTTTCCTTACTATAGTTCAGGTACATATTTGTCGAAAAATATTTTTTCTCTCAGAAGATACTGAAATTATGTGGAATGGGGTTCTTTGGTACGACAAATCGACTGGTGTAGTCCATTTGTCGATGAGATCAATGATTCAAATTTAATCAGAGGATTAAAATTAAAAGAAAAGATGCCTTCATATGAAAAGTCGCACAGACAATAATAATGAGATCATTAAGTTTATTAACTAGAAAAGTACTGACAAAGGTTCAATCTACGATGAAAAAAAATCAGGAGTGCCCCACCGCTAGGCGATTTAGAAGTAGAGTGCGTCAAACTAAGAGTATGGAATGAAGGCGGGTGGAGTCAAATATCCATAATTACTGAAAAATTAATTGAGTTAGGACATTAACAAAGTCACTCATTGATTTGAAACAATGTTCCATCTGATCGAGCCTGTTTCGAGAGGAAGATAGGCCAAAAATTTATTTTCGGAGAATTGCCAAAAATGCAATATTTCCCTTACTATAGTTCAGGTACATATTTGTCGAAAAATATTTTTTCTCTCAGAAGATACTGAAATTATGTGGAATGGGGTTCTTTGGTACGACAAATCGACTGGTGTAATCCATTTGTCGATGAGATCAATGATTCAAATTTCATCAGAGGATTAAAATTAAAAGACAGGAGGCCTTCATATAAAAAGTCGCACAGGCCATAATAATGAGATCATTAAGTTAATTTTCTAGAAAAGTACTGACAAAGGTTCAATCTATGATGAAAAAAATCAGGAGTGCCCCACTGTCATGCGATTTAGAAGTAGAGTGCGTCAAACTTAGAGTATGGAATGCAGGGGGGTGGAGTCAAATATCCATAATTACTGAAAAATTAATTGAGTTAGGACATTAACAAAGTCACTCATCGATTTGAAACAAAGTTCCATCTAATCGAGCCTGTTTCGAGAGGAAGATAGGCCAAAAATTTATTTTTGGAGAATTGATAAAAATGCAATATTTTCCTTACTATAGTTCAGGTACATATTTGTCGAAAAATATTTTTTCTCTCAGAAGATACTGAAATTATGTGGAATGGGGTTTTTTGGTACGACAAATCGACTGGTGTAATCCATTTGTCGATGAGATCAATGATTCAAATTTCATCAGAGGATTAAAATTAAAAGACAGGAGGCCTTCATATAAAAAGTCGCACAGGCCATAATAATGAGATCATTAAGTTTATTTGCTAGAAAAGTACTGACAAAGGTTCAATCTACGATGGAAAAAAATCAAGAGTGCCCCACCGCGATGCGATCTAGAAGTAGAGTGTGTCAAACTTAGAGTATGGAATGAGGGGGGGTGGAGTCAAATATTCATAATTACTGAAAAATTAATTGAGTTAGGACATTAACAAAGTCACTCATCGATTTGAAACAAAGTTCCATCTAATCGAACCTGTTTCGAGAGGTAGATAGGCCAAAAATTTATTTTTGGAGAATTGCCAAAAATGCAATATTTTCCTTACTATAGTTCAGGTACATATTTGTCGAAAAATATTTTTTCTCTCAGAAGATACTGAAATTAAGTGGAATGGGGTTTTTTGGTACGACAAATCGACTGGTGTAGTCCATTTGTCGATGAGATTAATGATTAAAATTTCATCAGAGGATTAAAATTAAAAGACAGGAGGCCTTCATATAAAAAGTCGCACAGACCATAACAATAAGATCATTGAGTTAATTTTCTAGAAAAGTACTGACAAAGGTTCAATCTATGATGAAAAAAATCAGGAGTGCCCCACTGCGATGCGATTTAGAAGTAGAGTGCGTCAAACTTAGAGTATGGAATGCAGGGGGGTGGATTCAAATATCCATAATTACTGAAAAATTAATTGAGTTAGGACATTAACAAAGTCACTCATCGATTTGAAACGAAGTTCCATCTAATCGAGCCTGTTTCGAGAGGAAGATAGGCCAAAAATTTATTTTTGGAGAATTGCCAAAAATGCAATATTTTCCATACTATAGTTCAGGTACATATTTGTCGAAAAATATTTTTTCTCTCAGAAGATACTGAAATTAAGTGGAATGGGGTTTTTTGGTACGACAAATCGACTGGTGTAGTCCATTTGTCGATGAGATTAATGATTAAAATTTCATCAGAGGATTAAAATTAAAAGACAGGAGGCCTTCATATAAAAAGTCGCACAGACCATAACAATAAGATCATTAAGTTTATTTTCTAAAAAATTACTGACAAAGGTTCAATCCACGATGAAAAAAAATCAGGAGTGTCCACCGCGATGCGATTTAGAAGTAGAGTGCGTCAAACTTAGTGTATGGAATGAAGGGGGTGGAGTCAAATATCCATAATTACTGAAAAATTAATTGAGTTAGGACATTAACAAAGTCACTCATCGATTTGAAACGAAGTTCCATCTAATCGAGCCTGTTTCGAGAGGAAGATAGGCCAAAAATTTATTTTTGGAGAATTGCCAAAAATGCAATATTTTCCATACTATAGTTCAGGTACATATTTGTCGAAAAATATTTTTTCTCTCAGAAGATACTGAAATTAAGTGGAATGGGGTTTTTTGGTACGACAAATCGACTGGTGTAGTCCATTTGTCGATGAGATTAATGATTAAAATTTCATCAGAGGATTAAAATTAAAAGACAGGAGGCCTTCATATAAAAAGTCGCACAGACCATAACAATAAGATCATTAAGTTTATTTTCTAAAAAATTACTGACAAAGGTTCAATCCACGATGAAAAAAAATCAGGAGTGTCCACCGCGATGCGATTTAGAAGTAGAGTGCGTCAAACTTAGTGTATGGAATGAAGGGGGTGGAGTCAAATATCCATAATTACTGAAAAATTAATTGAGTTAGGACATTAACAAAGTCACTCATCGATTTGAAACGAAGTTCCATCTAATCGAGCCTGTTTCGAGAGGAAGATAGGCCAAAAATTTATTTTTGGAGAATTGCCAAAAATGCAATATTTTCCATACTATAGTTCAGGTACATATTTGTCGAAAAATATTTTTTCTCTCAGAAGATACTGAAATTAAGTGGAATGGGGTTTTTTGGTACGACAAATCGACTGGTGTAGTCCATTTGTCGATGAGATTAATGATTAAAATTTCATCAGAGGATTAAAATTAAAAGACAGGAGGCCTTCATATAAAAAGTCGCACAGACCATAATAATGAGATCATTAAGTTAATTTTCTAGAAAAGTACTGCGAAAGGTTCAATCTATGAAGAAAAAAATCAGGAGTGCCCCACTGCGGTGCGATTTAGAAGTAGAGTGCGTCAAACTTAGAGTATGGATTGAAGAGGGGTGGAGTCAAATATCCATAATTACTGAAAAATTAATTGAGTTAGGACATTATAAAAGTCACTCATCGATTTGAAACAAACTTCCATCTAATCGAGCCTGTTTCGAGAGGAAGATAGGCCAAAAATTTATTTTTGGAGAATTTCCAAAAATGCAATATTTTCCATACTATAGTTCAGGTACATATTTGTCGAAAAATATTTTTTCTCTCAGAAGATACTGAAATTAAGTGGAATGGGGTTTTTTGGTACGACAAATCGACTGGTGTAATCCATTTTGTCGATGAGATCAATGATTCAAATTTCATCAGAGGATTAAAATTAAAAGACAGGAGACCTTCATATAAAAAGTCGCACAGGCCATAATAATGAGATCATTAAGTTTATTTGTTAGAAAAGTACTGACAAAGGTTCAATCTACGATGGAAAAAAATCAAGAGTGCCCCACCGCGATGCCATTTAGGAGTGGAGTGCGTCAAACTTAGAGTATGGAATGAAGGGGGGTGGAGTCAAATATCCATAATTACTGAAAAATTAATTGAGTTAGGAGATTAACAAAGTCACTCATTGATTTGAAACAATGTTCCATCTAATCGAGCCTGTTTCGAGAGAAAGATAGGCCAAAAATTTATTTTTGGGGAATTGCCAAAAATGCAATATTTTCCATACTATAGTTCAGGTACATATTTGTCGAAAAATATTTTTTCTCTCAGAAGATACTGAAATTAAGTGGAATGGGGTTTTTTGTTACGACAAATCGACTGGTGTAATCCATTTGTCGATGAGATCAATGATTCAAATTTCATCAGAGGATTAAAATTAAAAGACAGGAGGCCTTCATATAAAAAGTCGCACAGACCATAATAATGAGATCATTAAGTTAATTTCCTAGAAAAGTACTGCGAAAGGTTCAATCTATGAAGAAAAAAATCAGGAGTGCCCCACTGCGATGCGATTTAGAAGTAGAGTGCGTCAAACTTAGAGTATGGATTGAAGAGGGGTGGAGTCAAATATCCATAATTACTGAAAAATTAATTGAGTTAGGACATTATAAAAGTCACTCATCGATTTGAAACAAACTTCCATCTAATCGAGCCTGTTTCGAGAGGAAGATAGGCCAAAAATTTATTTTTGGAGAATTTCCAAAAATGCAATATTTTCCATACTATAGTTCAGGTACATATTTGTCGAAAAATATTTTTTCTCTCAGAAGATACTGAAATTAAGTGGAATGGGGTTTTTTGGTACGACAAATCGACTGGTGTAATCCATTTTGTCGATGAGATCAATGATTCAAATTTCATCAGAGGATTAAAATTAAAAGACAGGAGACCTTCATATAAAAAGTCGCACAGGCCATAATAATGAGATCATTAAGTTTATTTGTTAGAAAAGTACTGACAAAGGTTCAATCTACGATGGAAAAAAATCAAGAGTGCCCCACCGCGATGCCATTTAGAAGTGGAGTGCGTCAAACTTAGAGTATGGAATGAAGGGGGGTGGAGTCAAATATCCATAATTACTGAAAAATTAATTGAGTTAGGACATTACCAAAGTCACTCATCGATTTGAAACAAAGTTCCATCTAATCAAGCCTGTTTCGAGAGGAAGATAGGCCAAAAATTTATTTTTGGAGAATTGCCAAAAATGCAATATTTTCCATACTATAGTTCAGGTACATATTTGTCGAAAAATATTTTTTCTCTCAGAAGATACTGAAATTATGTGGAATGGGGTTCTTTGGAACGACAAATCGACTGGTGTAATCCATTTGTCGATGAGATCAATGATTCAAATTTCATCAGAGGATTAAAATTAAAAGAGAGGAGGCCTTCATATCAAAAGTCGCACAGACCATAATAATGGGATCATTTAGTTTATTTTCTAGGAAAGTACTGACAAAAGTTCAATCTACGATGGAAAAAAATCAGAAGTGCCCCACGGCGATGCGATTTAGAAGTAGAGTGCGTCAAACTAACAGTATGGAATGAAGGGGGGTGGAGTCAAATATCCATAATTACTGAAAAATTCATTGAGTTAGGACATTAACAAAGTCACTCATCGATTTGACACAAAGTTCCATCTAATCGAGCCTGTTTCGAGAGGAAGATAGGCCAAAAATTTATTTTTGGAGAATTGCCAAAAATGCAATATTTTCCATACTATAGTTCAGGTACATATTTGTCGAAAAATATTTTTTCTCTCAGAAGATACTGAAATTATGTGGAATGGGGTTCTTTGGAACGACAAATCGACTGGTGTAATCCATTTGTCGATGAGATCAATGATTCAAATTTCAACAGAGGATTAAAATTAAAAGACAGGAGGCCTTCATATATAAAGTCGCACAGACCATAATAATGAGATCATTAAGTTAATTTTCTAGAAAAGTACTGACAAAGGTTCAGTCTATGATGAAAAAAATCAGGAGTGCCCCACTGCGATGCGATTTAGAAGTAGAGTGCGTCAAACTTAGAGTATGGAATGCAGGGGGGTGGAGTCAAATATCCATAATTACTGGAAAATTAATTGAGTTAGGACATTAACAAAGTCACTCATCGATTTGAAACAAAGTTCCATCTAATCGAGCCTGTTTCGAGAGGAAGATAGGCCAAAAATTTATTTTTGGAGAATTGCCAAAAATGCAATATTTTCCATACTATAGTTCAGGTACATATTTGTCGAAAAATATTTTTTCTCTCAGAAGATACTGAAATTATGTGGAATGGGGTTCTTTGGTACGACAAATCGACTGGTGTAATCCATTTGTCGATGAGATCAATGATTCAAATTTCATCAGAGGATTAAAATTAAAAGACAGGAGGCCTTCATATAAAAAGTCACACAGGCCATAATAATGAGATCATTAAGTTTATTTGCTAGAAAAGTACTGACAAAGGTTCAATCTACGATGGAGAAAAATCAAGAGTGCCCCAACGCGATGAGATCTAGAAGTAGACTGCGTCAAACTTAGAGTATGGAATGAAGGGGGGTGGAGTCAAATATCCATAATTACTGAAAAATTAATTGAGTTAGGAGATTAACAAAGTCACTCATCGATTTGGAACAAAGTTCCATTTAATCGAGCCTGTTTCGAGGGGAAGATAGGCCAAAAATTTATTTTTGGAGAATTGCCAAAAATGCAATATTTTCCATACTATAGTTCAGGTACATATTTGTCTAAAAATATTTTTTCTCTCAGAAGATACTGAAATTATGTGGAATGGGGTTCTTTGGTACGACAAATCGACTGGTGTAGTCCATTTGTCGATGAGATCAATGATTCAAATTTAATCAGAGGATTCAAATTAAAAGAAAAGATGCCTTCATATAAAAAGTCGCACAGACAATAATAATGAGATCATTAAGTTTATTTTCTAGAAAAGTACTGACAAAGGTTCAATCTACGATGAAAAAAAATCAGGAGTGCCCCACCGCTATGCGATTTAGAAGTAGAGTGCGTCAAACTAAGAGTATGGAATGAAGGCGGGTGGAGTCAAATATCCATAATTACTGAAAAATTAATTGAGTTAGGACATTATAAAAGTCACTCATCGATTTGAAACAAAGTTCCATCTAATCAAGCCTGTTTCGAGAGGAAGATAGGCCAAAAATTTATTTTTGGAGAATTGCCAAAAATGCAATATTTTCCATACTATAGTTCAGGTACATATTTGTCGAAAAATATTTTTTCTCTCAGAAGATACTGAAATTATGTGGAATGGGGTTCTTTGGAACGACAAATCGACTGGTGTAGTCCATTTGTCGATGAGATCAATGATTCAAATTTCATCAGAGGATTAAAATTAAAAGACAGGAGGTCTTCATATAAAAAGTCGCACAGACCATAATAATGAGATCATTAAGTTAATTTTCTAGAAAAGTACTGACAAAGGTTCAATCTATGATGAAAAAAATCAGGAGTGACCCACTGCGATGCGATTTAGAAGTAGAGTGCGTCAAACTTAGAGTATGGATTGAAGAGGGGTGGAGTCAAATATCCATAATTACTGAAAAATTAATTGAGTTAGGACATTATAAAAGTCACTCATCGATTTGAAACAAAGTTCCATCTAATCGAGCCTGTTTCGAGAGGAAGATAGGCCAAAAATTTATTTTTGGAGAATTGCCAAAAATGCAATATTTTCCATACTATAGTTCAGGTACATATTTGTCGAAAAATATTTTTTCTCTCAGAAGATACTGATATTATGTGGAATGGGGTTTTTTGGTACGACAAATCGACTGGTGTAGTCCATTTGTCGATGAGATCAATGATTCAAATTTCAACAGAGGATTAAAATTAAAAGACAGGAGGCCTTCATATAAAAAGTCGCACAGACCATAATAATGAGATCATTAAGTTAATTTTCTAGAAAAGTACTGACAAAGGTTCAATCTATGATGAAAAAAATCAGGAGTGCCCTACTGCGATGCGATTTAGAAGTAGAGTGCGTCAAACTTAGAGTATGGAATACAGGGGGGTGGAGTCAAATATCCATAATTACTGAAAAATTAATTGAGTTAGGACATTAACAAAGTCACTCATCGATTTGAAACAAAGTTCCATCTAATCGAGCCTGTTTCGAGAGGAAGATAGGCCAAAAATTTATTTTGGAGAATTGCCAAAAATGCAATATTTTCCTTGCTATAGTTCAGGTACATATTTGTCGAAAAATATTTTTTCTCTCAGAAGATACTGAAATTATGTGGAATGGGGTTCTTTGGTACGACAAATCGACTGGTGTAATCCATTTTGTCGATGAGATCAATGATTCAAATTTCATCAGAGGATTAAAATTAAAAGACAGGAGGCCTTCATATAAAAAGTCGCACAGGCCATAATAATGAGATCAATAAGTTTATTTGTTAGAAAAGTACTGACAAAGGTTCAATCTACGATGGAAAAAAATCAAAAGTGCCCCACCGCGATGCGATTTAGAAGTAGAGTGCGTCAAACTTAGAGTATGGAATGAAGGGGGGTGGAGTCAAATATCCATAATTACTGAAAAATTAATTGAGTTAGGACATTAACAAAGTCACTCATCGATTTGAAACAAAGTTCCATCTAATCGAACCTGTTTCGAGAGGTAGATAGGCCAAAAATTTATTTTTGGAGAATTGCCAAAAATGCAATATTTTCCTTACTATAGTTCAGGTACATATTTGTCGAAAAATATTTTTTCTCTCAGAAGATACTTAAATTATGTGGAATGGGGTTCTTTGGTACGAAGAATCGACTGGTGTAATCCATTTGTCGATGAGATCAATGATTCAAATTTCATCAGAGGATTAAAATTAAAAGACAGGAGGCCTTCATATAAAAAGTCGCACAGACCATAATAATGAGATCATTAAGTTAATTTTCTAGAAAAGTACTGACGAAGGTTCAATCTATGATGAAAAAAATCAGGAGTGCCCCACTGCGATGCGATTTAGAAGTAGAGTGCGTCAAACTTAGAGTATGGAATGCAGGGGGGTGGAGTCAAATATCCATAATTACTGAAAAATTAATTGAGTTAGGACATTAACAAAGTCACTCATCGATTTGAAACGAAGTTCCATTTAATCGAGCCTGTTTCGAGAGGAAGATAGGCCAAAAATTTATTTTTGGAGAATTGCCAAAAATGCAATATTTTCCACAGGTACATATTTGTCGAAAAATATTTTTTCTCTCAGAAGATACTGAAATTATGTGGAATAGGGTTCTTTGGTACGACAAATCGACTGGTGTAGTCCATTTGTCGATGAGATCAATGATTTAAATTTCATCAGAGGATTAAAATTAAAAGAAAGGAGGCCTTCATATAAAAAGTCGCAAAGGCCATAATAATGAGATCATTAAGTTTATTTTCTAGAAAAGTACTGACAAAGGTTCAATCTACGATGAAAAAAAATCAAGAGTGCCCCACCGCGATGCGATTTAGAAGTAGAGTGCGTCAAACTAAGAGTATGGAATGAAGGGGGGTGGAGTCAAATATCCATAATTACTCAAAAATTAATTGAGTTAGGACATTAACAAAGTCACTCATCGATTTGAAACAAAGTTCCATCTAATCGAGCCTGTTTCGAGAGAAAGATAGGCCAAAAATTCATTTCTGGAGAATTGCCAAAAATGCAATATTTTCCATACTATAGTTCAGGTACATATTTGTCGAAAAATATTTTTTCTCTCAGAAGATACTGAAATTATGTGGAATGGGGTTCTTTGTTACGACAAATCGACTGGTGTAGTCCATTTGTCGATGAGATCAATGATTTAAATTTCATCAGAGTATTAAAATTAAAAGAAAGGAGGCCTTCATATAAAAAGTCGCACAGGCCATAATAATGAGATCATTAAGTTTATTTTCTAGAAAAGTACTGACAAAGGTTCAATCTACGATGAAAAAAAATCAGGAGTGCCCCACCGCGATGCCATTTAGAAGTGGAGTGCGTCAAACTTAGAGTATGGAATGAAGGGGGGTGGAGTCAAATATCCATAATTACTGAAAAATTAATTGAGTTAGGACATTAACAAAGTCACTCATTGATTTGAAACAATGTTCCATCTGATCGAGCCTGTTTCGAGAGAAAGATAGGCCAAAAATTTATTTTTGGAGAATTGCCAAAAATGCAATATTTTCCATACTATAGTTCAGGTACATATTTGTCGAAAAATATTTTTTCTCTCAGAAGATACTGAAATTAAGTGGAATGGGGTTTTTTGTTACGACAAATCGACTGGTGTAGTCCATTTGTCGATGAGATCAATGATTTAAATTTCATCAGAGTATTAAAATTAAAAGAAAGGAGGCCTTCATATAAAAAGTCGCACAGACCATAATAATGAGATCATTAAGTTAATTTTCTAGAAAAGTACTGACGAAGGTTCAATCTATGATGAAAAAAATCAGGAGTGCCCTACTGCGATGCGATTTAGAAGTAGAGTGCGTCAAACTTAGAGTATGGATTGAAGAGGGGTGGAGTCAAATATCCATAATTACTGAAAAATTAATTGAGTTAGGACATTATAAAAGTCACTCATCGATTTGAAACAACGTTCCATCTAATCGAGCCTGTTTCGAGAGGAAGATAGGCCAAAAATTTATTTTTGGAGAATTGCCAAAAATGCAATATTTTCCATACTATAGTTCAGGTACATATTTGTCGAAAAATATTTTTTCTCTCAGAAGATACTGAAATTATGTGGAATGGGGTTTTTTGGTACGACAAATCGACTGGTGTAGTCCATTTGTCGATGAGATCAATGATTCAAATTTCATCAGAGGATTAAAATTAAAAGACAGGAGGCCTTCATATAAAAAGTCGCACAAACCATAATAATGAGATCATTGAGTTAATTTTCTAGAAAAGTACTGACAAAGGTTCAATCTATGATGAAAAAAATCAGGAGTACCCCACTGCGATGCGATTTAGAAGTAGAGTGCGTCAAACTTAGAGTATGGAATGCAGGGGGGTGGATTCAAATATCCATAATTACTGAAAAATTAATTGAGTTAGGACATTAACAAAGTCACTCATCGATTTGAAACGAAGTTCCATCTAATCGAGCCTGTTTCGAGAGGAAGATAGGCCAAAAATTTATTTTTGGAGAATTGCCAAAAATGCAATATTTTCCATACTATAGTTCAGGTACATATTTGTCGAAAAATATTTTTTCTCTCAGAAGATACTGAAATTAAGTCTAATGGGGTTTTTTGGTACGACAAATCGACTGGTGTAGTCCATTTGTCGATGAGATTAATGATTAAAATTTCATCAGAGGATTAAAATTAAAAGGCAGGAGGCCTTCATATAAAAAGTCGCACAGACCATAACAATAAGATCATTAAGTTTATTTTCTAAAAAATTACTGACAAAGGTTCAATCCACGATGAAAAAAAATCAGGAGTGCCCCACCGCGATGCGATTTAGAAGTAGAGTGCGTCAAACTTAGAGTATGGAATGAGGGGGGTGGAGTCAAATATCCATAATTACTGAAAAATTAATTGAGTTAGGACATTAACAAAGTCACTCATCGATTTGGAACAAAGTTCCATCTAATCGAGCCTGTTTCGAGAGGAAGATAGGCCAAAAATTTATTTTTGGGGAATTGCCAAAAATGCAATATTTTCCATACTATAGTTCAGGTACATATTTGTCGAAAAATATTTTTTCTCTCAGAAGATACTGGAATTAAGTGGAATGGGGTTTTTTGGTACGACAAATCGACTGGTGTAGTCCATTTGTCGATGAGATCAATGATTCAAATTTCATCAGAGGATTAAAATTAAAAGACAGGAGGCCTTCATATAAAAAGTCGCACAGACCATAATAATGAGATCATTAAGTTTATTTGTTAGAAAAGTACTGACAAAGGTTCAATCTACGATGGAAAAAAATCAAGAGTGCCCCACCGCGATGCGATTTAGAAGTAGAGTGCGTCAAACTTAGAGTATGGAATGCAGGGGGGTGGAGTCAAATATCCATAATTACTGAAAAATTAATTGAGTTAGGACATTAACAAAGTCACTCATCGATTTGAAACAAAGTTATATCTAATCGAGCCTGTTTCGAGAGGAAGATAGGCCAAAAATTTATTTTTGGAGAATTGCCAAAAATGCAATATTTTCCTTGCTATAATTCAGGTACATATTTGTCGAAAAATATTTTTTCTCTCAGAAGATACTGAAATTATGTGGAATGAGGTTCTTTGGTACGACAAATCGACTGGTGTAATCCATTTTGTCGATGAGATCAATGATTCAAATTTCATCAGAGGATTAAAATTAAAAGACAGGAGACCTTCATATAAAAAGTCGCACAGGCCATAATAATGAGATCATTAAGTTTATTTGTTAGAAAAGTACTGACAAAGGTTCAATCTACGATGGAAAAAAATCAAGAGTGCCCCACCGCGATGCCATTTAGAAGTGGAGTGCGTCAAACTTAGAGTATGGAATGAAGGGGTGTGGAGTCAAATATCCATAATTACTGAAAAATTAATTGAGTTAGGACATTAACAAAGTCACTCATTGATTTGAAACAATGTTCCATCTGATCGAGCCTGTTTCGAGAGAAAGATAGGCCAAAAATTTATTTTTGGAGAATTGCCAAAAATGCAATATTTTCCATACTATAGTTCAGGTACATATTTGTCGAAAAATATTTTTTCTCTCAGAAGATACTGAAATTAAGTGGAATGGGGTTTTTTGTTACGACAAATCGACTGGTGTAGTCCATTTGTCGATGAGATCAATGATCCAAATTTCATCCGAGGATTAAAATTAAAAGACAGGAGGCCTTCATATAAAAAGTCGCACAGACCATAATAATGAGATCATTAAGTTAATTTTCTAGAAAAGTACTGACGAAGGTTCAATCTATGATGAAAAAATCAGGAGTGCCCTACTGCGATGCGATTTAGAAGTAGAGTGCGTCAAACTTAGAGTATGGATTGAAGAGGGGTGGAGTCAAATATCCATAATTACTGAAAAATTAATTGAGTTAGGACATTATAAAAGTCACTCATCGATTTGAAACAAAGTTCCATCTAATCGAGCCTGTTTCGAGAGGAAGATAGGCCAAAAATTTATTTTTGGAGAATTGCCAAAAATACAATATTTTCCATACTATAGATCAGGTACATATTTGTCGAAAAATATTTTTTCTCTCAGAAGATACTGAAATTATGTGGAATGGGGTTTTTTGGTACGACAAATCGACTTGTGTAGTCCATTTGTCGATGAGATCAATGATTCAAATTTCATCAGAGGATTAAAATTGAAAGACAGGAGGCCTTCATATAAAAAGTCGCACAGACCATAATAATGAGATCATTGAGTTAATTTTCTAGAAAAGTACTGACAAAGGTTCAATCTATGATGAAAAAAGTCAGGAGTGCCCCACTGCGATGCGATTTAGAAGTAGAGTGCGTCAAACTTAGAGTATGGAATGCAGGGGGGTGGATTCAAATATCCATATTTACTGAAAAATTAATTGAGTTAGGACATTAACAAAGTTACTCATCGATTTGAAACGAAGTTCCATCTAATCGAGCCTGTTTCGAGAGGAAGATAGGCCAAAAATTTATTTTTGGAGAATTGCCAAAAATGAAATATTTTCCATACTATAGTTCAGGTACATATTTGTCGAAAAATATTTTTTCTCTCAGAAGATACTGAAATTAAGTGGAATGGGGTTTTTTGGTACGACAAATCGACTGGTGTAGTCCATTTGTCGATGAGATTAATGATTAAAATTTCATCAGAGGATTAAAATTAAAAGACAGGAGGCCTTCATATAAAAAGTCGCACAGACCATAACAATAAGATCATTAAGTTTATTTTCTAAAAAATTACTGACAAAGGTTCAATCCACGATGAAAAAAAATCAGGAGTGCCCCACTGCGATGCGATTTAGAAGTAGAGTGCGTCAAACTTAGAGTATGGAATGCAGGGGGGTGGATTCAAATATCCATAATTACTGAAAAATTAATTGAGTTAGGACATTAACAAAGTCACTCATCGATTTGAAACGAAGTTCCATCTAATCGAGCCTCTTTCGAGAGGAAGATAGGCCAAAAATTTATTTTTGGAGAATTGCCAAAAATGCAATATTTTCCATACTATAGTTCAGGTACATATTTGTCGAAAAATATTTTTTCTCTCAGAAGATACTGAAATTAAGTGGAATGGGGTTTTTTGGTACGACAAATCGACTGGTGTAGTCCATTTGTCGATGAGATCAATGATTCAAATTTCATCAGAGGATTAAAATTAAAAGCAAAGAGGCCTTCATATCAAAAGTCGCACAGACCATAATAATGAGATCATTCAGTAAATTTTCTAGAAAAGTACTGACAAAGGTTCAATCTACGATGAAAAAAAATCAGGAGTGCCCCACCGCGATGCGATTTAGAAGTGGAGTGCGTCAAACTTAGAGTATGGAATGAAGGGGGGTGGAGTCAAATATCCATAATTACTGAAAAATTAATTGAGTTAGGACATTAACAAAGTCACTCATTGATTTGAAACAATGTTCCATCTAATCGAGCCTGTTTCGAGAGAAAGATAGGCCAAAAATTTATTTTTGGGGAATTGCCAAAAATGCAATATTTTCCATACTATAGTTCAGGTACATATTTGTCGAAAAATATTTTTTCTCTCAGAAGATACTGAAATTAAGTGGAATGGGGTTTTTTGTTACGACAAATCGACTGGTGTAGTCCATTTGTCGATGAGATCAATGATTCAAATTTCATCAGAGGATTAAAATTAAAAGACAGGAGGACTTCATATAAAAAGTCGCACAGACCATAATAATGAGATCATTAAGTTAATTTTCTAGAAAAGTACTGCGAAAGGTTCAATCTATGATGAAAAAAATCAGGAGTGCCCCACTGCGATGCGATTTAGAAGTAGAGTGCGTCAAACTTAGAGTATGGATTGAAGAGGGGTGGATTCAAATATCCATAATTACTGAAAAATTAATTGAGTTAGGACATTATAAAAGTCACTCATCGATTTGAAACAAACTTCCATCTAATCGAGCCTGTTTCGAGAGGAAGATAGGCCAAAAATTTATTTTTGGAAAATTTCCAAAAATGCAATGTTTTCCATACTATAGTTCAGGTACATATTTGTCGAAAAATATTTTTTCTCTCAGAAGATACTGAAATTAAGTGGAATGGGGTTTTTTGGTACGACAAATCGACTGGTGTAGTCCATTTGTCGATGAGATTAATGATTAAAATTTCATCAGAGGATTAAAATTAAAAGACAGGAGGCCTTCATATAAAAAGTCGCACAGACCATAACAATAAGATCATTAAGTTTATTTTCTAAAAAATTACTGACAAAGGTTCAATCCACGATGAAAAAAAATCAGGAGTGCCCCACTGCGATGCGATTTAGAAGTAGAGTGCGTCAAACTTAGAGTATGGAATGCAGGGGGGTGGATTCAAATATCCATAATTACTGAAAAATTAATTGAGTTAGGACATTAACAAAGTCACTCATCGATTTGAAACGAAGTTCCATCTAATCGAGCCTGTTTCGAGAGGAAGATAGGCCAAAAATTTATTTTTGGAGAATAGCCAAAAATGCAATATTTTCCATACTATAGTTCAGGTACATATTTGTCGAAAAATATTTTTTCTCTCAGAAGATACTGAAATTAAGTGGAATGGGGTTTTTTGGTACGACAAATCGACTGGTGTAGTCCATTTGTCGATGAGATCAATGATTCAAATTTCATCAGAGGATTAAAATTAAAAGCAAAGAGGCCTTCATATCAAAAGTCGCACAGACCATAATAATGAGATCATTCAGTAAATTTTCTAGAAAAGTACTGACAAAGGTTCAATCTACGATGAAAAAAAATCAGGAGTGCCCCACCGCGATGCGATTTAGAAGTGGAGTGCGTCAAACTTAGAGTATGAAATGATGGGGGGTGGAGTCAAATATCCATAATTACTGAAAAATTAATTGAGTTAGGACATTAACAAAGTCACTCATTGATTTGAAACAATGTTCCATCTAATCGAGCCTGTTTCGAGAGAAAGATAGGCCAAAAATTTATTTTTGGGGAATTGCCAAAAATGCAATATTTTCCATACTATAGTTCAGGTACATATTTGTCGAGAAATATTTTTTCTCTCAGAAGATACTGAAATTAAGTGGAATGGGGTTTTTTGTTACGACAAATCGACTGGTGTAGTCCATTTGTCGATGAGATCAATGATTCAAATTTCATCAGAGGATTAAAATTAAAAGACAGGAGTGCCCCACTGCGATGCGATTTAGAAGTAGAGTGCGTCAAACTTAGAGTATGGATTGAAGAGGGGTGGAGTCAAATATCCATAATTACTGAAAAAATAATTGAGTTAGGACATTATAAAAGTCACTCATCGATTTGAAACAAACTTCCATCTAATCGAGCCTGTTTCGAGAGGAAGATAGGCCAAAAATTTATTTTTGGAGAATTTCCAAAAATGCAATATTTTCCATACTATAGTTCAGGTACATATTTGTCGAAAAATATTTTTTCTCTCAGAAGATACTGATATTATGTGGAATGGGGTTTTTTGGTACGACAAATCGACTGGTGTAGTCCATTTGTCGATGAGATCAATGATTCAAATTTCAACAGAGGATTAAAATTAAAAGACAGGAGGCCTTCATATAAAAAGTCGCACAAACCATAATAATGAGATCATTAAGTTAATTTTCTAGAAAAGTACTGACAAAGGTTCAATCTATGATGAAAAAAATCAGGAGTGCCCCACTGTCATGCGATTTAGAAGTAGAGTGCGTCAAACTTAGAGTATGGAATGCAGGGGGGTGGAGTCAAATATCCATAATTACTGAAAAATTAATTGAGTTAGGACATTAACAAAGTCACTCATCGATTTGAAACAAAGTTCCATCTAATCGAGCCTGTTTCGAGAGGAAGATAGGCCAAAAATTTAATTTTGGAGAATTGATAAAAATGCAATATTTTCCTTACTATAGTTCAGGTACATATATGGAATGAAGGGAGGTGGAGTCAAATATTCATAATTACTGAAAAATTAATTGAGTTAGGACATTAACAAAGTCACTCATTGATTTGAAACAAGGTTCCATCTAATCGAGCCTGTTTCGAGAGAAAGATAGGCCAAAAATTTATTTTTGGGGAATTGCCAAAAATGCAATATTTTCCATAGTTCAGAAAAGTACTGACAAAGGTTCAATCTATGATGAAAAAAATCAGGAGTGCCCCACTGCGATGCGATTTAGAAGTAGAGTGCGTCAAGCTTAGAGTATGGATTGAAGAGGGGTGGAGTCAAATATCCATAATTACTGAAAAATTAATTGAGTTAGGACATTATAAAAGTCACTCATCGATTTGAAACAAAGTTCCATCTAATCGAGCCTGTTTCGAGAGGAAGATAGGCCAAAAATTTATTCTTGGAGAATTGCCAAAAATGCAATATTTTCCATACTTATAGTTCAGGTACATATTTGTCGAAAAATATTTTTTCTCTCAGAAGATACTGATATTATGTGGAATGGGGTTTTTTGGTACGACAAATCGACTGGTGTAGTCCATTTGTCGATGAGGTCAATGATTCAAATTTCAACAGAGGATTAAAATTAAAAGACAGGAGGCCTTCATATAAAAAGTCGCACAGACCATAATAATGAGATCATTAAGTTAATTTTCTAGAAAAGTACTGACAAAGGTTCAATCTATGATGAAGAAAAACAGGAGTGCCCCACTGCGATGCGATTTAGAAGTAGAGTGCGTCGAACTAAGAGTATGGAATGAAGGCGGGTGGAGTCAAATATCCATAATTACTGAAAAATTAATTGAGTTAGGACATTATAGAAGTCACTCATCGATTTGAAACAAAGTTCCATCCAATCGAGCCTGTTTCGAGAGGTAGATAGGCCAAAAATTTATTTTTGGAGAATTGCCAAAAATGCAGGTACATATTGATTTGAAATTCTGTATATACGTTTAGTTTGCATGACAATCCATGATTAGGCATGTGACGTCATTCTAAATTCAACATGGCGTATCACCGGTCTATTTAAAAGGGTCGTTAAACCAAGTCTATCGTTAAAATTTGCATCATTTTTATAATGCCGTTTTTATGGGTCTTAAGAGTTAATAAAATTTTTGTAGGTACATCCAAACTGGCCGAATCAGATGTTTGGGTTAAGAAAGGGTTTCCCCGAAGGGCTGATGGTTGTAATAATATGTATTCTTTCTAATAATATTACAAGCAACATGAACTATATAAGTAAAACTAATGATCTAACTATTTTTACGAGTGTAATTCGATAGAATATTTCTCGATTAGATTTATATTATTTAAACAACATTACATTACCCTTTTTGGTTCATTTTCAATCACTTATTTTTGGATTAAATTTGAAGAATCGTTTTCAAACCGCGACATTTTTATGATATTTTAAATTAAAATTATGATAAAGCAACATATTTGTCGAAAAATATTTTTTCTCTCAGAAGATACTGATATTATGTGGAATGGGGTTTTTTGGTACGACAAATCAACTGGTGTAGTCCATTTGTCGATGAGATCAATGATTCAAATTTCAACAGAGGATTAAAATTAAAAGACAGGAGGCCTTCATATAAAAAGTCGCACAGACCATTATAATGAGATCATTAAGGTAATTTTCTAGAAAAGTACTGACAAAGGTTCAATCTATGATGAAAAAAATCAGGAGTGCCCCACTGCGATGCGATTTAGAAGTAGAGTGCGTCAAACTTAGAGTATGGAATGCAGGGGGTGGAGTCAAATATCCATAATTACTGAAAAATTAATTGAGTTAGGACATTAACAAAGTCACTCATCGATTTGAATTAAAGTTCCATCTAATCGAGCCTGTTTCGAGAGGAAGATAGGCCAAAAATTTATTTTCGGAGAATTGCCAAAAATGCAATATTTTCCTTACTATAGTTCAGGTACATATTTGTCGAAAAATATTTTTTCTCTCAGAAGATACTGAAATTATGTGGAATGGGGTTCTTTGGTACGACAAATCGACTGGTGTAGTCCATTTGTCGATGAGATCAATGATTCAAATTTAATCAGAGGATTAAAATTAAAAGAAAAGATGCCTTCATATAAAAAGTCGCACAGACAATAATAATGAGATCATTAAGTTTATTTTCTAGAAAAGTACTGACAAAGGTTCAATCTACGATGAAAAAAAATCAGGAGTGCCCCACCGCTAGGCGATTTAGAAGTAGAGTGCGTCAAACTAAGAATATGGAATGAAGGCGGGTGGAGTCAAATATCCATAATTACTAAAAAATTAATTGAGTTAGGACATTAACAAAGTCACTCATTGATTTGAAACAATGTTCCATCTGATCGAGCCTGTTTCGAGAGGAAGATAGGCCAAAAATTTATTTTTGGAGAATTGCCAAAAATGCAATATTTTAGTTCAGGTACATATTTGTCGAAAAATATTTTTTCTCTCAGAAGATACTGAAATTATGTGGAATGGGGTTCTTTGGTACGACAAATCGACTGGTGTAATCCATTTGTCGATGAGATCAATGATTCAAATTTCATCAGAGGATTAAAATTAAAAGACAGGAGGCCTTCATATAAAAAGTCGCACAGGCCATAATAATGAGATCATTAAGTTTATTTGCTAGAAAAGTACTGACAAAGGTTCAATCTACGATGGAAAAAAATCAAGAGTGCCCCACCGCGATGCGATTTAGAAGTAGAGTGCGTCAAACTTAGAGTATGGAATGAAGGGGGGTGGAGTCAAATATCCATAATTACTGAAAAATTAATTGAGTTAGGACATTAACAAAGGCACTCATCGATTTGAAACAAAGTTCCATCTAATCGAGCCTGTTTCGAGAGGAAGATAGGCTAAAAATTTATTTTTGGAGAATTGCCAAAAATGCAATATTTTCCATACTATAGTTCAGGTAAATATGTGTCGAAAAATATCTTTTCTCTCAGAAGATACTGAAATTATGTGGGATGGGGTTCTTTGGTACGACAAATCGACTGGTGTGGTCCATTTGTCGATGAGATTAATGATTAAAATTTCATCAGAGGATTAAAATTTAAAGCAAAGAGGCCTTCATATCAAAAGTCGCACAGACCATAATAATGAGATCATCAAGTTTATTTTCTAGAAAAGTACTGACAAAGGTTCAATCTACGATGGAAAAAAATCAGAAGTGCCCCACCGCGATGCGATTTAGAAGTAGAGTGCGTCAAACTTAGAGTATGGAATGCAGGGGGGTGGAGTCAAATATCCATAATTACTGAAAAATTAATTGAGTTAGGACATTAACAAAGTCACTCATCGATTTGAAACAAAGTTCCATCTAATCGAGCCTGTTTCGAGAGGAAGATAGGCCAAAAATTTATTTTTGGAGAATTGATAAAAATGCAATATTTTCCTTACTATAGTTCAGGTACATATTTGTCGAAAAATATTTTTTCTCTCAGAAGATACTGAAATTATGTGGAATGGGGTTCTTTGGTACCACAAATCGACTGGTGTAATCCATTTGTCGATGAGATCAATGATTCAAATTTCATCAGAGGATTAAAATTAAAAGACAGGAGGCCTTCATATAAAAAGTCGCACAGGCCATAATAATGAGATCATTAAGTTTATTTGCTAGAAAAGTACTGACAAAGGTTCAATCTACGATGGAAAAAAATCAAGAGTGCCCCACCGCGATGCGATCTAGAAGTAGAGTGCGTCAAACTTAGAGTATGGAATGAAGGGGGGTGGAGTCAAATATTCATAATTACTGAAAAATTAATTGAGTTAGGACATTAACAAAGTCACTCATCGATTTGAAACAAAGTTCCATCTAATCGAACCTGTTTCGAGAGGTAGATAGGCCAAAAATTTATTTTTGGAGAATTGCCAAAAATGCAATATTTTCCTTACTATAGTTCAGGTACATATTTGTCGAAAAATATTTTTTCTCTCAGAAGATACTTAAATTATGTGGAATGGGGTTCTTTGGTACGAAAAATCGACTGGTGTAATCCATTTGTCGATGAGATCAATGATTCAAATTTCATCAGAGGATTAAAATTAAAAGACAGGAGGCCTTCATATAAAAAGTCGCACAGACCATAATAATGAGATCATTAAGTTAATTTTCTAGAGAAGTACTGACAAAGGTTCAATCTATGATGAAAAAAATCAGGAGTGCCCCACTGCGATGCGATTTAGAAGTAGAGTGCGTCAAACTTAGAGTATGGAATGCAGGGGGTGGAGTCAAATATCCATAATTACTGAAAAATTAATTGAGTTAGGACATTAACAAAGTCACTCATCGATTTGAAACAAAGTTCCATCTAATCGAGCCTGTTTCGAGAGGAAGATAGGCCAAAAATTTATTTTTGGAGAATTGCCAAAAATGCAATATTTTCCTTACTTTAGTTCAGGTACATATTTGTCGAAAAATATTTTTTCTCTCAGAAGATACTGAAATTATGTGGAATGGGGTTCTTTGGTACGACAAATCGACTGGTGTAGTCCATTTGTCGATGAGATCAATGATTCAAATTTAATCAGAGGATTAAAATTAAAAGAAAAGATGCCTTCATATAAAAAGTCGCACAGAACATAACAATAAGATCGTTAAGTTTATTTTCTAAAAAATTACTGACAAAGGTTCAATCGACGATGAAAAAAAATCAGGAGTGCCCCACCGCGATGCGATTTAGAAGTAGAGTGCGTCAAACTTAGAGTATGGAATGAGGGGGGTGGAGTCAAATATCCATAATTACTGAAAAATTAATTGAGTTAGGACATTAACAAAGTCACTCATCGATTTGAAACAAAGTTCCATCTAATCGAGCCTGTTTCAAGAGGAAGATAGGCCAAAAATTTATTTTTGGAGAATTGCCAAAAATGCAATATTTTCCTTACTATAGTTCAGGTACATATTTGTCGAAAAATATTTTTTCTCTCAGAAGATACTGAAATTATGTGGAATGGGGTTCTTTGGTACGACAAATCGACTGGTGTAATCCATTTGTCGATGAGATCAATGATTCAAATTTCATCAGACGATTAAAATTAAAAGACAGGAGGCCTTCATATAAAAAGTCGCACAGGCCATAATAATGAGATCATTAAGTTTATTTGCTAGAAAAGTACTGACAAAGGTTCAATCTACGATGGAAAAAAATCAAGAGTGCCCCACCGCGATGCGATTTAGAAGTAGAGTGCGTCAAACTTAGAGTATGGAATGAAGGGGGGTGGAGTCAAATATCCATAATTACTGAAAAATTAATTGAGTTAGGACATTAACAAAGGCACTCATCGATTTGAAACAAAGTTCCATCTAATCGAGCCTGTTTCGAGAGGAAGATAGGCTAAAAATTTATTTTTGGAGAATTGCCAAAAATGCAATATTTTCCATACTATAGTTCAGGTAAATATGTGTCGAAAAATATCTTTTCTCTCAGAAGATACTGAAATTATGTGGGATGGGGTTCTTTGGTACGACAAATCGACTGGTGTGGTCCATTTGTCGATGAAATTAATGATTAAAATTTCATCAGAGGATTAAAATTTAAAGCAAAGAGGCCTTCATATCAAAAGTCGCACAGACCATAATAATGAGATCATCAAGTTTATTTTCTAGAAAAGTACTGACAAAGGTTCAATCTACGATGGAAAAAAATCAGAAGTGCCCCACCGCGATGCGATTTAGAAGTAGAGTGCGTCAAACTTAGAGAATGGAATGAAGGGGGTGGAGTCAAATACCCATAATTACTGAAAAATTAATTGAGTTAGGAGATTAACAAAGTCACTCATCGATTAAGAACAAAGTTCCATTTAATCGAGCCTGTTTCGAGGGAAAGATAGGCCAAAAATTTATTTTTGGAGAATTGTCAAAAATGGAATATTTTCCATACTATAGTTCAGGTACATATTTGTCGAAAAATATTTTTTCTCTCAGAAGATACTGAAATTATGTGGAATGGGGTTCTTTGGTACGACAAATCGACTGGTGTAGTCCATTTGTCGATGAGATCAATGATTCAAATTTAATCAGAGGATTAAAATTAAAAGAAAAGATGCCTTCATATAAAAAGTCGCACAGACAATAATAATGAGATCATTAAGTTTATTTTCTAGAAAAGTACTGACAAAGGTTCAATCTACGATGAAAAAAAATCAGGAGTGCCCCACCGCTATGCGATTTAGAAGTAGAGTGCGTCAAACTAAGAGTATGGAATGAAGGCGGGTGGAGTCAAATATCCATAATTACTGAAAAATTAATTGAGTTAGGACATTAACAAAGTCACTCATTGATTTGAAACAATGTTCCATCTGATCGAGCCTGTTTCGAGAGAAAGATAGGCCAAAAATATATTTTTGGAGAATTGCCAGAAATGCAATATTTTCCATACTATAGTTCAGGTACATATTTGTCGAAAAATATTTTTTCTCTCAGAAGATACTGAAATTAAGTGGAATGGGGTTTTTTGTTACGACAAATCGACTGGTGTAGTCCATTTGTCGATGAGATCAATGATCCAAATTTCATCCGAGGATTAAAACTAAAAGACAGGAGGCCTTCATATAAAAAGTCGCACAGACCATAATAATGAGATCATTAAGTTAATTTTCTAGAAATGTACTGACGAAGGTTCAATCTATGATGGAAAAAATCAGGAGTGCCCTACTGCGATGCGATTTAGAAGTAGAGTGCGTCAAACTTAGAGTATGGATTGAAGAGGGGTGGAGTCAAATATCCATAATTACTGAAAAATTAATTGAGTTAGGACATTATAAAAGTCACTCATCGATTTGAAACAAAGTTCCATCTAATCGAGCCTGTTTCGAGAGGAAGATAGGCCAAAAATTTATTTTTGGAGAATTGCCAAAAATGCAATATTTTCCATAATATAGTTCAGGTACATATTTGTCGAAAAATATTTTTTCTCTCAGAAGATACTGAAATTATGTGGAATGGGGTTTTTTGGTACGACAAATCGACTGGTGTAGTCCATTTGTCGATGAGATCAATGATTCAAATTTCATCAGAGGATTAAAATTTAAAGACAGGAGGCCTTCATATAAAAAGTCGCACAGACCATAATAATGAGATCATTGAGTTAATTTTCTAGAAAAGTACTGACAAAGGTTCAATCTATGATGAAAAAAATCAGGAGTGCCCCACTGCGATGCGATTTAGAAGTAGAGTGCGTCAAACTTAGAGTATGGAATGCAGGGGGGTGGATTCAAATATCCATAATTACTGAAAAATTAATTGAGTTAGGACATTAACAAAGTCACTCATCGATTTGAAACAAAGTTCCATCTAATCGAGCCTGTTTCGAGAGGAAGATAGGCCAAAAATTTATTTTTGGAGAATTGCCAAAAATGCAATATTTTCCATACTATAGTACATATTTGTCGAAAAATATTTTTTCTCTCAGAAGATACTTAAATTATGTGGAATGGGGTTCTTTGGTACGAAAAATCGACTGGTGTAATCCATTTGTCGATGAGATCAATGATTCAAATTTCATCAGAGGATTAAAATTAAAAGACAGGAGGCCTTCATATAAAAAGTCGCACAGACCATAATAATGAGATCATTGAGTTAATTTTCTAGAAAAGTACTGACAAAGGTTCAATCTATGATGAAAAAAATCAGGAGTGCCCCACTGCGATGCGATTTAGAAGTAGAGTGCGTCAAACTTAGAGTATGGAATGCAGGGGGGTGGATTCAAATATCCATAATTACTGAAAAATTAATTGAGTTAGGACATTAACAAAGTCACTCATCGATTTGAAACAAAGTTCCATCTAATCGAGCCTGTTTCTAGAGGAAGATAGGCCAAAAATTCATTTTTGGAAAATTGCCAAAAATGCAATATTTTCCTTACTATAGTTCAGGTACATATTTGTCGAAAAATATTTTTTCTCTCAGAAGATACTGAAATTATGTGGAATGGGGTTCTTTGGTACGACAAATCGACTGGTGTAATCCATTTGTCGATGAGATCAATGATTCAAATTTCATCAGAGGATTAAAATTAAAAGACAGGAGGCCTTCATATAAAAAGTCGCACAGGCCATAATAATGAGATCATTGAGTTTATTTGCTAGAAAAGTACTGACAATGGTTCAATCTACGATGGAAAAAAATCAAGAGTGCCCCACCATAATGCGATTTAGAAGTAGAGTGCGTCAAACTTAGAGTATGGAATGAAGGGGGGTGGAGTCAAATATCCATAATTACTGAAAAATTAATTGAGTTAGGACATTAACAAAGTCACTCATCGATTTGAAACAAAGTTCCATCTAATCGAGCCTGTTTCGAGAGAAAGATAGGCTGAAAATTTATTTTTGGAGAATTGCCAAAAATGCAATATTTTCCATACTATAGTTCAGGTAAATATTTGTCGAAAAATATTTATTCTCTCAGAAGATACTGAAATTATGTGGGATGGGGTTCTTTGGTACGACAAATCGACTGGTGTGGTCCATTTGTCGATGAGATTAATGATTAAAATTTCATCAGAGGATTAAAATTTAAATCAAAGAGGCCTTCATATCAAAAGTCGCACAGACCATAATAATGAGATCATCAAGTTTATTTTCTAGAAAAGTACTGACAAAGGTTCAATCTACGATGGAAAAAAATCAGAAGTGCCCCACCGCGATGCGATTTAGAAGTAGAGTGCGTCAAACTTAGAGAATGGAATGAAGGGGGTGGAGTCAAATATCCATAATTACTGAAAAATTAATTGAGTTAGGAGATTAACAAAGTCACTCATCGATTTGGAACAAAGTTCCATTTAATCGAGCCTGTTTCGAGGGGAAGATAGGCCAAAAATTTATTTTTGGAGAATTGCCAAAAATGCAATATTTTCCATACTATAGTTCAGGTACATATTTGTCGAAAAATATTTTTTCTCTCAGAAGATACTGAAATTATGTGGAATGGGGTTCTTTGGTACGACAAATCGACTGGTGTTGTCCATTTGTCGATGAGATCAATGATTCAAATTTAATCAGAGGATTAAAATTAAAAGAAAAGATGCCTTCATATAAAAAGTCGCACAGACAATAATAATGAGATCATTGAGTTTATTTTCTAGAAAAGTACTGACAAAGGTTCAATCTACGATGGAAAAAAATTAAGAGTGCCCCACCGCGATGCGATTTAGAAGTAGAGTGCGTCAAACTAAGAGTATGGAATGAAGGCGGGTGGAGTCAAATATCCATAATTACTGAAAAATTAATTGAGTTAGGACATTAACAAAGTCACTCATTGATTTGAAACAATGTTCCATCTGATCGAGCCTGTTTCGAGAGGAAGATAGGCCAAAAATTTATTTTTGGAGAATTGCCAAAAATGCAATATTTTCCTTACTATAGTTCAGGTATATATTTGTCGAAAAATATTTTTTCTCTCAGAAGATACTGAAATTATGTGGAATGGGGTTCTTTGGTACGACAAATCGACTGGTGTAGTCCATTTGTCGATGAGATCAATGATTCAAATTTAATCAGAGGATTAAAATTAAAAGAAAAGATGCCTTCATATAAAAAGTCGCACAGACAATAATAATGAGATCATTAAGTTTATTTTCTAGAAAAGTACTGACAAAGGTTCAATCTACGATGAAAATAAATCAGGAGTGCCCCACCGCTATGCGATTTAGAAGTAGAGTGCGTCAAACTAAGAGTATGGAATGAAGGCGGGTGGAGTCAAATATCCATAATTACTGAAAAATTAATTGAGTTAGGACATTAACAAAGTCACTCATTGGTTTGAAACAATGTTCCATCTGATCGAGCCTGTTTCGAGAGAAAGATAGGCCAAAAATTTATTTTTGGAGAATTGCCAAAAATGCAATATTTTCCATACTATAGTTCAGGTACATATTTGTCGAAAAATATTTTTTCTCTCAGAAGATACTGAAATTAAGTGGAATGGGGTTTTCTGTTACGACAAATCGACTGGTGTAGTCCATTTGTCGATGAGATCAATGATCCAAATTTCATCCGAGGATTAAAATTAAAAGACAGGAGGCCTTCATATAAAAAGTCGCATAGACCATAATAATGAGATCATTTAGTTAATTTTCTAGAAAAGTACTGACGAAGGTTCAATCTATGATGAAAAAAATCAGGAGTGCCCTACTGCGATGCGATTTAGAAGTAGAGTGCGTCAAACTTAGAGTATGATTTGAAGAGGGGTGGAGTCAAATATCCATAATTACTGAAAAATTAATTGAGTTAGGACATTATAAAAGTCACTCATCGATTTGAAACAAAGTTCCATCTAATCGAGCCTGTTTCGAGAGGAAGATAGGCCAAAAATTTATTTTTGGAGAATTGCCAAAAATGCAATATTTTCCATACTATAGTTCAGGTACATATTTGTCGGAAAATATTTTCTCTCTCAGAAGATACTGAAATTATGTGGAATGGGGTTTTTGGTACGACAAATCGACTGGTGTAGTCCATTTGTCGATGAGATCAATAATTCAAATTTCATCAGAGGATTGAAATTTAAAGACAGGAGGCCTTCATATAAAAAGTCGCACAGACCATAATAATGAGATCATTGAGTTAATTTTCTAGAAAAGTACTGACAAAGGTTCAATCTACGATGAAAAAATATCAGGAGTGCCCCACCGCGATGCGATTTAGAAGTAGAGTGCGTCAAACTTAGAGTATGGAATGAGGGGGGTTGGAGTCAAATATCCATAATTACTGAAAAATTAATTGAGTTAGGACATTAACAAAGTCACTCATTGGTTTGAAACAATGTTCCATCTGATCGAGCCTGTTTCGAGAGAAAGATAGGCCAAAAATTTATTTTTGGAGAATTGCCAAAAATGCAATATTTTCCATACTATAGTCCAGGTACATATTTGTCGAAAAATATTTTTTCTCTCAGAAGATACTGAAATTAAGTGGAATGGGGTTTTTTGGTACGACAAATCGACTGGTGTAGTCCATTTGTCGATGAGATCAATGATTCAAATTTCATCAGAGGATTAAAATTAAAAGACAGGAGGCCTTCATATAAAAAGTCGCACAGACCATAATAATGAGATCATTAAGTCAATTTTCTAGAAAAGTACTGACAAAGGTTCAATCTATGATGAAAGAAATCAGGAGTGACCCACTGCGATGCGATTTAGAAGTAGAGTGCGTCAAACTTAGAGTATGGATTGAAGAGGGGTGGAGTCAAATATCCATAATTACTGAAAAATTAATTGAGTTAGGACATTATAAAAGTCACTCATCGATTTGGAACAAAGTTCCATCTAATCGAGCCTGTTTCAAGAGGAAGATAGGCCAAAAATTTATTTTTGGAGGATTGCCAAAAATGCAATATTTTCCTTGCTATAGTTCAGGTACATATTTGTCGAAAAATATTTTTTCTCTCAGAAGATACTGAAATTATGTGGAATGGGGTTCTTTGGTACGAAAAATCGACTGGTGTATTCCATTTGTCGATGAGATCAATGATTCAAATTTCATCAGAGGATTAAAATTAAAAGACAGAAGGCCTTCATATAAAAAGTCGCACAGACCATAATAATGAGATCATTAAGTTAATTTTCTAGAAAAGTACTGACAAAGGTTCAATCTATGATGAAAAAAATCAGGAGTGCCCCACTGCGATGCGATTTAGAAGTAGAGTGCGTCAAACTTAGAGTATGGAATGCAGGGGGGTGGAGTCAAATATCCATAATTACTGAAAAATTAATTGAGTTAGGACATTAACAAAGTCACTCATCGATTTGAAACAAAGTTCCATCTAATCGCGCCTGTTTCGAGAGGAAGATAGGCCAAAAATTTATTTTTGGAGAATTGCCAAAAATGCAATATTTTCCACAGGTACATATTTGTCGAAAAATATTTTTTCTCTCAGAAGATACTGAAATTATGTGGAATGGGGTTCTTTGGTACGACAAATCGACTGGTGTAGTCCATTTGTCGATGAGATCAATGATTTAAATTTCATCAGAGGATTAAAATTAAAAGAAAGGAGGCCTTCATATAAAAAGTCGCAAAGGCCATAATAATGAGATCATTAAGTTTATTTTCTAGAAAAGTACTGACAAAGGTTCAATCTACGATGAAAAAAAATCAAGAGTGCCCCACCGCGATGCGATTTAGAAGTAGAGTGCGTCAAACTAAGAGTATGGAATGAAGGGGGGTGGAGTCAAATATCCATAATTACTGAAAAATTAATTGAGTTAGGACATTAACAAAGTCACTCATCGATTTGAAACAAAGTTCCATCTAATCGAGCCTGTTTCGAGAGAAAGATAGGCCAAAAATTTATTTTTGGAGAATTGCCAAAAATGCAATATTTTCCATACTATAGTTCAGGTACATATTTGTCGAAAAATATTTTTTCTCTCAGAAGATACTGAAATTATGTGGAATGGGGTTCTTTGTTACGACAAATCGACTGGTGTAGTCCATTTGTCGATGAGATCAATGATTTAAATTTCATCAGAGGATTAAAATTAAAAGAAAGGAGGCCTTCATATAAAAAGTCGCACAGGCCATAATAATGAGATCATTAAGTTTATTTTCTAGAAAAGTACTGACAAAGGTTCAATCTACGATGAAAAAAAATCAGGAGTGCCCCACCGCGATGCCATTTAGAAGTGGAGTGCGTCAAACTTAGAGTATGGAATGAAGGGGGGTGGAGTCAAATATCCATAATTACTGAAAAATTAATTGAGTTAGGACATTAACAAAGTCACTCAATGATTTGAAACAATGTTCCATCTGATCGAGCCTGTTTCGAGAGAAAGATAGGCCAAAAATTTATTTTTGGAGAATTGCCAAAAATGCAATATTTCCCATACAGGTACATATTTGTCGAAAAATATTTTTTCTCTCAGAAGATACTGAAATTAAGTGGAATGGGGTTTTTTGTTACGACAAATCGACTGGTGTAGTCCATTTGTCGATGAGATCAATGATCCAAATTTCATCCAAGGATTAAAATTAAAAGACAGGAGGCCTTCATATAAAAAGTCGCACAGACCATAATAATGAGATCATTAAGTTAATTTTCTAGAAAAGTACTGACGAAGGTTCAATCTATGATGAAAAAAATCAGGAGTGCCCTACTGCGATGCGATTTAGAAGTAGAGTGCGTCAAACTTAGAGTATGGATTGAAGAGGGGTGGAGTCAAATATCCATAATTAATGAAAAATTAATTGAGTTAGGACATTATAAAAGTCACTCATCGATTTGAAACAAAGTTCCATCTAATCGAGCCTGTTTCGAGAGGAAGATAGGCCAAAAATTTATTTTTGGAGAATTGCCAAAAATGCAATATTTTCCATACTATAGTTCAGGTACATATTTGTCGAAAAATATTTTTTCTCTCAGAAGATACTGAAATTATGTGGAATGGGGTTTTTTGGTACGACAAATCGACTGGTGTAGTCCATTTGTCGATGAGATCAATGATTCAAATTTCATCAGAGGATTAAAATTAAAAGACAGGAGGCCTTCATATAAAAAGTCGCACAGACCATAATAATGAGATCATTGAGTTAATTTTCTAGAAAAGTACTGACAAAGGTTCAATCTACGATGAAAAAATATCAGGAGTGCCCCACCGCGATGCGATTTAGAAGTAGAGTGCGTCAAACTTAGAGTATGGAATGAGGGGGGTTGGAGTCAAATATCCATAATTACTGAAAAATTAATTGAGTTAGGACATTAACAAAGTCACTCATTGGTTTGAAACAATGTTCCATCTGATCGAGCCTGTTTCGAGAGAAAGATAGGCCAAAAATTTATTTTTGGAGAATTGCCAAAAATGCAATATTTTCCATACTATAGTTCAGGTACATATTTGTCGAAAAATATTTTTTCTCTCAGAAGATACTGAAATTAAGTGGAATGGGGTTTTTTGGTACGACAAATCGACTGGTGTAGTCCATTTGTCGATGAGATCAATGATTCAAATTTCATCAGAGGATTAAAATTAAAAGACAGGAGGCCTTCATATAAAAAGTCGCACAGACCATAATAATGAGATCATTAAGTTAATTTTCTAGAAAAGTACTGACAAAGGTTCAATCTATGATGAAAAAAATCAGGAGTGACCCACTGCGATGCGATTTAGAAGTAGAGTGCGTCAAACTTAGAGTATGGATTGAAGAGGGGTGGAGTCAAATATCCATAATTACTGAAAAATTAATTGAGTTAGGACATTATAAAAGTCACTCATCGATTTGAAACAAAGTTCCATCTAATCGAGCCTGTTTCGAGAGGAAGATAGGCCAAAAATTTATTTTTGGAGAATTGCCAAAAATGCAATATTTTCCATACTATAGTTCAGGTACATATTTGTCGAAAAATATTTTTTCTCTCAGAAGAAACTGATATTATGTGGAATGGGGTTGTTTGGTACGACAAATCGACTGGTGTAGTCCATTTGTCGATGAAATCAATGATTCAAATTTCAACAGAGGATTAAAATTAAAAGACAGGAGGCCTTCATATAAAAAGTCGCACAGACCATAATAATGAGATCATTAAGTTAATTTTCTAGAAAAGTACTGACAAAGGTTCAATCTATGATGAAAAAAATCAGGAGTGCCCCACTGCGATGCGATTTAGAAGTAGAGTGCGTCAAACTTAGAGTATGGAATGCAGGGGGGTGGAGTCAAATATCCATAATTACTGAAAAATTAATTGAGTTAGGACATTAACAAAGTCACTCATCGATTTGAAACGAAGTTCCATCTAATCGCGCCTGTTTCGAGAGGAAGATAGGCCAAAAATTTATTTTTGGAGAATTGCCAAAAATGCAATATTTTCCACAGGTACATATTTGTCGAAAAATATTTTTTCTCTCAGAAGATACTGAAATTATGTGGAATGGGGTTCTTTGGTACGACAAATCGACTGGTGTAGTCCATTTGTCGATGAGATCAATGATTTAAAATTCATCAGAGGATTAAAATTAAAAGAAAGGAGGCCTTCATATAAAAAGTCGCAAAGGCCATAATAATGAGATCATTAAGTTTATTTTCTAGAAAAGTACTGACAAAGGTTAAATGTACGATGAAAAAAAATCAAGAGTGCCCCACCGCGATGCGATTTAGAAGTAGAGTGCGTCAAACTAAGAGTATGGAATGAAGGGGGGTGGAGTCAAATATCCATAATTACTGAAAAATTAATTGAGTTAGGACATTAACAAAGTCACTCATCGATTTGAAACAAAGTTCCATCTAATCGAGCCTGTTTCGAGAGAAAGATAGGCCAAAAATTTATTTTTGGAGAATTGCCAAAAATGCAATATTTTCCATACTATAGTTCAGGTACATATTTGTCGAAAAATATTTTTTCTCTCAGAAGATACTGAAATTATGTGGAATGGGGTTCTTTGTTACGACAAATCGACTGGTGTAGTCCATTTGTCGATGAGATCAATGATTTAAATTTCATCAGAGGATTAAAATTAAAAGAAAGGAGGCCTTCATATAAAAAGTCGCACAGGCCATAATAATGAGATCATTAAGTTTATTTTCTAGAAAAGTACTGACAAAGGTTCAATCTACGATGAAAAAAAATCAGGAGTGCCCCACCGCGATGCCATTTAGAAGTGGAGTGCGTCAAACTTAGAGTATGGAATGAAGAGGGGTGGAGTCAAATATCCATAATTAATGAAAAATTAATTGAGTTAGGACATTAACAAAGTCACTCAATGATTTGAAACAATGTTCCATCTGATCGAGCCTGTTTCGAGAGAAAGATAGGCCAAAAATTTATTTTTGGAGAATTGCCAAAAATGCAATATTTCCCATACAGGTACATATTTGTCGAAAAATATTTTTTCTCTCAGAAGATACTGAAATTAAGTGGAATGGGGTTTTTTGTTACGACAAATCGACTGGTGTAGTCCATTTGTCGATGAGATCAATGATCCAAATTTCATCCAAGGATTAAAATTAAAAGACAGGAGGCCTTCATATAAAAAGTCGCACAGACCATAATAATGAGATCATTAAGTTAATTTTCTAGAAAAGTACTGACGAAGGTTCAATCTATGATGAAAAAAATCAGGAGTGCCCTACTGCGATGCGATTTAGAAGTAGAGTGCGTCAAACTTAGAGTATGGATTGAAGAGGGGTGGAGTCAAATATCCATAATTTATGAAAAATTAATTGAGTTAGGACATTATAAAAGTCACTCATCGATTTGAAACGAAGTTCCATCTAATCGAGCCTGTTTCGAGAGGAAGATAGGCCATAAATTTATTTTTGGAGAATTGCCAAAAATGCAATATTTTCCATACTATAGTTCAGGTACATATTTGTCGAAAAATATTTTTTCTCTCAGAAGATACTGAAATTAAGTGGAATGGGGTTTTTTGGTACGACAAATCGACTGGTGTAGTCCATTTGTCGATGAGATTAATGATTAAAATTTCATCAGAGGATTAAAATTAAAAGACAGGAGGCCTTCATATAAAAAGTCGCACAGACCATAACAATAAGATCATTAAGTTTATTTTCTAAAAAATTACTGACAAAGGTTCAATCCACGATGAAAAGAAATCAGGAGTGCTCCACCGCGATGCGATTTAGAAGTAGAGTGCGTCAAACTTAGAGTATGGAATGAGGGGGGTGGAGTCAAATATCCATAATTACTGAAAAATTAATTGAGTTAGGACATTAACAAAGTCACTCATCGATTTGAAACAAAGTTCCATCTAATCGAGCCTGTTTCGAGAGGAAGATAGGCCAAAAATTTATTTTTGGGGAATTGCCAAAAATGCAATATTTTCCATACTATAGTTCAGGTACATATTTGTCGAAAAATATTTTTTCTCTCAGAAGATACTGAAATTAAGTGGAATGGGGTTTTTTGGTACGACAAATCGACTGGTGTAGTCCATTTGTCGATGAGATCAATGATTCAAATTTCATCAGAGGATTAAAATTAAAAGACAGGAGGCCTTCATATAAAAAGTCGCACAGACCATAATAATGAGATCATTAAGTTTATTTGTTAGAAAAGTACTGACAAAGGTTCAATCTACGATGGAAAAAAATCAAGAGTGCCCCACCGCGATGCGATTTAGAAGTAGAGTGCGTCAAACTTAGAGTATGGAATGCAGGGGGGTGGAGTCAAATATCCATAATTACTGAAAAATTAATTGAGTTAGGACATTAACAAAGTCACTCATCGATTTGAAACAAAGTTCCATCTAATCGAGCCTGTTTCGAGAGGAAGATAGGCCAAAAATTTATTTTTGGAGAATTGCCAAAAATGCAATATTTTCCTTGCTATAGTTCAGGTACATATTTGTCGAAAAATATTTTTTCTCTCAGAAGATACTGAAATTATGTGGAATGGGGTTCTTTGGTACGACAAATCGACTGGTGTAATCCATTTTGTCGATGAGATCAATGATTCAAATTTCATCAGAGGATTAAAATTAAAAGACAGGAGACCTTCATATAAAAAGTCGCACAGGCCATAATAATGAGATCATTAAGTTTATTTGTTAGAAAAGTACTGACAAAGGTTCAATCTACGATGGAAAAAAATCAAGAGTGCCCCACCGCGATGCGATTTAGAAGTAGAGTGCGTCAAACTTAGAGTATGGAATGAAGGGGGGTGGAGTCAAATATCCATAATTACTGAAAAATTAACTGAGTTAAGACATTAACAAAGTCACTCATCGATTTGAAACAAAGTTCCATCTAATCGAACCTGTTTCGAGAGGTAGATAGGCCAAAAATTTATTTTTGGAGAATTGCCAAAAATGCAATATTTTCCTTACTATAGTTCAGGTACATATTTGTCGAAAAATATTTTTTCTCTCAGAAGATACTTAAATTATGTGGAATGGGGTTCTTTGGTACGAAAAATCGACTGGTGTAATCCATTTGTCGATGAGATCAATGATTCAAATTTCATCAGAGGATTAAAATTAAAAGACAGGAGGCCTTCATATAAAAAGTCGCACAGACCATAATAATGAGATCATTAAGTTAATTTTCTAGAAAAGTACTGACAAAGGTTCAATCTATGATGAAAAAAATCAGGAGTGCCCCACTGCGATGCGATTTAGAAGTAGAGTGCGTCAAACTTAGAGTATGGAATGCAGGGGGGTGGAGTCAAATATCCATAATTACTGAAAAATTAATTGAGTTAGGACATTAACAAAGTCACTCATCGATTTGAAACGAAGTTCCATCTAATCGAGCCTGTTTCGAGAGGATGATAGGCCAAAAATTTATTTTTGGAGAATTGCCAAAAATGCAATATTTTCCACAGGTACATATTTGTCGAAAAATATTTTTTCTCTCAGAAGATACTGAAATTATGTGGAATAGGGTTCTTTGGTACGACAAATCGACTGGTGTAGTCCATTTGTCGATGAGATCAATGATTTAAATTTCATCAGAGGATTAAAATTAGAAGAAAGGAGGCCTTCATATAAAAAGTCGCAAAGGCCATAATAATGAGATCATTAATTTTATTTTCTAGAAAAGTACTGACAAAGGTTCAATCTACGATGAAAAAAAATCAAGAGTGCCCCACCGCGATGCGATTTAGAAGTAGAGTGCGTCAAACTAAGAGTATGGAATGAAGGGGGGTGGAGTCAAATATCCATAATTACTGAAAAATTAATTGAGTTAGGACATTAACAAAGTCACTCATAGATTTGAAACAAAGTTCCATCTAATCGAGCCTGTTTCGAGAGAAAGATAGGCCAAAAATTTATTTTTGGAGAATTGCCAAAAATGCAATATTTTCCATACTATAGTTCAGGTACATATTTGTCGAAAAATATTTTTTCTCTCAGAAGATACTGAAATTATGTGGAATGGGGTTCTTTGTTACGACAAATCGACTGGTGTAGTCCATTTGTCGATGAGATCAATAATTTAAATTTCATCAGAGGATTAAAATTAAAAGAAAGGAGGCCTTCATATAAAAAGTCGCACAGGCCATAATAATGAGATCATTAAGTTTATTTTCTAGAAAAGTACTGACAAAGGTTCAATCTACGATGAAAAAAAATCAGAAGTGCCCCACCGCGATGCCATTTAGAAGTGGAGTGCGTCAAACTTAGAGTATGGAATGAAGGGGGGTGGAGTCAAATATCCATAATTACTGAAAAATTAATTGAGTTAGGACATTAACAAAGTCACTCATTGATTTGAAACAATGTTCCATCTGATCGAGCCTGTTTCGAGAGAAAGATAGGCCAAAAATTTATTTTTGGAGAATTGCCAAAAATGCAATATTTTCCATACTATAGTTCAGGTACATATTTGTCGAAAAATATTTTTTCTCTCAGAAGATACTCAAATTAAGTGGAATGGGGTTTTTTGTTACGACAAATCGACTGGTGTAGTCCATTTGTCGATGAGATCAATGATCCAAATTTCATCCGAGAATTAAAATTAAAAGACAGGAGGCCTTCATATAAAAAGTCGCACAGACCATAATAATGAGATCATTAAGTTAATTTTCTAGAAAAGTACTGACGAAGTTTCAATCTATGATGAAAAAATCAGGAGTGCCCTACTGCGATGCGATTTAGAAGTAGAGTGCGTCAAACTTAGAGTATGGATTGAAGAGGGGTGGAGTCAAATATCCATAATTACTGAAAAATTAATTGAGTTAGGACATTATAAAAGTCACTCATCGATTTGAAACAAAGTTCCATCTAATCGAGCCTGTTTCGAGAGGAAGATAGGCCAAAAATTTATTTTTGGAGAATTGCCAAAAATGCAATATTTTCCATACTATAGTTCAGGTACATATTTGTCGAAAAATATTTTTTCTCTCAGAAGATACTGAAATTATGTGGAATGGGGTTTTTTGGTACGACAAATCGACTGGTGTAGTCCATTTGTCGATGAGATCAATGATTCAAATTTCATCAGAGGATTAAAATTGAAAGACAGGAGGCCTTCATATAAAAAGTCGCACAGACCATAATAATGAGATCATTGAGTTAATTTTCTAGAAAAGTACTGACAAAGGTTCAATCTTTGATGAAAAAAATCAGGAGTGCCCCACTGCGATGCGATTTAGAAGTAGAGTGCGTCAAACTTAGAGTATGGAATGCAGGGGGGTGGATTCAAATATCCATAATTACTGAAAAATTAATTGAGTTAGGACATTAACAAAGTCACTCATCGATTTGAAACGAAGTTCCATCTAATCGAGCCTGTTTCAAGAGGAATATAGGCCAAAAATTTATTTTTGGAGAATTGCCAAAAATGCAATATTTTCCATACTATAGTTCAGGTACATATTTGTCGAAAAATATTTTTTCTCTCAGAAGATACTGAAATTAAATGGAATGGGGTTTTTTAGTACGACAAATCGACTGGTGTAGTCCATTTGTCGATGAGATTAATGATTAAAATTTCATCAGAGGATTAAAATTAAAAGACAGGAGGCCTTCATATAAAAAGTCGCACAGACCATAACAATAAGATCATTAAGTTTATTTTCTAAAAAATTACTGACAAAGGTTCAATCCACGATAAAAAAAAATCAGGAGTGCCCCACCGCGATGCGATTTAGAAGTAGAGTGCGTCAAACTTAGAGTATGGAATGAGGGGGGGTGGAGTCAAATATCCATAATTACTGAAAAATTAATTGAGTTAGGACATTAACAAAGTCACTCATCGATTTGAAACAAAGTTCCATCTAATCGAGCCTGTTTCGAGAGGAAGATAGGCCAAAAATTTATTTTTGGGGAATTGCCAAAAATGCAATATTTTCCATACTATAGTTCAGGTACATATTTGTCGAAAAATATTTTTTCTCTCAGAAGATACTGAAATTAAGTGGAATGGGGTTTTTTGGTACGACAAATCGACTGGTGTAGTCCATTTGTCGATGAGATCAATGATTCAAATTTCATCAGAGGATTGAAATTAAAAGCAAAGAGGCCTTCATATCAAAAGTCGCACAGACCATAATAATGAGATCATTCAGTAAATTTTCTAGAAAAGTACTGACAAAGGTTCAATCTACTATGAAAAAAAATCAGGAGTGCCCCACCGCGATGCGATTTAGAAGTGGAGTGCGTCAAACTTAGAGAATGGAATGAAGGTGGGTGGAGTCAAATATCCATAATTACTGAAAAATTAATTGAGTTAGGACATTAACAAAGTCACTCATTGATTTGAAACAATGTTCCATCTAATCGAGCCTGTTTCGAGAGAAAGATAGGCCAAAAATTTATTTTTGGGGAATTGCCAAAAATGCAATATTTTCCATACTATAGTTCAGGTACATATTTGTCGAAAAATATTTTTTCTCTCAGAAGATACTCAAATTAAGTGGAATGGGGTTTTTTGTTACGACAAATCGACTGGTGTAGTCCATTTGTCGATGAGATCAATGATCCAAATTTCATCCGAGAATTAAAATTAAAAGACAGGAGGCCTTCATATAAAAAGTCGCACAGACCATAATAATGAGATCATTAAGTTAATTTTCTAGAAAAGTACTGACGAAGTTTCAATCTATGATGAAAAAATCAGGAGTGCCCTACTGCGATGCGATTTAGAAGTAGAGTGCGTCAAACTTAGAGTATGGATTGAAGAGGGGTGGAGTCAAATATCCATAATTACTGAAAAATTAATTGAGTTAGGACATTATAAAAGTCACTCATCGATTTGAAACAAAGTTCCATCTAATCGAGCCTGTTTCGAGAGGAAGATAGGCCAAAAATTTATTTTTGGAGAATTGCCAAAAATGCAATATTTTCCATACTATAGTTCAGGTACATATTTGTCGAAAAATATTTTTTCTCTCAGAAGATACTGAAATTATGTGGAATGGGGTTTTTTGGTACGACAAATCGACTGGTGTAGTCCATTTGTCGATGAGATCAATGATTCAAATTTCATCAGAGGATTAAAATTGAAAGACAGGAGGCCTTCATATAAAAAGTCGCACAGACCATAATAATGAGATCATTAAGTTAATTTTCTAGAAAAGTACTGACAAAGGTTCAATCTATGATGAAAAAAATCAGGAGTGACCCACTGCGATGGGATTTAGAAGTAGAGTGCGTCAAACTTAGAGTATGGATTGAAGAGGGGTGGAGTCAAATATCCATAATTACTGAAAAATTAATTGAGTTAGGACATTATAAAAGTCACTCATCGATTTGAAACAAAGTTCCATCTAATCGAGCCTGTTTCGAGAGGAAGATAGGCCAAAAATTTATTTTTGGGGAATTGCCAAAAATGCAATATTTTCCATACTATAGTTCAGGTACATATTTGTCGAAAAATATTTTTTCTCTCAGAAGATACTGAACTTAAGTGGAATGGGGTTTTTTGGTACGACAAATCGACTGGTGTAGTCCATTTGTCGATGAGATCAATGATTCAAATTTCATCAGAGGATTAAAATTAAAAGACAGGAGGCCTTCATATAAAAAGTCGCACAGACCATAATAATGAGATCATTAAGTTAATTTTCTAGAAAAGTACTGACAAAGGTTCAATCTATGATGAAAAAAATCAGGAGTGACCCACTGCGATGGGATTTAGAAGTAGAGTGCGTCAAACTTAGAGTATGGATTGAAGAGGGGTGGAGTCAAATATCCATAATTACTGAAAAATTAATTGAGTTAGGACATTATAAAAGTCACTCATCGATTTGAAACAAAGTTCCATCTAATCGAGCCTGTTTCGAGAGGAAGATAGGCCAAAAATTTATTTTTGGAGAATTTCCAAAAATGCAATATTTTCCATAATATAGTTCAGGTACATATTTGTCGAAAAATATTATTTCTCTCAGAAGATACTGATATTATGTGGAATGGGGTTTTTTGTTACGACAAATCGACTGGTGTAGTCCATTTGTCGATGAGATCAATGATTCAAATTTCAACAGAGGATTAAAATTAACAGACAGGAGGCCTTCATATAAAAAGTCGCACAGACCATAATAATGAGATCATTAAGTTAATTTTCTAGAAAAGTACTGACAAAGGTTCAATCTATGATTCAAAAAATCAGGAGTGCCCCACTGCCATGCGATTTAGAAGTAGAGTGCGTCAAACTTAGAGTATGGAATGCAAATATCCATAATTACTGAAAAATTAATTGAGTTAGGACATTAACAAAGTCACTCATCGATTTGAAACAAAGTTCCATCTAATCGAGCCTGTTTCGAGAGGAAGATAGGCCAAAAATTTATTTTTGGGGAATTGCCAAAAATGCAATATTTTCCATACTATAGTTCAGGTACATATTTGTCGAAAAATATTTTTTCTCTCAGAAGATACTGAAATTAAGTGGAATGGGATTTTTTGGTACGACAAATCGACTGGTGTAGTCCATTTGTCGATGAGATCAATGATTCAAATTTCATCAGAGGATTAAAATTAAAAGCAAAGAGGCCTTCATATCAAAAGTCGCACAGACCATAATAATGAGATCATTCAGTAAATTTTCTAGAAAAGTACTGACAAAGGTTCAATCTACGATGAAAAAAAATCAGGAGTGCCCCACCGCGATGCGATTTAGAAGTGGAGTGCGTCAAACTTAGAGTATGGAATGAAGGGGGGTGGAGTCAAATATCCATAATTACTGAAAAATTAATTGAGTTAGGACATTAACAAAGTCACTCATTGATTTGAAACAATGTTCCATCTAATCGAGCCTGTTTCGAGAGAAAGATAGGAGAAAAATTTATTTTTGGGGAATTGCCAAAAATGCAATATTTTCCATACTTATAGTTCAGGTACATATTTGTCGAAAGATATTTTTTCTCTCAGAAGATACTGATATTATGTGGAATGGGGTTTTTTGGTACGACAAATCGACTGGCGTAGTCCATTTGTCGATGAGATCAATGATTCAAATTTCAACAGAGGATTAAAATTAAAAGACAGGAGGCCTTCATATAAAAAGTCGCACAGACCATAATAATGAGATCATTAAGTTAATTTTCTAGAAAAGTACTGACAAAGGTTCAATCTATGATGAAAAAAATCAAGAGTGCCCCACTGCCATGCGATTTAGAAGTAGAGTGCGTCAAACTTAGAGTATGGAATGCAGGGGGGTGGAGTCAAATATCCATAATTACTGAAAAATTAATTGAGTTAGGACATTAACAAAGTCACTCATCGATTTGAAACAAAGTTCCATCTAATCGAGCCTGTTTCGAGAGGAAGATAGGCCAAAAATTTATTTTTGGAGAATTGATAATAATGCAATATTTTCCTTACTATAGTTCAGGTACATATTTGTCGAAAAATATTTTTTCTCTCAGAAGATACTGAAATTATGTGGAATGGGGTTCTTTGGTACGACAAATCGACTGGTGTAATCCATTTGTCGATGAGATCAATGATTCAAATTTCATCAGAGGATTAAAATTAAAAGACAGGAGGCCTTCATATAAAAAGTCGCACAGACCATAATAATGAGATCATTAAGTTAATTTTCTAGAAAAGTACTGACAAAGGTTCAATCTATGATGAAAAAAATCAGGAGTGCCCCACTGCCATGCGATTTAGAAGTAGAGTGCGTCAAACTTAGAGTATGGAATGCAGGGGGGTGGAGTCAAATATCCATAATTACTGAAAAATTAATTGAGTTAGGACATTAACAAAGTCACTCATCGATTTGAAACGAAGTTCCATCTAATCGAGCCTGTTTCGAGAGGAAGATAGGCCAAAAATTTATTTTTGAAGAATTGCCAAAAATGCAATATTTTCCTTACTATAGTTCAGGTACATATTTGTCGAAAAATATTTTTTCTCTCAGAAGATACTGAAATTATGTGGAATGGGGTTCTTTGGTACGACAAATCGACTGGTGTTATCCATTTGTCGATGATTCAAATTTCATCAGAGGATTAAAATTAAAAGACAGGAGGCCTTCATATAAAAAGTCGCACAGGCCATAATAATGAGATCATTAAGTTTATTTGCTAGAAAAGTACTGACAAAGGTTCAATCTACGATGGAAAAAAATCAAGAGTGCCCCACCGCGATGCGATTTAGAAGTAGAGTGCGTCAAACTTAGAGTATGGAATGAAGGGGGGTGGAGTCAAATATCCATAATTACTGAAAAATTAATTGAGTTAGGACATTAACAAAGTCACTCATTGATTTGAAACAATGTTCCATCTGATCGAGCCTGTTTCGAGAGGAAGATAGGCCAAAAATTTATTTTTGGAGAATTGCCAAAAATGCAATATTTTCCTTACTATAGTTCAGGTACATATTTGTCGAAAAATATTTTTTCTCTCAGAAGATACTGAAATTATGTGGAATGGGGTTCTTTGGTACGACAAATCGACTGGTGTTATCCATTTGTCGATGAGATCAATGATTCAAATTTCATCAGGGGATTAAAATTAAAAGACAGGAGGCCTTCATATAAAAAGTCGCACAGGCCATAATAATGAGATCATTAAGTTTATTTGCTAGAAAAGTACTGACAAAGGTTCAATCTACGATGGAAAAAAATCAAGAGTGCCCCACCGCGATGCGATTTAGAAGTAGAGTGCGTCAAACTTAGAGTATGGAATGAAGGGGGGTGGAGTCAAATATCCATAATTACTGAAAAATTAATTGAGTTAGGACATTAACAAAGTCACTCATTGATTTGAAACAATGTTCCATCTGATCGAGCCTGTTTCGAGAGGAAGATAGGCCAAAAATTTATTTTTGGAGAATTGCCAAAAATGCAATATTTTCCTTACTATAGTTCAGGTACATATTTGTCGAAAAATATTTTTTCTCTCAGAAGATACTGAAATTATGTGGAATGGGGTTCTTTGGTACGACAAATCGACTGGTGTTATCCATTTGTCGATGAGATCAATGATTCAAATTTCATCAGAGGATTAAAATTAAAAGACAGGAGGCCTTCATATAAAAAGTCGCACAGGCCATAATAATGAGATCATTAAGTTTATTTGCTAGAAAAGTACTGACAAAGGTTCAATCTACGATGGAAAAAAATCAAGAGTGCCCCACCGCGATGCGATTTAGAAGTAGAGTGCGTCAAACTTAGAGAATGGAATGAAGGGGGTGGAGTCAAATATCCATAATTACTGAAAAATTAATTGAGTTAGGACATTAACAAAGTCACTCATCGATTTGAAACAAAGTTCCATCTAATCGAGCCTGTTTCGAGAGGAAGATAGGCTAAAAATTTATTTTTGGAGAATTGCCAAAAATGCAATATTTTCCATACTATAGTTCAGGTAAATATTTGAAGAAAAATATTTTTTCTCTCAGAAGATACTGAAATTATGTGGGATGGGGTTCTTTGGTACGACAAATCGACTGGTGTGGTCCATTTGTCGATGAGATCAATGATTCAAATTTCATCAGAGGATTAAAATTGAAAGACGGGAGGCCTTCATATAAAAAGTCGCACAGACCATAATAATGAGATCATTGAGTTAATTTTCTAGAAAAGTACTGACAAAGGTTCAATCTATGATGAAAAAAATCAGGAGTGCCCCACTGCGATGCGATTTAGAAGTAGAGTGCGTCAAACTTAGAGTATGGAATGCAGGGGGGTGGATTCAAATATCCATAATTACTGAAAAATTAATTGAGTTAGGACATTAACAAAGTCACTCATCGATTTGAAACGAAGTTCCATCTAATCGAGCCTGTTTCAAGAGGAAGATAGGCCAAAAATTTATTTTTGGAGAATTGCCAAAAATGCAATATTTTCCATACTATAGTTCAGGTACATATTTGTCGAAAAATATTTTTTCTCTCAGAAGATACTGAAATTAAGTGGAATGGGGTTTTTTGGTACGACAAATCGACTGGTGTAGTCCATTTGTCGATGAGATTATTGATTAAAATTTCATCAGAGGATTAAAATTAAAAGACAGGAGGCCTTCATATAAAAAGTCGCACAGACCATAACAATAAGATCATCAAGTTTATTTTCTAAAAAATTACTGGCAAAGGTTCAATCCACGATGAAAAAAAATCAGGAGTGCCCCACCGCGATGCGATTTAGAAGTAGAGTGTGTTAAACTTAGAGTATGGAATGAGGGGGGGTGGAGTCAAATATCCATAATTACTGAAAAATTAATTGAGTTAGGACATTAACAAAGTCACTCATCGATTTGAAACAAAGTTCCATCTAATCGAGCCTGTTTCGAGAGGAAGATAGGCCAAAAATTTATTTTTGGGGAATTGCCAAAAATGCAATATTTTCCATACTATAGTTCAGGTACATATTTGTCGAAAAATATTTTTTCTCTCAGAAGATACTGAAATTAAGTGGAATGGGATTTTTTGGTACGACAAATCGACTGGTGTAGTCCATTTGTCGATGAGATCAATGATTCAAATTTCATCAGAGGATTAAAATTAAAAGCAAAGAGGCCTTCATATCAAAAGTCGCACAGACCATAATAATGAGATCATTCAGTAAATTTTCTAGAAAAGTACTGACAAAGGTTCAATCTACGATGAGAAAAAATCAGGAGTGCCCCACCGCGATGCGATTTAGAAGTGGAGTGCGTCAAACTTAGAGTATGGAATGAAGGGGGGTGGAGTCAAATATCCATAATTACTGAAAAATTAATTGAGTTAGGACATTAACAAAGTCACTCATTGATTTGAAACAATGTTCCATCTAATCGAGCCTGTTTCGAGAGAAAGATAGGAGAAAAATTCATTTTTGGGGAATTGCCAAAAATGCAATATTTTCCATACTTATAGTTCAGGTACATATTTGTCGAAAGATATTTTTTCTCTCAGAAGATACTGATATTATGTGGAATGGGGTTTTTTGGTACGACAAATCGACTGGCGTAGTCCATTTGTCGATGAGATCAATGATTCAAATTTTAACAGAGGATTAAAATTAAAAGACAGGAGGCCTTCATATAAAAAGTCGCACAGACCATAATAATGAGATCATTAAGTTAATTTTCTAGAAAAGTACTGACAAAGGTTCAATCTATGATGAAAAAAATCAGGAGTGCCCCACTGCCATGCGATTTAGAAGTAGAGTGCGTCAAACTTAGAGTATGGAATGCAGGGGGGTGGAGTCAAATATCCATAATTACTGAAAAATTAATTGAGTTAGGACATTAACAAAGTCACTCATCGATTTGAAACAAAGTTCCATCTAATCGAGCCTGTTTCGAAAGGAAGATAGGCCAAAAATTTATTTTTGGAGAATTGATAAAAATGCAATATTTTCCTTACTATAGTTCAGGTACATATTTGTCGAAAAATATTTTTTCTCTCAGAAGATACTGAAATTATGTGGAATGGGGTTCTTTGGTACGACAAATCGACTGGTGTAATCCATTTGTCGATGAGATCAATGATTCAAATTTCATCAGAGGATTAAAATTAAAAGACAGGAGGCCTTCATATAAAAAGTCGCACAGACCATAATAATGAGATCATTAAGTTAATTTTCTAGAAAAGTACTGACAAAGGTTCAATCTATGATGAAAAAAATCAGGAGTGCCCCACTGCCATGCGATTTAGAAGTAGAGTGCGTCAAACTTAGAGTATGGAATGCAGGGGGGTGGAGTCAAATATCCATAATTACTGAAAAATTAATTGAGTTAGGACATTAACAAAGTCACTCATCGATTTGAAACGAAGTTCCATCTAATCGAGCCTGTTTCGAGAGGAAGATAGGCCAAAAATTTATTTTTGAAGAATTGCCAAAAATGCAATATTTTCCTTACTATAGTTCAGGTACATATTTGTCGAAAAATATTTTTTCTCTCAGAAGATACTGAAATTATGTGGAATGGGGTTCTTTGGTACGACAAATCGACTGGTGTTATCCATTTGTCGATGATTCAAATTTCATCAGAGGATTAAAATTAAAAGACAGGAGGTCTTCATATAAAAAGTCGCACAGGCCATAATAATGAGATCATTAAGTTTATTTGCTAGAAAAGTACTGACAAAGGTTCAATCTACGATGGAAAAAAATCAAGAGTGCCCCACCGCGATGCGATTTAGAAGTAGAGTGCGTCAAACTTAGAGTATGGAATGAAGGGGGGTGGAGTCAAATATCCATAATTACTGAAAAATTAATTGAGTTAGGACATCAACAAAGTCACTCATTGATTTGAAACAATGTTCCATCTGATCGAGCCTGTTTCGAGAGGAAGATAGGCCAAAAATTTATTTTTGGAGAATTGCCAAAAATGCAATATTTTCCTTACTATAGTTCAGGTACATATTTGTCGAAAAATATTTTTTCTCTCAGAAGATACTGAAATTATGTGGAATGGGGTTCTTTGGTACGACAAATCGACTGGTGTTATCCATTTGTCGATGAGATCAATGATTCAAATTTCATCAGAGGATTAAAATTAAAAGACAGGAGGCCTTCATATAAAAAGTCGCACAGGCCATAATAATGAGATCATTAAGTTTATTTGCTAGAAAAGTACTGACAAAGGTTCAATCTACTATGAAAAAAAATCAGGAGTGCCCCACCGCTATGCGATTTAGAAGTAGAGTGCGTCAAACTAAGAGTATGGAATGAAGGCGGGTGGAGTCAAATATCCATAATTACTGAAAAATTAATTGAGTTAGGACATTAACAAAGTCACTCATTGATTTGAAACAATGTTCCATCTGATCGAGCCTGTTTCGAGAGGAAGATAGGCCAAAAATTTATTTTTGGAGAATTGCCAAAAATGCAATATTTTCCTTACTATAGTTCAGGTACATATTTGTCGAAAAATATTTTTTCTCTCAGAAGATACTGAAATTATGTGGAATGGGGTTCTTTGGTACGACAAATCGACTGGTGTTATCCATTTGTCGATGAGATCAATGATTCAAATTTCATCAGGGGATTAAAATTAAAAGACAGGAGGCCTTCATATAAAAAGTCGCACAGGCCATAATAATGAGATCATTGAGTTTATTTGCTAGAAAAGTACTGACAAAGGTTCAATCTACGATGGAAAAAAATCAAGAGTGCCCCACCGCGATGCGATTTAGGAGTAGAGTGCGTCAAACTTAGAGTATGGAATGAAGGGGGGTGGAGTCAAATATCCATAATTACTGAAAAATTAATTGAGTTAGGACATTAACAAAGTCACTCATTGATTTGAAACAATGTTCCATCTGATCGAGCCTGTTTCGAGAGGAAGATAGGCCAAAAATTTATTTTTGGAGAATTGCCAAAAATGCAATATTTTCCTTACTATAGTTCAGGTACATATTTGTCGAAAAATATTTTTTCTCTCAGAAGATACTGAAATTATGTGGAATGGGGTCCTTTGGTACGACAAATCGACTGGTGTTATCCATTTGTCGATGAGATCAATGATTCAAATTTCATCAGAGGATTAAAATTAAAAGACACGAGGCCTTCATATAAAAAGTCGCACAGGCCATAATAATGAGATCATTAAGTTTATTTGCTAGAAAAGTACTGACAAAGGTTCAATCTACGATGGAAAAAAATCAAGAGTGCCCCACCGCGATGCGATTTAGAAGTAGAGTGCGTCAAACTTAGAGAATGGAATGAAGGGGGTGGAGTCAAATATCCATAATTACTGAAAAATTAATTGAGTTAGGAGATTAACAAAGTCACTCATCGATTTGGAACAAAGTTCCATTTAATCGAGCCTGTTTCGAGGGGAAGATAGGCCAAAAATTTATTTTTGGAGAATTGCCAAAAATGCAATATTTTCCATACTATAGTTCAGGTACATATTTGTCGAAAAATATTTTTTCTCTCAGAAGATACTGAAATTATGTGGAATGGGGTTCTTTGGTACGACAAATCGACTGGTGTAGTCCATTTGTCGATGAGATCAATGATTCAAGTTTAATCAGAGGATTAAAATTTAAAGCAAAGAGGCCTTCATATCAAAAGTCGCACAGACTATAATAATGAGATCATCAAGTTTATTTTCTAGAAAAGTACTGACAAAGGTTCAATCTACGATGGAAAAAAATCAGAAGTGCCCCACCGCGATGCGATTTAGAAGTAGAGTGCGTCAAACTTAGAGAATGGAATAAAGGGGGTGGAGTCAAATATCCATAATTACTGAAAAATTAATTGAGTTAGGAGATTAAGAAAGTCACTCATCGATTTGGAACAAAGTTCCATTTAATCGAGCCTGTTTCGAGGGGAAGATAGGCCAAAAATTTATTTTTGGAGAATTGTCAAAAATGCAATATTTTCCATACTATAGTTCAGGTACATATTTGTCGAAAAATATTTTTTCTCTCAGAAGATACTGAAATTATGTGGAATGGGGTTCTTTGGTACGACAAATCGACTGGTGTAGTCCATTTGTCGATGAGATCAATGATTCAAATTTAATCAGAGGATTAAAATTAAAAGAAAAGATGCCTTCATATAAAAAGTCGCACAGACAATAATAATGAGATCATTAAGTTTATTTTCTAGAAAAGTACTGACAAAGGTTCAATCTACGATGAAAAAAAATCAGGAGTGCCCCACCGCTATGCGATTTAGAAGTAGAGTGCGTCAAACTAAGAGTATGGAATGAAGGGGGGTGGAGTCAAATATCCATAATTACTGAAAAATTAATTGAGTTAGGACATTAACAAAGTCACTCATTGATTTGAAACAATGTTCCATCTAATCAAGCCTGTTTCGAGAGAAAGATAGGCCAAAAATTCATTTTTGGGGAATTGCCAAAAATGCAATATTTTCCATACTATAGTTCAGGTACATATTTGTCGAAAAATATTTTTTCTCTCAGAAGATACTGATATTATGTGGAATGGGGTTTTTTGGTACGACAAATCGACTGGTGTAGTCCATTTGTCGATGAGATCAATGATTCAAATTTCAACAGAGGATTAAAATTAAAAGACAGGAGGCCTTCATATAAAAAGTCGCACAGACCATAATAATGAGATCATTAAGTTAATTTTCTAGAAAATTATTGACAAAGGTTCAATCTATGATGAAAAAAATCAGGAGTGCCCCACTGCGATGCGATTTAGAAGTAGAGTGCGTCAAACTTAGAGTATGGAATGCAGGGGGGTGGAGTCAAATATCCATAATTACTGAAAAATTAATTGAGTTAGGACATTAACAAAGTCACTCATCGATTTGAAACAAAGTTCCATCTAATCGAGCCTGTTTCGAGAGGAAGATAGGCCAAAAATTTATTTTTGGAGAATTGCCAAAAATGCAATATTTTCCTTGCTATAGTTCAGGTACATATTTGTCGAAAAATATTTTTTCTCTCAGAAGATACTGAAATTATGTGGAATGGGGTTCTTTGGTACGACAAATCGACTGGTGTAATCCATTTGTCGATGAGATCAATGATTTAAATATCATCAGAGGATTAAAATTAAAAGACAGGAGGCCTTCATATAAAAAGTCGCACAGGCCATAATAATGAGATCATTAAGTTTATTTGCTAGAAAAGTACTGACAAAGGTTCAATCTACGATGGAAAAAAATCAAGAGTGCCCCACCGCGATGCGATTTAGAAGTAGAGTGCGTCAAACTTAGAGAATGGAATGAAGGGGGTGGAGTCAAATATCCATAATTACTGAAAAATTAATTGAGTTAGAAGATTAACAAAGTCACTCATCGATTTGGAACAAAGTTCCATTTAATCGAGCCTGTTTCGAGGGGAAGATAGGCCAAAAATTTATTTTTGGAGAATTGCCAAAAATGCAATATTTTCCATACAGTTCAGGTACATATTCGTCGAAAAATATTTTTTCTCTCAGAAGATACTGAAATTATGTGGAATGGGGTTCTTTGGTACGACAAATCGACTGGTGTAGTCCATTTGTCGATGAGATCAATGATTCAAGTTTAATCAGAGGATTAAAATTTAAAGCAAAGAGGCCTTCATATCAAAAGTCGCACAGACTATAATAATGAGATCATCAAGTTTATTTTCTAGAAAAGTACTGACAAAGGTTCAATCTACGATGGAAAAAAATCAGAAGTGCCCCACCGCAATGCGATTTAGAAGTAGAGTGCGTCAAACTTAGAGAATGGAATAAAGGGGGTGGAGTCAAATATCCATAATTACTGAAAAATTATTTGAGTTAGGAGATTAACAAAGTCACTCATCGATTTGGAACAAAGTTCCATTTAATCGAGCCTGTTTCGAGGGGAAGATAGGCCAAAAATTTATTTTTGGAGAATTGTCAAAAATGCAATATTTTCCATACTATAGTTCAGGTACATATTTGTCGAAAAATATTTTTTCTCTCAGAAGATACTGAAATTATGTGGAATGGGGTTCTTTGGTACGACAAATCGACTGGTGTAGTCCATTTGTCGATGAGATCAATGATTCAAATTTAATCAGAGGATTAAAATTAAAAGAAAAGATGCCTTCATATAAAAAGTCGCACAGACAATAATAATGAGATCATTAAGTTTATTTTCTAGAAAAGTACTGACAAAGGTTCAATCTACGATGAAAAAAAAAATCAGGAGTGCCCCACCGCTATGCGATTTAGAAGTAGAGTGCGTCAAACTAAGAGTATGGAATGAAGGGGGGTGGAGTCAAATATCCATAATTACTGAAAAATTAATTGAGTTAGGACATTAACAAAGTCACTCATTGATTTGAAACAATGTTCCATCTAATCAAGCCTGTTTCGAGAGAAAGATAGGCCAAAAATTTATTTTTGGGAAATTGCCAAAAATGCAATATTTTCCATACTATAGTTCAGGTACATATTTGTCGAAAAATATCATTTCTCTCAGAAGATACTGATATTATGTGGAATGGGGTTCTTTGGTACGACAAAGCGACTGGTGTAGTCCATTTATCGATGAGATCAATGATTCAAATTTCATCAGAGGATTAAAATTAAAAGCAAAGAGGCCAGTCGCTTTGTCGTACCAAAGAACCCCATTCCACATAATATCAGTATCTTCTGAGAGAAATGATATTTTTCGACAAATATGTACCTGAACTATAGTATGGAAAATATTGCATTTTTGGCAATTCCCCAAAAATAAATTTTTGGCCTATCTTTCTCTCGAAACAGGCTTGATTAGATGGAACATTGTTTCAAATCAATGAGTGACTTTGTTAATGTCCTAACTCAATTAATTTTTCAGTAATTATGGATATTTGACTCCACCCTCCTTCATTCCATACTCTTAGTTTGACGCACTCTACTTCTAAATCGCATAGCGGCGGGGCACTCCTGATTTTTTTTCATCGTAGATTGAACCTTTGTCAGTACTTTTCTAGAAAATAAACTTAATGATCTCATTATTATTGTCTGTGCGACTTTTTATATGAAGGCATCTTTTCTTTTAATTTTAATCCTCTGATTAAATTTGAATCATTGATCTCATCGACAAATGGACTACACCAGTCGATTTGTCGTACCAAAGAACCCCATTCCACATAATTTCAGTATCTTCTGAGAGAAAAAATATTTTTCGACAAATATGTACCTGAACTATAGTATGGAAAATATTGCATTTTTGACAATTCTCCAAAAATAAATTTTTGGCCTATCTTCCCCTCGAAACAGGCTCGATTAAATGGAACTTTGTTCCAAATCGATGAGTGACTTTGTTAATCTCCTAACTCAAATAATTTTTCAGTAATTATGGATATTTGACTCCACCCCCTTTATTCCATTCTCTAAGTTTGACGCACTCTACTTCTAAATCGCATCGCGGTGGGGCACTTCTGATTTTTTTCCATCGTAGATTGAACCTTTGTCAGTACTTTTCTAGAAAATAAACTTGATGATCTCATTATTATAGTCTGTGCGACTTTTGATATGAAGGCCTCTTTGCTTTAAATTTTAATCCTCTGATTAAACTTGAATCATTGATCTCATCGACAAATGGACTACACCAGTCGATTTGTCGTACCAAAGAACCCCATTCCACATAATTTCAGTATCTTCTGAGAGAAAAAATATTTTTCGACGAATATGTACCTGAACTATAGTATGGAAAATATTGCATTTTTGGCAATTCTCCAAAAATAAATTTTTGGCCTATCTTCCCCTCGAAACAGGCTCGATTAAATGGAACTTTGTTCCAAATCGATGAGTGACTTTGTTAATCTCCTAACTCAATTAATTTTTCAGTAATTATGGATATTTGACTCCACCCCCTTCATTCCATTCTCTAAGTTTGACGCACTCTACTTCTAAATCGCATCGCGGTGGGGCACTCTTGATTTTTTTCCATAGTAGATTGAACCTTTGTCAGTACTTTTCTAGCAAATAAACTTAATGATCTCATTATTATGGCCTGTGCGACTTTTTATATGAAGGCCTCCTGTCTTTTAATTTTAATCCTCTGATGAAATTTAAATCATTGATCTCATCGACAAATGGATTACACCAGTCGATTTGTCGTACCAAAGAACCCCATTCCACATAATTTCAGTATCTTCTGAGAGAAAAAATATTTTTCGACAAATATGTACCTGAACTATAGCAAGGAAAATATTGCATTTTTGGCAATTCTCCAAAAATAAATTTTTGGCCTATCTTCCTCTCGAAACAGGCTCGATTAGATGGAACTTTGTTTCAAATCGATGAGTGACTTTGTTAATGTCCTAACTCAATTAATTTTTCAGTAATTATGGATATTTGACTCCACCCCCCTGCATTCCATACTCTAAGTTTGACGCACTCTACTTCTAAATCGCATCGCAGTGGGGCACTCCTGATTTTTTTCATCATAGATTGAACCTTTGTCAGTACTTTTCTAGAAAATTTACTTAATGATCTCATTATTATGGTCTGTGCGACTTTTTATATGAAGGCCTCCTGTCTTTTAATTTTAATCCTCTGTTGAAATTTGAATCATTGATCTCATCGACAAATGGACTACACCAGTCGATTTGTCGTACCAAAAAACCCCATTCCACATAACATCAGTATCTTCTGAGAGAAAAAATATTTTTCGACAAATATGTACCTGAACTATAGTATGGAAAATATTGCATTTTTGGCAATTCTCCAAAAATAAATTTTTGGCCTATCTTCCTCTCGAAACAGGCTCGATTAGATGGAACTTTGTTTCAAATCGATGAGTGACTTTTATAATGTTCTAACTCAATTAATTTTTCAGTAATTATGGATATTTGACTCCACCCCCCTTCATTCCATACTCTAAGTTTGACGCACTCTACTTCTAAATCGCATCGCAGTGGGGCACTCCTGATTTTTTTTCATCGTAGATTGAACCTTTGTCAGTACTTTTCTAGAAAATTAACTGAATGATCTCATTATTATGGTCTGTGCGACTTTTGATATGAAGGCCTCTTTGCTTTTAATTTTAATCCTCTGATGAAATTTGAATCATTGATCTCATCGATAAATGGACTACACCAGTCGCTTTGTCGTACCAAAGAACCCCATTCCACATAATATCAGTATCTTCTGAGAGAAATGATATTTTTCGACAAATATGTACCTGAACTATAGTATGGAAAATATTGCATTTTTGGCAATTCCCCAAAAATGAATTTTTGGCCTATCTTTCTCTCGAAACAGGCTTGATTAGATGGAACATTGTTTCAAATCAATGAGTGACTTTGTTAATGTCCTAACTCAATTAATTTTTCAGTAATTATGGATATTTGACTCCACCCCCCTTCATTCCATACTCTTAGTTTGACGCACTCTACTTCTAAATCGCATAGCGGTGGGGCACTCCTGATTTTTTTTCATCGTAGATTGAACCTTTGTCAGTACTTTTCTAGAAAATAAACTTAATGATCTCATTATTATTGTCTGTGCGACTTTTTATATGAAGGCATCTTTTCTTTTAATTTTAATCCTCTGATTAAATTTGAATCATTGATCTCATCGACAAATGGACTACACCAGTCGATTTGTCGTACCAAAGAACCCCATTCCACATAATTTCAGTATCTTCTGAGAGAAAAAATATTTTTCGACAAATATGTACCTGAACTATAGTATGGAAAATATTGCATTTTTGACAATTCTCCAAAAATAAATTTTTGGCCTATCTTCCCCTCGAAACAGGCTCGATTAAATGGAACTTTGTTCCAAATCGATAAGTGACTTTGTTAATCTCCTAACTCAAATAATTTTTCAGTAATTATGGATATTTGACTCCACCCCCTTTATTCCATTCTCTAAGTTTGACGCACTCTACTTCTAAATCGCATCGCGGTGGGGCACTTCTGATTTTTTTCCATCGTAGATTGAACCTTTGTCAGTACTTTTCTAAAAAATAAACTTGATGATCTCATTATTATAGTCTGTGCGACTTTTGATATGAAGGCCTCTTTGCTTTAAATTTTAATCCTCTGCTTAAACTTGAATCATTGATCTCATCGACAAATGGACTACACCAGTCGATTTGTCGTACCAAAGAACCCCATTCCACATAATTTCAGTATCTTCTGAGAGAAAAAATATTTTTCGACGAATATGTACCTGAACTATAGTATGGAAAATATTGCATTTTTGGCAATTCTCCAAAAATAAATTTTTGGCCTATCTTCCCCTCGAAACAGGCTCGATTAAATGGAACTTTGTTCCAAATCGATGAGTGACTTTGTTAATCTCCTAACTCAATTAATTTTTCAGTAATTATGGATATTTGACTCCACCCCCTTCATTCCATTCTCTAAGTTTGACGCACTCTACTTCTAAATCGCATCGCGGTGGGGCACTCTTGATTTTTTTCCATCGTAGATTGAACCTTTGTCAGTACTTTTCTAGCAAATAAACTTAATGATCTCATTATTATGGCCTGTGCGACTTTTTATATGAAGGCCTCCTGTCTTTTAATTTTAATCCTCTGATGAAATTTAAATCATTGATCTCATCGACAAATGGATTACACCAGTCGATTTGTCGTACCAAAGAACCCCATTCCACATAATTTCAGTATCTTCTGAGAGAAAAAATATTTTTCGACAAATATGTACCTGAACTATAGCAAGGAAAATATTGCATTTTTGGCAATTCTCCAAAAATAAATTTTTGGCCTATCTTCCTCTCGAAACAGGCTCGATTAGATGGAACTTTGTTTCAAATCGATGAGTGACTTTGTTAATGTCCTAACTCAATTAATTTTTCAGTAATTATGGATATTTGACTCCACCCCCCTGCATTCCATACTCTAAGTTTGACGCACTCTACTTCTAAATCGCATCGCAGTGGGGCACTCCTGATTTTTTTCATCATAGATTGAACCTTTGTCAGTACTTTTCTAGAAAATTTACTTAATGATCTCATTATTATGGTCTGTGCGACTTTTTATATGAAGGCCTCCTGTCTTTTAATTTTAATCCTCTGTTGAAATTTGAATCATTGATCTCATCGACAAATGGACTACACCAGTCGATTTGTCGTACCAAAAAACCCCATTCCACATAACATCAGTATCTTCTGAGAGAAAAAATATTTTTCGACAAATATGTACCTGAACTATAGTATGGAAAATATTGCATTTTTGGCAATTCTCCAAAAATAAATTTTTGGCCTATCTTCCTCTCGAAACAGGCTCGATTAGATGGAACTTTGTTTCAAATCGATGAGTGACTTTTATAATGTTCTAACTCAATTAATTTTTCAGTAATTATGGATATTTGACTCCACCCCCCTTCATTCCATACTCTAAGTTTGACGCACTCTACTTCTAAATCGCATCGCAGTGGGGCACTCCTGATTTTTTTTCATCGTAGATTGAACCTTTGTCAGTACTTTTCTAGAAAATTAACTGAATGATCTCATTATTATGGTCTGTGCGACTTTTGATATGAAGGCCTCTTTGCTTTTAATTTTAATCCTCTGATGAAATTTGAATCATTGATCTCATCGATAAATGGACTACACCAGTCGCTTTGTCGTACCAAAGAACCCCATTCCACATAATATCAGTATCTTCTGAGAGAAATGATATTTTTCGACAAATATGTACCTGAACTATAGTATGGAAAATATTGCATTTTTGGCAATTCCCCAAAAATGAATTTTTGGCCTATCTTTCTCTCGAAACAGGCTTGATTAGATGGAACATTGTTTCAAATCAATGAGTGACTTTGTTAATGTCCTAACTCAATTAATTTTTCAGTAATTATGGATATTTGACTCCACCCCCCTTCATTCCATACTCTTAGTTTGACGCACTCTACTTCTAAATCGCATAGCGGTGGGGCACTCCTGATTTTTTTTCATCGTAGATTGAACCTTTGTCAGTACTTTTCTAGAAAATAAACTTAATGATCTCATTATTATTGTCTGTGCGACTTTTTATATGAAGGCATCTTTTCTTTTAATTTTAATCCTCTGATTAAATTTGAATCATTGATCTCATCGACAAATGGACTACACCAGTCGATTTGTCGTACCAAAGAACCCCATTCCACATAATTTCAGTATCTTCTGAGAGAAAAAATATTTTTCGACAAATATGTACCTGAACTATAGTATGGAAAATATTGCATTTTTGACAATTCTCCAAAAATAAATTTTTGGCCTATCTTCCCCTCGAAACAGGCTCGATTAAATGGAACTTTGTTCCAAATCGATGAGTGACTTTGTTAATCTCCTAACTCAATTAATTTTTCAGTAATTATGGATATTTGACTCCACCCCCTTTATTCCATTCTCTAAGTTTGACGCACTCTACTTCTAAATCGCATCGCGGTGGGGCACTTCTGATTTTTTTCCATCGTAGATTGAACCTTTGTCAGTACTTTTCTAGAAAATAAACTTGATGATCTCATTATTATAGTCTGTGCGACTTTTGATATGAAGGCCTCTTTGCTTTAAATTTTAATCCTCTGATTAAACTTGAATCATTGATCTCATCGACAAATGGACTACACCAGTCGATTTGTCGTACCAAAGAACCCCATTCCACATAATTTCAGTATCTTCTGAGAGAAAAAATATTTTTCGACAAATATGTACCTGAACTATAGTATGGAAAATATTGCATTTTTGGCAATTCTCCAAAAATAAATTTTTGGCCTATCTTCCCCTCGAAACAGGCTCGATTAAATGGAACTTTGTTCCAAATCGATGAGTGACTTTGTTAATCTCCTAACTCAATTAATTTTTCAGTAATTATGGATATTTGACTCCACCCCCTTCATTCCATTCTCTAAGTTTGACGCACTCTACTTCTAAATCGCATCGCGGTGGGGCACTCTTGATTTTTTTCCATCGTAGATTGAACCTTTGTCAGTACTTTTCTAGCAAATAAACTTAATGATCTCATTATTATGGCCTGTGCGACTTTTTATATGAAGGCCTCCTGTCTTTTAATTTTAATCCTCTGATGAAATTTGAATCATTGATCTCATCGACAAATGGATAAAACCAGTCGATTTGTCGTACCAAAGAACCCCATTCCACATAATTTCAGTATCTTTTGAGAGAAAAAATATTTTTCGACAAATATGTACCTGAACTATAGTAAGGAAAATATTGCATTTTTGGCAATTCTCCAAAAATAAATTTTTGGCCTATCTTCCTCTCGAAACAGGCTCGATCAGATGGAACATTGTTTCAAATCAATGAGTGACTTTGTTAATGTCCTAACTCAATTAATTTTTCAGTAATTATGGATATTTGACTCCACCCCCCTTCATTCCATACTCTAAGTTTGACGCACTCTACTTCTAAATCGCATCGCGGTGGGGCACTCTTGATTTTTTTCCATCGTAGATTGAACCTTTGTCAGTACTTTTCTAGCAAATAAACTTAATGATCTCATTATTATGGCCTGTGCGACTTTTTATATGAAGGCCTCCTGTCTTTTAATTTTAATCCTCTGATGAAATTTGAATCATTGATCTCATCGACAAATGGATAACACCAGTCGATTTGTCGTACCAAAGAACCCCATTCCACATAATTTCAGTATCTTCTGAGAGAAAAAATATTTTTCGACAAATATGTACCTGAACTATAGTAAGGAAAATATTGCATTTTTGGCAATTCTCCAAAAATAAATTTTTGGCCTATCTTCCTCTCGAAACAGGCTCGATCAGATGGAACATTGTTTCAAATCAATGAGTGACTTTGTTAATGTCCTAACTCAATTAATTTTTCAGTAATTATGGATATTTGACTCCACCCGCCTTCATTCCATACTCTTAGTTTGACGCACTCTACTTCTAAATCGCATAGCGGTGGGGCACTCCTGATTTTTTTTCATCGTAGATTGAACCTTTGTCAGTACTTTTCTAGCAAATAAACTTAATGATCTCATTATTATGGCCTGTGCGACTTTTTATATGAAGGCCTCCTGTCTTTTAATTTTAAGCCTCTGATGAAATTTGAATCATTGATCTCATCGACAAATGGATAACACCAGTCGATTTGTCGTACCAAAGAACCCCATTCCACATAATTTCAGTACCTTCTGAGAGAAAAAATATTTTTCGACAAATATGTACCTGAACTATAGTAAGGAAAATATTGCATTTTTGGCAATTCTCCAAAAATAAATTTTTGGCCTATCTTCCTCTCGAAACAGGCTCGATCAGATGGAACATTGTTTCAAATCAATGAGTGACTTTGTTAATGTCCTAACTCAATTAATTTTTCAGTAATTATGGATATTTGACTCCACCCCCCTTCATTCCATACTCTAAGTTTGACGCACTCTACTTCTGAATCGCATCGCGGTGGGGCACTCTTGATTTTTTTCCATCGTAGATTGAACCTTTGTCAGTACTTTTCTAGCAAATAAACTTAATGATCTCATTATTATGGCCTGTGCGACTTTTTATATGAAGGCCTCCTGTCTTTTAATTTTAATCCTGTGATGAAATTTGAATCATCGACAAATGGATAACACCAGTCGATTTGTCGTACCAAAGAACCCCATTCCACATAATTTCAGTATCTTCTGAGAGAAAAAATATTTTTCGACAAATATGTACCTGAACTATAGTAAGGAAAATATTGCATTTTTGGCAATTCTCCAAAAATAAATTTTTGGCCTATCTTCCTCTCGAAACAGGCTCGATTAGATGGAACTTTGTTTCAAATCGATGAGTGACTTTGTTAATGTCCTAACTCAATTAATTTTTCAGTAATTATGGATATTTGACTCCACCCCCCTGCATTCCATACTCTAAGTTTGACGCACTCTACTTCTAAATCGCATGGCAGTGGGGCACTCCTGATTTTTTTCATCATAGATTGAACCTTTGTCAGTACTTTTCTAGAAAATTAACTTAATGATCTCATTATTATGGTCTGTGCGACTTTTTATATAAAGGCCTCCTGTCTTTTAATTTTAATCCTCTGATGAAATTTGAATCATTGATCTCATCGACAAATGGATTACACCAGTCGATTTGTCGTACCAAAGAACCCCATTCCACATAATTTCAGTATCTTCTGAGAGAAAAAATATTTTTCGACAAATATGTACCTGAACTATAGTAAGGAAAATATTGCATTTTTATCAATTCTCCAAAAATAAATTTTTGGCCTATCTTCCTCTCGAAACAGGCTCGATTAGATGGAACTTTGTTTCAAATCGATGAGTGACTTTGTTAATGTCCTGACTCAATTAATTTTTCAGTAATTATGGATATTTGACTCCACCCCCCTGCATTCCATACTCTAAGTTTGACGCACTCTACTTCTAAATCGCATGGCAGTGGGGCACTCCTGATTTTTTTCATCATAGATTGAACCTTTGTCAGTACTTTTCTAGAAAATTAACTTAATGATCTCATTATTATGGTCTGTGCGACTTTTTATATGAAGGCCTCCTGTCTTTTAATTTTAATCCTCTGTTGAAATTTGAATCATTGATCTCATCGACAAATGGACTACGCCAGTCGATTTGTCGTACCAAAAAACCCCATTCCACATAATATCAGTATCTTCTGAGAGAAAAAATATCTTTCGACAAATATGTACCTGAACTATAAGTATGGAAAATATTGCATTTTTGGCAATTCCCCAAAAATAAATTTTTCTTCTATCTTTCTCTCGAAACAGGCTCGATTAGATGGAACATTGTTTCAAATCAATGAGTGACTTTGTTAATGTCCTAACTCAATTAATTTTTCAGTAATTATGGATATTTGACTCCACCCCCCTTCATTCCATACTCTAAGTTTGACGCACTCCACTTCTAAATCGCATCGCGGTGGGGCACTCCTGATTTTTTTTCATCGTAGATTGAACCTTTGTCAGTACTTTTCTAGAAAATTTACTGAATGATCTCATTATTATGGTCTGTGCGACTTTTGATATGAAGGCCTCTTTGCTTTTAATTTTAATCCTCTGATGAAATTTGAATCATTGATCTCATCGACAAATGGACTACACCAGTCGATTTGTCGTACCAAAAAATCCCATTCCACTTAATTTCAGTATCTTCTGAGAGAAAAAATATTTTTCGACAAATATGTACCTGAACTATAGTATGGAAAATATTGCATTTTTGGCAATTCCCCAAAAATAAATTTTTGGCCTATCTTCCTCTCGAAACAGGCTCGATTAGATGGAACTTTGTTTCAAATCGATGAGTGACTTTGTTAATGTCCTAACTCAATTAATTTTTCAGTAATTATGGATATTTGACTCCACCCCCCCTCATTCCATACTCTAAGTTTAACGCACTCTACTTCTAAATCGCATCGCGGTGGGGCACTCCTGATTTTTTTTCATCGTGGATTGAACCTTTGCCAGTAATTTTTTAGAAAATAAACTTGATGATCTTATTGTTATGGTCTGTGCGACTTTTTATATGAAGGCCTCCTGTCTTTTAATTTTAATCCTCTGATGAAATTTTAATCAATAATCTCATCGACAAATGGACTACACCAGTCGATTTGTCGTACCAAAAAACCCCATTCCACTTAATTTCAGTATCTTCTGAGAGAAAAAATATTTTTCGACAAATATGTACCTGAACTATAGTATGGAAAATATTGCATTTTTGGCAATTCTCCAAAAATAAATTTTTGGCCTATCTTCCTCTTGAAACAGGCTCGATTAGATGGAACTTCGTTTCAAATCGATGAGTGACTTTGTTAATGTCCTAACTCAATTAATTTTTCAGTAATTATGGATATTTGAATCCACACCCCTGCATTCCATACTCTAAGTTTGACGCACTCTACTTCTAAATCGCATCGCAGTGGGGCACTCCTGATTTTTTTCATCATAGATTGAACCTTTGTCAGTACTTTTCTAGAAAATTAACTCAATGATCTCATTATTATGGTCTGTGCGACTTTTTATATGAAGGCCTCCCGTCTTTCAATTTTAATCCTCTGATGAAATTTGAATCATTAATCTCATCGACAAATGGACCACACCAGTCGATTTGTCGTACCAAAGAACCCCATCCCACATAATTTCAGTATCTTCTGAGAGAAAAAATATTTTTCTTCAAATATTTACCTGAACTATAGTATGGAAAATATTGCATTTTTGGCAATTCTCCAAAAATAAATTTTTAGCCTATCTTCCTCTCGAAACAGGCTCGATTAGATGGAACTTTGTTTCAAATCGATGAGTGACTTTGTTAATGTCCTAACTCAATTAATTTTTCAGTAATTATGGATATTTGACTCCACCCCCCTTCATTCCATACTCTAAGTTTGACGCACTCTACTTCTAAATCGCATCGCGGTGGGGCACTCTTGATTTTTTTCCATCGTACATTGAACCTTTGTCAGTACTTTTCTAGCAAATAAACTTAATGATCTCATTATTATGGCCTGTGCGACTTTTTATATGAAGGCCTCCTGTCTTTTAATTTTAATCCTCTGATGAAATTTGAATCATTGATCTCATCGACAAATGGATTACACCAGTCGATTTGTCGTACCAAAGAACCCCATTCCACATAATTTCAGTATCTTCTGAGAGAAAAAATATTTTTCGACAAATATGTACCTGAACTATAGTAAGGAAAATATTGCATTTTTGGCAATTCTCCAAAAATAAATTTTTGGCCTATCTTCCTCTCGAAACAGGCTCGATTAGATGGAACTTTGTTTCAAATCGATGAGTGACTTTGTTAATGTCCTAACTCAATTAATTTTTCAGTAATTATGGATATTTGACTCCACCCCCTGCATTCCATACTCTAAGTTTGACGCACTCTACTTCTAAATCGCATCGCAGTGGGGCACTCCTGATTTTTTTCATCATAGATTGAACCTTTGTCAGTACTTTTCTAGAAAATTAACTTAATGATCTCATTATTATGGTCTGTGCGACTTTTTATATGAAGGCCTCCTGTCTTTTAATTTTAATCCTCTGATGAAATTTGAATCATTGATCTCATCGACAAATGGATTACACCAGTCGATTTTTCGTACCAAAGAACCCCATTCCACATAATTTTAGTATCTTCTGAGAGAAAAAATATTTTTCGACAAATATGTACCTGAACTATAGTAAGGAAAATATTGCATTTTTGGCAATTCTCCAAAAATAAATTTTTGGCCTATCTACCTCTCGAAACAGGTTCGATTAGATGGAACTTTGTTTCAAATCGATGAGTGACTTTGTTAATGTCCTAACTCAATTAATTTTTCAGTAATTATGAATATTTGACTCCACCCCCCTGCATTCCATACTCTAAGTTTGACGCACTCTACTTCTAAATCGCATCGCAGTGGGGCACTCCTGATTTTTTTCATCATAGATTGAACCTTTGTCAGTACTTTTCTAGAAAATTAACTTAATGATCTCATTATTATGGTCTGTGCGACTTTTTATATGAAGGCCTCCTGTCTTTTAATTTTAATCCTCTGTTGAAATTTGAATCATTGATCTCATCGACAAATGGACTAAACCAGTCGATTTGTCGTACCAAAGAACCCTATTCCACATAATTCCAGTATCTTCTGAGAGAAAAAATATTTTTCGACAAATATGTACCTGAACTATAGTATGGAAAATATTGCATTTTTGGCAATTCTCCAAAAATAAATTTTTGGCCTATCTTTCTCTCGAAACAGGCTCGATTAGATGGAACTTTGTTTCAAATCGATGAGTGACTTTGTTATTGTCCTAACTCAATTAATTTTTCAGTAATTATGGATATTTGACTCCACCCCCCTTCATTCCATACTCTTAGTTTGACGCACTCTACTTCTAAATCGCATCGCGGTGGGGCACTTCTGATTTTTTTCCATCGTAGATTGAACCTTTGTCAGTACTTTTCTAGAAAATAAACTTAATGATCTCATTATTATGGTCTGTGCGACTTTTGATATGAAGGCCTCTTTGCTTTAAATTTTAATCCTCTGATGAAATTTTAATCATTAATCTCATCGACAAATGGACCGCACCAGTCGATTTGTCGTACCGAAGAACCCCATTCCACATAATTTCAGTATCTTCTGAGAGAAAAAATATTTTTCGACAAATATTTACCTGAACTATAGTATGGAAAATATTGCATTTTTGGCAATTCTCCAAAAATAAATTTTTAGCCTATCTTCCTCTCGAAACAGGCTCGATTAGATGGAACTTTGTTTCAAATCGATGAGTGACTTTGTTAATGTCCTAACTCAATTAATTTTTCAGTAATTATGGATATTTGACTCCACCCCCCTTCATTCCATACTCTAAGTTTGACGCACTCTACTTCTAAATCGCATCGCGGTGGGGCACTCTTGATTTTTTTCCATCGTAGATTGAACCTTTGTCAGTACTTTTCTAGCAAATAAACTTAATGATCTCATTATTATGGCCTGTGCGACTTTTTATATGAAGGCCTCCTGTCTTTTAATTTTAATCCTCTGATGAAATTTGAATCATTGATCTCATCGACAAATGGATTACACCAGTCGATTTGTCGTACCAAAGAACCCAATTCCACATAATTTCAGTATCTTCTGAGAGAAAAAATATTTTTCGACAAATATGTACCTGAACTATAGTATGGAAAATATTGCATTTTTTGCAATTCTCCAAAAATAAATTTTTGGCCTATCTTCCTCTCGGAACAGGCTCGATTAGATGGAACTTTGTTTCAAATCGATGAGTGACTTTTATAATGTCCTAACTCAATTAATTTTTCAGTAATTATGGATATTTGACTCCACCCCTCTTCAATCCATACTCTAAGTTTGACGCACTCTACTTCTAAATCGCATCGCAGTGGGGCACTCCTGATTTTTTCATCATAGATTGAACCTTTGTCAGTACTTTTCTAGAAAATTAACTTAATGATCTCATTATTATGGTCTGTGCGACTTTTTATATGAAGGCCTCCTGTCTTTTAATTTTAATCCTCTGATGAAATTTGAATCATTGATCTCATCGACAAATGGACTACACCAGTCGATTTGTCGTACCAAAAAACCCCATTCCACTTAATTTCAGTATCTTCTGAGAGAAAAAATATTTTTCGACAAATATTTACCTGAACTATAGTATGGAAAATATTGCATTTTTGGCAATTCTCCAAAAATAAATTTTTGGCCTATCTTTCTCTCGAAACAGGCTCGATCAGATGGAACATTGTTTCAAATCAATGAGTGACTTTGTTAATGTCCTAACTCAATTAATTTTTCAGTAATTATGGATATTTGATTCCACCCCCTTCATTCCATACTCTAAGTTTGACGCACTCCACTTCTAAATGGCATCGCGGTGGGGCACTCCTGATTTTTTTTCATCGTAGATTGAACCTTTATCAGTACTTTTCTAGAAAATAAACTAAATGATCTCATTATTATGGCCTGTGCGACTTTTTATATGAAGGCCTCCTTTCTTTGAATTTTTATCCTCTGATGAAATTTAAATCATTGATCTCATCGACAAATGGACTACACCAGTCGATTTGTCGTAACAAAGAACCCCATTCCACATAATTTCAGTATCTTCTGAGAGAAAAAGTATTTTTCGACAAATATGTACCTGAAAAATATTGCATTTTTGGCAATTCTCCAAAAATAAATTTTTGGCCTATCCTTCTCTCGAAACAGGCTCGATTAGATGGAACTTTGTTTCAAATCGATGAGTGACTTTGTTAATTTCCTAACTCAATTAATTTTTCAGTAATTATGGATATTTGACTCCACCCCCCTTCATTCCATACTCTTAGTTTGACGCACTCTACTTCTAAATCGCATCGCGGTGGGGCACTCTTGATTTTTTTTCATCGTAGATTGAACCTTTGTCAGTACTTTTCTAGAAAATAAACTTAATGATCTCATTATTATGGCCTTTGCGACTTTTTATATGAAGGCCTCCTTTCTTTTAATTTTAATCCTCTGATGAAATTTAAATCATTGATCTCATCGACAAATGGACTACACTAGTCGATTTGTCGTACCAAAGAACCCCATTCCACATAATTTCAGTATCTTCTGAGAGAAAAAATATTTTTCGACAAATATGTACCTGTGGAAAATATTGCATTTTTGGCAATTCTCCAAAAAAAATTTTTGGCCTATCTTCCTCTCGAAACAGGCTCGATTAGATGGAACTTTGTTTCAAATCGATGAGTGACTTTGTAAATGTCCTAACTCAATTAATTTTTCAGTTATTATGGATATTTGACTCCACCCCCCTTCATTCCATACTCTTAGTTTGACGCACTGTACTTCTAAATCGCATAGCGGTGGGGCTTTCCTGATTTCTTTTCATCGTAGATTGAACCTTTGTCAGTACTTTTCTAGAAAATAAACTCAATGATCTCATTATTATTGTCTGTGCGACTTTTTATATGAAGGCATCTTTTCTTTTAATTTTAATCCTCTGATTAAATTTGAATCATTGATCTCATCGACAAATGGACTACACCAGTCGATTTGTCGTACCAAAGAACCCCATTCCACATAATTTCAGTATCTTCTGAGAGAAAAAATATTTTTCGACAAATATGTACCTGAACTATAGTATGGAAAATATTGCATTTTTGGCAATTCTCCAAAAATAAATTTTTGGCCTATCTTCCCCTCGAAACAGGCTCGATTAAATGGAACTTTGTTCCAAATCGATGAGTGACTTTGTTAATCTCCTAACTCAATTAATTTTTCAGTTATTATGGATATTTGACTCCACCCCCCTTCATTCCATTCTCTAAGTTTGACGCACTCTACTTCTAAATCGCATCGCGGTGGGGCACTTCTGATTTTCTTCCATCGTAGATTGAACCTTTGGCCTATCTCCCTCTCGAAACAGGCTCGATTAGATGGAACTTTGTTTCAAATCGATGAGTGACTTTGTTAATGTCCTAACTCAATTAATTTTTCAGTAATTATGGATATTTGACTCCACCCCCCTTCATTCCATACTCTAAGTTTGACGCACTCCACTTCTAAATGGCATCGCGGTGGGGCACTCCTGATTTTTTTCCATCGTAGATTGAACCTTTTTCAGTACTTTTCTAGAAAATAAACTTAATGGTCTCATTATTATGGCCTGTGCGACTTTTTATATGAAGGCCCCCTTTCTTTTAATTTTAATCCTCTGATGAAATTTGAATCATTGATCTCATCGACAAATGGATTACACCAGTCGATTTGTCGTACCAAAGAACCCCATTCCACATAATTTCAGTATCTTCTGAGAGAAAAAATATTTTTCGACAAATATGTACCTGAAGGAAAATATTGCATTTTTGGCAATTCTCCAAAAATAAATTTTTGGCCTATCTTTCTCTCGAAACAGGCTCGATTAGATGGAACATTGTTTCAAATCAATGAGTGACTTTGTGAATGTCCTAACTCAATTAATCTTTCAGTAATTATGGATATTTGACTCCACCCCCTTCATACCATACTCTAAGTTTGACGCACTCCACTTCTAAATGGCATCGCGGTGGGGCACTCCTAATTTTTTTTCATCGTAGATTGAACCTTTGTCAGTACTTTTCTAGAAAATAAACTTGATGATCTCATTATTATGGTCTGTGCGACTTTATATATGAAGGCATCTTTTCTTTTAATTTTAATTCTCTGATTAAATTTGAATCATTGATCTCATCGACGAATGGACTACACCAGTCGATTTGTCGTACCAAAGAACCCCATTCCACATAATTTCAGTATCTTCTGAGAGAAAAAATATTTTTCGACAAATATGTACCTGAAATATAGTAAGGAAAATATTGCATTTTTGGCAATTCTCCAAAAATAAATTTTTGGCCTATCTTTCTCTCGAAACAGGCTCGATTAGATGGAACATTGTTTCAAATCAATGAGTGACTTTGTGAATGTCCTAACTCAATTAATCTTTCAGTAATTATGGATATTTGACTCCACCCCTCTTCAATCCATACTCTAAGTTTGACGCACTCTACTTCTAAATCGCATCGCTGTGGGGCACTCCTGATTTTTTTCATCACAGATTGAACCTTTGTCAGTACTTTTCTAGAAAATTAACTTAATGATCTCATTATTATGGTCTGTACGACTTTTTATATGAAGGCCTCCAGTCTTTTAATTTTAATCCTCTGATGAAATTTGAATAATTGATCTCATCGACAAATGGACCACACCAGTCGATTTGTCGTACCAAAGAACCCCATTCCACATAATTTCAGTATCTTCTGAGAGAAAAAATATTTTTCGACAAATATGTACCTGAACTATAGTATGGAAAATATTGCATTTTTGGCAATTCTCCAAAAATAAATTTTTGGCCTACCTTCCTCTCGAAACAGGCTCGATTAGATGGAACTTTGTGTCAAATCGATGAGTGACTTTGTTAATGTCCTAACTCAATGAATTTTTCAGTAATTATGGATATTTGACTCCACCCCCCTTCATTCCATACTGTTAGTTTGACGCACTCTACTTCTAAATCGCATCGCGGTGGGGCACTCCTGATTTCTTTCCATCGTAGATTAATCCTTTGTCGGTACTTTCCTAGAAAATAAACTAAATGATCCCATTATTATGGTCTGTGCGACTTTTTATATGAAGGCCTCCTTTCTTTTAATTTTAATCCTCTGATGAAATTTGAATCATTGATCTCATCGACAAATGGATTACACCAGACGATTTGTCGTACCAAAGAACCCCATTCCACATAATTTCAGTATCTTCTGAGAGAAAAAATATTTTTCGACAAATATGTACCTGAACTATAGTATGGAAAATATTGCATTTTGGCAATGCTGCAAAAATAAATTTTTGGCCTATCTTCCTCTCGAAAAAGGCTCGATTAGATGGAACTCTGTTTGAAATCGATGAGTGACTTTGTTAATGTCCTAACTCAATTAATTTTTCAGTAATTATGGATATTTGACTCCATCCCCCTTCATTCCATACTCTAAGTTTGACGCACTCCACTTCTAAATGGCATCGCGGTGGGGCACTCCTGATTTTTTTTCATCGTAGATTGAACCTTTGTCAGTACTTTTCTAGAAAATAAACGTAATGATCTCATTATTATGGCCTGTGCGATTTTTTATATGAAGGCCCCCTTTCTTTTAATTTTAATCCTCTGATGAAATTTGAATCATTGATCTCATCTACAAATGGATTACACCAGTCGATTTGTCGTACCAAAGAACCCCATTCCACATAATTTCAGTATCTTCTGAGAAAAAAAATATTTTTCGACAAATATGTACCTGAACTATAGTATGGAAAATATTGCATTTTTGGCAATTCTCCAAAAATAAATTTTTGGCCTATCTTCCTCTCTAAAGAGGCTCGATTAGATGAAACTTTGTTTAAAATCGATGAGTGACTTTGTTAATGTCCTAACTCAATTAATTTTTCACTAATTATGGATATTTGACTCCACCCCCCTGCATTCCATACTCTAAGTTTGACGCACTCTACTTCTAAATCGCATCGCAGTGGGGCACTCCTGATTTTTTTCATCATAGATTGAACCTTTGTCAGTACTTTTCTAGAAAATTAACTTGATGATCTCATTATTATGGTCTGTGCGACTTTTTATATGAAGGCCTCCTGTCTTTTAATTTTAATCCTCTGTTGAAATTTGAATCATTGATCTCATCGACAAATGGACTACACCAGTCGATTTGTCGTACCAAAGAACCCCATTCCACATAATTTCAGTATCTTCTGAGAGAAAAAATATTTTTCGACAAATATGTACCTGAAGGAAAATATTGCATTTTTGGCAATTCTCCAAAAATAAATTTTTGGCCTATCTTTCTCTCGAAACAGGCTCGATTAGATGGAACATTGTTCCAAATCAATGAGTGACTTTGTGAATGTCCTAACTCAATTAATCTTTCAGTAATTATGGATATTTGACTCCACCCCCCTTCATTCCATACTCTAAGTTTGACGCACTCCACTTCTAAATGGCATCGCGGTGGGGCACTCCTAATTTTTTTTCATCGTAGATTGAACCTTTGTCAGTACTTTTCTAGAAACTAAACTTAATGATCTCATTATTATGGTCTGTGCGACTTTTTATATGAAGGCATCTTTTCTTTTAATTTTAATTCTCTGATTGAATTTGAATCATTGATCTCATCGACAAATGGACTACACCAGTCGATTTGTCGTACCAAAGAACCCCATTCCACATAATTTCAGTATCTTCTGAGAGAAAAAATATTTTTCGACAAATATGTACCTGAAATATAGTAAGGAAAATATTGCATTTTTGGCAATTCTCCAAAAATAAATTTTTGGCCTATCTTTCTCTCGAAACAGGCTCGATTAGATGGAACATTGTTTCAAATCAATGAGTGACTTTGTGAATGTCCTAACTCAATTAATCTTTCAGTAATTATGGATATTTGACTCCACCCCTCTTCAATCCATACTCTAAGTTTGACGCACTCTACTTCTAAATCGCATCGCTGTGGGGCATTCCTGATTTTTTTCATCACAGATTGAACCTTTGTCAGTACTTTTCTAGAAAATTAACTTAATGATCTCATTATTATGGTCTGTACGACTTTTTATATGAAGGCGTCCAGTCTTTTAATTTTAATCCTCTGATGAAATTTGAATAATTGATCTCATCTACAAATGGACTACACCAGTCGATTTGTCGTACCAAAGAACCCCATTCCACATAATTTCAGTATCTTCTGAGAGAAAAAATATTTTTCGACAAATATGTACCTGAACTATATATAGTATGGAAAATATTGCATTTTTGGCAATTCTCCAAAAATAAATTTTTGGCCTATCTTCCTCTCGAAACAGGCTCGATTAGATGGAACTTTGTGTCAAATCGATGAGTGACTTTGTTAATGTCCTAACTCAATGGATTTTTCAGTAATTATGGATATTTGACTCCACCCCCCTTCATTCCATACTGTTAGTTTGACGCACTCTACTTCTAAATCGCATCGCGGTGGGGCACTCCTGATTTCTTTTCATCGTAGATTGATTCTTTGTCGGTACTTTCCTAAAAAATAAACTGAATGATCCCATTATTATGGTCTGTGCGACTTTTTATATGAAGGCCTCCTTTCTTTTAATTTTAATCCTCTGATGAAATTTGAATCATTGATCTCATCGACAAATGGATTACACCAGTCGATTTGTCGTACCAAAAAACCCCATTCCACATAATTTCAGTATCTTCTGAGAGAAAAAATATTTTTCGACAAATATGTACCTACCTGAACTATAGTATGGAAAATATTGCATTTTTGGCAATTCTGCAAAAATAAATGTTTGGCCTATCTTCCTCTCGAAACAGGCTCGATTAGATGGAACTTTGTTTCAAATCGATGAGTGACTTTGTTAATGTCCTAACTCAATTAATTTTTCAGTAATTATGGATATTTGACTCCATCCCCCTTCATTCCATACTCTAAGTTTGACGCACTCCACTTCTAAATGGCATCGCGGTGGGGCACTCCTGATTTTTTTTCATCGTAGATTGAACCTTTGTCAGTACTTTTCTAGAAAATAAACTTATTGATCTCATTATTATGGCCTGTGCGATTTTTTATATGAAGGCCCCCTTTCTTTTAATTTTAATCCTCTGATGAAATTTGAATCATTGATCTCATCGACAAATGGATTACACCAGTCGATTTGTCGTACCAAAGAACCCCATTCTACATAATTTCAGTATCTTCTGAGAGAAAAAATATTTTTCGACAAATATGTACCTGAACTATAGTATGGAAAATATTGCATTTTTTGCAATTCTCCAGAAATAAATTTTTGGCCTATCTTTCTCTCGAAACAGGCTCGATTAGATGGAACTTTGTTCCAAATCGATGAGTGACTTTGTTAATGTCCTAACTCAATTAATCTTTCAGTAATTATGGATATTTTACTCCACCCCCCTTCATTCCATACTCTAAGTTTGACGCACTCTACTTCTAAATCGCATCGCGTTGGGGCGATCCTGATTTTTTTCATCGTAGATTGAGCCTTTGTCAGTACTTTTCTTGAAAATTAATTGAATGATCTCATTATTATGGTCTGTGCGACTTTTTATATGAAGGCCTCCTTTCTTTTAATTTTAATCCTCTGATGAAATTTGAATCATTGATCTCATCGACAAATGGAATACACCAGTCGATTTGTCGTACCAAAGAACCCCATTCCGCATAATTTCAGTATCTTCTGAGAGGAAAAATATTTTTTGACAAATATGTACCTGAACTATAGTATGGAAAATATTGCATTTTTGGCAATTCTCCAAAAATAAATTTTTGGCCTATCTTCCTCTCAAAACAGGCTCGATTAGATGGAACTTTGTTCCAAATCGATGAGTGACTTTGTTAATCTCCTAACTCAATTAATTTTTCAGTAATTATGGATATTTGACTCCACCCCCCTTCATTCCATACTTTAAGTTTGACGCACTCCACTTCTAAATGGCATCGCGGTGGGGCACTCCTGATTTTTTTTCATCGTAGATTGAACCTTTGTCAGTACTTTCCTAGAAAATAAACTTAATGATCTCATTATTATGGTCTGTGCGACTTTTTATATGAAGGCATCTTTTCTTTTAATTTTAATCCTCTCAATAAATTTGAATCATTGATCTCATCGACAAATGGACTACACCAGTCGATTTGTCGTACCAAAGAACCCCATTCCACATAATTTCAGTATCTTCTGAGAGAAAAAATATTTTTCTACAAATATGTACCTGAACTATAGTATGGAAAATATTGCATTTTTGGCAATTCTCCAAAAATCAATTTCTGTCCTATCTTCCTCTCGAAACAGGCTCGATTAGATGGAACTTCGTTTCAAATCGATGAGTGACTTTATTAATGTCCTAACTCAATTAATTTTTCAGTAATTATGGATATTTGACTCCACCCCCCTTCACTCCATACTCTAAGTTTGACGCACTCTACTTCTAAATCGCATAGCGGTGGGGCACTCCTGATTTTTTTTCATCGTAGATTGAACCTTTGTCAGTACTTTTCTAGAAAATTAACTTAATGATCTCATTATTATGGTCTGTGCGACTTTTTATATGAAGGCCTCCTGTCTTTTAATTTTAATCCTCTGATGAAATTTGAATCATTGATCTCATCGACAAATGGATTACACCAGTCGATTTGTCGTACCAAAGAACCCCATTCCACATAATTTCAGTATCTTCTGAGAGAAAAAATATTTTTCGACAAATATGTACCTGAACTATAGTAAGGAAAATATTGCATTTTTATCAATTCTCCAAAAATAAATTTTTGGCCTATCTTCCTCTCGAAACAGGCTCGATTAGATGGAACTTTGTTTCAAATCGATGAGTGACTTTGTTAATGTCCTGACTCAATTAATTTTTCAGTAATTATGGATATTTGACTCCACCCCCCTGCATTCCATACTCTAAGTTTGACGCACTCTACTTCTAAATCGCATGGCAGTGGGGCACTCCTGATTTTTTTTATCATAGATTGAACCTTTGTCAGTACTTTTCTAGAAAATTAACTTAATGATCTCATTATTATGGTCTGTGCGACTTTTTATATGAAGGCCTCCTGTCTTTTAATTTTAATCCTCTGATGAAATTTGAATCATTGATCTCATCGACAAATGGATTACACCAGTCGATTTGTCGTACCAAAGAACCCCATTCCACATAATTTCAGTATCTTCTGAGAGAAAAAATATTTTTCGACAAATATGTACCTGAACTATAGTAAGGAAAATATTGCATTTTTGGCAATTCTCCAAAAATAAATTTTTGGCCTATCTTCCTCTCGAAACAGGCTCGATTAGATGGAACTTTGTTTCAAATCGATGAGTGACTTTGTTATTGTCCTAACTCAATTAATTTTTCAGTAATTATGGATATTTGACTCCACCCCCCTGCATTCCATACTCTAAGTTTGACGCACTCTACTTCTAAATCGCATGGCAGTGGGGCACTCCTGATTTTTTTCATCATAGATTGAACCTTTGTCAGTACTTTTCTAGAAAATTAACTTAATGATCTCATTATTATGGTCTGTGCGACTTTTTATATGAAGGCCTCCTGTCTTTTAATTTTAATCCTCTGATGAAATTTGAATCATTGATCTCATCGACAAATGGATTACACCAGTCGATTTGTCGTACCAAAGAACCCCATTCCACATAATTTCAGTATCTTCTGAGAGAAAAAATATTTTTCTTCAAATATTTACCTGAACTATAGTATGGAAAATATTGCATTTTTGGCAATTCTCCAAAAATAAATTTTTAGCCTATCTTCCTCTCGAAACAGGCTCGATTAGATGGAACTTTGTTTCAAATCGATGAGTGACTTTGTTAATGTCCTAACTCAATTAATTTTTCAGTAATTATGGATATTTGACTCCACCCCCCTTCATTCCATACTCTAAGTTTGACGCACTCTACTTCTAAATCGCATCGCGGTGGGGCACTCTTGATTTTTTTCCATCGTACATTGAACCTTTGTCAGTACTTTTCTAGCAAATAAACTTAATGATCTCATTATTATGGCCTGTGCGACTTTTTATATGAAGGCCTCCTGTCTTTTAATTTTAATCCTCTGATGAAATTTGAATCATTGATCTCATCGACAAATGGATTACACCAGTCGATTTGTCGTACCAAAGAACCCCATTTCACATAATTTCAGTATCTTCTGAGAGAAAAAATATTTTTCGACAAATATGTACCTGAACTATAGTAAGGAAAATATTGCATTTTTGGCAATTCTCCAAAAATAAATTTTTGGCCTATCTTCCTCTCGAAACAGGCTCGATTAGATGGAACTTTGTTTCAAATCGATGAGTGACTTTGTTAATGTCCTAACTCAATTAATTTTTCAGTAATTATGGATATTTGACTCCACCCCCTGCATTCCATACTCTAAGTTTGACGCACTCTACTTCTAAATCGCATCGCAGTGGGGCACTCCTGATTTTTTTCATCATAGATTGAACCTTTGTCAGTACTTTTCTAGAAAATTAACTTAATGATCTCATTATTATGGTCTGTGCGACTTTTCATATGAAGGCCTCCTGTCTTTTAATTTTAATCCTCTGATGAAATTTGAATCATTGATCTCATCGACAAATGGATTACACCAGTCGATTTTTCGTACCAAAGAACCCCATTCCACATAATTTTAGTATCTTCTGAGAGAAAAAATATTTTTCGACAAATATGTACCTGAACTATAGTAAGGAAAATATTGCATTTTTGGCAATTCTCCAAAAATAAATTTTTGGCCTATCTACCTCTCGAAACAGGTTCGATTAGATGGAACTTTGTTTCAAATCGATGAGTGACTTTGTTAATGTCCTAACTCAATTAATTTTTCAGTAATTATGAATATTTGACTCCACCCCCCTGCATTCCATACTCTAAGTTTGACGCACTCTACTTCTAAATCGCATCGCAGTGGGGCACTCCTGATTTTTTTCATCATAGATTGAACCTTTGTCAGTACTTTTCTAGAAAATTAACTTAATGATCTCATTATTATGGTCTGTGCGACTTTTTATATGAAGGCCTCCTGTCTTTTAATTTTAATCCTCTGTTGAAATTTGAATCATTGATCTCATCGACAAATGGACTAAACCAGTCGATTTGTCGTACCAAAGAACCCTATTCCACATAATTCCAGTATCTTCTGAGAGAAAAAATATTTTTCGACAAATATGTACCTGAACTATAGTATGGAAAATATTGCATTTTTGGCAATTCTCCAAAAATAAATTTTTGGCCTATCTTTCTCTCGAAACAGGCTCGATTAGATGGAACTTTGTTTCAAATCGATGAGTGACTTTGTTATTGTCCTAACTCAATTAATTTTTCAGTAATTATGGATATTTGACTCCACCCCCCTTCATTCCATACTCTTAGTTTGACGCACTCTACTTCTAAATCGCATCGCGGTGGGGCACTTCTGATTTTTTTCCATCGTAGATTGAACCTTTGTCAGTACTTTTCTAGAAAATAAACTTAATGATCTCATTATTATGGTCTGTGCGACTTTTGATATGAAGGCCTCTTTGCTTTAAATTTTAATCCTCTGATGAAATTTTAATCATTAATCTCATCGACAAATGGACCACACCAGTCGATTTGTCGTACCGAAGAACCCCATTCCACATAATTTCAGTATCTTCTGAGAGAAAAAATATTTTTCGACAAATATTTACCTGAACTATAGTATGGAAAATATTGCATTTTTGGCAATTCTCCAAAAATAAATTTTTAGCCTATCTTCCTCTCGAAACAGGCTCCATTAGATGGAACTTTGTTTCAAATCGATGAGTGACTTTGTTAATGTCCTAACTCAATTAATTTTTCAGTAATTATGGATATTTGACTCCACCCCCCTTCATTCCATACTCTAAGTTTGACGCACTCTACTTCTAAATCGCATCGCGGTGGGGCACTCTTGATTTTTTTCCATCGTAGATTGAACCTTTGTCAGTACTTTTCTAGCAAATAAACTTAATGATCTCATTATTATGGCCTGTGCGACTTTTTATATGAAGGCCTCCTGTCTTTTAATTTTAATCCTCTGATGAAATTTGAATCATTGATCTCATCGACAAATGGATTACACCAGTCGATTTGTCGTACCAAAGAACCCAATTCCACATAATTTCAGTATCTTCTGAGAGAAAAAATATTTTTCGACAAATATGTACCTGAACTATAGTATGGAAAATATTGCATTTTTTGCAATTCTCCAAAAATAAATTTTTGGTCTATCTTCCTCTCGGAACAGGCTCGATTAGATGGAACTTTGTTTCAAATCGATGAGTGACTTTTATAATGTCCTAACTCAATTAATTTTTCAGTAATTATGGATATTTGACTCCACCCCTCTTCAATCCATACTCTAAGTTTGACGCACTCTACTTCTAAATCGCATCGCAGTGGGGCACTCCTGATTTTTTCATCATAGATTGAACCTTTGTCAGTACTTTTCTAGAAAATTAACTTAATGATCTCATTATTATGGTCTGTGCGACTTTTTATATGAAGGCCTCCTGTCTTTTAATTTTAATCCTCTGATGAAATTTGAATCATTGATCTCATCGACAAATGGACTACACCAGTCGATTTGTCGTACCAAAAAACCCCATTCCACTTAATTTCAGTATCTTCTGAGAGAAAAAATATTTTTCGACAAATATTTACCTGAACTATAGTATGGAAAATATTGCATTTTTGGCAATTCTCCAAAAATAAATTTTTGGCCTATCTTTCTCTCGAAACAGGCTCGATCAGATGGAACATTGTTTCAAATCAATGAGTGACTTTGTTAATGTCCTAACTCAATTAATTTTTCAGTAATTATGGATATTTGATTCCACCCCCTTCATTCCATACTCTAAGTTTGACGCACTCCACTTCTAAATGGCATCGCGGTGGGGCACTCCTGATTTTTTTTCATCGTAGATTGAACCTTTGTCAGTACTTTTCTAGAAAATAAACTTAATGATCTCATTATTATGGCCTGTGCGACTTTTTATATGAAGGCCTCCTTTCTTTGAATTTTTATCCTCTGATGAAATTTAAATCATTGATCTCATCGACAAATGGACTACACCAGTCGATTTGTCGTAACAAAGAACCCCATTCCACATAATTTCAGTATCTTCTGAGAGAAAAAGTATTTTTCGACAAATATGTACCTGAAAAATATTGCATTTTTGGCAATTCTCCAAAAATAAATTTTTGGCCTATCCTTCTCTCGAAACAGGCTCGATTAGATGGAACTTTGTTTCAAATCGATGAGTGACTTTGTTAATTTCCTAACTCAATTAATTTTTCAGTAATTATGGATATTTGACTCCACCCCCCTTCATTCCATACTCTTAGTTTGACGCACTCTACTTCTAAATCGCATCGCGGTGGGGCACTCTTGATTTTTTTTCATCGTAGATTGAACCTTTGTCAGTACTTTTCTAGAAAATAAACTTAATGATCTCATTATTATGGCCTTTGCGACTTTTTATATGAAGGCCTCCTTTCTTTTAATTTTAATCCTCTGATGAAATTTAAATCATTGATCTCATCGACAAATGGACTACACCAGTCGATTTGTCGTACCAAAGAACCCCATTCCACATAATTTCAGTATCTTCTGAGAGAAAAAATATTTTTCGACAAATATGTACCTGTGGAAAATATTGCATTTTTGGCAATTCTCCAAAAAAAATTTTTGGCCTATCTTCCTCTCGAAACAGGCTCGATTAGATGGAACTTTGTTTCAAATCGATGAGTGACTTTGTAAATGTCCTAACTCAATTAATTTTTCAGTTATTATGGATATTTGACTCCACCCCCCTTCATTCCATACTCTTAGTTTGACGCACTGTACTTCTAAATCGCATAGCGGTGGGGCTTTCCTGATTTTTTTTCATCGTAGATTGAACCTTTGTCAGTACTTTTCTAGAAAATAAACTCAATGATCTCATTATTATTGTCTGTGCGACTTTTTATATGAAGGCATCTTTTCTTTTAATTTTAATCCTCTGATTAAATTTGAATCATTGATCTCATCGACAAATGGACTACACCAGTCGATTTGTCGTACCAAAGAACCCCATTCCACATAATTTCAGTATCTTCTGAGAGAAAAAATATTTTTCGACAAATATGTACCTGAACTATAGTATGGAAAATATTGCATTTTTGGCAATTCTCCAAAAATAAATTTTTGGCCTATCTTCCCCTCGAAACAGGCTCGATTAAATGGAACTTTGTTCCAAATCGATGAGTGACTTTGTTAATCTCCTAACTCAATTAATTTTTCAGTTATTATGGATATTTGACTCCACCCCCCTTCATTCCATTCTCTAAGTTTGACGCACTCTACTTCTAAATCGCATCGCGGTGGGGCACTTCTGATTTTCTTCCATCGTAGATTGAACCTTTGGCCTATCTCCCTCTCGAAACAGGCTCGATTAGATGGAACTTTGTTTCAAATCGATGAGTGACTTTGTTAATGTCCTAACTCAATTAATTTTTCAGTAATTATGGATATTTGACTCCACCCCCCTTCATTCCATACTCTAAGTTTGACGCACTCCACTTCTAAATGGCATCGCGGTGGGGCACTCCTGATTTTTTTCCATCGTAGATTGAACCTTTGTCAGTACTTTTCTAGAAAATAAACTTAATGGTCTCATTATTATGGCCTGTGCGACTTTTTATATGAAGGCCCCCTTTCTTTTAATTTTAATCCTCTGATGAAATTTGAATCATTGATCTCATCGACAAATGGATTACACCAGTCGATTTGTCGTACCAAAGAACCCCATTCCACATAATTTCAGTATCTTCTGAGAGAAAAAATATTTTTCGACAAATATGTACCTGAAGGAAAATATTGCATTTTTGGCAATTCTCCAAAAATAAATTTTTGGCCTATCTTTCTCTCGAAACAGGCTCGATTAGATGGAACATTGTTTCAAATCAATGAGTGACTTTGTGAATGTCCTAACTCAATTAATCTTTCAGTAATTATGGATATTTGACTCCACCCCCCTTCATACCATACTCTAAGTTTGACGCACTCCACTTCTAAATGGCATCGCGGTGGGGCACTCCTAATTTTTTTTCATCGTAGATTGAACCTTTGTCAGTACTTTTCTAGAAAATAACCTTGATGATCTCATTATTATGGTCTGTGCGACTTTTTATATGAAGGCCTCCTGTCTTTTAATTTTAATCCTCTGATGAAATTTGAATCATTGATCTCATCGACAAATGGACTACACCAGTCGATTTGTCGTACCAAAAAACCCCATTCCACTTAATTTCAGTATCTTCTGAGAGAAAAAATATTTTTCGACAAATATTTACCTGAACTATAGTATGGAAAATATTGCATTTTTGGCAATTCTCCAAAAATAAATTTTTGGCCTATCTTTCTCTCGAAACAGGCTCGATCAGATGGAACATTGTTTCAAATCAATGAGTGACTTTGTTAATGTCCTAACTCAATTAATTTTTCAGTAATTATGGATATTTGATTCCACCCCCTTCATTCCATACTCTAAGTTTGACGCACTCCACTTCTAAATGGCATCGCGGTGGGGCACTCCTGATTTTTTTTCATCGTAGATTGAACCTTTGTCAGTACTTTTCTAGAAAATAAACTTAATGATCTCATTATTATGGCCTGTGCGACTTTTTATATGAAGGCCTCCTTTCTTTGAATTTTTATCCTCTGATGAAATTTAAATCATTGATCTCATCGACAAATGGACTACACCAGTCGATTTGTCGTAACAAAGAACCCCATTCCACATAATTTCAGTATCTTCTGAGAGAAAAAGTATTTTTCGACAAATATGTACCTGAAAAATATTGCATTTTTGGCAATTCTCCAAAAATAAATTTTTGGCCTATCCTTCTCTCGAAACAGGCTCGATTAGATGGAACTTTGTTTCAAATCGATGAGTGACTTTGTTAATTTCCTAACTCAATTAATTTTTCAGTAATTATGGATATTTGACTCCACCCCCCTTCATTCCATACTCTTAGTTTGACGCACTCTACTTCTAAATCGCATCGCGGTGGGGCACTCTTGATTTTTTTTCATCGTAGATTGAACCTTTGTCAGTACTTTTCTAGAAAATAAACTTAATGATCTCATTATTATGGCCTTTGCGACTTTTTATATGAAGGCCTCCTTTCTTTTAATTTTAATCCTCTGATGAAATTTAAATCATTGATCTCATCGACAAATGGACTACACCAGTCGATTTGTCGTACCAAAGAACCCCATTCCACATAATTTCAGTATCTTCTGAGAGAAAAAATATTTTTCGACAAATATGTACCTGTGGAAAATATTGCATTTTTGGCAATTCTCCAAAAAAAATTTTTGGCCTATCTTCCTCTCGAAACAGGCTCGATTAGATGGAACTTTGTTTCAAATCGATGAGTGACTTTGTAAATGTCCTAACTCAATTAATTTTTCAGTTATTATGGATATTTGACTCCACCCCCCTTCATTCCATACTCTTAGTTTGACGCACTGTACTTCTAAATCGCATAGCGGTGGGGCTTTCCTGATTTTTTTTCATCGTAGATTGAACCTTTGTCAGTACTTTTCTAGAAAATAAACTCAATGATCTCATTATTATTGTCTGTGCGACTTTTTATATGAAGGCATCTTTTCTTTTAATTTTAATCCTCTGATTAAATTTGAATCATTGATCTCATCGACAAATGGACTACACCAGTCGATTTGTCGTACCAAAGAACCCCATTCCACATAATTTCAGTATCTTCTGAGAGAAAAAATATTTTTCGACAAATATGTACCTGAACTATAGTATGGAAAATATTGCATTTTTGGCAATTCTCCAAAAATAAATTTTTGGCCTATCTTCCCCTCGAAACAGGCTCGATTAAATGGAACTTTGTTCCAAATCGATGAGTGACTTTGTTAATCTCCTAACTCAATTAATTTTTCAGTTATTATGGATATTTGACTCCACCCCCCTTCATTCCATTCTCTAAGTTTGACGCACTCTACTTCTAAATCGCATCGCGGTGGGGCACTTCTGATTTTCTTCCATCGTAGATTGAACCTTTGGCCTATCTCCCTCTCGAAACAGGCTCGATTAGATGGAACTTTGTTTCAAATCGATGAGTGACTTTGTTAATGTCCTAACTCAATTAATTTTTCAGTAATTATGGATATTTGACTCCACCCCCCTTCATTCCATACTCTAAGTTTGACGCACTCCACTTCTAAATGGCATCGCGGTGGGGCACTCCTGATTTTTTTCCATCGTAGATTGAACCTTTGTCAGTACTTTTCTAGAAAATAAACTTAATGGTCTCATTATTATGGCCTGTGCGACTTTTTATATGAAGGCCCCCTTTCTTTTAATTTTAATCCTCTGATGAAATTTGAATCATTGATCTCATCGACAAATGGATTACACCAGTCGATTTGTCGTACCAAAGAACCCCATTCCACATAATTTCAGTATCTTCTGAGAGAAAAAATATTTTTCGACAAATATGTACCTGAAGGAAAATATTGCATTTTTGGCAATTCTCCAAAAATAAATTTTTGGCCTATCTTTCTCTCGAAACAGGCTCGATTAGATGGAACATTGTTTCAAATCAATGAGTGACTTTGTGAATGTCCTAACTCAATTAATCTTTCAGTAATTATGGATATTTGACTCCACCCCCCTTCATACCATACTCTAAGTTTGACGCACTCCACTTCTAAATGGCATCGCGGTGGGGCACTCCTAATTTTTTTTCATCGTAGATTGAACCTTTGTCAGTACTTTTCTAGAAAATAAACTTGATGATCTCATTATTATGGTCTGTGCGACTTTATATATGAAGGCATCTTTTCTTTTAATTTTAATTCTCTGATTAAATTTGAATCATTGATCTCATCGACAAATGGACTACACCAGTCGATTTGTCGTACCAAAGAACCCCATTCCACATAATTTCAGTATCTTCTGAGAGAAAAAATATTTTTCGACAAATATGTACCTGAAATATAGTAAGGAAAATATTGCATTTTTGGCAATTCTCCAAAAATAAATTTTTGGCCTATCTTTCTCTCGAAACAGGCTCGATTAGATGGAACATTGTTTCAAATCAATGAGTGACTTTGTGAATGTCCTAACTCAATTAATCTTTCAGTAATTATGGATATTTGACTCCACCCCTCTTCAATCCATACTCTAAGTTTGACGCACTCTACTTCTAAATCGCATCGCTGTGGGGCACTCCTGATTTTTTTCATCACAGATTGAACCTTTGTCAGTACTTTTCTAGAAAATTAACTTAATGATCTCATTATTATGGTCTGTACGACTTTTTATATGAAGGCCTCCAGTCTTTTAATTTTAATCCTCTGATGAAATTTGAATAATTGATCTCATCGACAAATGGACTACACCAGTCGATTTGTCGTACCAAAGAACCCCATTCCACATAATTTCAGTATCTTCTGAGAGAAAAAATATTTTTCGACAAATATGTACCTGAACTATAGTATGGAAAATATTGCATTTTTGGCAATTCTCCAAAAATAAATTTTTGGCCCACCTTCCTCTCGAAACAGGCTCGATTAGATGGAACTTTGTGTCAAATCGATGAGTGACTTTGTTAATGTCCTAACTCAATGAATTTTTCAGTAATTATGGATATTTGACTCCACCCCCCTTCATTCCATACTGTTAGTTTGACGCACTCTACTTCTAAATCGCATCGCGGTGGGGCACTCCTGATTTCTTTCCATCGTAGATTAATCCTTTGTCGGTACTTTCCTAGAAAATAAACTAAATGATCCCATTATTATGGTCTGTGCGACTTTTTATATGAAGGCCTCCTTTCTTTTAATTTTAATCCTCTGATGAAATTTGAATCATTGATCTCATCGACAAATGGATTACACCAGACGATTTGTCGTACCAAAGAACCCCATTCCACATAATTTCAGTATCTTCTGAGAGAAAAAATATTTTTCGACAAATATGTACCTGAACTATAGTATGGAAAATATTGCATTTTGGCAATGCTGCAAAAATAAATTTTTGGCCTATCTTCCTCTCGAAAAAGGCTCGATTAGATGGAACTTTGTTTGAAATCGATGAGTGACTTTGTTAATGTCCTAACTCAATTAATTTTTCAGTAATTATGGATATTTGACTCCATCCCCCTTCATTCCATACTCTAAGTTTGACGCACTCCACTTCTAAATGGCATCGCGGTGGGGCACTCCTGATTTTTTTTCATCGTAGATTGAACCTTTGTCAGTACTTTTCTAGAAAATAAACGTAATGATCTCATTATTATGGCCTGTGCGATTTTTTATATGAAGGCCCCCTTTCTTTTAATTTTAATCCTCTGATGAAATTTGAATCATTGATCTCATCTACAAATGGATTACACCAGTCGATTTGTCGTACCAAAGAACCCCATTCCACATAATTTCAGTATCTTCTGAGAAAAAAAATATTTTTCGACAAATATGTACCTGAACTATAGTATGGAAAATATTGCATTTTTGGCAATTCTCCAAAAATAAATTTTTGGCCTATCTTCCTCTCTAAAGAGGCTCGATTAGATGAAACTTTGTTTCAAATCGATGAGTGACTTTGTTAATGTCCTAACTCAATTAATTTTTCACTAATTATGGATATTTGACTCCACCCCCCTGCATTCCATACTCTAAGTTTGACGCACTCTACTTCTAAATCGCATCGCAGTGGGGCACTCCTGATTTTTTTCATCATAGATTGAACCTTTGTCAGTACTTTTCTAGAAAATTAACTTGATGATCTCATTATTATGGTCTGTGCGACTTTTTATATGAAGGCCTCCTGTCTTTTAATTTTAATCCTCTGTTGAAATTTGAATCATTGATCTCATCGACAAATGGACTACACCAGTCGATTTGTCGTACCAAAGAACCCCATTCCACATAATTTCAGTATCTTCTGAGAGAAAAAATATTTTTCGACAAATATGTACCTGAAGGAAAATATTGCATTTTTGGCAATTCTCCAAAAATAAATTTTTGGCCTATCTTTCTCTCGAAACAGGCTCGATTAGATGGAACATTGTTCCAAATCAATGAGTGACTTTGTGAATGTCCTAACTCAATTAATCTTTCAGTAATTATGGATATTTGACTCCACCCCCCTTCATTCCATACTCTAAGTTTGACGCACTCCACTTCTAAATGGCATCGCGGTGGGGCACTCCTAATTTTTTTTCATCGTAGATTGAACCTTTGTCAGTACTTTTCTAGAAACTAAACTTAATGATCTCATTATTATGGTCTGTGCGACTTTTTATATGAAGGCATCTTTTCTTTTAATTTTAATTCTCTGATTAAATTTGAATCATTGATCTCATCGACAAATGGACTACACCAGTCGATTTGTCGTACCAAAGAACCCCATTCCACATAATTTCAGTATCTTCTGAGAGAAAAAATATTTTTCGACAAATATGTACCTGAAATATAGTAAGGAAAATATTGCATTTTTGGCAATTCTCCAAAAATAAATTTTTGGCCTATCTTTCTCTCGAAACAGGCTCGATTAGATGGAACATTGTTTCAAATCAATGAGTGACTTTGTGAATGTCCTAACTCAATTAATCTTTCAGTAATTATGGATATTTGACTCCACCCCTCTTCAATCCATACTCTAAGTTTGACGCACTCTACTTCTAAATCGCATCGCTGTGGGGCATTCCTGATTTTTTTCATCACAGATTGAACCTTTGTCAGTACTTTTCTAGAAAATTAACTTAATGATCTCATTATTATGGTCTGTACGACTTTTTATATGAAGGCGTCCAGTCTTTTAATTTTAATCCTCTGATGAAATTTGAATAATTGATCTCATCTACAAATGGACTACACCAGTCGATGTGTCGTACCAAAGAACCCCATTCCACATAATTTCAGTATCTTCTGAGAGAAAAAATATTTTTCGACAAATATGTACCTGAACTATATATAGTATGGAAAATATTGCATTTTTGGCAATTCTCCAAAAATAAATTTTTGGCCTATCTTCCTCTCGAAACAGGCTCGATTAGATGGAACTTTGTGTCAAATCGATGAGTGACTTTGTTAATGTCCTAACTCAATGGATTTTTCAGTAATTATGGATATTTGACTCCACCCCCCTTCATTCCATACTGTTAGTTTGACGCACTCTACTTCTAAATCGCATCGCGGTGGGGCACTCCTGATTTCTTTTCATCGTAGATTGATTCTTTGTCGGTACTTTCCTAAAAAATAAACTGAATGATCCCATTATTATGGTCTGTGCGACTTTTTATATGAAGGCCTCCTTTCTTTTAATTTTAATCCTCTGATGAAATTTGAATCATTGATCTCATCGACAAATGGATTACACCAGTCGATTTGTCGTACCAAAAAACCCCATTCCACATAATTTCAGTATCTTCTGAGAGAAAAAATATTTTTCGACAAATATGTACCTACCTGAACTATAGTATGGAAAATATTGCATTTTTGGCAATTCTGCAAAAATAAATGTTTGGCCTATCTTCCTCTCGAAACAGGCTCGATTAGATGGAACTTTGTTTCAAATCGATGAGTGACTTTGTTAATGTCCTAACTCAATTAATTTTTCAGTAATTATGGATATTTGACTCCATCCCCCTTCATTCCATACTCTAAGTTTGACGCACTCCACTTCTAAATGGCATCGCGGTGGGGCACTCCTGATTTTTTTTCATCGTACATTGAACCTTTGTCAGTACTTTTCTAGAAAATAAACTTATTGATCTCATTATTATGGCCTGTGCGATTTTTTATATGAAGGCCCCCTTTCTTTTAATTTTAATCCTCTGATGAAATTTGAATCATTGATCTCATCGACAAATGGATTACACCAGTCGATTTGTCGTACCAAAGAACCCCATTCTACATAATTTCAGTATCTTCTGAGAGAAAAAATATTTTTCGACAAATATGTACCTGAACTATAGTATGGAAAATATTGCATTTTTTGCAATTCTCCAGAAATAAATTTTTGGCCTATCTTTCTCTCGAAACAGGCTCGATTAGATGGAACTTTGTTCCAAATCGATGAGTGACTTTGTTAATGTCCTAACTCAATTAATCTTTCAGTAATTATGGATATTTTACTCCACCCCCCTTCATTCCATACTCTAAGTTTGACGCACTCTACTTCTAAATCGCATCGCGTTGGGGCGATCCTGATTTTTTTCATCGTAGATTGAGCCTTTGTCAGTACTTTTCTAGAAAATTAATTGAATGATCTCATTATTATGGTCTGTGCGACTTTTTATATGAAGGCCTCCTTTCTTTTAATTTTAATCCTCTGATGAAATTTGAATCATTGATCTCATCGACAAATGGAATACACCAGTCGATTTGTCGTACCAAAGAACCCCATTCCACATAATTTCAGTATCTTCTGAGAGGAAAAATATTTTTTGACAAATATGTACCTGAACTATAGTATGGAAAATATTGCATTTTTGGCAATTCTCCAAAAATAAATTTTTGGCCTATCTTCCTCTCAAAACAGGCTCGATTAGATGGAACTTTGTTCCAAATCGATGAGTGACTTTGTTAATCTCCTAACTCAATTAATTTTTCAGTAATTATGGATATTTGACTCCACCCCCCTTCATTCCATACTTTAAGTTTGACGCACTCCACTTCTAAATGGCATCGCGGTGGGGCACTCCTGATTTTTTTTCATCGTAGATTGAACCTTTGTCAGTACTTTCCTAGAAAATAAACTTAATGATCTCATTATTATGGTCTGTGCGACTTTTTATATGAAGGCATCTTTTCTTTTAATTTTAATCCTCTCATTAAATTTGAATCATTGATCTCATCGACAAATGGACTACACCAGTCGATTTGTCGTACCAAAGAACCCCATTCCACATAATTTCAGTATCTTCTGAGAGAAAAAATATTTTTCTACAAATATGTACCTGAACTATAGTATGGAAAATATTGCATTTTTGGCAATTCTCCAAAAATCAATTTCTGTCCTATCTTCCTCTCGAAACAGGCTCGATTAGATGGAACTTCGTTTCAAATCGATGAGTGACTTTATTAATGTCCTAACTCAATTAATTTTTCAGTAATTATGGATATTTGACTCCACCCCCCTTCACTCCATACTCTAAGTTTGACGCACTCTACTTCTAAATCGCATAGCGGTGGGGCACTCCTGATTTTTTTTCATCGTAGATTGAACCTTTGTCAGTACTTTTCTAGAAAATAAACTTAATGATCTCATTATTATGGCCTGTGCGACTTTTTGTATGAAGGCCTCCTTTCTTTTAATTCTAATCCTCTGATGAAATTTAAATCATTGATCTCATCGACAAATGGACTACACCAGTCGATTTGTCGTACCAAAGAACCCCATTCCACATAATTTCAGTATCTTCTGAGAGAAAAAATATGTTCCGACAAATATGTACCTGAACTATAGTATGGAAAATATTGCATTTTTGGCAATTCTCCAAAAATAAATTTTTGGCCTATCTTCCTCTCGAAACAGGCTCGATTAGATGGAACTTTGTTTCAAATCGATGAGTGACTTTGTTAATGTCCTAACTCAATTAATTTTTCAGTAATTATGGATATTTGACTCCACCCCCCTTTATTCCATACTCTTAGTTTGACGCACTCTACTTCTAAATCGCATACCGGTGGGGCACTCCTGATTCTTTTTCATCGTAGATTGAACCTTTGTCAGTACTTTTCTAGAAAATAAACTTAATGATCTCATTATTATGGTCTGTGCGACTTTTTATATGAAGCCATATTTTCTTTTCATTTTAATCCTCTGATTAAATTTGAATCATTGATCTCATCGACAAATGGACTACACAAGTCGATTTGTCGTACCAAAGAACCCCATTCCACATAATTTCAGTATCTTCTGAGAGAAAAAATATTTTTCGACAAATATGTACCTGAACTATAGTATGGGAAATATTGCATTTTTGGCAATTCTCCAAAAATGAATTTTTGGCCTATCTTCCTCTCGAAACAGGCTCGATTAGATGGAACTTTATTTCAAATCGATGAGTGACTTTGTTAATGTCCTAACTCAATTAATTTTTCAGTAATTATGGATATTTGACTCCACCCCCCTTCATTCCATACTCTTAGTTTGACGCACTCTACTCCTAAATCGCATCGCGGTGGGGCACTCCTGATTTTTTTTCATCGTAGATTGAACCTTTGTCAGTACTTTTCTAGAAAATAAACTTAATGATCTCATTATTATGGCCTGTGCGACTTTTCATATGAAGGCCTCCTTTCTTTTAATTTTAATCCTCTGATGAAATTTAAATCATTGATCTCATCGACAAATGGACTACACCAGTCGATTTGTCGTACCAAAGAACCCCATTCCACATAATTTCAGTATCTTCTGAGAGACAAAATATTTTTCGACAAATATGTACCTGGAAAATATTGCATTCTTGGCAATTCTCCAAAAATAAATTTTTGGCCTATCTTCCTCTCGAAACAGGCTCGATTAGATGGAACTTTGTTCCAAATCGATGAGTGACTTTGTTAATGTCCTAACTCAATTAATTTTTCAGTAATTATGGATATTTGACTCCACCCCCCTTCATTCCATACTCTTAGTTTGACGCACTCTACTTCTAAATCGCATACCGGTGGGGCACTCCTGATTTTTTTCCATCGTTGATTGAACTTTTGTCAGTACTTTTCTAGAAAATAAACTTAATGATCTCATTATTATGGACTGTGCGACTTTTTATATGAAGGCATATTTTCTTTTCATTTTAATCCTCTGATTAAATTTGAATCATTGATCTCATCGACAAATGGACTACATCAGTCGATTTGTCGTACCAAAGAACCCCATTCCACATAATTTCAGTATCTTCTGAGAGAAAAAATATTTTTCGACAAATATGTACCTGAACTATAGTATGGAAAATATTGCATTATTTGCAATTCTCCAAAAATGAATTTTTGGCCTATCTTCCTCTCGAAACAGGCTCGATTAGATGGAACTTTGTTTCAAATCGATGAGTGACTTTGTTAATGTCCTAACTCAATTAATTTTTCAGTAATTATGGATATTTGACTCCACCCCCCTTCTTTCCATACTCTTAGTTTGACGCACTCTACTCCTAAATCGCATCGCGGTGGGGCACTCCTGATTTTTTTTCATCGTAGATTGAACCTTTGTCAGTACTTTTCTAGAAAATAAACTTAATGTTCTCATTATTATGGCCTGTGCGACTTTTTATATGAAGGCCTCCTTTCTTTTAATTTTAATCCTCTGATGAAATTTAAATCATTGATCTCATCGACAAATGGACTACACCAGTCGATTTGTCGTACCAAAGAACCCCATTCCACATAATTTCAGTATCTTCTGAGAGACAAAATATTTTTCGACAAATATGTACCTGGAAAATATTGCATTTTTGGCAATTCTCCAAAAATAAATTTTTGGCCTATCTTTCTCTCTAAACAGGCTCGATTAGATGGATTTTTGTTTCAAATCGATGAGTGACTTTGTTAATGTCCTAATTCAATTAATTTTTCAGTAATTATGGATATTTGACTCCACCCCCCTTCACTCCATACTCTAAGTTTGACGCACTCTACTTCTAAATCGCATCGCGGTGGAGCACTCCTGATTTTTTTCATCGTAGATTGAACCTTTGTCAGTACTTCTCTAGAAAATAAACTCAATGATCTCATTATTATGATCTGTGCGACTTTTTATATGAAGGCCTCCTTTCTTTTAATTTTAATCCTCTGATGAAATTTGAATCATTGATCTCATCGACAAATGGACTACACCAGTCGATTTGTCGTACCAAAGAACCCCATTTCACAAAATTCCAGTATCTTCTGAGAGAAAAACTATTTTTCGACAGATATGTATGCATTTTTGGCAATTCTCCAAAAATAAATTTTTGGCCTATCTTCCTCTCGAAACAGGCTCGATTAGATGGAACTTTGTTTCAAATCGATGAGTGACTCTGTTAATGTCCTAATTCAATTAATTTTTCAGTAATTATGGATATTTGACTCCACCCCCCTTCACTCCATACTCTAAGTTTGACGCACTCTACTTCTAAATCGCATCGCGGTGGGGCACTCCTGATTTTTTTTCATCGTAGATTGAACCTTTGTCAGTACTTTTCTAGAAAATAAACTTAATGATCTCATTATTATGGTCTGTGCGACTTTTTATATGAAGGCCTTCTGCCTTTTAATTTTAATCCTCTGATGAAATTTGAATAATTGATCTCATCGACAAATGGACTACACCAGTCGATTTGTCGTACCAAAGAACCCCATTCCCATAATTTCAGTATCTTCTGAGAGAAAAAATATTTTTCGACAAATATGTACCTGAACTATAGTATGGAAAATATTGCATTTTTGGCAATTCTCCAAAAATAAATTTTTGGCCTATCATTCTCTCGAAACAGGCTCGATTAGATGGAACATTGTTTCAAATCAATGAGTGACTTTGTTAATGTCCTAACTCAATTAATTTTTCAGTAATTATGGATATTTGACTCCACCCCCCTTCATTCCATACTCTAAGTTTGACGCACTCCACTTCTAGATGGCATCGCGGTGGGGCACTCCTGATTTTTTTTCAGCGTAGATTGAACCTTTGTCAGTACTTTTCTAGAAAATAAACTTAATGATCTCATTATTATGGTCTGTGCATCTTCTCTTTTAATTTTAATCCTCTGATTAAATTTGTATCATTGATCTCATCGACAAATGGACTACACCAGTCGATTTGTCGTACCTAAGAACCCCATTCCACATAATTTCGGTATCTTCTGAGAGAAAAAATATTTTTCGACAAATATGTACCTGAACTATAGTATGGAAAATATTGCATTTTTGGCAATTCTCCAAAAATAAATTTTTGGCCTATCTTTCTCTCTAAACAGGCTCGATTAGATGGAACTTTGTTTCAAATCGATGAGTGACTTTGTTAATGTCCTAACTCAATTAATTTTTCAGTAATTATGGATATTTGACTCCACCCCCCTTCATTCCATACTCTAAGTTTGACGCACTCCACTTCTAAATCGCATCGCGGTGGGGCACTCCTGATTTTTTTTCATCGTAGATTGAACCTTTGTCAGTACTTTTCTAGAAAATAAACTTAATGATCTCATTATTATGGTCTGTGCGACTTTTTATATGAAGGCCCCCTTTCTTTTAATTTTAATCCTCTGATGAAATTTGAATCATTGATCTCATCGACAAATGGACTACACCAGTCTATTTGTCGTACCAAAAAACCCCATTCCACATAATTTCAGTATCTTCTGAGAGAGAAAATATTTTTCGACAAATATGTACCTGAACTATAGTATGGAAAATATTGCATTTTTGGCAATTCTCCAAAAATACATTTTTGGCCTATCTTCCTCTCGAAACAGGCTCGATTAGATGGAACTTTGTTTCAAATCGATGAGTGACTTTGTTAATGTCCTAACTCAATTAATTTTTCAGTAATTATGGATATTTGACTCCACCCCCCTTCATTCCATACTCTTAGTTTGACACACTCTACTTCTAAATCGCATCGCGGTGGGGGGGATTTTTTTCATCATAGATTGAACCTTTGTCAGTACTTTTCTAGAAAATTAACTTAATGATCTCATTATTATGGTCTGTGCGACTTTTTATATGAAGGCCTCCTGTCTTTTAATTTTAATCCTCTGATGAAATTTGAATAATTGATCTTATCGACAAATGGAATACACCAGTCGATTTGTCGTACCAAAGAACCCCATTCCACATAATTTCAGTATCTTCTGAGAGAAAAAATATTTTTCGACAAATATGTACCTGAACTAGTATGGAAAATATTGCATTTTTGGCAATTCTCCAAAAATAAATTTTTGGCCTATCTTTCTCTCGAAACAGGCTCGATTAGATGGAACTTTGTTTCAAATCGATGAGTGACTTTGTTAATGTCCTAACTCAATTAATTTTTCAGTAATTATGGATATTTGACTCCACCCCCCTTCATTCCATACTCTTAGTTTGACGCACTCTACTTCTAAATCGCATCGCGGTGGGGCACTCCTGATTTTTTTCATCGTAGATTGATTCTTTGTCGGCACTTTCCTAGAAAATAAACTAAATGATCCCATTATTATGGTCTGTGCGACTTTTTATATGAAGTCCTCCTTTCTTTTAATTTTAATCCTCTGATGAAATTTGAATCATTGATCTCATCGACAAATGGATTACACCAGTCGATTTTTCGTACCAAAGAACCCCATTCCACATAATTTAAGTATCTTCTGAGAGAAAAAATATTTTTCGACAAATATGTACCTGAACTATAGTATGGAAAATATTGCATTTTTGGCAATTCTCCAAAAATAAATTTTTGGCCTATCTTCCTCTCGAAACAGGCTCGATTAGATGGAACTTTGTTTCAAATCGATGAGTGACTTTGTTAATGTCCTAACTCAATTAATTTTTCAGTAATTATGGATATTTGACTCCACCCCCCTTCATTCCATACTCTTAGTTTGACGCACTCTACTTCTAAATCGCATAGCGGTGGGGCACTCCTGATTTTCTTTCATTGTAGATTGAACCTTTGTCAGTACTTTTCTAGGAAATAAACTCAATGATCTCATTATTATGGCCTGTGCGACTTTTTATATGAAGGCCTCCTTTCTTTTAATTTTAATCCTCTGATGAAATTTAAATCATTGATCTCATCGACAAATGGACTACACCAGTCGATTTGTCGTACCAAAGAACCCCATTCCACATAATTCCAGTATCTTCTGAGAGAAAAATATTTTTCGACAAATATGTACCTGAACTATAGTATGGAAAATATTGCATTTTTGGCAATTCTCCAAAAATGAATTTTAAGCCTATCTTCCTCTCGAAACAGGCTCGATTAGATGGAACTTTGTTTCAAATCGATGAGTGACTTTGTTAATGTCCTAACTCAATTAATTTTTCAGTAATTATGGATATTTGACTCCACCCCCTTTCATTCCATACTCTAAGTTTGACGCACACTTCTTCTAAATCGCATCGCGGTGGGGCACTCCTGATTTTTTTTCCTCGTAGATTGAACCTTTGTCAGTACTTTTCTAGAAAATAAACTTAATGATCTCATTATTATGTCCTGTGCGACTTTTTATATGAAGGCCCCCTTTCTTTTAATTTTAATCCTCTGATGAAATTTGAATCATTGATCTCATCGACAAATGGATTACCCCAGTCGATTTGTCGTACCAATGAACCCCATTCCACATAATTTCAGTATCTTCTGAGAGAAAAAATATTTTTCGACAAATATGTACCTGAACTATAGTAAGGAAAATATTGCATTTTTGGCAATTCTCCAAAAATAAATTTTAGGCCTATCTTCCTCTCGAAACAGGCTCGATTAGATGGAACTTTGTTTCAAATCGATGAGTGACTTTGTGAATGTCCTAACTCAATTAATTTTTCAGTAATTATGGATATTTGACTCCACCCCTCTTCAATCCATACTCAAAGTTTGACGCACTCTACTTCTAAATCGCATCGCTGTGGGGCATTCCTGATTTTTTTGCATCGTAGATTGAACCTTTGTCAGTACTTTTCTAGAAAATTTACTGAATGATCTCATTATTATGGTCTGTGCGACTTTTGATATGAAGGCATCTTTTCTTTTAATTTTAATCCTCTGATTAAATTTGAATCATTGATCTCATCGAAAAATGGATTACACCAGTCGATTTGTCGTACCAAAGAAACCCATTCCACATAATTTCAGTATCTTCTGAGAGAAAAATATTTTTCGACAAATATGTACCTGAACTATAGTATGGAAAATATTGCATTTTTGGCAATTCTCCAAAAATAAATTTTTGTCCTATCTTCCTCTCGAAACAGGCTCGATTAGATGGAACTTTGTTTCAAATCGATGAGTGTCTTTGTTAATGTCCTAACTCAATTAATTTTTCAGTAATTATGGATATTTGACTCCACCCCCCTTCATTCCATACTCTTAGTTTGACGCACTCTACTTCTAAATCGCATAGCGGTGGGGCACTCCTGATTTTTTTTCATCGTAGATTGAACCTTTGTCAGTACTTTTCTAGAAAATAAACTCAATGATCTCATTATTATGGCTTGTGCGACTTTTTATATGAAGGCCTCCTTTCTTTTAATTTCAATCCTCTGATGAAATTTAAATCAATGATCTCATCGACAAATGGACTACACCAGTCGATTTATCGTACCAGAGAACCCCATTCCACATAATTTCAGTATCTTCTGAAAGAAAAATATTTTTCGACAAATATGTACCTGAACTATAGTATGGAAAATATTGCATTTTTGGCAATTCTCCAAAAATAAATTTTTGGCCTATCTTCCTCTCGAAACAGGCTCGATTAGATGGAACTTTGTTTCAAATCGATGAGTGTCTTTGTTAATGTCCTAACTCAATTAATTTTTCAGTAATTATGGATATTTGACTCCACCCCCCTTCATTCCATACTCTAAGTTTGACGCACTCTACTTCCAAATCGCATACCAGTGGGGCACTCCTGATTTTTCTTCATCGTAGATTGAACCTTTGTCAGTACTTTTCTAGAAAATAAACTTAATGATCTCATTATTATGGCCTGTGCGACTTTTTATATGAAGGCCCCCTTTCTTTTAATTTTAATCCTCTGATGAAATTTGAATCATTGATCTCATCGACAAATGGATTACACCAGTCGATTTGTCGTACCAAGGAACCCCATTCCACATAATTTCAGTATCTTCTGAGAGAAAAAATATTTTTCGACACATATGTACCTGAACTATAGTAAGGAAAATATTGCATTTTTGGCAATTCTCCAAAAATAAATTTTTGGCCTATCTTCCACTCGAAACAGGCTCGATTAGATGGAACTTTGTTTCAAATCGATGAGTGACTTTGTTAATGTCCTAACTCATTTAATTTTTCAGTAATTATGGATATTTGACTCCACCCCCCTTCATTCCATACTCTAAGTTTGACGCACTCTACTTCTAAATCGCATCGCGATGGGGCACTCCTGATTTTTTTCATCATAGATTGAACCTTCGTCAGTACTTTTCTAGAAAATAAACTTAATGATCCCATTATTATGGTCTGTGCGACTTTTTATATGAAGGCCTCCTTTCTTTTCATTTTAATCCTCTGATGAAATTTGAATCATTGATCTCATCGACAAATGGATTACACCAGTCGATTTGTCGTACCAAAGAACCCCATTCCACATAGTTTCAGTATCTTCTGAGAGAAAAAATATTTTTCGACAAATATGTACCTGAACTATAGTATGGAAAATATTGCATTTTTGGCAATTCTCCAAAAATAAATTTTTGGCCTATCTTTCCTTTCGAAACAGGCTCGATTAGATGGAACTTTGTTTCAAATCGATGAGTGACTTTGTTAATGTCCTAACTCAATTAATTTTTCAGTAATTATGGATATTTGACTCCACCCCCCTTCATTCCATACTCTAAGTTTGACGCACTCCACTTCTAAATGGCATCGCGGTGGGGCACTCCTGATTTTTTTTCATCGTAGATTGAACCTTTGGCAGTACTTTTCTAGAAAATTAACTTAATGATCTCATTATTATGGTCTGTGCGACTTTTTATATGAAGGCCTCCTGTCTTTTAATTTTAATCCTCTGATGAAATTTGAATCATTGATCTCATCGACAAATGGACTTCACCAGTCGATTTGTCGTACCAAAAAACCCCATTCCACATAATATCAGTATCTTCTGGGAGAAAAAATATTTTTCGACAAATATGTACCTGAACTATAGTATGGAAAATATTGCATTTTTGGCAATTCTCCAAAAATAAATTTTTGGCCTATCTTCCTCTCGAAACAGGCTCGAATAGATGGAACTTTGTTTCAAATCGATGAGTGTCTTTGTTAATGTCCTAACTCAATTAATTTTTCAGTAATTATGGATATTTGACTCCACCCCCCTTCATTCCATACTCTAAGTTTGACGCACTCTACTTCTAAATCGCATACCAGTGGGGCACTCCTGATTTTTCTTCATCGTAGATTGAACCTTTGTCAGTACTTTTCTAGAAAATAAACTTAATGATCTCATTATTATGGCCTGTGCGACTTTTTATATGAAGGCATATTTTCTTTTAATTTTAATCCTCTGATGAAATTTGAATCATTGATCTCATCGACAAATGGACTACACCAGTCGATTTGTCGTACCAAAAAACCCCATTCCACATAATATCAGTATCTTCTGAGAGAAAAAATATTTTTCGACAAATATGTACCTGAACTATAGTATGGAAAATATTGCATTTTTGGCAATTCTCCAAAAATAAATTTTTGTCCTATCTTCCTCTCGAAACAGGCTCGATCAGATGGAACTTTGTTTCAAATCGATGAGTGTCTTTGTTAATGTCCTAACTCAATTAATTTTTCAGTAATTATGGATATTTGACTCCACCCCCCTTCATTCCATACTCTTAGTTTGACGCACTCTACTTCTAAATCGCATAGCGGTGGGGCACTCCTGATTTTTTTTCATCGTAGATTGAACCTTTGTCAGTACTTTTCTAGAAAATAAACTCAATGATCTCATTATTATGGCTTGTGCGACTTTTTATATGAAGGCCTCCTTTCTTTTAATTTCAATCCTCTGATGAAATTTAAATCAATGATCTCATCGACAAATGGACTACACCAGTCGATTTATCGTACCAGAGAACCCCATTCCACATAATTTCAGTATCTTCTGAAAGAAAAATATTTTTCGACAAATATGTACCTGAACTATAGTATGGAAAATAATGCATTTTTGGCAATTCTCCGAAAATAAATTTTTGGCCTATCTTCCTCTCGAAACAGGCTCGATTAGATGGAACTTTGTTTCAAATCGATGAGTGTCTTTGTTAATGTCCTAACTCAATTAATTTTTCAGTAATTATGGATATTTGACTCCACCCCCCTTCATTCCATACTCTAAGTTTGACGCACTCTACTTCTAAATCGCATACCGGTGGGGCACTCCTGATTTTTTCTTCATCGTAGATTGAACCTTTGTCAGTACTTTTCTAGAAAATAAACTTAATGATCTCATTATTATGGCCTGTGCGACATTTTATATGAAGGCCCCCTTTCTTTTAATTTTAATCCTCTGATGAAATTTGAATCATTGATCTCATCGACAAATGGATTACACCAGTCGATTTGTCGTACCAAAGAACCCCATTCCACATAATTTCAGTATCTTCTGAGAGAAAAAATATTTTTCGACAAATATGTTAGGAAAATATTGCATTTTTGGCAATTCTCCAAAAATAAATTTTTGGCCTATCTTCCACTCGAAACAGGCTCGATTAGATGGAACTTTGTTTCAAATCGATGAGTGACTTTGTTAATGTCCTAACTCATTTAATTTTTCAGTAATTATGGATATTTGACTCCACCCCCCTTCATTCCATACTCTAAGTTTGACGCACTCTACTTCTAAATCGCATCGCGATGGGGCACTCCTGATTTTTTTCATCATAGATTGAACCTTTGTCAGTACTTTTCTAGAAAATAAACTTAATGATCCCATTATTATGGTCTGTGCGACTTTTTATATGAAGGCCTCCTTTCTTTTCATTTTAATCCTCTGATGAAATTTGAATCATTGATCTCATCGACAAATGGATTACACCAGTCGATTTGTCGTACCAAAGAACCCCATTCCACATAATTTCAGTATCTTCTGAGAGAAAAAATATTTTTCGACAAATATGTACCTGAACTATAGTATGGAAAATATTGCATTTTTGGCAATTCTCCAAAAATAAATTTTTGGCCTATCTTTCCTTTCGAAACAGGCTCGATTAGATGGAACTTTGTTTCAAATCGATGAGTGACTTTGTTAATGTCCTAACTCAATTAATTTTTCAGTAATTATGGATATTTGACTCCACCCCCCTTCATTCCATACTCTAAGTTTGACGCACTCTACTTCTAAATCGCATCGCAATGGGGCACTCCTGATTTTTTTCATCATAGATTGAACCTTCGTCAGTACTTTTCTAGAAAATAAACTTAATGATCCCATTATTATGGTCTGTGCGACTTTTTATATGAAGGCCTCCTTTCTTTTCATTTTAATCCTCTGATGAAATTTGAATCATTGATCTCATCGACAAATGGATTACACCAGTCGATTTGTCGTACCAAAGAACCCCATTCCACATAGTTTCAGTATCTTCTGAGAGAAAAAATATTTTTCGACAAATATGTACCTGAACTATAGTATGGAAAATATTGCATTTTTGGCAATTCTCCAAAAATAAATTTTTGGCCTATCTTTCCTTTCGAAACAGGCTCGATTAGATGGAACTTTGTTTCAAATCGATGAGTGACTTTGTTAATGTCCTAACTCAATTAATTTTTCAGTAATTATGGATATTTGACTCCACCCCCCTTCATTCCATACTCTAAGTTTGACGCACTCCACTTCTAAATGGCATCGCGGTGGGGCACTCCTGATTTTTTTTCATCGTAGATTGAACCTTTGGCAGTACTTTTCTAGAAAATTAACTTAATGATCTCATTATTATGGTCTGTGCGACTTTTTATATGAAGGCCTCCTGTCTTTTAATTTTAATCCTCTGATGAAATTTGAATCATTGATCTCATCGACAAATGGACTTCACCAGTCGATTTGTCGTACCAAAAAACCCCATTCCACATAATATCAGTATCTTCTGGGAGAAAAAATATTTTTCGACAAATATGTACCTGAACTATAGTATGGAAAATATTGCATTTTTGGCAATTCTCCAAAAATAAATTTTTGGCCTATCTTCCTCTCGAAACAGGCTCGAATAGATGGAACTTTGTTTCAAATCGATGAGTGTCTTTGTTAATGTCCTAACTCAATTAATTTTTCAGTAATTATGGATATTTGACTCCACCCCCCTTCATTCCATACTCTAAGTTTGACGCACTCTACTTCTAAATCGCATACCAGTGGGGCACTCCTGATTTTTCTTCATCGTAGATTGAACCTTTGTCAGTACTTTTCTAGAAAATAAACTTAATGATCTCATTATTATGGCCTGTGCGACTTTTTATATGAAGGCATATTTTCTTTTAATTTTAATCCTCTGATGAAATTTGAATCATTGATCTCATCGACAAATGGACTACACCAGTCGATTTGTCGTACCAAAAAACCCCATTCCACATAATATCAGTATCTTCTGAGAGAAAAAATATTTTTCGACAAATATGTACCTGAACTATAGTATGGAAAATATTGCATTTTTGGCAATTCTCCAAAAATAAATTTTTGTCCTATCTTCCTCTCGAAACAGGCTCGATCAGATGGAACTTTGTTTCAAATCGATGAGTGTCTTTGTTAATGTCCTAACTCAATTAATTTTTCAGTAATTATGGATATTTGACTCCACCCCCCTTCATTCCATACTCTTAGTTTGACGCACTCTACTTCTAAATCGCATAGCGGTGGGGCACTCCTGATTTTTTTTCATCGTAGATTGAACCTTTGTCAGTACTTTTCTAGAAAATAAACTCAATGATCTCATTATTATGGCTTGTGCGACTTTTTATATGAAGGCCTCCTTTCTTTTAATTTCAATCCTCTGATGAAATTTAAATCAATGATCTCATCGACAAATGGACTACACCAGTCGATTTATCGTACCAGAGAACCCCATTCCACATAATTTCAGTATCTTCTGAAAGAAAAATATTTTTCGACAAATATGTACCTGAACTATAGTATGGAAAATAATGCATTTTTGGCAATTCTCCGAAAATAAATTTTTGGCCTATCTTCCTCTCGAAACAGGCTCGATTAGATGGAACTTTGTTTCAAATCGATGAGTGTCTTTGTTAATGTCCTAACTCAATTAATTTTTCAGTAATTATGGATATTTGACTCCACCCCCCTTCATTCCATACTCTAAGTTTGACGCACTCTACTTCTAAATCGCATACCGGTGGGGCACTCCTGATTTTTTCTTCATCGTAGATTGAACCTTTGTCAGTACTTTTCTAGAAAATAAACTTAATGATCTCATTATTATGGCCTGTGCGACATTTTATATGAAGGCCCCCTTTCTTTTAATTTTAATCCTCTGATGAAATTTGAATCATTGATCTCATCGACAAATGGATTACACCAGTCGATTTGTCGTACCAAAGAACCCCATTCCACATAATTTCAGTATCTTCTGAGAGAAAAAATATTTTACGACAAATATGTTAGGAAAATATTGCATTTTTGGCAATTCTCCAAAAATAAATTTTTGGCCTATCGTCCACTCGAAACAGGCTCGATTAGATGGAACTTTGTTTCAAATCGATGAGTGACTTTGTTAATGTCCTAACTCATTTAATTTTTCAGTAATTATGGATATTTGACTCCACCCCCCTTCATTCCATACTCTAAGTTTGACGCACTCTACTTCTAAATCGCATCGCGATGGGGCACTCCTGATTTTTTTCATCATAGATTGAACCTTTGTCAGTACTTTTCTAGAAAATAAACTTAATGATCCCATTATTATGGTCTGTGCGACTTTTTATATGAAGGCCTCCTTTCTTTTCATTTTAATCCTCTGATGAAATTTGAATCATTGATCTCATCGACAAATGGATTACACCAGTCGATTTGTCGTACCAAAGAACCCCATTCCACATAATTTCAGTATCTTCTGAGAGAAAAAATATTTTTCGACAAATATGTACCTGAACTATAGTATGGAAAATATTGCATTTTTGGCTATTCTCCAAAAATAAATTTTTGGCCTATCTTTCCTTTCGAAACAGGCTCGATTAGATGGAACTTTGTTTCAAATCGATGAGTGACTTTGTTAATGTCCTAACTCAATTAATTTTTCAGTAATTATGGATATTTGACTCCACCCCCCTTCATTCCATACTCTAAGTTTGACGCACTCCACTTCTAAATGGCATCGCGGTGGGGCACTCCTGATTTTTTTTCATCGTAGATTGAACCTTTGGCAGTACTTTTCTAGAAAATTAACTTAATGATCTCATTATTATGGTCTGTGCGACTTTTTATATGAAGGCCTCCTGTCTTTTAATTTTAATCCTCTGATGAAATTTGAATCATTGATCTCATCGACAAATGGACTTCACCAGTCGATTTGTCGTACCAAAAAACCCCATTCCACATAATATCAGTATCTTCTGGGAGAAAAAATATTTTTCGACAAATATGTACCTGAACTATATATAGTATGGAAAATATCGCATTTTTGGCAATTTTCCAAAAATAAATTTTTGGCCTATCTTCCTCTCGAAACAGGCTCGATTAGATGGAACTTTGTTTCAAATCGATGAGTGTCTTTGTTAATGTCCTAACTCAATTAATTTTTCAGTAATTATGGATATTTGACTCCACCCCCCTTCATTCCATACTCTAAGTTTGACGCACTCTACTTCTAAATCGCATACCGGTGGGGCACTCCTGATTTTTCTTCATCGTAGATTGAACCTTTGTTAGTACTTTTCTAGAAAATAAACTTAATGATCTCATTATTATGGCCTGTGCGACTTTTTATATGAAGGCATATTTTCTTTTAATTTTAATCCTCTGATGAAATTTGAATCATTGATCTCGTCGACAAATGGACTACACCAGTCGATTTGTCGTACCAAAAAACCCCATTCCACATAATATCAGTATCTTCTGAGAGAAAAAATATTTTTCGACAAATATGTACCTGAACTATAGTATGGAAAATATTGCATTTTTGGCAATTCTCCAAAAATAAATTTTTGGCCTATCTTCCTCTCGAAACAGGCTCGATTAGATGGAACTTTGTTTCAAATCGATGAGTGACTTTGTTAATGTCCTAACTCAATTAATTTTTCAGTAATTATGGATATTTGACTCCACCCCTCTTCAATCCATACTCTAAGTTTGACGCACTCTACTTCTAAATCGCATCGCAGTGGGGCACTCCTGATTTTTTTCATCATAGATTGAACCTTTGTCAGTACTTTTCTAGAAAATAAACTTAATGATCCCATTATTGTCGTCTGTGCGACTTTTTATATGAAGGCCTCCTTTCTTTTCATTTTAATCCTCTGATGAAATTTGAATCATTGATCTCATCGACAAATGGATTACACCAGTCGATTTGTCGTACCAAAGAACCCCATTCCACATAATTTCAGTATCTCCTGAGAGAAAAAATATTTTTCGACAAATATGTACCTGAACTATAGTAAGGAAAATATTGCATTTTTGGCAATTCTCAAAAAATAAATTTTTGGCCTATCTTCCTCTCGAAACAGGCTCGATTAGATGGAACTTTGTTTCAAATCGATGAGTGACTATGTTAATGTCCTAACTCAATTAATTTTTCAGTAATTATGAATATTTGACTCCACCCCTCTTCATTCCATACTCTAAGTTTGACGCACTCTACTTCTAAATAGCATCGCGGTAGGGCACTCCTGATTTTTTTCATCATAGATTGAACCTTTGTCAGTACTTTTCTAGAAAATAAACTTAATGATCTCATTATTATGGTCTGTGCGACTTTTTATATGAAGGCATATTTTCTTTTAATTTTAATCCTCTGATGAAATTTGAATCATTGATCTCATCGACAAATGGAATACACCAGTCGATTTGTCGTACCAAAGAACCCCATTCCACATAATTTCAGTATTTTCTGAGAGAAAAAATATTTTTCATCAAATATGTACCTGTATGGAAAATATTGCATTTTTGGCAATTCTCCAAAAATAAATTTTTGGCCTATCTTCCTCTCGAAAGAGGCTCGATGAGATGGAACTTTGTCTCAAATCGTTGAGTGACTTTGTTAATGTTCTAACTCAATTAATTTTCCAGTAATTATGAGTATTTGACTCCACCCCTCTTCATTCCATACTCTAAGTTTGACGCACTCTACTTCTAAATCGCATCGCGGTGGGGCACTCCTGATTTTTTTCATCATAGATTGAACCTTTGTCAGTACTTTTCTAGAAAATTAACTGAATGATCTCAATATTTATGGTCTGTGCGACTTTTTATATGAAGGCATCTTTTCTTTTAATTTTAATCCCTATGATAAAATTTGAATCATTGATCTCATCGACAAATGGACAACATCAGTCGATTTTTCGTACCAAATAACCCCATTCCTCATAATTTCAGTATTTTCTGAGAGAAAAAATACTTTTCGACAAATATGTACCTGAACTATCGTATGGCAATCCTCCAAAAATAAATTTTTGGCCTATCTTCCTCTCGAAAGACGTTCGATTAGATGGAATTTTGTCTCAAATCGATGGTTGACATTGTTAATGTACTAACTTGTATCGCTATCTATTGCAGAGCAGTCAGACTAATATTGTAGAAAGAATAATTAAAATACCTATGTTAAACAATGAATAAGAAAGGTTGTGAACAAAAAAATCAACTCGGTTGATTATTTTTAAATACAACGGTTTATTTAATGTCATAAGAAATATACCAATTACTTCGACAAAATCTACTTAGATTGAAAAAAATTTAACTATTACTGCCATCTATTGCGGAGAAGCCAAACTAATGATGTAAAAAAAATTGCTATACCTATATTAAACAATGAATACGAAAAGCGGTATTGGACCATGAAAAAAAGAATTAGCTAGGCAACTTTCGGTTTAATACAAAGTTTCATTTAATTTCATAAGAAATATTACAATCACTTGCTTCCACACATTCCAATTAAATTAAAATTATTATTGACTGGTATCACCATCTATTGCAGAGAAGCCAGACTAATAAAAGATTAATTGTTATACCTTTGATAGGAACGAATACGAAAAGCTGATTTGAACCATGAACAAAAGAATTAACTGGTTTAATTTCAAATGAATACAAAGGTTCATTCTAATTCATACGTAATAATGCATTTACTTTTACCAACACAATCTAATTATAACAAAATTATTATCATCAAGTATCGCCATCTATTGCAGAGAAGTCAGACTAATATAGCATATAGGATAATTATTATACATATGTTAAGAACGAATAAAAAAATCTGATTTAAATCATGTAAGACTAAATTATCTTAGATAATTATATGTAAATACGGAGGTGTATTTATTTCATGAGTGATATTGTATTTACTTGCTTCTACATAATTTAATTAAATTGAAATTATTATTAACTAGGTTTACCATCTATTGCAGAGAAGCCAGACTAATCTAGGATGAAGCTTAAATAGTATACATATATTAGGAACGAATAGGAAAAGCTGATTTGGACAATGAACAAAATAATGAAGTTAGATAATCACAATTAAATACGAGGTGTATTTTATTTCATGAGAAATTTTGTATTTACTCGATTCCACAAATTCTAATTAGATTGAAATTATTATTATCTATTATTGACATCTATTGCAGAGAAGCCAGACTATTATTGTAGAATGGATAATAACCATACCTATATTAAATAATGTATACGAACAGCTGTATTGGATCTTGAACAAATGAATTGAATTAGATAATTTCAATTAAATACAAAGCTCTAATTCATTTCCTTTGAAATATTGCATTTATTTACTTGCATCTAGACAATCTAATTAAATTGAAATTGTTTATAACTAGTATCGGCATCTATTGCAGAGAAGCCAGACTACTATGAACAAAAAATTATTATTTTACCTATTCTAAACAAGGAAAACGAAAAGTTGTATAGGACCATGAACAAAAGAATTAACTGGGTTGCTTCTAATTGAATACGAAGGTGTATTTAGTTCATCAGAAATATTGCATTCACTTGTATCTTCACAATCTAATTACAATAAAATTATTATTTAGTTTCGCCATCTATTGCAGAGTAGCCAGACTAGTATAGCTTAATGAATAATTATTATATCTATGTTGAGAAAGAATACATAAATCTGATTTGGATCAAGAACAAAAGAATTAAGTTAGATTAGAATCAAATACCAAGGCATATTTATTTCATGAGATATATTGCAGTTACTTGCTTCTACACATTTTAATTAAATTGAAATTATTATAAACAAGTTTCCCCATCTATTGCAGAGCATCCAGACTAATACTGTAGAAATACTAATTGAAATGCCTCTTTTAAATACAACGGTTTATTATTTCATGAGAAATATAGCAATTACTTGCTTCTACCACAGTTTAAAGCTAAGCTATTTAGTCCATGAACAAATGAATTAATTATGTAACTTCCAACTAAATACAACGGTCCATTCAATTTCATAAGAAATATAGCAATTACTTGCTTATACACAATCTACTATAATTATAATTATAATTGTCCAGTACCGCCATCTATTACGGAGAAGCCAAACTAATGATGTAAAAAAAATAATTTGTATACAGATATTAATCAAAGAATAAGAACAGCTGTATTGGACCATGTACAAAAGAATTAACTAGGTGATTTCCAAATTAATACGAGGGTTTATTTCAATGTCACAATAAATATTACAATTACTTGCTTCTACACATTCCAATTGAATTAAAATTATTATTAACTGGTATCTCTATCTATTGCAGAGAAGCCAGACTGATCAAACTTTATGAATAAATATTACAACTATGATAGGAACGAATACGAAAAGCTGATTTGGACCATGAAGAATAGAATTAACTGGGTTAATTTCAAATGAATACAAAAGTTCATTTTATTTCATACGAAATATTGCATTTACTTTTTCCTACACAATCTAATTACAATAAAATTATTATTATCAAGTATCACCATCTATTGCAGAGAAATCAGACTAATATAGCATATTGGATAATTATTATACAAATGTTGAGAACGAATGCAAAAATCTGATTTGGATCATGAAAGATAGAATTAACTCGAATAATTATAAGTTAATGCGAAGGTGAATTCATTTCATAAGAGATATTGCATTTACTTGCTGCTGCACACTTTAATTAAAATGAAATTATTATTAACTAGTGTCGTCACCTATTGCAGAGAAGCCAGACTAATATAAGATGAAGTTTAAATAATCATTAAGTTAGATAATCATAATTAAATAAGAAGATGTATTTTATTTCATGAGATATTTTGCATTTACTTGATTCTACACAATAATAACTACTATCGCCATCTATATTAGAGAAGCCACACTAATATTGTAGATTGTATAATTACTCTACCTATATTAAATAATGAATACGAACAGCCGTATTGAACAAAAGAATTGACTGAGATAATTTTAATGAAATATAAAACTCTATTTCATTTCGTTAGAAGTACTGCATTTACTTGCATCTAGACAATCTAATTAAATTAAAATTGTTATTAACTGGTATCGCCATCTATTGCAAAGAAGCCAGACTACTATTCAAGAAAAAATAATTATTTTACCTATGCCTAAAATCGAATACGAAAAGGACCATGAACCATGAACAAAAGAATTAACTGGGTTGATTCTAATTGAATACGAAGGTGTATTTAGTTCATAAGAAGTATTGCATTTACTCGTATATTCACAATCTAATTACATTGAAATTATTATTATCTTGTTTCGCCATCTATTGCAGAGTAGCCAGACTATTATAGGATAATGAATAACTATTTTACCTATTTTAAGAAAGAATACAGAAAACTGATTTCGATCATGAACAAGAGAATTAACTCATTTTAGATTATTAGAATTACTTGCTTCTATTTAATTAAATTGAAATTATTATAATGAGGTATCGCCATCTATTACAGAGCAGCCTGACTTATATTGTATAAAGTCTAATTAAAATACCTATGTTAAACAATGGATACGAAAATTTATATTAGACATTGAACAAAATATTTAACTGGGTTAATTTTAGTTGAATAAGAAGGTTCATTTTATTTCATAAGAAATATTGCATTTACTTGTTTCTACACAATCTAATTACATTAAAATTATTATCATGTATCGCCATCTATTGCAGAGAAGCCAGACTAATATAGAATAATAGAAAATTATTATACCTATGTTAGGAAGGAATACAAAAATCTGATTTGGATCATGAACCAGATAATTTAATTAGATAATCATAACTAAATAAGAAGATGTGTTTTATTTCATGAGAAATATTGCATTTACTTGCTTCTACACAATCTAATTATATCAAAATTATTATCAACTAGCTTCGCCATCTATTGCGAAGAAGCCAGACTAAAATAGCATATTTATTTTTTCTACAATATTAGTCTGGCTGTTCTGTAATAGACAGCGATACTTGTTAATAATAATTTCAATTTTATTAAATTTTGTAGAAGCAAGCACCTTCACATTTAATAATGATAATCTAACATAATTCTTTTGTTCAGGGTCCAAATCAGCTTTTCGTACTCGTTCCTAATATAGGTTAAAAAATTATTCTTTGTCTGTCGCAGTCTGCAATAGATGGCTATACATGTTAATAATAATTTTAATGTAATTAGATTTTGTAGAAGCAAATAAAAGCAATATTTCTCAAGAACTGAAATAAACCTTTGTATTCAATTGAAATTAACTCAATACATTCGTTTGTTCATGGTCCAATACAGCTTTTCGTATTCATCGTTTAACATAGCTATAGTAATTAATCTTTCTACTATATTAGTCTGGCTTCTCTGCAACAGATGACGCTACTAGTTAATAATAATTTTAATATAATTAAAGTGTGTAGATACAAGTAAATGCATTATTTATTATGATATAAGATAAACCTTTGTATTTAATTATGATTATCTAAGTTAATTCTTTTGTTCATGGTTCAATACCGCTTTTCGTATTCGTTGTTTGACATTGATTGTGTAGATACAAGTAAATGCAATATTTCTTTAGAAATTGAATACGCCTTCCTATTCAATCAAAATCAATCCAGTTAATTCTTTTATTCATGGTCCAATACAGCATTTCGTACTCATTGTTTATCATAGGTATAGTAATTACTCTTTTTAAAATATTAGTCTGGCTTCTCTGCAATAGATGGCGAAACTAGTTAATAATAATTTTAATTTAATTAGAGTGTGAAGATGCAAGTAAATGCAATATTTCTCAAAGGCCGCTTGACATGAAGCAATACAATCTGCAAGTAATTGCATGCAATTTATTGCAAGGTCAAAATATTGCATGTGATGAATCTTACACGTTGTTTGACATTATGCAAGGTAAATAAAAAAACTTGAAAAAAAGTGGAATTAACAAAAATCACGAATCAACAAGAAGGTTAGTTATACAAAAAAAAAGTGCTACAGTCAATCAAGTGCACAGAAAACGGACCCGTCGTCAGTATTTTGTGATCAAGTGATTTGTCTCACATTTGATTGATTGTTAAACCAAAAGTAACTAGATTTCTCCCTAGAATTGCAACTTGCATGCAATAGAAATGGCACCAAACCGATAAAGTTGCAATTCCTAGATCTATCAATTGAGCTTCATCTGCGCATGCTTGTGATCAAGAAATATTGCGTCTTGCATTGCTTTGCAGGTAGTATTGCTCCTTGTCAAACGGCCTTAAGAAAAGAAATAAATCTTTGTATTTAATTAAAATCAACCCAATTAATTCTTTTGTTCATGGTCCAATACAGCTTTTCGTATTCGTTGCTTAGCATAATTTAATTAAATTGTGTAAAAGTAAGTAAATGCAATATTTCTTATGAAATAAAATACATTTTCGTATTTGATCATGATTAACTCATTTAATTCTGTTGTTCATGGTTCAATTCCATATTTTTAAAAATATTTCAATGAAATTTTTGAATTATAATTTTTTTTTCAATTCTCAGCTGTTTGTTCAGCTTGATATTGGTGTCAAAAGAAGGATTAGAGTTTGCTTGATGATATTCTGCTATTCAAACAGTGGTCGAATATCGTCTACTACCTCAAAAACGTATTCAATCAGAGAAAAGTGCGACCCCGCCATAATTTTAAATATATTTCAATGATATTTATGAAAACTAATTTTTTTTTCAATTCTCAGCTGTGTGTTCACCTTGATATTGGTGTCAAAAGAAGGATTAGAGTTTGCTTGATGATATTCTTCTATTCAAATAGTTGTCGAATATCCTCTACTACCTCAAAAACGTACTTAAACAGTAAAAATTGCGCTCCCGCCATAATTTTAAAAATATTTCAATGATATTTTTGAATTCTCAGCTGTTTGTTCGATCAGCTTGATATTGGTGTCCAAAGAAGGGTTATAGTTAGCTTGATGATGTTCTGTTATTCAAATAGTTGTCGAATAACCTCTACTACCTCAAAAACGTGTTTAATCAGTAAAAATTTCGCTCCCGCCATAATTTTAAAAAGGTTTCAATGATAATTCTGAAAACTAATTTTTTTCTCAATTCTCAGCTGTTTGTTCAGATTGATATTGGTGTCAAAAGAAGGATTAGAGTTTGCTTGATGATATTCTGTTATTCAAATAGTTGTCGAATATCCTCTACTACCTCAAAAACGTACTTAAACAGTAAAAATTGCGCTCCTGCCATAATTTTAAAAATATTTCAATGATATTTCTGAAAACTATTTTTTTTTTAATTCTCAGCTGTTTATTCAGCTTGATATTGATGTCCAAAGAAGGATCAGAGTTTGCTTGATGATATTCTGTTATTCAAATAGTTGTCGAATAACCTCTACTACCTCAAAAACGTGTTTAATCAGTAAAAATTTCGCTCCCGCCATAATTTTAAAAAGGTTTCAATGATATTTCTGAAAACTAATTTTTTTTTCAATTCTCAGCTGTTTGTTCAGATTGATATTGGTGTCAAAAGAAGGATTAGAGTTTGCTTCATGACATTCTGCTATTCAAATAGTTGTCGAATATCCTCTATTACCTCAAAAACGTACTTAAACAGTAAAAATTGCGCTCCCGCCATAATTTTAAAAATATTTGAATGATATTTTTGAAAACTAATTTTTTTTTAAATTCTCAGCTGTTTATTCAGCTTGATATTGATGTCCAAAGAAGGATTAGAGTTTGCTTGATGATATTCTGTTATTCAAATAGTTGTCGAATAACCTCTACTACCTCAAAAACGTACTTAAACAGTAAAAATTGCGCTCCCGCCATAATTTTAAAAATATTTGAATGATATTTTTGAAAACTAATTTTTTTTTAAATTCTCAGCTGTTTATTCAGCTTGATATTGATGTCCAAAGAAGGATTAGAGTTTGCTTGATGATATTCTGTTATTCAAATAGTTGTCGAATAACCTCTACTACCTCAAAAACGTGTTTAATCAGTAAAAATTGCGCTCCCGCCATAACTAGAAAAATATTTCAATGATATATTTGAAAACTATTTTTTTTTCAATTCTCAGTTGTTTGTTCAGTTTGATATTTGTGTCAAAAGAAGGATTAGAGTTTGCTTGATGATATTCTTCTATTCAAATAGCTGTCGAATATCCTCTACTACCTCAAAAACGTACTTAAACAGTAAAAATTGCGCTCCCGCCATAATTTTAAAAATATTTCAATGTAATTTTTGAAAACTAATTCTTTTTGAATTCTCAGCTGTTTGTTCGATCAGCTTGATATTGGTGTCCAAAGAAGGATTATAGTTAGCTTGATGATATTCTGTTATTCAAATAGTTGTCGAATAACCTCTACTACCTCAAAAACGTATTTAATCAGTAAAAATTGCGCTCCCGCCATAATTTTAAAATGGTTTCAATGATAATTCTGAAAACTAATTTTTTTTCAATTCTCAGCTGTTTGTTCAGCTTGATACTGATGTCCAAAGAAGGATTAGAGTTTGCTTGATGATATTCTGTTATTCAAATAGTTGTCGAATAACCTCTACTACCTCAAAAACGTGTTTAATCAGTAAAAATTGCGCTCCCGCCATAACTTGAAAAATATTTCCATGATATATTTGAAAACTATTTTTTTTTCAATTCTCAGTTGTTTGTTCAGTTTGATATTTGTGTCAAAAGAAGGATTAGAGTTTGCTTGATGATATTCTTCTATTCAAATAGCTGTCGAATATCCTCTACTACCTCAAAAACGTACTTAAACAGTAAAAATTGCGCTCCCGCCATAATTTTAAAAATATTTGAATGATATTTTTGAAAACTAATTTTTTTTTAAATTCTCAGCTGTTTATTCAGCTTGATATTGATGTCCAAGGAAGGATTAGAGTTTGCTTGATGATATTCTGTTATTCAAATAGTTGTCGAATAACCTCTACTACCTCAAAAACGTGTTTAATCAGTAAAAATTGCGCTCCCGCCATAACTAGAAAAATATTTCAATGATATATTTGAAAACTATTTTTTTTTCAATTCTCAGTTGTTTGTTCAGTTTGATATTTGTGTCAAAAGAAGGATTAGAGTTTGCTTGATGATATTCTGTTATTCAAATAGTTGTCGAATATCCTCTACTACCTCAAAAACGTACTTAAACAGTAAAAATTGCGCTCCTGCCATAATTTTAAAAATATTTCAATGATATTTCTGAAAACTATTTTTTTTTTAATTCTCAGCTGTTTATTCAGCTTGATATTGATGTCCAAAGAAGGATCAGAGTTTGCTTGATGATATTCTGTTATTCAAATAGTTGTCGAATAACCTCTACTACCTCAAAAACGTGTTTAATCAGTAAAAATTTCGCTCCCGCCATAATTTTAAAAAGGTTTCAATGATATTTCTGAAAACTAATTTTTTTTTCAATTCTCAGCTGTTTGTTCAGATTGATATTGGTGTCAAAAGAAGGATTAGAGTTTGCTTCATGACATTCTGCTATTCAAATAGTTGTCGAATATCCTCTATTACCTCAAAAACGTACTTAAACAGTAAAAATTGCGCTCCCGCCATAATTTTAAAAATATTTGAATGATATTTTTGAAAACTAATTTTTTTTTAAATTCTCAGCTGTTTATTCAGCTTGATATTGATGTCCAAAGAAGGATTAGAGTTTGCTTGATGATATTCTGTTATTCAAATAGTTGTCGAATAACCTCTACTACCTCAAAAACGTGTTTAATCAGTAAAAATTGCGCTCCCGCCATAACTAGAAAAATATTTCAATGATATATTTGAAAACTATTTTTTTTTCAATTCTCAGTTGTTTGTTCAGTTTGATATTTGTGTCAAAAGAAGGATTAGAGTTTGCTTGATGATATTCTTCTATTCAAATAGCTGTCGAATATCCTCTACTACCTCAAAAACGTACTTAAACAGTAAAAATTGCGCTCCCGCCATAATTTTAAAAATATTTCAATGTAATTTTTGAAAACTAATTCTTTTTGAATTCTCAGCTGTTTGTTCGATCAGCTTGATATTGGTGTCCAAGGAAGGATTATAGTTAGCTTGATGATATTCTGTTATTCAAATAGTTGTCGAATAACCTCTACTACCTCAAAAACGTACTTAATCAGTAAAAATTGCGCTCCCGCCATAATTTTAAAATGGTTTCAATGATAATTCTGAAAACTAATTTTTTTTCAATTCTCAGCTGTTTGTTCAGCTTGATACTGATGTCCAAAGAAGGATTAGAGTTTGCTTGATGATATTCTGTTATTCAAATAGTTGTCGAATATCCTCTACTACCTCAAAAACGTACTTAAACAGTAAAAATTGTTCTCCCGCCATAATTTTAAAAATATTTCAATGTAATTTTTGAAAACTAATTCTTTTTGAATTCTCAGCTGTTTGTTCGATCAGCTTGATATTGGTGTCCAAAGAAGGGTTATAGTTAGCTTGATGATATTCTGTTATTCAAATAGTTGTCGAATAACCTCTACTACCTCAAAAACGTATTTAATCAGTAAAAATTGCGCTCCCGCCATAATTTTAAAATGGTTTCAATGATAATTCTGAAAACTAATTTTTTTTCAATTCTCAGCTGTTTATTCAGCTTGATATTGATGTCCAAAGAAGGATTAGAGTTTGCTTGATGATATTCTGTTATTCAAATAGTTGTCGAATAACCTCTACTACCTCAAAAACGTGTTTAATCAGTAAAAATTGCGCTCCCGCCATAACTAGAAAAATATTTCAATGATATATTTGAAAACTATTTTTTTTTCAATTCTCAGTTGTTTGTTCAGTTTGATATTTGTGTCAAAAGAAGGATTAGAGTTTGCTTGATGATATTCTTCTATTCAAATAGCTGTCGAATATCCTCTACTACCTCAAAAACGTACTTAAACAGTAAAAATTGCGCTCCCGCCATAATTTTAAAAAATATTTCAATGTAATTTTTGAAAACTAATTCTTTTTGAATTCTCAGCTGTTTGTTCGATCAGCTTGATATTGGTGTCCAAAGAAGGATTATAGTTAGCTTGATGATATTCTGTTATTCAAATAGTTGTCGAATAACCTCTACTACCTCAAAAACGTATTTAATCAGTAAAAATTGCGCTCCCGCCATAATTTTAAAATGGTTTCAATGATAATTCTGAAAACTAATTTTTTTTCAATTCTCAGCTGTTTGTTCAGCTTGATACTGATGTCCAAAGAAGGATTAGAGTTTGCTTGATGATATTCTGTTATTCAAATAGTTGTCGAATATCCTCTACTACCTCAAAAACGTACTTAAACAGTAAAAATTGTTCTCCCGCCATAATTTTAAAAATATTTCAATGTAATTTTTGAAAACTAATTCTTTTTGAATTCTCAGCTGTTTGTTCGATCAGCTTGATATTGGTGTCCAAAGAAGGGTTATAGTTAGCTTGATGATGTTCTGTTATTCAAATAGTTGTCGAATAACCTCTACTACCTCAAAAACGTGTTTAATCAGTAAAAATTTCGCTCCCGCCATAATTTTAAAAAGGTTTCAATGATAATTCTGAAAACTAATTTTTTTCTCAATTCTCAGCTGTTTGTTCAGATTGATATTGGTGTCAAAAGAAGGATTAGAGTTTGCTTGATGATATTCTGTTATTCAAATAGTTGTCGAATATCCTCTACTACCTCAAAAACGTACTTAAACAGTAAAAATTGCGCTCCTGCCATAATTTTAAAAATATTTCAATGATATTTCTGAAAACTATTTTTTTTTTAATTCTCAGCTGTTTATTCAGCTTGATATTGATGTCCAAAGAAGGATCAGAGTTTGCTTGATGATATTCTGTTATTCAAATAGTTGTCGAATAACCTCTACTACCTCAAAAACGTGTTTAATCAGTAAAAATTTCGCTCCCGCCATAATTTTAAAAAGGTTTCAATGATATTTCTGAAAACTAATTTTTTTTTCAATTCTCAGCTGTTTGTTCAGATTGATATTGGTGTCAAAAGAAGGATTAGAGTTTGCTTCATGACATTCTGCTATTCAAATAGTTGTCGAATATCCTCTATTACCTCAAAAACGTACTTAAACAGTAAAAATTGCGCTCCCGCCATAATTTTAAAAATATTTGAATGATATTTTTGAAAACTAATTTTTTTTTAAATTCTCAGCTGTTTATTCAGCTTGATATTGATGTCCAAAGAAGGATTAGAGTTTGCTTGATGATATTCTGTTATTCAAATAGTTGTCGAATAACCTCTACTACCTCAAAAACGTGTTTAATCAGTAAAAATTGCGCTCCCGCCATAACTAGAAAAATATTTCAATGATATATTTGAAAACTATTTTTTTTTCAATTCTCAGTTGTTTGTTCAGTTTGATATTTGTGTCAAAAGAAGGATTAGAGTTTGCTTGATGATATTCTTCTATTCAAATAGCTGTCGAATATCCTCTACTACCTCAAAAACGTACTTAAACAGTAAAAATTGCGCTCCCGCCATAATTTTAAAAATATTTCAATGTAATTTTTGAAAACTAATTCTTTTTGAATTCTCAGCTGTTTGTTCGATCAGCTTGATATTGGTGTCCAAAGAAGGATTATAGTTAGCTTGATGATATTCTGTTATTCAAATAGTTGTCGAATAACCTCTACTACCTCAAAAACGTATTTAATCAGTAAAAATTGCGCTCCCGCCATAATTTTAAAATGGTTTCAATGATAATTCTGAAAACTAATTTTTTTTCAATTCTCAGCTGTTTGTTCAGCTTGATACTGATGTCCAAAGAAGGATTAGAGTTTGCTTGATGATATTCTGTTATTCAAATAGTTGTCGAATAACCTCTACTACCTCAAAAACGTGTTTAATCAGTAAAAATTGCGCTCCCGCCATAACTTGAAAAATATTTCCATGATATATTTGAAAACTATTTTTTTTTCAATTCTCAGTTGTTTGTTCAGTTTGATATTTGTGTCAAAAGAAGGATTAGAGTTTGCTTGATGATATTCTTCTATTCAAATAGCTGTCGAATATCCTCTACTACCTCAAAAACGTACTTAAACAGTAAAAATTGCGCTCCCGCCATAATTTTAAAAATATTTCAATGTAATTTTTGAAAACTAATTCTTTTTGAATTCTCAGCTGTTTGTTCGATCAGCTTGATATTGGTGTCCAAGGAAGGATTATAGTTAGCTTGATGATATTCTGTTATTCAAATAGTTGTCGAATAACCTCTACTACCTCAAAAACGTATTTAATCAGTAAAAATTGCGCTCCCGCCATAATTTTAAAATGGTTTCAATGATAATTCTGAAAACTAATTTTTTTTCAATTCTCAGCTGTTTGTTCAGCTTGATACTGATGTCCAAAGAAGGATTAGAGTTTGCTTGATGATATTCTGTTATTCAAATAGTTGTCGAATATCCTCTACTACCTCAAAAACGTACTTAAACAGTAAAAATTGTTCTCCCGCCATAATTTTAAAAATATTTCAATGTAATTTTTGAAAACTAATTCTTTTTGAATTCTCAGCTGTTTGTTCGATCAGCTTGATATTGGTGTCCAAAGAAGGGTTATAGTTAGCTTGATGATATTCTGTTATTCAAATAGTTGTCGAATAACCTCTACTACCTCAAAAACGTATTTAATCAGTAAAAATTGCGCTCCCGCCATAATTTTAAAATGGTTTCAATGATAATTCTGAAAACTAATTTTTTTTCAATTCTCAGCTGTTTATTCAGCTTGATATTGATGTCCAAAGAAGGATTAGAGTTTGCTTGATGATATTCTGTTATTCAAATAGTTGTCGAATAACCTCTACTACCTCAAAAACGTGTTTAATCAGTAAAAATTGCGCTCCCGCCATAACTAGAAAAATATTTCAATGATATATTTGAAAACTATTCTTTTTTCAATTCTCAGTTGTTTGTTCAGTTTGATATTTGTGTCAAAAGAAGGATTAGAGTTTGCTTGATGATATTCTTCTATTCAAATAGCTGTCGAATATCCTCTACTACCTCAAAAACGTACTTAAACAGTAAAAATTGCGCTCCCGCCATAATTTTAAAAAATATTTCAATGTAATTTTTGAAAACTAATTCTTTTTGAATTCTCAGCTGTTTGTTCGATCAGCTTGATATTGGTGTCCAAAGAAGGATTATAGTTAGCTTGATGATATTCTGTTATTCAAATAGTTGTCGAATAACCTCTACTACCTCAAAAACGTATTTAATCAGTAAAAATTGCGCTCCCGCCATAATTTTAAAATGGTTTCAATGATAATTCTGAAAACTAATTTTTTTTCAATTCTCAGCTGTTTGTTCAGCTTGATACTGATGTCCAAAGAAGGATTAGAGTTTGCTTGATGATATTCTGTTATTCAAATAGTTGTCGAATATCCTCTACTACCTCAAAAACGTACTTAAACAGTAAAAATTGTTCTCCCGCCATAATTTTAAAAATATTTCAATGTAATTTTTGAAAACTAATTCTTTTTGAATTCTCAGCTGTTTGTTCGATCAGCTTGATATTGGTGTCCAAAGAAGGGTTATAGTTAGCTTGATGATGTTCTGTTATTCAAATAGTTGTCGAATAACATCTACTACCTCAAAAACGTATTTAATCAGTAAAAATTGCGCTCCCGCCATAATTTTAAAAAGGTTTCAATGATATTTCTAAAAACTAATTTTTTTTTCAATTCTCAGCTGTTTGTTCAGATTGATATTGGTATCAAAAGAAGGATTAGAGTTTGCTTCATGACATTCTGCAATTCAAATAGTTGTCGAATATCCTCTATTACCTCAAAAACGTACTTAAACAGTAAAAATTGCGCTCCCGCCATAATTTTAAAAATATTTGAATGATATTTTTGAAAACTAATTTTTTTTTAAATTCTCAGCTGTTTATTCAGCTTGATATTGATGTCCAAAGAAGGATTAGAGAATGCTTGATGATATTCATAATTTTCAAAAGGTTTCAATGATATTTCTGAAAACTAATTTTTTTTTCAATTCTCAGCTGTTTGTTCAGATTGATATTAGTGTCAAAAGAAGGATTAGAGTTTGCTTGATGATATTCTGTTATTCAAATAGTTGTCGAATAACCTCTACTACCTCAAAAACGTGTTTAATCAGTAAAAGTTGCGCTCCCGCCATAACTTGAAAAATATTTTAATGATATATTCGAAAACTATTATTTTTTCAATTCTCAGCTGTTTGTTCAGTTTGATATTGGTGACTTTGTTAATGTCCTAACTCTATTAATTGTTGAGTAACTATGGATATATGATTTAACTCTTCTTTATTGGATACTCTAAGTTTGACGCACTCTACTTCTGAATCGCATCATTGTAGTGCACTCCCGATTTTTCCCTTCATATATTGGACATTTGACGTGCGATTTTTTATATGAAGACATTTATCTCATCGAAAAATGGACAACACCAGTCGATTTGTCGTACTAAAGAACATCATTTCTCATAATTTCAGTATTTTTTGAGGAAAAATATTTTCCGACTAATATGTACCTGAACTATAGTATGGAAAACATTGTATTTTTCACAGTTCTTCAAGAATATATGTTGGGCCTATCTTCCTCTCTAAACATGTTCGATTAGATAAAATTTCGTCTCAAATCGATGGGTGACTTTGTTAATGTCCTAACTCTATTAATTTTTGAGTAACTATTAATATTTGATTTAACCCATACAATAAAAATAAGATAAAAACATTGCAAACAATATTTTTTGTATTCTTTTCTAACTAATCTATTTAATCATGGGTTTAAATCGTTTAGTTAGATGGACTCGACAATTATTTAAATTTTCTGTACTAACAATTGTGTAAGATTGGATATGTGTAAGATTCCTTCGGAGCTTTTTGAATTATTCTTTGACGAAATGCTAAATATTGTATATTTCAATTGAAAATGAATATTCCATTTTTGTTCAAAGACGATACATCGACGGGTGAAATAAAACGACAAAACAAAGATGATATTGACGATTTATTTATTGAGGTCGCTATCAACAGACGCCCACTTTTCGGATCACACAAATAAATCAGTAATAATCATAACCAACAAACGCACGGTATGTGTACATCAGTCTACTAAAACATTAGGCACAGTGTAGAGATAAACGACTACACAAAAAAATATAAGTTAAGCCATGCTATGTTCTTATTTTGACGCACTTGAACCACTATGTACTAGACACAGGATTTTATTGAAGATTTGAAAGTCCCAAAATATTTCTTTGATAGGTACTACTTACTTTATATAGTAGATATACTAAATTTAAAAGTATCTAACTTATGGCATTTAAAAATAGCATAGTTTTGACAATGCTTAATTTAATTATCATTTGGTACGTGATAAAATTACAGATCGAAATTGTGATCCACAAAAATTAATGATGTACCTAGTAGAGATTACAAAATAATTAAAATGTACTAATAAAAATGAAATAATTTTCATAAATTATGATCATTCAAAACATTAACAAATTATTTACATACTAACATGAAGATTCTGTTAAGATTCATAAGGATCGGTGTATTTAAAACATGTGTGAGCAATGGATCAACTTTTACATGGAAAAAAATTTCAAATGTTGTTTTAATCATTTGGAACTGCATTATATTATTTTGTGTTTATTATTTTTTTCTGAAAGTACAAAAATATCACGTAAAAAGAAACAACTACGAATATTTGTTGAATATTTATAATTGCAGTTCAAAATTCGTTGAACAACTTTACTAAATAACCCATTTTTATTTTACACTTCTATACATTTATTTACAATATACATACAAGAAAAAAAATATTATGAAATTGTGATGTTTTATTAAATTCGCGCAAGTTTGATATAATAAAAATATACAATATTAGAAAATATTAGAATCACATCCACATATTGACCTGCTCTCAAACAAACTAATATTTGGCGATACATTGATGAAAAACGAATTTATTTAACCCTTCAACATGCTACCGAATTCAATTTATTCAGAAAACTTTTTTCCAACAATATTTAGTAGCTACAGGTACAATTGGTAATATTTCTATGCAAAACTTCAAGAATTTTATTATTTGAATACCGTTTTTGATTATTTTGTAAGTATAGAGACAAAACCTGCATCTAATGAGAATACAGTTAAATCGAGGGAGCGATAAAATCAAACTGTGAGTAAATTTAATAACTATAATTAACAAAAAGTACAAAAGTACCTTGTGTAAGTGTCTATTACATATAATTGGTGAGTATTCAAAACAAATATTAAGATAATAGGGAAATTTGACATAAAACAATCCGTTAAACACGAGAACTTGTTTAAAAATACAGTCACGGACTGACTTCAAAAAGGAAATGAAGATATTGTTACCAAACAGCACACTGGTATAATCCCTAAAACCGACTCTGTCTAAGCCAGGTATAAAAGTTAAAATTATGGCGGATACGCAGTTATAAAAAAACTGTTTACTAGTTTACGACTATCTTATGTAAACATTGTTTTTGTGACCAGAGTTATCTAGAAAAGGCCAGAAAAATTATTTGTGCGTATAAGCCGCAGCCCGGAATTTTCTAGTAAGAAAGGCATTGATATATATAAGGGACTGATCAGGAGGAGTTTAGTTGATAAAGTGATCTTGACAGATAAATAAGTAAATATAAATTAGTTAAGTGTTCAAATAAATTAGTTTAAGTGAATATACTGAGTATATATAAATTAAGTGTTAATGATTAGTTTAGTGTTTTAAATAAATTTTTAAGTAGCAATACCGAGTGTTTAAAATTTATCCCACCCGTTTATTGTTTAAATAAATAACAAAAACATTAAATTGGTCTCAGAAGTGGGATAATATAAATAAATTGCTACGTAAAAATGGCCAAGAGATTAAGGGATCTGAAAGTGGCGGAATTAAGAGCAGAATTGGAAGATCGTGAGTTGGAAACGTCCGGTAAGAAAAGTGAATTAGTAGAAAGACTTAAAGTGGCACTGGAAAATGACGGCTTTGATCCAGAAACAGTTTTATTTAATGACGAGGCTTCCACCTTAATCTCGTCAATTTCTGCTAACATGGGCGAGAAGATTTCTGGTATGAAGAACGATATTTCTGGCATGGAAGAGAAGATTTCTACGAATGTGAAAAGCGATATTTCAGCTATAAAGAACGATATTTCTGCTATGAAGATCGACATTTCTGTTAATATGGACGAGAAGATTTCTACTTTGAAGAACGATATATCTGCAGATATCTTATTAATGAAAAACGACATTGCCGCTGACGTTGAAAATGAAATTTCGTCTCTAAAATCTGAAATCGAGAATAAAATGTCAACGATGGACGAGAAAATCGAGAATAAGATTACAACGATAGACGAGAAAATCGAGAATAAGATTACAACGATAGACGAGAAAATCAAGGAGTTAGAGGAAAAGATTGCCGATTCAAGAACGCGAGGCACGCCAGAGGAAGAAAAGAAGACCGAGCAAACGAAACCTTGCAAGCCAGAAACACTACCTAAGTTTGAAGACATTGGCAGTTTTAGCCGAGTCAAGGCCCCAACGTTCGATGGAAAAATGTCGTGGACCAATTATGTGAAACAATTCGAAGCAGCCGCTAGAGTGAATAATTGGTCCGATAGAGAGAAAGCAGTGAACTTAACTATCGCGCTTCGGGGAGATGCCTTAGATGTATTTCAGACGATACCGCTTGAAGAAATGGATGACTTCGAGCTGCTGAAGAAGAGGTTGGACATGTGATATGGTCACGAACATTTGGAACAGTTGTACAGATTCCAGCTGAAGAATCGAAGGCGGAAACGTGACGAAACCCTTCAAGAGTATGAAATGGATATTGCCCGACTAGTCCGATTTGCTTATCCATCAGCACCAGAGAACATCATGGAATGTTTAGGCATCCAGGCTTTTATTGACGGCTTGTGTGACCACGATATGGAGAAGATGCTTCGATTAGCCCATCCTAAAACATTGATCGATGCATTGACTGCTACTCTTGAATATGAAGCAGCCACGATGGCTTCGGGATACAACAAAGGTAGGACCATACAGGAAGAAGGTGACGATGACAGACTTGAACAGATCGTCAACTTGTTGAAAGGTATGGTAGACAACAAGCCGAAGAAAATCAGGTGCTGTAATTGTGGCGAGCTAGAGCATGCACGCCAAAAACCTCTTAAATGCAAAGCAGCCACGAAGGGCTCGCGGTACAACAAAGGTAGGACCATGCAGGAAGAAGATGACGATGACAATCTTGACCAGATCATTAACTTGCTGAAAGGAATGACAGACAAGAAACCGAAGAAGATCGAATGCCGGAAGTGTGTTGAGCTAGAGCACGTACGCAGTCCGTCTAAGCGCCCCAAGACTCCTGTAACCCAAGAACTCCAGTCACAGGGGAAATCAGACAGGGGTGAACATCCAGCTGATGTGAATCACCGAATAACCAACTCTTTGCCTAGACGGTCATGCCCTGTAGATTACTCACAATGCAACCAGTTGAAATCTAAGGAAGTTGCAGTTTCAAGAATTACAGTAGTCAACGAGGAATGGTCATCCACCAGAATCAGAGAAGATCAGAAGAATGATCCTACCTGGCAAGAAGTGTCAAAGTTTTCACCGAAACTCAAGGCGTATTGGGCTCATTGGGACTCTCTTGTCTTGGAAGAAGGGCTGTTGAAAAGAGTCCTTGAAAACGATGATGGTTCTGAGATGAGGAGACAGCTAGTTATCCCAAGAACAAAAGTAGCTGAGGTACTGAAGAAGTTACACGACAGTCCATCGGGAAGTCATCTGGGAGTGAAGAAAACCCTTCAGCGAGTCCGTGAAAGGTTTTATTGGATGAACAGCTCCGACGATGTGAAGGACTGGTGTAAGAAATGTACGACTTATGCTACGAGTAATGGACCACATCGCAAGAGAAAGGCACCCATGAAACAGTACAATATTGGAAGCCCTTTCGAAAGGATTGCTTTAGATATCGCTGTACCATTTCCGACGACAGAAAATGGTAGCAAGTACATACTGGTTGTAATGGATTATTTCACAAAGTGGGTGGAAATTTACGCTATCCCGAACCAAGAGACCACAACTGTCGCGGATGTATTGGTGAAGGAATTTATCAGCCGATATGGAGTACCCTTGGAAGTCCACAGTGACCAGGGAAGAAATTTTGAAAGCCATTTATTCCAGGAGATTTGCGACAAGCTGGGAATGAAGAAGACCAGGACAACAGCTTTACATCCACAGTCAGATGGAATGGTCGAGAGAATGAACAGGACTATTGGAAAATACCTGTCCAAAATAGTATCCAGCCATCAGAGAGATTGGGATCAGTATCTTTCCCTATTCGCATTTGCTTATCGATCTGCTGTCAATGAGTCCACGGGTGAAATTCACTTCTTTCTGTCATGCAAATGGGATAAAATTAATCCGAATTCCACCAAAACATCCAGAAAGCAATGGTTTAATGGAAAAGGGAGTCCAAACAATCAAAAAGGGGTTAAAAAAAGCTTTATTTAAAGAGGGAGAAAATGTAAGTGAAGCATCTATCTTAAATAAATTAGAAAACTTTTTATTTGTACATAGAAACACCCCAAGTACTTCCACAGGACTAGATTTGATTTGCTAAAACCATGGTCAAAGAAACAAAAATCCATTCAACCTGACATTTTGCAAAAAATAAAGTTGTTTTCAGAAAACGATGAAGTTTTTGTAAAGAATAAATATACAAATCTCTGGCAAAAAGGTAAAGTTGTTAGGTGTATGAGTTATAGTACTTATTTAGTTAGATGCGGTGACAATATTAAGTTATATCACATTAATGACATCAGGCAAAATAAATCAAATCCTATGAATGAGAGTGAAATTTATAATAACCCAATTGTGTCAAATAACCCTATCTTGTCAAATAACACTACTGAGACAAATAATGTACCTAGTACCTCTATGTCAAATAGTAACATGAGTCCTTATGTTAAAGAAGTACCAAGTCCTGTTATCGAACTTCAAGGTTCTCCTGAATCAAAAAATTCTACTGAAGAATCAAATAAATTTGAAGGACATGGTACTCCATCAATTTTTAAAAATGTTACCAGATCAGGTCGTGCTGTCAAAATACCTAGTAAATTAGACCTGTAACTTTTGAATATATGTAGTCCTATTTTTAAGAAGGGGAAGAAAATGCTATGTATTTTGAAGGCACCATATATTGTAAACATACCCTTAGTTTTAGTTGACAGTAATATTATTGAATTGAAAGTGTCTTGTTATTGATTTTATTAATTCTAATAAATTTGAGTTTGCAGTTGAGTAGATGTGTATTGATTCCTCGTCGAATACACAACACGCCTGAAAGCGAATCTAATTTTGAAAAGTGACAGTTGTCAGAAATTTCTTCAAATGGAAATATTTTTCTTAAATCGATGAGAACTGGCCGAACTGCAAATTCCGTAGGTCTCTCTTATGATTATATATTGGATAAACACAGCCGCTTCGCTCTCGCCAAGAAATACAATATTTTGAATTTGAAAGTGAGAAGATCTTGTTACAGACGGTATAAAAACATACAATTCAAGTGGATTATCAGTTGATGAACCAGTTCAACCTAAAGCTAAGTATCGATACAATAAATCTTCGATATTTTAATCACATAATTTGATCAGTTTTCACAACTAGCTTGTATTTTTTTTAGATCATTTTATAGTTGTATTTCTTTCTATCATATGTCTGCTAACGTTGTTCCTTCTTACCTTGATAGAAAATTCTGAAAAATCCTTCAAAAGAACAAAAGGCCTCAAAATTCATAACGGTAAAGTTCATAAAATTTCGAATACAAAATCCAGTTTGAATGAATCAGCTTTCACACAACCTGTCAATCTCGTTTCTTTGCCTATTCTACTGAAGATGTGTCATCTAATACTACATTTCAAAAAAAATTATCCTTTTTGAAACGATCCTGACACATCACGAAAAGGATACCTAAGTCTGCTCTGCCTCTGCTCTCTGTGAATTTATAGACGATTGTTTACATACCAACTCTTCAACAAGCTGGGAAAACTTATTAACTTTTCCGTATATGTAATTCACCATCCCACGTACCAAGGAGTCCCTTAGATATTCTCTCACATCTCTTATAAAGAAAAACATCAAACTACTCAATTCCAAGACCAATTTCATTCCATATCAAATCGATAAAAGGAAATATAACCAAAACTTTTCTAAGCATGTTTTGAATAAAATAGCTGATGGTGACATAAGGTGGGCTATCAGAATCTTGAGCTCCAGTGATACGTTGACTGAATACAATGATACCATACTTTCAGTTCTCCGATCAAAACACTCTCGATCAATTTCCTTCTCGAATTCTCTGGATTCGCAACCACCAAACGATTTTTCAGGATTAACGGTGTTCCAGTTTTCAAAACATGAAGTTTAGGAGGCAATAAAATCTTTTCGTTCTAGTTCTGCTGATGGTTTAGATTCTTTTCGCCCTAGCCACATGCAAGACCTCATTAGCCATAGTTATGGAAATTCAGAACAGAAACTTCTTTCTTCTGTTACAAAATTATGTAACTTTATTTTAACAGGTAGGGTTTGTCCAGAAATTTGTCCTATACTTTTTGGTGCTTCACTGTGTGCTCTTCAGAAAAAGGATGGAGGAGTAAGACCGATTGCTGTTGGTACCTTTTATCGTCGTTTGGTAGCTAAACTTTGTTGTATGAGGATCAAAGACGAACTAGGATCGATGTTACGCCCTCTACAGTTTGGTTTCTATACTGCAGGTGGATGTGAAGCTGTTGCTCATGCTGCTCGTAGATATATTAATTTTCATCCAAATCCTGATTCAAAAATATTCCTCAAAATAGATTTCAAAAATGCCATCAACACGATTGATAGGAACATTATGCTTCGTAAGGTTAAAGATTCGTTTCCAGGATTGTTTCCCTTCTTGAGTCAGTGTTATAAATCAGCTTCCTATTTGAGTTTCGGAGAACATCTGATTCTTTCAGAAAGAGGTGTTCAACAAGGTGATCCCTTGGGTCCTGCTCTTTTTTGTCTGACCATCGACGAACTCACTAGAAATTTATCTTCTGAATTTAATTGTTGGTATTTTGACGATGGCTCAATGGCTGGCGATTAATTATTCAAAAAATCTTGGACTTGAACTAAATTTTGATAAATGCGAGCTGATTTCTCTTTTAAATTCGAATAATATTTCCGAATCCATTATTTTGAAAATGGCTCCTGATATAAGAATTTTGGATAAGTCTAGGTACGCCTTTTTCTAAAGATTCAACTCCAAATTATCTTCGAGAAAAACGTGAATCACTCCAATTGTTGACCACTAGATTAAACGAACTTCCCAAACACGTCGCATTTTTCCTTTTGAAAATTGTTTGGCCATTCCAAAACTCATGTACGCCCTCAGATGTTCCCCCACTTGGTCAAGTCAATTGGAGCTCGACGAATTTGATAATTTACTCCGTAACACGACTGAATATGTTACAAACAATTATTTTAATAATGGTTCATGGCTCCAAGTAACGCTTCCTGTAAACCTTGGCGGACTAGGGCTACGTTCGGCTTCTTCCTTAGCTTTACCAGCTTCTCTTTCATCAGCCAATAGTGTTTCTGTTCTTATTGATGCCATCCTTCCTCCTATATTCATCAATATCAAAGATGATTTTTATCCTGAAGGTGAATTACTTTGGCATGCCGCAACTAATATTGATCCTCCCACAGATAAAAATAATATACAGAAAATATGGGACCGACCTCTTCTGAATATTATAACTGATAAACTTCTGAAATCTACAAGTGTATATGATAAGGCTCGTCTGAAAGCAGTAATGATCAAGGAGTCAGGTGCTTGGCTAAATGATTTACCTGTTGCATCTCTTAGAATGCTATTAGACGATGAATCTTTCAGAATAGCTGTTGGGCTTAGGATGGGTTCATCAATATGTGTGTCTCATACTTGTGGTAGTGTAGTTGATGAGAAAGGTGTACATGGTTTGAGTTGCAAGAGAAGTGCAGGGCGTACATCTCGACATTAAAAGGTGAATGACATATTGAAATGGGCTTTGGTGTCAGCGGATGTTCCTGCAATTTTGGAACCTTTAGGTACCAGTCGAGATGACGGTAAACGACCCGATGGTATGTCTCTCATACCCTGGAAATACGGTAAACCTGTAGTATGGGACTTCACTTGCGTTGACACTGTAGCAGCTTCCCATCTAGACGAAAGTTCTAAGTCAGCTGGAAGTGCAGCTGTGTCTGGCGAAAAATTGAAACAAAAAAAAATACAAAAATCTTGGTAACAACTATTTGTTCCATCCAGTAGCAGTTGAAACTTTTGGTGTTTATGGCCCGGAATCTCTGTTATTTGTTCATGAACTCTGAAGGAGATTAGGCCAAGCAACGAAAGATAACCGTTCTACTTCTTTTTTGATAGAGAGAATTAGTTTTGCTATTCAACGTGGTAATGCTGCTTCGGTTCTTGGAACTATTCCTCCATCACATAATTTGCATGAGATCATGCATTGCCCTCATTTCAGTACGGAACCAAAATCTCTTCGAGACAAGCCGAGAGCTAGTCATCAATCTCCTACCAAGTTTAATTTGCAAGTGATTGATTCACCTTCTTCTTTTTCAGTACGGTCAATGGAAGATAGTGACGTGGTAACTGAAGAAGCAAGAAGCAGCCATTCCCACTCTGAAAATTATTCGTACATTTCAATTTCGACCAAAGATTTTTAGAGAGGGGATGACACTCAAGCAGAACAAAAGAACACGTCCAAAAATTATTTGGATGTCAAGGAATGTATTACCAAAACCGCAATTTCTCCATCCAATTCAATAGCAAAAAACATTAACTCAAATTCCTTATCACGTAGATCCATTGAGAGAGACAGTAATAGAATCCGAGATTATTCGGATAAGGATAGTGGTTGCGAAAGAGCTGTTAACAATTACTCCACGATCAGGTCCTTGGAGGGTGTTTCCCAAAAATCTCTGGGTCTTAATGGCATGAAAAATATCGCTAACACATGTTTCATGAATAGCGTTATCCAATACCTATCGAACACAAGGTGGCTATTAGAATTTAAGTAAAGATACATACATGAGAGATATTAACACATGCATATCCAGCATGAAGGGAGCTCTAATTAAGGCATTTGCTGAAGTTATTAAAGAGCTTTGGTCTGAAGACGGTTCGGACAGGGTGGTTAACACCGTATCATTAAAAAGTCAGATTCAGCGATTCGCTCCAAGGTTCATGGGATATGCTCAACAAGATGCGCAGGAGTTCCTTCGTTACCTATCAGAAGGACTTCACGAAGATAGCAACAGGGTACATGAAAAACCTAAACCCATATTAACAGAAATTGATGAAAATCTCAGTGACAATGAAAAAGCACAAGAATCTTGGTTAAGACATCTGCGAATGGACAACTCCAAGATCGTAGATAACTTCGTTGGTCAATTAAAATTTACACTCAAGTGTACATATTGTGGTCACTATTCTGTTACATTTGATCCCTTTTGGGATTTATCCCTTCCCATACCACAAAGAATAGGTCAATTACGTCTTTCACAATGTTTGGATTCGTTTACAAGAGAAGAATCGCTCGAGTGTGATGAGAAACCGACATGTTCGAAATGTAAGGAACGAAGACTATGCACTAAATCATTCTCCGTTCATAAATTTCCGAAAATCCTGGTTATTCACCTGAAGCGCTTTTCGCTGACAGAAAGATTTAGGGGAAAACTTAATGTTACAATAGATTTTTCAATAGAAGGGCTTGATATGATCCATTACGGGGCTGATAATGTGGCACCCTGTAGGTACAACCTCTACGCTATATCAAATCACAGCGGAACCACTTACAGTGGTCACTACACGGCATACTGCCGACATCCCTACACTGGACAGTGGCACGAATATAATGATCAAGGGTGTCATCAATATCATCGAAATCTTTAGTCAGAGGGGAAGCATTCTCTTCTATGAGCAAGAAGGCATGAAGTCCTACCTTTTAAGTCAGTAACTTTTTTTTAATTTAAATTTGTATTTTTATGTATATTATGTTTTGTATTGTCGTTTTTAATTGTTTAGTTTATGTATAAATTATGTAATAATAAATTTCCTTCATGTCTATCCAAGTGTTTACCTACTTTGAACGCGATCCTCTTGTTAGTCTGAAATCGCTTATATCGATCCGTAAGCTTAATGTGTCCTTGTGTTATTCCCAAAAGATAAAAAAGAAATAGAAAATAAAGACTGAAAAGAAAAAAAATGGGTACGTTAGTTTTAGACATTAGTATTTTCAAACAAAAACTATGTAAATAGATATAAATTTTAAATGATGTAAACATACTCTTCCCTTAAATGAAAAATTCATATAATAAAGAAATATCTCTAGAACATATGTGGTTTGGCGAACGGGTAAGCTTAAGTTTCCCGCAGTTGTCCATTTCGATCACACATACATTATAAAAATCATACAAAATAGCATTTTTGCATGAAAATTTTTATCTAACAAGAAAAACAAGGACAAAATAATAAAAACATTAGTGAAAAGACTACAGTCACAAGGATTTTCATGTGAACAAGCAGAAGATGCTGACATAGTTAAGACCTCGATAGAAATTGCCAGACATACTAATGAAACTGTCATTGTTGTGGGTCAAGATATTGATTGATTTGAATCAATTACACTCAAATAATCTTGACATTTATTTTCTCAAGCCAAGTTCTGGAAATGTAAAAGATGTATTTAATAGTTTCAAATATGAATCCTTCAAAAATATCGTTGCATTTCTGCATTGCTTTTCTGGTTGACTGAAGGGGAAAGAAAAGTATCGTAAATTCATTATTAGACGATAAAAAGTTGTCAAATTTGGCCAATATTTTTTATAAAAAAGATGCAAACAAAGAAAAAAATGGATTACAATTAATCAAATCTATTTATAAATGTAGAAAAGTTAAAATAACACTGATTCAATTAAGATTTATAAAAATTAAACCATCTTTTATATTGGAAAATTTCCCATCCACAGAAGGTTACAGGGCATATTATCAGCTTCAAACTTGGTTGGGTAACGAACTGACAGCAACAGATTGGGGCTGGAAGCAGCATCAACGTAGCATTATGCCCAAATGTACAGAAAAGGAATTAATTCCGGACATTTTGCTCAAAACTATTTGCTGCAGCTGTGAAACTGGATGTAACAGTTTAAAATGTGGCTGCCGAAAACAGGGTTTAAAATGCATAAATTCATGCTTAAATTGTCATGGTTCTGAAAAATGCTCCAATGTGGAAGAAAACCCTATAAGGAATTCAATGATTCAGATGAAATTGTGGATGAAGAATCAATGCAGACTGGAAATAATGTTGGAGACGAAGATGGTGATGGTCTTGAAGATTTCGAAGATCTACTAGAATCTAACGATGAAGAAATACCATCAAAGAGACAAAAACTAATGGATAACTGATTAGAATTCAAGATAAGGTATTTATGAATAACAAGATTTATTCATTACTTTTCATCAGTTCTGTAGATAGATAGATAGATAAATTTTATTGTGCATAAGATACATCTTTTCACAAGGGTTCGGTACATACATTACATTCATTACAATGCTCCACACGGCATTTTCAGTAATTATTTACAGTTATTTGAGTTAGAACATATATATTTGTTATTAATTGATATTATTATATTGTATATACATATTATAGTGTTATTATTCATTCTCCGCATGCGAAAGCTCTTAATTTTAAGATACTAATAACACTATGGGCCACATATGCTTAAATGGGGAAATAATAGAGTGGAAATCAGAGGTTAAATATCTAGGGATAACCCTAGACAGTAAGCTTCTGTGGAATAAGCATGTTGAAATAACTGCTAGTAAAGTAATAAGAGCTTTGATGGCGTGCAGAAATCTAGCTGGTAAGAGGTGGGGCTGTAACCCAAAAATACTGCGATGGATGTACGCCATGATTGTGAGACCAGCAATTACGTATGGGGCAATAGTTTGGCACACAAAAGCAAGTCAGTACAGCACGAGGAAAACCCTAGATAAAGTTCAAAGGCTTGCCTGTGTGTGCATCACTGGAGCTATGAGAACGTGTACAACTAGGGCACTTGAGATCATTACAGATCTCACACCTCTACATCTGGTGATAGAAAGATCTGCCCAAGAGGCAATTCTTAGAATATCTAAGGAAGGTTCAGGCAATGAGAGTATTAAAAATCAGGGAGCTTGGTCCTCTCTGACAAGATACACCTCATTAGCGAATCTTTCCAGTGACGAAATGATCAGGAAAGTAAGCATCGAAAATAATTTCACTATGATGCTAAATACGAGGAGAGACTGGTAAAGGGAATACACCACCCAAACTCTCAAAGAAAACACCATTAGATGGTATACGGATGGTTCAAAAACCACCATCGGAGCAGGCGCTGGAGTATTTGGGCCTGGCACCAGATACTCATTATCGTTAGGCTCCGTCCCGAGCGTCTTTCAGGCAGAAATACTTGCGATCGAAAGATGCGTGGAAATGAACCTAGAAAGAAACTACCAGAAATGTGACATATCGATCCATTCTGATAGTCAAGCAGCTATCAAAGCATTGAGCTCCCATGTCATTGACTCAAAGTTGGCATGGGAGTGCCGAAGAAAACTTGATGAATTAGGCAAGAATAACAGGGTCTCTTTAGTCTGGGTTCCTGGCCACTCAGGAATCACGGGAAATGAAGAGGCCAATACACTTGCCAGGAAAGGAGCACAAATGCCCTTTATTGGCCCGGAGCCTTTCTGTGGTGTAGCAAAATGCTCCTACAAGAAAGAGTTTCGGAAGAAAGAGGAAACCGAAAGAAAAGCACTCTGGCGGTGCCTTCCCGGGTTGGAACATTCCAAAAAGTTCCTGGGGAACTTTGACACTGCTAGGTCCAAAAAATATTTGGACCTCAGTAAAGATAAGCTACATCTCCTCACGGGCTTTCTTACAGGACACTGCCGCCTTAGGAAGCACTTAATGAGAATAGGTCTAACAGAGATTGACGAGTGTAGATTCTGTGGGGAGGAGGATGAAACTCCTGATCACCTAGTTCTGGAATGCCTCGCCATTGCAAGCCAACTCAAGAAATGCTTTGGACAAGAAACTTGTAAGAGTGAGGACCTAACTTCGCTGAAGCCGTCCCAAATACTAGAGTTCATTGGAACCTTGGAACTAGAAGGCGAGCTGTAGTAGTAGCGACAACAGCTCTGATAAGGGGGACACAATAAACCTTTGGTTTCAGTGCACAGTAACCCCGTTAAAATCTAATCTAATCTAACACTATGGGCCAGCATAGAGAGCTCAGAGAGATTATCATTAATGGTATTCAAATAATGTACCAGATCATCAACATTATCCACACTATTAAAAAATCTATTTTGTCTAAGGGGGCTGTAAATGGGGCATTTAAGGAGAATATGCTCCAACGACTCTGGTGTATGTATATTACAAACGGAACAGATTTCCCCACAATCAATTATATAGAAGTTTCCTTTAAACGAAAATTTCAGTATCTTTTTACTGGAAGTTCTGATTTGTGCGACAATTCTCGTTATGTATATAGATGCGGGTATACGCAAGTAATTTCTCCCGGTTCCACCAATTAATAGTCGAGAGTATATCAGAGAATAACTAGACGTAACCTTCCTATACATATCAATTTCGTAATGTCGTTTTTCAAAATTTTCTAGAATAACCCCAACTAATTTACCTGAATATGTATTTAAATAGTTTGTCCATAAATGTTCACTCTGCAAAGGTAAACCATTCTTTAACTTGAGTGACCCAATTATATTTAGCGTTCTCCGTAGCTAATTGTAAAAGTTGCATATAACAGATTTTGGACATTACAGAATTATCCATTATTTTAAGTTTATTTAAACAACTTAAAGCATGTTTAAAAATAATTAGTGATAAATGGGGCGAATATGTCTCAAGGCGTACAATATAATCTGGAGTATTCTGAGACAAATTCAACAGTTTTTTAAAAAAATTTACCAGAACCCGCTCAATAATATCAGTATAGTGTAGTCCCCATATGCCAATTCCAAAAGAAAGGCAAGATAAAATGATAGAATTATACAATTTGATTCTGGAATCCCATGTATTAATTTTTGATCGGCACATAATATCCATAACTGCTCCAATGGCACGACAAGCTTTAATTTTAGTATTCTTAGCCATGGTACAGAACATAGCTGTAGAAAAGAAATCGATACCTAGATACGTAAATTGCTTTACTATTTCTAACCTAAAACCATTGTAATAAAACTTTTGATTATAATTATGTTTGTGCCCTCCTTTTGCAAATATTAATACTTTCGTTTTATCAGTGTTAACTGTAAATATTAATTCCGCGTAAGTTACTTGAACGAAAGTAATCTTCAATATCCGATATGAAAATAGAGAAAAGCAGTGGACTTAGGGGTTCACCTTGGAGAACTCCCTCAGCGGTAACATATTTTTTACTATATAGGTTTTGGTGTCTAATTAAAAATGTGGCATTCTCATATAAGTATTCTAATATACTTAGTACTAACCCCAAACTTAAATAGTTTTAACCAAATGCCCTCCGAAAGTCTACAAAAACAGCATATATTTTCCTGCGGGAGAGCCTAAGAGTTATTTGCAAAACAGAAGTCAAAATAAAAATATTATCCGAACATCCCCTATTCTTTCGAAAGCCAAATTGTGTTTCAGGAAGAATGAGATTATTTTCACACCAATTAGACAAGCGATTTAATAGAATTAACGAAAACACCTTGGCACAACAATTAATTAGAGATATACCACGATAGTTATTAGGATCCTCTAAGGGTCCTTTTTGTGAAGCATTGTGAGAATTGTTTCATGCCAACCGGAAGGAATAATTTCCAAATGCAAAATTTTATTATATAAATGACAAATATATAAACGCCAGTTCTGTGGTAAATGCTTTAAAAACTCGTAAGTAATACCATCATTACCTGGTGATTTGCCATCTTTGCCCAAAACCAAAGATTGATCAAGTTCTAGAAGTGATATGGGGGCATCTAGAAATTCGTCTTCGACCCCAAAAAAACATACTTCATACTGAACTTTAATTGAAGATATGCTATCGTAAAAATATTCCCACTCCCTGATTGATATAGGACAACTTCTATCTTTACGTCTAAATAACCTTAAGGTTTTCCAGAACTCCGACGGATTTTTTGTGTTGGAAAGAGTAGTTACAATATCTTTTTCATAATCATTTTTCTTCCTTAAAATTAATCGCTTATATTCTTTTTTGTTGGAAATATAAGTTGTCTTGTTTATTTCGGAGAATCCTTGTTTTCTACATATTTTCAATGAATTTGCTACTTGACGTTTAGATTTCTTACAGTCAGCATCAAACCAATGCTTAGAACGTATTGAGTTAATGCCATTGAAATATTCTACTGAGATTAAACCTTTATGTTTTGCTACATCCCATATTATGCTACACAGATTATCATACAAAGCGTCCACATCTCCAATTTCTCCTACGTTTGGTAAGCATTGAGACAATTTAAAATCAGTGACTTTGGAACTGTTCCATTTTAGTCGAGTGAAGGATGATTTAGTAGGGGTAATATTATTGCTTCTTATTACCGAGCCGAAGGATATAACTATTGGAAAGTGATCAGACAAATATTGATCATCTGACACACTAAATTTTTCAATTAATTCATGCTTATCAGAATTACAGAAACAGAGATCTATTACACTTTGCCCTAATGCATTACAAAAAGTGAAGTTAGCATGTCTGTCTGTTTTTATATGACCATTTATTAACGAGAAGTTTCTATCTGAGATAAATTCCAAAAGACGATGACCCTTATAGTTACTGACTTTATCATAACTTAGCATATTGGGGATAGGATAATAAGAAAACAGATTTTCCACTATGCCGACGTTTCGGATTTATTTGAATCCTTTATCAAGGCTAGTGAGGTTGTTTCCGTTGAGCAGAAATGATTTATTTCCTCGTCAAATTCAAAAAACAACAAAATAATTTATTTTCAACATCAAAATATTTAGGTACAGTTTGTGTATAGAATCTCAATAAAGAGAAAGAAGTTTTGCCAATGTTTGAAGATTTTGCATTGCTTTATTTTTTCATGACGTGCCAGAACTTTCTGAAATGTTTTCATGATTTCTCGTCTATTTTGAATTTGACAGGGAAATAAATAATTTCTGCTCAACGAAACAAACCTCATTAGCCTTGATAAAGGATTCAAATAAATCTGAAACGTCGGCATAGTGGAAAATATGTTTTCTTATTATCCTACAGAACTGATAAATAGTCATAAGGATGCGACCACAGAAGTTGCAAATAACAAGATTAATGTATTTCAAAGTATTTACATTCAGTAGTACATCAGTTGTGTTTGTACCTTGACAGTGAACGTATCGATAGTTCAAGCGATCAGGTATTAACAGTGCCTAACAAAAACTTCGACTTTTTTCTAAAGATAAGTAATTAGTTTTATTTTTGTTTAAGTATAGAATCGAATAAGGCTAATTAATTGAATTCACCAACTTATGGATTTAAATTCGGGCGGCGAATCGCCGCCCCTATTAATTGATAAAGGGTCTTCGATAAGATTCTCAAAATATTAATTTCGAGAATAAATATCAGCCTTCAGATGTTGGTCCTTATTTAGTTTATATAGAACATAAAGAAAAAAATGTAGGTCGTTTATTTCCCATTAAAATCGGTCACTTGTTAAGAAACATTACAGAATTTAGGCAAAACATAACAGATATAAAACCAGTAGGGGTAAATAGGGTAAAGGTAATTTTTTAAAACTTCAATGTTGCTAACTTGTTGGTAAATCATGAAGTTTTATTAAAAAATAATTACATTGCTTATATTCCACTATTCTTCACGCATAAAAAAGGTATAGTACGTATAGTAGATACTTATTTTAATGCTGAGTACCTAAAAGACGCAATTGAATCTGGAACTAAAGTAGTTGATGTTAAGCGATTAAAACGTAAAATTGTGGACAGTGAAACCAAAGAAACAAAAGAAGTAGATAGACAAATGATCGTGGTTACTTTCTTAGGAAATAGGATTCCTCAATCCGTTAAAATAAATATTAAACTTTCATGTAGAACCATACATATATCCGGTTGTTCAATGCTATAATTGTTTACGTTTCGGTCATACTAAACATCAATGTAAAGGTACACAGAAATGCCAAAACTGTTCAGAAGAAAATTGTAACTCAGTTTCCTGTGAAGAAAATAGAACACATTGTGTACATTGCGACAGTAATGAACATAAATCCACATCCAAAAAATGCCCTGTTTACAATACACAATTAAGTATTAAAAAAGTAAAGGCCTCTATGAATGCATCTTTCAAAGAAGTCGAAACTATTGTGAAAAATCCTGCTTACTGAAAAATCTCAACTAATAATCGATTTACATTATTATCAAATCCACAAAATTCCCTGAGCTAACACATACAGCTTCAACTTCTTCTTACAGTTCAATCTTGAGTAAACCTAAGCCCCCCCGTACATTTACCTAAACTTAATACAAGTACATCTGCGTCAAAAAAACGCAGAAAGTCCTCCCCTCCACCTTCTCCTCCAGTAAATCATGAGAACAAAAAAAACTAACAAACATTCTTCCATACTCCCAAATCCTTATAGGGAAGGTTTCAAATTTTATAAAGAGCAGCTAGCATTTCAAGTAGAAAACATTATTAAAGATATAATTCTCAAAAAAAGTAACATCAATGAGATCAATGTTGAACAAGCAATTAATAATATCCTGGATAAATATGAATTAAAAGAAAAAATTAATATTAATAGACAAAACGACGAAGACTCAGACACTTTCTAATAAACATATCAGAAATAATATCACAATTGTACAGTGGAACTGTAGATCTATTATTGCAAATCAAGCGAGTCTCGTAAAATATATTAAAGACACACATGTGGACATTTTAGTTATACCAGAGCACTGGCTAAAATCAAACAATAAATTTCGCATAAAAGGATATAATCTAGTTAGTAAATGTAGAAAACATGGTTATGGCGGGGTATGCATTTTTGTGATTCAGGGTCTTAACTATAAAGAGATTTTGCTAAATACTGGAATCAAGGATTTAGAAGTATGCGCCGTATCGCTTGACTCATTGAATTTGACTATAGCATCATTATATAGACCTCCAAACGTAATGGTAAGTCGAGTCAACTGGATTAATTTTTTCAAACAATTTGATTTATCTTCTACAATTTTTTGCGGTGATTTTAATGCACATCACGATATGTGGGGACCAATTCCTGATGATCGACACGGAAAAATACTGGTAGAAGCCATGGATGACTTAGAACTTATAGCTCTCAACGACGGTTCCCCTACTAGAATTAACATAAGAGGCAATCACTCAGCAGTCGATTTAACTCTCACCTCCAACACTCTCGCTGCAAAGTCTTCCTGGACTATCTTAGATGACACATTGGGATCTGATCATTACCCTTTAATAATTGAGATTCAGATTAATCCTACAAACCTTGCAATAAATCCTTCCTCGAAATGGAATGATTCCCACGCCGATTGGAATACATTTCAAAACGTTTTGCAAACCGAAATGATAAAAAATAATTTTGAACAAAATTCAACTGCCCCGGGTAAAGTGAAAAAACTTTTTGAAATGATTTCAAGTGCGGAGTGTCAATCCATGCCGGTCAAAAAGCCTTTTATAGCGATTACCCTTAAGCCTATATGGTGGGACGAGGAATGTACAATGATATTTAAAAAACGAAAAGAAGCTCTAAAAAAATATAGAACTCTAGCAAGTTTTGAAAACTTTTTGAACTACCAAAATGCTGCTGCTAAGGCTAAACGTTTATTTAAAGTCAAACAACGGAACAGCTGGATGACAATTTCTAAACAAACTTACTAAAAATACCCCACTAACCGATATATGGAGATATATTAGATCTATGAACAGCAACTGCAATCAAAATCGTAAAAAGCCTATTCCTAAAGAGCTAATTGAAACAAACTAGCACCTCCTTCTGCACCCAATCTCTTAAGTTGCATCTCATTTGGTTTCCAACCCACGGATTATACATTAAAAGCATTTACAATAGATGAACTAGAATTTGCTACAAAACATAGTCGTAATACAGCCCCAGGGCTAGATGGTTTTACTTATAAAATAATTTAAAAGCTAACCTTATCGGTGAAGATTTTCCTTCTTCAAATCTTTAACGATTGGTGGGTGAAACAAGAATATTGCGAAGATTTAAACAATATTATAATTTGTCTCCTTTTAAAACCAAATAAAGATGCAGAGTCTCCTTCATCATATTGACCTATTTCCCTATTGTCGTGTATAACAAAAACGTTTGAAAGATTAATCAAACTTCAACTTGAATATTTTCTTCAAAGTAATTCTATTCTTCCTAGGACGCAGTTCGGTTTCCGAAGGGGACTGGGCACAGTGGATGCTGTAGGTGCATTAGTTGCAGATATTCAAATATGTTTTTCAAACAATCAGTACACATTATGTTTATTTATCGATTTGACAGGTGCATATGATGTAGTAGATTTAAATATTTTATTTGAAAAAATGGTAGATGCTGGTATTAAGAAAAAGGTTAGTGCTAATGTAGTTAATTTCTTCACAAATAGAAAAATTTTTATCCGCGACCATAATAACGTGTTACATGGTCCACGCACAGTCTTCAACGGTTTACCATAGGGATTCATATTAAGTCCCTTGCTTTTTAACATCTATACTGCAGAGCTGCATAGGTTTGGCGGTGAAACAATTAACCGAATTCAATACGCTGATGATTTATGTATCTATGTTACTCGTAATTCATATGGAGAATGTGTTAAAGACTTATGAGCATTCTTTCAAGTACTCAAACCATGGCTGGTAAATATGTGCTTTAGTGTTTCTGCGGAGAAATCTGCTCTGGTATGTTTTACTCGCCATCGACTGGAAACGTCCAGAGCCCTTTCTCTAGATGAGTTCACATTCCCATTTGTCGACGAATACAAATATCTGGGTATTGCCCTGGACAAAAAATTATTATGGACTAGCCATATCAAGTACACTAAACAAAAATGTAAAAAAGGTATGAATCTTCTCAGAGTAGTTTCCAAACAAAAATGGGGAGCTGATTCAAACATTTCCTTTATTTTTTATATAAGTCTTATATCCATTCAATATTGGATTACGGGTGTACATTTTATGGTTCCTCATCAAAAACCAATTTAATAGCTGTTGACCGAATTAAATACAAATCATTAAAAATATGCCTAGGAGTTATGATGTCATCACCTAATCAAGCTGTCTTAGCAGAAATGCAAGAGCCCCCGTTGCATATTAGAAGGCAATCCCTAGGCGAAAAGCTTCTTATTAAATACCGAACATTTAACACATACATGGTTCAAAAGATTTCAGCAATAAACACTAACAATCTGACTATGCCATACTGGAGAATAAAAACCAGTCCTCCTTTAGCTGAGGCTTTTCTTAATACCAACGGTAAAGAAAATCATATCCTAAAGCAAGATATTTTTCAATGCAATTATGAATCTTTAGTGACTGTTCCTAACATCATATACCCTTCCTTTTACGAAGTTACTAGTATTAACCAAGTAATTTTGAAAACTGAACTTAACAATATAGGCGACAATGTTACCACAATATACACTGATGGATCGAAATGTGATGAAGGAACTGGAGCAGCATTTCTTGTTTCAAATACTAATAACGTGGAAAGATTTAGAATTCCCAACTATTGTTCTGTTTTTTCTGCAGAAGCTTTCGCCATGTCATGTACTTTAAATCCGATTCAAAGAGCTGTTATTATGTGTGATTCTAAGTCAGTATTACAGGCTATAGAAGGTTCTCCATTCAAGTGTTACAGACAAAATATAATTTTAGAAATTAAAAAATTAACAAGCGAATTAAAAACCTTGAACAAAAGTATTGTATTCATGTGGGTAAAAGGGCACTGTGGTTTAGAAGGAAATGAGTACGTGGACTTGGAAGCCAAGGGAGCCTGCAAAATGACTTCTCATACCAATCTTTATGTGTTCTCAGACCTTTTAAATTATTATAAGAAACATATTAGAACTAATTGGGAGCGGTCTTACGCCGACTTCGCTAAAACATCCAATAGTCAATATTTCCTTTTGCATCCTACTTTACCAACTAAGATTCCTCATATTTCTAATTTTGATTATAGAAAACAATATACCTCCATCATATCACGTTTAAGAATGAATCATGGTCGTTTCCCAGCTCATCTTTTTAAAATAGGTATTGTCAATTCTCCAGCTTGCTCCTGTAACAAGGCATTAGTAGGAGATCTGAATCATATTTTCTTTGAATGCACTGAAAACAAAATAGCAACTACTGAACTTTACAATTTTCTGATCAATTTCAACGTTCCTCTTCCCACAAATATAACCACTCTTTTGGCAAATACTGAGAAGTCTGTACTTGATTCCATAGTGGATTTCATAAATAAGTCTAAATTGACTATTTAGATATATGCTCCATCAGTAATCAGCAATTTTATATCTATTCCGTTACAGTCATTTTAATATTTCAACTTTTTACTCACTTTTAATTTTCTGTGGCTAATAGACTATGTCTGAGGCCATTCTCCCACACACACACACACACACACACACACACACACACACACACACACACCAAATAAATGTGTAACTATTAGTTGTGATTCATATAGTATTACTTTTGTATCCTTATATATAAAACCTGCTACATATATTGATGTAAATGTATGGAATTCCTTTTTTTCATCTATACCTCCCCCGTTTGTTATTGGAGGTGACTTTAATTTTCATAACCAGGCGTGGGGTTGTGAGTGGAATGACATTTATGGCAACACACTTTTAAGCTGTTTAGAAGTCAACAATCTCATTTGTTTAAATGATGGATCTCCCACTTGAATTCAATACAATCTACACTCGAGAGCCAGTGCCATTGACTTAACAGTTACTAGTCCACAGATATCACACTTATTTCAATGGAAAGCACATGATGATTCTTATGGTTCTGATCATTTACCAATTATAATTGACTGCTTCATTAAGCCAAATAGTTTCAGTTTCCATAACAGCAGAAAATGGAAAATATTAAAAACAAACTGGAGTAAATATACAGAAACCAGTGAAGAAATATTCTCAATCATCAATGAGGAACCAACATATGAAGACGTAATTAATTCTATCAATAAAATAGCATCAACAACTATAACCCAACAATTACTCAAAACAATCAAATCAAGAGGAAAGCAGTGGTGGAATGACGAATGTGAAGAAGCATTCCAGAAAAGAAAACTCACGTATAACAAATATAGAGAGAAAATATATTGGAACTCAAACACAGTGACGCTATGGTTAAAAAAATAACAAAAACAACGAAAAGAGAATCTTGGAAGAATTGCTGCAACTCTATGAACAGCAGTATTCTTATTAAAGAAGTGTGGCAGCGAGTAAATAGATATAGAGGTAGAAGACAGGAAAATTATCAAACTATTGACATAGATGATGAGTGGATTCCCAAGTTTCATAGTAAACTGGTTCCAGATTGGGTACCACAAACGGAAGCTGATATGGAATTACCTGAAGCACCAAATGATTTTCTACATAGAACATTCACGATAAACGAACTACTTATATCTCTTAAGATTAGTAACAACTCGTCTCCGGGAAGAGTAAATACACTACCCAATGTTAGCCAATCTGAGCAGAAACTCTCAAAAACAAATCCTCAGGCAGTTTAATAATATTTGGACCCACCAATCCCCAATACCATAAGACTGGAAAGATTACATAATAATACCAATATTAAAAAAGGACAAACCACCTGATAATTACCAATCATATAGACCCATATCGTTAGCATCTTGTGTTTTGAAGACATATGAACAGTTAATAAAAAATCGCTTAGAATTTTGGTTAGTTAAAAATCTATTATTACCTAAATCACAATATGCTTTCAGACGGGAACGATCTACACAAGAAAGTTTAACCAATTTAGTCACTGATATCCAAATAGCTTTCACTAAAAACCACTCAATTTCTGCTATTTTTCTAGACATAGAAGGAGCATACGACAATGTAAACTTGGATATCTTATATACAAAAATGATGGCTCTCAGTATACCAAAGACAATTATAATAAATATTTTAAAGATATATTCAACACGTCGGCTATATATCAGAAAGAGTAGAGGCCTCACTGACATGCGACAGACACAGGTAGGTCTACCCCAAGGAAGCATCTTAAGCCCACTCCTTTATATAATATACACACAGGAATTAGAAAATTTATTAACAGACACTAAAATATTACAATTTGCTGACAATATATGTATCTATGCAGAATCAAAACAACTAGACAGCTGTAATAATACCCTTTCACAGAATATTGCAATTATTAAAAAATTGACAGAGGAAGTTGGTTTGAAAATATCAGAACAACATCACAAGAAGAGCAGCAAATGCAATTAACATTTTAAAGTCAATAAGTGAGCAAAAATGGGGAGCAGACCCTAACATAGCAATTTTACTTTATAGATCGTTAATAAGATCAATATTAGACTATGGTTCATTATTCTATCATAACATCGCCAAAACCCAACTAAAAAAAATTTAAAAAATAGAAGTATTCGCATTTGCGGTGGATATCTGAACAGTACACCAATAAATATACTTGAGGCTGAATTTCTAGAACCACCAATGGAAATAAGAAGGGTTTTACTAGCAGGAAAATTTACATTAAAACTTATAGCTAAAAATAATGGAACATCAGAGAAATTGAAAATTTTATCTCAGTTATGCACTAGCCACAAATACTGGACTCACAAGAAAAACCACTATTGATAGAATCATATAATCAGGTAAAGGAATATAAACAAACCATACATCAAACAGAAAGCTTTGCAAGTCACATAACATAATATGAAATATTTGATAACGCTCCAATCATTGTCATAGAAAAACCACAAAATGACCAGAATATACACATAATAAATCAGGAGATAAATTGTAAATGGACAAATTATGAACAAACATACACAGATGGATCAGTCAGTCTGGGTAATACTGGATGCGCTGTATATTACAAAAACATAAATAGAAATAAGGCATTAAACCACCAGAGCACTCTTCAATATTCACAGCAGAACTCACTGCAATAACAGAAGCATTAAAAATGTGCCTAAACTCATGTAAGAGTAACTTCGTCATTTTCACTGATTGCAAAAGCTCACTGGAAAAAATAAAAACCACAATAATTACATCAGTTAAAAATCACATAATAATTGATATACTGACTCTTCACCGACAGATAAAACTTGACATTAAACATATTTATTTAGTGTGGATTAAAGCACATGTAGGTATTACGGGCAATGAAAAAGTTAGCAAAATCTGCTGCAGAAAACGGACAAAAACTAGTAGGATTTAAAAACCCATTTACAGACTATTTTTCAATACTCAGATAACAAACAAAAGAAAAATGAAACACTGGTTTCCAAGAAAGCATCAAAGGTCGCTTTTATAAATCAATACAACCAAATATTCCAAATGAAGTATGGTTTAAAACATACCAAAACAGAAAAATCATTACAAATATAAACAGAATGAGGAGCAACCATGCCATGTATCATGAGTATCAATATAAAATTGGACTAGTAGATAGTCCAGACTGTACATGTGGTAGCATAGGAAATCTAAAACATGCCATCCTAGAGTGTCGCAATAATTCCTTACACATCTACAAGCTCTTTCATCAGTTAGTACAAAAAAAATCCCATTACCCATTACACTGCTTTCCATCAATATATAAATGACGCGGGTATAAAATTGTAAATGTAGAATAAGTCTGTGATTCCCACTCTTATGTTTACCCATCCAAGGATTAACACCTGTGCATGTCTACACCTGTCCGGGAGGTCCTCCGGCAATTAAATTGTGTCCCTGTCTCAAAAAAAAATAATAAATAAAAAATTAAAATATTAAAAAAAAAAAACAAAATAAAAAAATATTTAAAAATAAAAATAAAAAAACAAAAATGAAAAAAATATATTAAATTAAAAAAAGGCTATAGAAGCATCTAACACACTGAAAGTGCCTATGTATTTGAAAAAAAAAATAATGAATTAAAAAAAATATTAAAAAGAAAAAAAAACGTGTGCAGAAAAAAGTTGAAAAAAAATTGTAACAGAAAAACAGTTAATCAATTGATATAGTTTATTCTCCCATACGGGGAAAATTGACAAACCATAAGCTAATAAAGACTATCTTGAGTATACTTTACAAGATATGAAGTTTTGGCCAGCTGGCGGTAACCATTAAATGAGTTAAAAAAAATATCCGGCGGATGTGTCCATCAAAATAGAAATCGCGTGTTGTCCATTGCATTAAGTAATGTAGCCCAAAAAACAAAAATTATTATTGAGTAGTTATATTTAGAAAAGGGGCATACCATGATGGAGGTGGACAGTGTGTATTCAACTAAAACCTCCCATTTATGCACCCAGAGTGCAACAAACTTTCCCAATCAATTCTTTATGATTACTTCTTGAATTACGAGAAATTCGGATCAAATTTCAAATCAATAAGACCCAGTAAGAAAAAGAGAGATCCTGTTGTATGTAGTAGACATAAGAGGTATCAATTATCTGAGAAATGAGTTTGTTATATAAGTACGGTATCCGCCAAAATAAACAGTACCGGAACAGAGAGTGCTGTGGAGTTGTTTATGTAATATGGATTTGTCATATTTGACTTAATTGTCATTAGTTGGTATATTAATAGTACGCTGCAGTTAAATTTGATTTAAAAATGGAAGAAAAAGTTTTTTTGGTAGAGCATTATTTTCGTTCATACGGAAAAGGTCGTAATGATGGTCCAAGCTTAAAACAGGTGTCAATAAAATATCAACAAAAATTTAATAAAGCAGCTCCTAGTAAAAGTGTGATGTTAGCTGTTGTTGAAAAATTTCGTCGCACTGGTAGTGTATTGTGTCAACGTAAAGGTTCTTCAGGTCGTCGAAAAACAGTATGCACTAACGAAAACAAGGACGTGTTTTTAACCAAGTTGTGCAATCACCTCAAAGAAGTCTTGTAAGAACTGCATGTAAACTCAACATTAGTGAAACGTCTTTACGTCGCATGTTCAAATCAATTGGTGGTTATCCATACCGTATTCAAATTGGACGACTAAATGCTGCGGACAAACGTGCAAGAGAAATTTACTGTGGTCGCATGTTGAGTTTAATTTACGAAGATCCCGAATTTTTGAAAAACATATGGTTTTCAGACGAGAGTCACGTTCATCTTAGCGGCTATATTAATCGACAAACAACCAGATTCCTTGGATTTGAACGTCCTGATGTCATTGTAAAGAAACCACTCCACAGTCTTCGAGTTACCGTTTGGTGCGCGGTATATGGTCATGGAATGATTGGTCCTTATTTCGTTGAAGATGATAATCAGAATCCACTTACTGTCAACCAAGAGCGTTATATAGAGAAAATTATTATACCTTTTGTGAGAGACCTAAATAACTTTTGCCGTGCACACGAAATCTACAGTTTCGCACACAATGGTTCCAACAAGATGGTGCAACGAGCCATACAGCTGTGCACACCTTAGACTTACTCCGTCAGCATTTCGATAATAGAATAATTTCTCGGGGAACAGACTTCGAATATCCTTCTCATTCACCTGATCTGACGCCACCTGACGCATACATTTGGGACATAATGAAGGACAAAATATTTCACTCGGAAAATCCGCCGGCGAATATTGCCGAACTACGGGAAAGAATACAAAATATTTTTCGGCAGTTACATCAACCACTTTTTATAAATATGTTTATTGACTTACAAAATCGATATGAAGCTTGTTTGCGTCGAAATGGTGAACATTTTGAACACTTACATTACAGAAATTAAAAATTAATTTTTATTTTTATTTTCGGTACTGTTTATTTTGGCGGATACTGTACAACAACGGGTTACTCCTCATGAAAGTTGTCTATCAAAACTGTTGTTAAACATCCACTTGCAATTACAAAGAGCAAATTCAAGCAGCTACAAGAACTCAAAAACGTTATTGAGAAGGATTGTCACCCATTTTATGACTCGCTTTCTTTTAATCAACAAACATAGTATCTTCAAACTGAAACGAAAGAATTGTATCAAATAAAGCCATAAAAATTGTTTTATTTTACTTTACATCACTTTAAAACTTCCCATGTGATTAAAAAATAGCAATTATGTGTAAAATATTAAATTCAACTTTGACTGTATTTCTTATGATGCAATAACGTTTTTCTTTTATTCATGTTACTCACTTTGTTTTAATGTTTCTTTCCTACGAGTCCCTTTTAACACATAGGAGGTTTTAAATTTGCAACGACGGTATGCTAGAAACAACAACGAAAGAGTCATCTTTACTGAAATCTACCAGACAAAATTTACTCAAAAAAGAAAAAATACATTTTATGAACTAAATAATTTCTTTAATAAATGAACAAATTTTTTAGGAAACGATTTACAAATTTTTACTCAAATGAGCAGCTGTATTTTTTTATTTAGGACAAAGAAAAAAATACACAACAAACAAATAGAACACTTTAATAAATACAAATATTTATAAGACCTCTACATGTTTTTTTTCTCTCCCATATTACAATATATACTCTCTCAATTTTTATAAAAAACTTTAAGAGTAATTTATTCCAAATACTTTACATGATTGCAAAAAAGTCATGCGGACGTCTTTTCACAAATGTGGATTCATACATAGTATACCAAAATAATAATGATTCGCAAACTACAAAAATACTGGTAAGTATTTACAAAAAAATATATCTATCGGATTATTTTAAAATAATTTTTAATATTAATAATTGAAACTGTAGTGTATTTTGGTAAAAGGTACACCTGGGAAAATGGAAATTACTGTCACGTTTAGAAATAACACCCAGTATATGGTAGGCCCAGCAAAAGTAGGTCATGTTTTGGTTCGAAAAATATAGTTTTGCGGGGAATTGCTTTACGGAACAGCGTGGCTAACGGAGTGAGTTCTTGGAACCAGCAAAACGAATAGTTGGATGCGTTATAGTCGAGTGAATCCAGTAAAGCCTACCCGAGGGGTATTTATCGCGATTAAAGTCATGCCCTGGGAGAATTTTAGTGTAAGTACGGGGTTAAATATAATTTTTTGAAGTATCGTTGAGTTGATTGTGTATTATATTTTTTTGTGCCTATTATTATCGAATTTCGAGCGTGTATCTATAGTTGCTGGAAAATTAGTAATTTAATATTAAATAGTTTTACGAAAGCGTTATCCATATGGTACTGTAAATATTGTTGTCGGGGAATTATTAAAGTTATGTTCAATAGAACTCGATGTATTCTTTACGCAGATTTTGTCAATTTGAGATTGTATCGCTTGTTACCTAAAATCCTTAAATATACGTTAAATTTTTTGTTGAGAGAGAGTGGTAACTTAATTGACCTGAGACCTCCAAAATAGTGCATTCAGTAGCTGCGCCGTCAAAGTTGGTAAACGGATAGGAACCCTAGCAACCCTTAGGGAGAGAGGAACTCTTATTGACAGTTTATTAGAACAAAAACCCCCATAGCGTCGCAATACCGGGGTTAAATATATTTAAAATAGTTCCCAGACAGCTAATAGCAAAAAGAAGTCCCTTGCAAACAGTAAATAGTCGATACTGGTGCTGGCAATTGAAATCGGTTTCTTGTATATTCGATTTCGTCCTGTTTTTCATGACGATCAGAATATAGAGTTAATTTAAATACATGGATTATGTTTTTTTGGTCTAACTCGAAATAAGTTTAGGAATCTAGCATTCAGTTACGCTAAGAAAAACAATTTGAATTATCCAAAAAATTGGGATAAGTACAAAGAAACCGGAGTTACCTGGCTCCAATCCTTTTTGTCGCATCACACTTCTATTACCCTTAGAACTCCAGTGGCAACGTCTGTTGCTCGAGCCAGAGGATTTAAGTTGGTCGTTTCTATGAGAATCTTGAGGCTTCGATAAATAAATACAATATTGATGCCTCCAGATTATACAAAATGGATGAAACGGTAATTTCACCGACCACTAATAAACCTCCAAAAGTACTTTCAACAAAAGGGAAGAAACAGGTAGGAATAATTGCAAGTGCAGAAAGTGGTCATCGGATGTTGCAGTGCCGCTGGTTCATTTCTCGTACCATTCTTGGTATTTGCAATAAAGAAGATGCAACCCAAACTTCTTGATGGCGCACCACCTGGGACACAATGTACTTGTACTCCGAATGCTTGGACTTTAGGTGAGGTATTCGTTCATTGGTTGCATTTCTTTGTGCGTCCTAGTTCGACAAAAAAACACTTTTATTATTGGACAATCATGAAAGCCATAAGTATTATCCTGCTTTGGAATATGCAAGCAAGAATAACGTGGTCCCCCCATACTACTCACAAAATGCAACCCATGTATGTTGCCATTTACGACCCGCTAAAAACATACTTTGAAAGGGAGGTTAATATGCTCCAAAAGACGCACCCTGGAAGCATTATAAATCAATATGACATAACAAGACTTTTATCACCAGCTTATTTAAAAACTGCAGTTCATGGGTTTGAAAAACCTGGCATTTGGCCAGTCAATTAACACGCTTTTGATGACGAATGTTTCTAACCAGCTGCTGTAAATTCAGACAAATCCAATATGAATGTCAGCACAGAAGGCACAAATCCATTAGAAAGAACCAATTTGCCAGAATCTAATAAAGAAGTCTCTTCAGTCCGTTCACCGGTACACAAGAATCCATTTCACTAAATTCTAAAACAGTCTCTTCAGCAGTATTAACCCTTTCTTTAACAGTGACGTATAAATACGGCGAAACATACTTTGTCTCTCAGCCCCACTGCCGTATATATACGTTCACTGTTGAAATGTCTCCGAACCCTCCGCCTCATATATATGACACTTATTTATTTTTTTACATGCTTTCCGACCCACCGTCTCATTTATACGACAGTCTAATCGTGTTTATAGGCCCAGTGCCGTATTAATACGTTTATAAATAAGTGACATTCGAACCACTGACGCATATATACATCAACGAAAAATACCGAAATATCGCGTGACCTCTAGACGGCAGGGGAAACCTGGCAGAGCACCGTTCAGTCGCTTAGCAGAAAGAACGCCCTTCAGTTGCACTTCGCAGTTATTTCCGTTACGAACAACTAGTACGACGTGAGATACGCAAGTAAAATGGCGTCAAGTGATCCGGGTCCGTCGCGAAAAAGAAAACGAGTTATGGTGGTGTATGCGGCCTCACGGATGACGATCTAAATAACATTTTGGGATGTTTCGATTCCGATGAAGATCCTTACGTTGACAGTGGAAGTGAGTATCAGCCTGAGTCGACAGATAGTGGGGCAGGTAGTGAAGATCACGAGATTGACGGTTTTTTGTGCCCCGAAAACGAGTGTCTTAGCGAGACAGAAAATGATATAAATGAGGAGGTGAGCAAAAACGAAAGTGAAGCGGCGAAAAAGCCAAAAAATGCTTTGAATGAGAATTTTTCTATAGAGTGGAGGAAGCGCCAATTTACCCCTGTAATACATAACTTTGATGACTCAAACTCTAGAGCACGTGTAGAGAACATAGAAAAGCCTTCAAAAGAAATGGATCATTTCCTTTTATTTATGAACGACGAAGTAGTGGAAATGATTATAAGCGAGACCAATAAATATGCCTCAGAACAGACACGTTTAAATAAAAATATTATTTGGAGCCCAATTACTAAAGAAGATTTTTTTAATTTTATTGCTGTACTCCTACTTGCTGCTCGCCATAGAAAAAATAAACTTGGAATCGCTTTCAAACGATATTGCGTATGTTACATTTCGCAGATAATGCTGAACAATTTCGAGGTGACTCTTTTCATAAACTACGAGGAGTTTTTGAAAAAATTAAAACCGCATTTGCTCATAAATTTTCGCCGTTCCAGAACTTGGTGATTGACGAGAGCTTAGTACTTTTCAAAGGGAGGCTGCTCTTCAAACAATTCATAAAAAGAAAACGCCATCGTTTTGGCATCAAACTATTTCTCTTGTGTGATTGTGAGACAGGGTATATTCTAGATTTTATAATATATACAGGGAAGCAAACAGAAATAGAGCTGTATCAGGACCTGGGAGTGTCGGGGTCAGTTGTAACAACACTAATGCAACCGTATTTGGATAAAGGGCACTCTGTTTTCACAGACAATTGGTATACCTCGCCAGCACTTTCTACCTACTTATTTCAGCATAAAACAAACTCATGCGGTACAGTTAGAGCAAATAGAAAGAATATGCCAAATTTATCAGGTAATTTGAAAATGGGAGAGACAACATCGATGGCCAGTGACAATATTCTGTCAGTCAGATGGAAAGATCGTCGGGAAGTCAACATGCTGACAACTTTTCACATGACCAAATGATACAGTTGGATAAGAAAAACCGGAAAACAGGGGAATTTGTGAAAAAGCCCGAATGTGTAGTCAACTACAACCAAAATATGGGGGCAGTTGACAGGACCGATATGATGCTCAGTTCTACAGAATGTGTTAGAAAAACCTTGAAGTGGTACAAGAAACTGTTCTTCCAAATTCGTGATTTATGTGTTTTGAATAGTCATGCACTATTCCTAACTCAAAATCAAGAGAAGTTGGCACTAGCGGACTTTCAATTGAGCCTTACGCGACAGTTGCTTGAGAGGTAGGTAATTGTAGCCATTTACACTAACAACATGATATAGTCAATTTTTGACACTTCCCTTCTACCCTCTTAATTATTAAAATGTTATGCAATCAAAATCTGCATATTCCATATGAACGAAAAACTCTTTGTTACAGATACAATGTACCAAGACGTTCACAAACCAAGTTTTCTGCATCAAATCTACATCGCCTTACTGCACGGCATTTTCCGACTACCGTACCAAATAACAAAGTACGAAGATGCATTGTTTGCTCACAATCAAAAATTCGCGACAAAAAGAAGAGACGAGATTCCAGATATATGTGCAGCGAATGCAACGTGGGACTGTGTGTTTCTAAAATGTTATATTCTTGGAAAATGTATTTTTACATTAATAAAGTTAGTGAAAGTCAATGAAGTTTGTAGTAGGTTATTTGCGCTTGCTTAAATTCTGATATGCCGTATATATACGTCACTGGGTTTGATGGCACTTCAAAAAGTCCGGGAATAGAGACACTGCATATGCATTTGTGCCCGGTAAAGAAAGGGTTAATTTGGTCACCAGAGAGACCTACATTTCAAGATTCTTCAACTGTAGAACCAAACGTCGTTTCCCAAGAAGAAACACCAGAAAATGTCCATAGCAATGTTTGCCCTCCTAAAACTAATAAGATACCACCACAGACTACAGATGGCGGCGATAATTAATCTGAACCGAAACTTGGATGTTCTCAACTTTCTTGCACTTTTGGCGTTATTTCTGACAAAGGCGCTCATAAAACTGATATGATACCGCCGGCGACCCCAGGAACAAATCATGACAGAGATAATCAACCTGAACCGGAACCTGGCTGTTCAAAAACTCACTATAGTCCCTTGGCATTAAGACCTATACCTTGCCCAGATAAACCAATGACAACTCGTAAATGGAAATATCAAAAATCAAAAATATTGACAAGTACACCGATCAAGGAAGAGCAAAAGGAAAAATTTGTGAAAAGTAAAAGTTAACCCTACACTGCCTAATGTATCAAATTAGATACAACCATTTCTTTTCTCATATATTATCGCTAAAAATTATTTTTCAGTCTACTACGAACCGTATCAGATCCGCTACAACTTTATTGAACAGGTCTATACGGTCGAAAATTGAATATACCGCGCTTTCCACCGGTTAGTTTGTTTATGTGTGAACAGTAACATGTGGATGCATTACTTGTGCAGATTAGTCTTCGCTTTTGTTTAGTTTTTTTGCTTTTGTGAGCCGTAGAAATATTCTTAGGCAAAAGTAAGTAGTTTATGTTTCAATTTATTGTATTTTGACTGTCGTTTATGCAAGAAATTTTTGTTGTAAAATTTGGTCGTATCAAATTTGCTACGTAATGTAAAAAGTTTTTTTTATATATTTTCTATGTCAACTCGGTAAAAATGGAAAAGTCCATTTTCTCAAAATGAATTAGAGTATGCTATAGCTCACTTATCCGATAGTGAAGATGATTTGAAGTTACAATCGGATGATGATCTGGGTGACATTACTACTACCAATAGAGCTTGAAGATGGTACGATTGTTTTTCCTGGTGCAGATGTCCTCAAATATCAAATGAAACTCCAGAACATGTTCCAGAACAAAAGATAGGTAATTTGAAAAAGAAATGCTCCAATATATTATGGAGTAAGCAAAATCTTGTTTTGAGTGAAGAAAGTTTATCATTTCGAGGAAACACAACACTTCCTTCTTCAATAAACAATCTTGAAACAACATTCCAGTTTTTTAAAATATTTTTTTGATGACTATTTATTCGAAAAAATTGCAAATGAGTCAAATCTTTACTCAATCCAAAAAGATCCCAGTAAACTAGCCATGTTAACTGCAGCCGATATAAAGCAGTTTCTAGGAATTTGCATTTACATGTCAGTCATACATATGTCCTATGTACGAAGCTACTGGTCAACAAAATTAGGTTTCCCCCAAATCAAGGAAACTATGAGTCAAAATCGGTTTGAATTTATTCTTCAATGAGTATGTTGTCTCGAGAAAATCCAGACCGGGATAGATTCCAGTCAGTACCTTTAGATAAATGTCTGTCAGTTAACGAGCAGCTTTGTGCTACCAAAGCACGCCATCATTTAAAACAATACCTTCTAGCAAAACCCCACCAGTGGGGTTACAAACTGTATGTTTTATGCGGAAGTGATGGCTTTTCATATAATTTTGAAATATATACAATATAATTCAAAATTTTGCTTGGATAGCGAACCCGACCTAGGTCGAATATTGTCGTGAAACTGTGTAGAATTGTTCCTCCAAATCAAAACTATAGAGTCTATTTTGACAACTTCTACACATTGGTTCCCCTGCTCGCATATTTAGGTAGTAAGGGCATTTACTCGCTAGGCACAGTTCGACGTCCAAGGATTCCAAATTGCAAATTACCGACTGATACAGAGTTGAAAAAATAAATCAGGGGTCCTTCAGAAGTATTCGTTTGTAATGTTGAAGTAGTTGACATATCCTGAGTAATATGGTTAGGTAATAAACTGGTTACTTTTCTATCATCAAGAATCAAAATTGGTAATAATATATCAAAGATATTTTCGGTAAATAAAGGTCTGCGCCAATGATGTTGTATCTAGTCCACACTTTTTAAAATCTATATAGCAACAGCGTTAAATCAATGGAAGAAAAAATGCAGCGGAATGGGTATCGATCTTGGAGAAAAGTGTTTATACACTGTACAATTTGCCGATGACCAAGTGATCATAGCAAATGACAAAGAAGATCTTGAATATATGACGAAAAAACGAAATGAAGAGTATAGAAAATGGGGTCTAGACATGAATACTCAGAAAACAAAATACCTTCCAATAGGAGCTGAACCAGGAAATATCAAACTAGAAACAGAAGAAATAGGACCATGTAACGAATACACATACTTAGGGAGTTGAATTTGATACGACAGTGACACCAATAAACGAATAGCACAAGCCAGGCCTGCTTAAATGGGACATGGTGGAGTTCTTATATTGGAAAACAACGGAAATACAATATCTACGAAACCTTTGTCAAAAGTAATCTAACCTATGACACAGAGACTTGGAGAATGACAGAAAACAATAGAAGAAAACTTGGAGGCGACAGAGATGGATGTGTTCAGATGATCTCTTAGAATATCCAGAAGAAACAGAATCCGAAGCGATGACGTCAGACAACAACAAATATTGAGAAAAAGCAACTAATATGGTACTGACATGTACAGCGAATGAACGAAAACAGACTGCCAAAGCTGGCAATGTAGTGGGTGCCACCAAACCGTAGGAAGAGAGGAAGACCTAGGAGATCATGGAAAGAAGGAGTAACTAAAGCTATGAGTGCTAGAGACCTAAGAGAGGGCCAATGGAACAATAGAAACGAGTGGAAGTTAGGTATCGGACAACGTCGCTGGACGTTTTAAAACCGATCTTATTATTATTACTTTTCTATCAACCTTTAAAGGCAAAATACCCCTAAGATTAGATGATGGGATAGGAAAGAAAAAAAATACGATAGGCCTTCCAAGGTTTCAGTTAAGTCAATTTTGATAGAAAAGAGAAAGAAATCTACAGAGTTTTCTCACGTACCACCAAAAGACGTTCGCACCGACTCCATGGATTATTGGCCAATATACGATAAAACTAGACAACAATGTACATTTCGTTCCTGTTCTTTGTTTTCTTACATTAAATGCTCTAAATGTGGCATATATTTATGTTTAAATAAGAACCACAACTGTTTTGTTTCTTTTCATAACGGATAATATTTTTATGCAGTTATGCTCAATGTATCAAGTCTGATACTACTACATTTTTCACTATAATTAATAAAAAAATTAGATTCTATTTTTCTAATTATTTTTCCCTTCATCCTTAGAACATAACAAGCCCAAAACACATTTTTTATTAAATTTTAAAAAATTGTGCAGCGTAGGGTTAAGAACGTAACTAAGAAACTAGATGATGAATCGAAAAAAGTTCCTAAGATGATTGCTAAAGGCACTATAAAGACCAACAAAAGATTGAGCAGTGTAGGGTTAAGAACGTAACTAAGAAACTAGATGATGAATCGAAAAAAGTTCCTAAGAAGATTGCTAAAGGCACTATAAAGACCAACAAAAAAAAGACCGTTAATGAAGCTAACAAATCAAAGAGAGTTAAGAGTTTTGAAGGTATTTTGTGGCGAAATGTAAATTGAAAATTGGATTCGATGTGATGTTTGTTACAAATGTTGTCTCGAAAAATGCTCCGCTTTTGAAGGCTTTGGAAGATACATTTGTGATAATTGCCAGTCTCAGTTTATCAAATAATTAGTTTCCTCGCAAAGTTAAGTTTTGTTTGGATTATTGTGTTGATCACTTATGTTTCTTAAAATTAAGATGTTGTTATTCCTTTTACCCGGGGGGTTCTTGCAAAGTGGATTATATCACATTTTTAATTATTTTTAGTTATAAACTGTGTAGTTATTTAAGGCAAATAATAATTCTGTTTAAAAGACACTTAAAACCATTTCGAGACTAACGGGACAATGCGTCCCAAGGCATATTGTATTTAGACTATTGAGAATAGTGATCCCAAATAAACGTATATAAACGCCAGATCAGTCTTTTCAACGACCAAAGTAATCTAGCGTATGTTTGTTTACGAATAAAACGAGATAACCTCAAATTTTTCGTACACGTGGTTGCACCTAGTGCGTTTATATGGTAGATTTTATTTTCGAGGGACATTATGTCCCAGCAGGCTGCTTTGATGGGATGATTTATCCCAGTAGGCGTAAAAATTGTTTTTCTTCTTTTCAGAATGAGCAAAAGAAAATTAACTCCAAAGGAGCTTGAAGAAATCGCTGTAAATTTGGACTTGTCAGAGACTGATACTGATCCTTATCGTAACTTCGTAACAGAGAGGATGAAGATTCAGACTGGTATCCTTCGGGTTCCGAATCTGAACATGCATCTGAAGGCGATAAGCAGACTTCAAGTTCCGATGATGACGTTATCGAGCCTGAACGTAACGAAGTTTTTCTCGATAGTTATCCAGATACAGTTAATTCCAACGTTCCAAACGCATCGACAATTCTTCAACCAGTGCCTACAACATCTTCTGGATCAGACAACTTAATCTGGAATTCAGTTCCGCAGAACTATACCCCAAGGATTCAACTGCCCACTGCTAGGAATACAGAAATTCTTTTGAACTCTATAAATAGTCAGTCTACAGAAATTGATATTTTTCTGAAGTTATTTCCAAGAAGCTTGTACATATTTATATCGCAATGTACTAATGAGAGGTTAACCATTTTGGAAAAGAAAACTAAGAAAAAAGTTAAACAAACAGACTCTTCAGAAATTATGATGGTAATGGCTTATAACACGCTTCCAAGTTTAAGTTGCTATTGGTCAAAGCATACCTCCATGGGTAATACTGCAATAAAAAATGCAATATCACGTGACCGTTATAAACTACTTATAACCAAAGTATACTTCAATAGCCCTGAGAAACCAGCAGATTGTTCCAAGATTTATTATATTGAGGCGCTTCTGGAGTGTTTCAAACATACATATCAAAATGCAAGAACGGATTCGGTTTATCAGTCTATAGATGAAAGTATGGCGAAATTCAAGGGCAGATCGAGTCTAAAACAGTATTTGCCCTTGAAGCCCATCAAAAGTGGAGTAAAGTTATGGGTAAGAAGCAACTCTCTTAGCGGTTATGTTTATGACCTCGATATGTATAGTTGAAAGCAGGATGGGCAAGCAGATGGAACAGTAGGGGAAAGGGTTGTTAGAAAACTTACCAGCTGTAATATTTTGACTAAAATTATTTGTTCAACTTATTTTTGTGTGTTTTTTCAAAACTGGTGGGAAATACTGTCCCAACGTAATGGACTAATGGGACCATATGTCCCACTAAAAAAAAACTAAAATACGTTAAAAAAATTTGACAAAATTACAAACATCACTAAAAGCTTCCCAATTTCAAAATATGGAACCGCAAATCAAATGATAATCTTAACGAAAAAAATAAAAATACGTCTTGAAAGGGTTAATAAACAGTGATTTATCTCTTGTTTTTGTATCTTATACATTCTCTTCAACAACCGTTAATATCTTAAGTAATTCACTTTGCCCGGCCTTCCCCTGAGGTTTATTCTAGCACATTTTTGTTTCAAACAGTTTTTGTCAGCCTTTACATTCAAATTATGTAATTTTTGGGTTCCATTTAACCAGGTGTACCTTATATGAAGTATTTTTTAGAAAACACACTTTACTGAAAATCAACTAAAAGGATGATTCAGAAATAGATGATGTGTGAAAGTTTATAATGTTATTGACATTTACGATCACGTGCCGATAGCAATTTTTTTGTAAAACTTTTTGACAATTTCAAGTTTTCCAATTTAAAAATGTTACATACTTTTTTTTCGTAAAAACTTTGATTTACATACATCTAACAGTTCAAAAATGTTATTAGTAACGTCAGATTTAACACTCGTACCTATTTGATCGACATTCAGAAGGTGTTTCAAATCAATTTGCCAATTTTTATAAACAAAATACCAAAACCATTTATATCTACAGATAGAAACAAATGTCGTAGAATTTTTAACATTTTTTCTGATCATATGTAATTTTTTGAATTGTGTAGATCAAAAGAAATCTTTTAAATAATTGAATTAACTAGAACATTCATAGTAATTTATTTTGAGTCAATAAAAACAATCAATGTATGATAAAACAAGAAAAATTGACGAAAGAGAATTAGGTGATGTAAAATAAGTAAAATGAAATTAGAACAAAAATGAATCATTCAATTCTATCAAAACCGAATAATAAAATGTAGAAAACAGTGTGGTCTAATTAAAATCGCAACTTTTTTTACAAACGAAAAATGTAATGAATCGATTTCATTAGTTTCTATTTGTAGTTTTACCAGTGGTTTAGACATAACAATCGTGGATATTAAAAACACATTTTTTTAAAGAGAACATAGCATGTCTATGTTTTTTTTTTAGTAGCCTTACGTTAAACTATTCAATCTCAACAAATATTTAAAAACGGTGCACACAGTTCATATTATCATATCATCTATCATCACCTACAAGATATTAGAAAATTGAAAAACTGTAACAGATATAATAAACAAATATTATGTCAGTGTTCTTTTTAACTAAACAGTAGCCAATTTGTTATTTATTTATAGTTCGTTTAAAAACTTGTTTGCGATCACTTGCACAGTTCGTCGCCCACTGAATGTTATTCTTCTTAAATACATAATATATATCTTTTTTATTATTCAATTATATTTTATGCACGGCCCCCAAACACACTGCAACGAAATACCGTCGAGAATTATCATCATTAAAGAGTCCGGACAAAATTCAACTACAGTTTATATATATATTACAAAATTTAATTTATTTAGTTCCCGTATCACTCTCTGTCACACAAATGAAAACACTGCACTATTTATTTCTTCTTTTTTTGTTTGTTATTATTTATATTCATTGCCGATCCGAAGAGTGGACAATTATTGTACAACTACTCTGCTAGAATCCAGATACCTTTTTAGATTTGCTTTATGACCGATATAATTTATTATTTTGTTGGAAAAAAAATTAAGTTTTTAAAAGGAGAATCCACACTTCAATGAATGGAAAAGGCGGTGGCATCCTTACCGGCTTAGTTAATTACAAATTTGTTACTACATTTTATGTGATCCTAACACTCCTGTAAATAATTTACTTTTTTAATTTAACAGAAAAAAAATTATATCCATAATTTTTTCGAGAAAACCTATAATATATAACTACAGTTGACTCTTGATAAATTGAATCTCTTTAATTAGAATCTTTCGATTATTTGATTTTTTTTTTCATTTCTTTGAATAATACAATATTATACTACTGAAAAAGGAAAGATCTAGAAATATGAAGCTATTGAAAGCATGTCGTATGAAATGTAAAGAAAAGTTTTCAGATGAGGACCGGGATATATGTTTTCAAGACTATTGGAATTGGGAAGTCATGATAAAAGGGCCAACTATATAGCTTCTCTAATTAATTTAAATCAAAAGAAAACAGAAAAACTAGGACTAAGAAAAAAACACAGGGAATATTCATATCAATATAGTATCCTTATTGCAGGGATACAAAAGCCAATTTGTAAATCTCGCTTTATTGCAACCTTCGGTGAAACTAAAGGATTTGTTGAAATAGTAGGTGAAAATAAAAAAGAGCAAATTTCTGAAATTATTCCCCCCGATAGATGTGGAATTGCTCCTTCAAGTAATAATAAACGCTCGATGGAAGAAATTCAAAAAACTAAAGATCACATTTTGTTGTTTCCCAAATACTTGTCTAGTGACTTATCTATAGCTAAAATGTATGACATGTACAAAGAAATAATAAGACAAACCTGTCTCATTAACGTTGTACAAGAACTGCTTCTACAGTTTGAACCTTTCATTTAAAAAACCTAAACAAGATACTTGTGTTAAATGGATATTTTCGAAACAAAATTAAAAGTGGTTGAGGAGGAGGAGAAAGAGAATTTAATATGAGAGGGATAAACACCATCAGCTCGCAGAGGATGCCTACAAGGCGAAACAGATGGATAAGGAGATTGCGGCTTCAGACACTAAAAAAGGCATACACTTTTGATCTTCAACAGTGCCTTCCAACACACTTTTTAACAGCAAACACTGTTTTTTATAAGCGTCAGCTATGGACGTCTAACCTTACAGTTCACGATTTAACATCGAATGAAGTTACGTGTTTTATGGGGACGAATCAACTGCTGGAAGAGGTAGCAATCAGATAGCCTCTTGTATTTACCACCTTTTATTGGAACTCCATGGTGTGGAAGAGGTAACTTTCTACTCGGATATTTGCGGAGGCCAAAATAAAAACCAGCAACTCGCTTTCGTGTTCTCCTTTGCTTTTACAAAATGCCCCAATATCAAAATAATAAATCACAAATTTTTAGTCAGTGGTCACACTCACATGGAATGTGATACTGATCATGCCCTTATAGAGAAAGAAAAGAAGAGAACACAGATGAAAATCAATCACCCTAATGACTGGTAACAGATGGTAAGATCCTGCAGAAAGAAAAATCCATTTAAAGTAGTAGTAATGAAACAAGAAGACTTCTTAGTCTGGGAAAAGGAGCATTAGTCGTAAAAAAATTAACACTGATGGAGAAAAATTCTTGTGGCAGCCAGTCCAATGGTTTCAGTATAACAAGGAAATAGAGACAGTCAAGTATAAACATAGTTTAGACGTCTCAAAGCCTTTTAAAGCTTTAAATTTCCGAAGGAGAGGAAAACACATTGCCCCAAACGACAGACAAGCATTTGCCAATCAGTAAGGAGAAAAAGCAAGACCTACTTGATCTTTTGCCGCTCATCGATGAAGTAATTCATAACTCTTAGTAGTGGGCATGTTTCATGCCCACTACGACGGATATGCAAGACTTAGACCCGGATGTAGAAGAGTTTGATCCAGATAGTCAATAATACTTTTTTTTGTTTTGAAATAAAATTAATGTTGTTCTCATTGCTTTTATAAAGAAATAGAGCTTAAAAAACGTTCTTTGTTTTGTTCAGTATATTTTTGCACTAAGTGGAACAAGTCGGTAACTCAAATCCAAGAGTCTGACAGGTTAAACAACCAGAGTTTCTTAATGTGATTCCAACTCCAACTTCTCAAGGTATTTTATAGAACATTGTTTTCTATTGAGACTTTATTATTAAAATTTTTAAATCATTCATAAATATACCGATTATTATACATTTTGGTTCAGTGAGATAATCTGTATTTTTTTACAGATGCTGATGATATTACCGATGCAGATTTTCCATCTGAAGGATCATTAAGTAGGAAACGCAAACGAGATTCGAAGAAGTGGAAGAGGAATATTCAAAAAAATTTGACTGGCTGGTAGTGAGTACGAAACCGGATCTGGAAAACAAGTTCGTCCAAGGTCAATTAAAGAAATTAACTGCAAATGCCATTACAAGTGTACAGCAAAATTTCAAGTGAAGCAGTGAGAACAAATGATGGCTGATTACCTTACTCTGGATAATGAAAGATCTAGATGGTCATTCATTGGCAAAAGAGTGAAATGTGTTCCTGTAAAAAGGAGGTACAAGGGAGATACTAACAGACCGTGATACACACGATCACTTGTGAGGGGGAGAAACATCAAGTCTGTAAAAGATTCTTTTTGGGGACCTATGACAATCTCAGGGGTCACGGATATAGATCATAGAGGTAAAAAAGAGCCTCCCAACAAAATACAAAAGAAGTTAGAAACATAATTAGGAACCACATCAAATCCCTGCCTGTGGTTGATTCTCACTATTGTCAGAGTAGCAGTAAGAGAAAATACTTACCATCAGGATTGAGACACACCTTTACCTAGATTACGTAGAATAATGCAAGGACCATAATACTGAACCTGAGAAAGCTGGTTTCTATAAGACTGTTTTCACAAGCGAGTTTAACAATGGATTTCATGTCCCAAAAAAAGACCAATGTGATTTTTGTGTTCAATATAAAAATAAGTCGGCAGAAGACAAGAAAAAAAGTGAAGAAGAATTCAACCTCCACCTCATTAGCAAGGAAGAGGCAAGAGATCATAAGAAAATCGACAAAATCAAAGCTAAAAGTGATCCATTGTTAAATGTTTTACGATGGATCTTGAAAAAATACTGTTAACCCCAAGTTTACAGGTGGGGCAATTGTATTATTTAAAAAAACTAAAAACGTACAATTTTACTTTGTATGATATGTCTCTTGAACCACAAATGGCTACAAATTACATGTAGCATGAAGGTACTCGTTCGAAGGAATCATCAGAAATTGCTACTTGTTTGTGGAAACACTTAGTTTCATTGGGAGAAAAAAATGAAATTACTTATTATTCTGACACTGCATCCGGCCAGAATCATAATGCAATTGTGTCTGCAATGTTTTTACGAGCTGTAGGGCTGCCCAAAACGGTAATAAACCAAAAGTTTATGGAATCAGGGCACTCCGAGATGGAGTGTGATTCTGTACACTCTACCATAGAGACTCGAGGTAGACAGGTGGACGTATTCATGCCAGAAGGTTGGTACATGGTAGCCCGAACAGCTAAAACTAGGAAACCATATCACAAGGTTGTTGAAATGGCACATACAGATTTTTTGGATTTTAAACATTTCCGTAGCCAAGTTATAACAAATAAGACATTATCCAAAAATGAGGAAAAAGTAAAGTGGATAAAAGTTAAATGGTTCCAGTATCGCAAAAGCGACACTAAAACTATATATTATGAATACCAGCTCAGTGATAATCACTTCCAATCCCTGAATACACAGCGACGACGGCTTCGAAATCAATCCAGCGCAGGCGCATTGATAATATACCACAGCTCTACAAAGCCAAACCCAAAATCAACAAAGAAAAACGACAAGATTTATTAAAACTACGTAAAAAGGGCACCATACCAATCGCCTATCACGACTTCTACAAAAATTTGAAGACATAATTAATTATCAAGACAACAGCGACTTTGAGAGAGATAACGATGAGGTATGAAGATAATAATATTGTAATATTTTTATAGATCTGAACAATAATGATAACATTTCAAAATAAAAAAAAAACACACAAAATGTTATTGTAATAATTGTAGTGAGGTAAAAGATTAGACAATCAAAAATGAATGCAGCTTTTATTAGAGGTTACCAGAAAAGAGATCCTAATAATTACCAAATAGTTCTATGGTCATAGGCAGTAAGACGCATTACGATGCAAATTATGCACTAAATTTCCAGGGTTCAAAAGGCGTATTTCACATAATTCCTGAAATTCTGATGTACGGGTGATACCTCAAAAACCCTGTAGTCCAAGTTTCTGGCCCTCGAAATGTTTCCATCCAAAACCCAAATTTTGACTTTATTTTTAACCCTCCCAACAGTTTAATCAAGAAACTGACCCCGAGAGTCGCATCGGCGCCTTCAAAAATCCCCCAGTAGCCCCGCATGACCTTTAATCAACTCTTAGTTCTCAAAAATCACCCCTCAACCCTCTGCGAACATCTCATATAATAGCGACCCTCGACATACTACTGAATAAATAATAAAGCGTTTTTTAACGATAGGCAATAGCGGATGTGTTCAAGGGGATGGGTTAAGGCTGAACCGTTCGGGCCCGTTGAATGTTCCATTGGTTTGACATTTAACGCTTTAACCCTTATCTTCATCTCGTGATAGAAACATTCACATTCGATGTAATTAGCTACATTCCTCACTCGTATCAGAATATACTAAACACTTGGACAACTGATTATTCTTGCCTAAATTTCTAGGTAATACTTAACCTTAAAAGTTCGTTTGTAATTTTCTTTCAGAGATTATATTATAGTATCTTGCGATATATTTGTATTTGACCTATTTGGTTTAATTAGAAAGAAGACGCGAGCTATCTGTTTATGTAGAGCAGCTTAAAAGGCTAGATTTTTCAGAAACTGAAAACAAAAGTCTACAATCTGAATTTAGAGAGAATTTCCTTAATATATTTAAATTATATCCATGGTTACGGAATTCTAAATCATCAAATTAACATTTTCGACATCAAGCATTAAATAATTTAATAGAAAAATGCAAAGAAAAGATTGCAACGCTGATCATAATTTGAAGATGAAAAAAAATTAGCAACTTTAAATGTGCCTTCAGACGACAGTTAAAGAAAACACAATATCGCTTCTAGTGTAAAATGTTTGCATGTATCAACAACTAGTATCATTATAAAATTAATGTGAATGGAGCTTTCAGTTTGGGGTCCTTTACGCTCATACGCCGTAAGAACACAAGTCACGATTTCCTCGCAGCTCTCACCACAATCAAAAATTCATTGGAGGAATATAGACTGAAGTCACTTGCTCAACAGACAAATACGGATTACTTTTCAGTAAATAATTTTTTGTGAATGAGCGTTTAAAATAATAAATCTCGAATCTTGATCAAACTATTGGTAATTTAAAAAAATTCCCTTGTCCCTGAGTTTCAATTTATCGAGAGTTGACTGTATAATTTAATTATACAATGGTATTCAATTCAATTTAGTTGATTTTATATTTAAAAAACAATTGGGTTTAGTTGGCTATTAAGGGAAATTTGTTATCAAATTTCTAGTATAAAATAAAAGGAACAATAAGTTTCTCTTAAGCTACACAATAATTTTTTAGCGTTATGTATAGGCGTGAATGTTAGGAACACGTAAAACGCTTTTATTATTAAAATGGAAAAGCAAAAGATTAAGCAACAACTATTATAGAAACAATTTTGCGTTACATAATATTTTAAACGAAATGATGATTTCTGCTTCTACCGTTATTTCTAATAACATGCTATTGAAAAAAATATTTAAAACGATAGAAAATGTTAGTGTGGGGCCATTTTCTAGATTCCTTCACATACTAATAATGGAACCACAAAAAATATATTAATATTTGTAAAAGATATATTTTTATCATCTCATGTATTAGAATAATTAACAATCTGTATAGAAACTAGATTTTTATCAAAATGTAAACTTGTAAATTCTAATATCGAACAAGTAAACTATTTACAGTTAAAACATGATTTTAAGAAAAATTAAATTGTATGCTCTACAATTTTGCAAAAAAAAATTTTTAAAATATCTCTATTCACTATATTTACAATAATAAGTACTAAAATGTTCCACAGATATGATGCCAATTGCGGTGTCATTCCAATCAATTTGTATATCGATAAAGAATAAAATTGATCCGAATAATGAGAACCGACAAAGAAAATAAAACGAAACTCGAAGTTTGAAAAAGAAAATTGGATACTAATTACAATGAAAAAAATTACACGCATATACATATAAAAAAATAATGATAAAGAATAAAAATTGGAAACGGAGAATAATAAATTCAGACAAAAACATAAATACGTATTCCTATGGATGTTACGAAAGAGAGAATCGTACCAACCAATCGACAACATATTTACATACATTTCATTTGAGCTGTGTTAGGCACTCTAGAAAATGGCCAGTAACTTGTTGTGTCAATAAAAATTGTTTTCTTTAAAAAGCCGATAATAGGAATAACACTAGAGGACAACGTAGTAATAGCAGCCGTAAAAATATATTATGATGGATGAGTTTGCTATGTTTTTTTAATGTACTAATTACGACCTCCTCCGCGACCACCACGGCCTCTGTTATTTTCCCTGTCCTGAAATAAAAAAAACATAATATTAACATAAACTGTAATAATAATAATAGTAAAATTAGTCAGTGAAACAAAACAAAGGGATAAGAGGAATATAACAAATGAGCAAACATTATATTATTAAAGAGTAAAAGAATTCGACGAGTGCAACGAAAACTAGTAACTCAATTTTGGTTCATTTTGAGATACATGTGAATAATTTTAAATTTAAAAGTAATATCTCATCCATACCTCAAATGTGACTAGGGGGCCGTTCAAGTATTACGTAAGCACCAAGGGGGGTGGGGGGGTCTCTGTTTTGCTTATTTTGGATGACATGGGGGGTGGGGGGTCTAGATGATGATTACGTCATCGTTAGTTATTTAAGTTTTTTCGGGGATTCCCGCAAATAACACATATGCGTAGGCACTCGCTTTGAGAACTGATTAGGGGAATTACCGCGCATTAGGGAAATTACCGTGCGCTATTCATTTGTCTAATAATTCACTCTCGTGCCGGCCGGCTGCAAGTGCGCATCTATCAGTATTGTTTTGTTTGGATTCTAAACGTATTGTAAGCATTGAAAGTTATCATTTGTGTTTATGTTGATGCAATTAGCCAAAGTTTAACGTTTTAATTATTTAAATTTAAATATCTTATTAGAATGTCATATCATATAGACAAATCCAAGTTATACCAAAAACTGTTCGAAAGTTTTAAAAAATCTCATACTGGGACGAAAGTGCAAAATGTACAAAAGTTAGTTAACGAAGTTTGGCGAAATTATAAATTACAAGCAAAGTCAGATAAGGAACTAGATATTATTGTATCTAAGAGAATTGAAGAAGAATTGCAAGCGGCGACTAAAAATAAATCCAATCTGCTTCATTTTTTTTCCAAGGTGAGTAAATATAAGTACAAAGTTTCTCTTTACGTTCTGTAACAATTAAAACGATTTATGAGTAAAAAATATGATGGCCTATCTCAAAGTAAAAAGGTAAATGATTGATATTTTATTTCTTAAGATCGACTCCGGCAATTGGTCACAAAATACACGGTGTTTTCAATATCTGTATGTGAAGGGTTTCTGTGGGGAAAAGCTTTCAATAATATTTAAACGCTGGTTTTATTAAATACGGTGAATTTATGTAGCTTAATAAGAGAATATCCAGCAGAACTCTTAGAAATTTTTCATTTTTAGGCAACGTCTTCTACCAGTAAACCTGCAGAAAAAACACAAATTATACAGCCATTTTCTAACATTGAAAAACAGAAAGAAGATAAAATTAAAACCGGCAATGAATCACAAGAGCAATGCGAAAATAATAATAATGCAGATAAACAAAGAGCAAAACCTTCTCAAGAAGCTTTGAAAAATAAGATTACTCTACTCGAAAAAAATCTGAACGCTTTGTATTCTGCCAGAGATACTATGCCAAATTGCGCTGAAGTTGATAAACAGATCATTAAGTTGCGCGAGGAACTAAAAACAGCAAAAAATACTTTAAACAGGAAGATTCAAAACGCAGTTGCCCAGAAGAAACACAGGGATGGTATGAAAAGAAAGTTAGAAGATATTTGTCAGGAAAATCCTGAAATAAAAAGAAGACTATCTCTGAGGGATTCAGTAGGACATCCTAAACTTGAAAGCGATCAACCATTACTATTGAAAACAATTGCGGATATAGCTTTATTTGGGAGTGCATGTGATGACAGGAGACGAACGGAATCTATTCGCAGCGTAAAAACTCTTGACGAACTCACACAAGAACTGCGTAAACTAGGATTTGACATTAGTCGCAGTGCGACATATCTTCGTTTGATTCCCAGAAAATCGAATTCTACAGAGGGACGAAGACATGTATCGACAGTCCCTGTTAGGCTCATTCGTGCTCAAAGTGATCACCACAAGAGCCACTTAGATAGCAAGTTCGCTGAAACATCAATCAATTATTTAGAGAACATAGCATCCATACTTGGACCAGATCAAGTATTTTTCTTATCTCAAGATGACAAAGCTCGAGTCCCTATTGGCGTCACTGCGGCAAATAAGCAAGCACCACTTTTAATGCATATGGAATATAGAATCAAATTACCTGACCACGATTGGGTAATCGCTGAGCGTCATAAATTAATACCATCTGTTTATGCTGGTATCAAAGTTACTTCCAATATGCTAGGACAACCGCAAGCCGTCGGATATTCTGGGCCAACATTCATCGCTATTCGAAGTGGAAAGCATAGTTCATCTACTGCTAATACTCATGCTCAGGATTTCGAGACGCTTCTCGAACTTGAAGAGTTTCGACCATTAGCAAAAACTGACCATGAACTAGTAAAACCAGTAGTAATTATGACGGTTGATGGAGGGCCAGATGAAAATCCGCGTTATCAAAAAGTCATAGGGTTTGCTATACAACATTTTAAACGACATGATCTCGATGCATTGTTTATAGCTACCAATGCTCCTGGAAGGAGTGCGTATAACAGAGTAGAGCGAAGAATGGCTCCTCTGAGTCGGGAACTGGCTGGTTTAATACTGCCTCATGACCATTTTGGGTCTCATTTGGATGAACGTGGCATTACAATTGATGAACAATTAGAAAGATATAATTTCGAATTTGCAGGAAATGTATTAGCTGAAGTATGGAGTTCAATGGAAATTGATGGCTATAATGTTACTGCAAAATATGTTGAGGCTGATGAACAAGATGTTCCTGAATTTCCAGACATTAAATGGTACTCAGAACATGTGCGTGAAAGCCAATACTTGCTTCAAATTGTAAAATGTAAAAATACGGAATGCTGTCGTCCAAGAAGTGGCCTATTCAGATTACTAGACAACAGGTTTCTTCCACCACCTGCAAAAGTAAAACAAACAGTTGATGACTTGGTTTTGGATGAAGGAGGACAATTTCTTGATCTTCCAGTCAATTTAGCTCTACGCTTGAGTACTACCCTCAAAGATTTTTTGTAAATGCCCTACGATTATTTTTGTCCGACGGTAAAATTGAGGCTCTCAAGCCGAACATGCAAAACGTGTGGTCTTATCATGCTTCCGTCAAATCATTAAATCGTCACATCGAGAAGATCCATAAAAAAGTAAACACGCCCACAGAGGGAAAAGTTAGACCTGTAAGAGTCGCTGCTCGTCGTGCTAATGAACTGATGTGCATTATTCAAAATTTAGAGCACCAAGATGTTGAATGGCTCGATGAGAGTGACGTAGACATTCCAAAATCGGATGAAAGTGAGCAGACTCACAACACTGAGCAGCAATCCAATGTCATCGATAACTTAGAATCATGGATTCAGGTTTCATGGACTGAAGACTGTTAATGTGTTCCGAAAATATTCTTTATGTTAGTTATGTTCTTTATTTCTGATTATATTTTTTTGTCATTTACTCTATGTGTATCAGTTAAACCTAATATTTTCATGAATTTTCCTATTTTAAAAATAACAATATAAAAAAACATTTATTACTAAAAATGTTTACGTAAGCATAGGGGGAGGGGGTAAGTGCTTTGCTTACTTTTGATGACAAGGGGGGCGGGGGGGTAAAAAATGGTAAGAAATCTGCTCACGTAATACTTGAACGGCCCCTAGTATTAAAACAATGAAAAACTCCAAGCCAAAATATCACGGATTTATTTTATATATAAGTGCTGAGCAACTAGTTTCGACCCTAACTGGCCATCTTCAGGCTACAAAGTAATGTTTTGGTAAGGAAGAAAACATTAATCAATCATCTGACCTAAATGATGGCAATTATTAGTGGGGCAACAAACATCCACACATAGCGCCGATGAAAGAAAGGATGTAATTTATGTTACTGGAAAGCGCAACAGCTATAGACGCATGTTACCCCCTAAATAAAAGCTAACGATAAAAATTGTGATAAAGTTAGCGTAAACAAAATTTGTTCTTCTTTACTCTGTGAAAAAAGAAGAATAGTCAATAAACTAAAAGTATTAGTCTAGTCAAAAGATAAAAAAGATGATTATGACAGTAGTATTTAACTTAAAAGAGTGAATAAAATTGTAAACAATTGTAAATAAAGATATTTCTACAGTAACTTACATATAGATGGTAAGATATTATCAACAGAGATTGTTACAATAGCAGTACTTGACAGTATTAAAACTACCTAAAAGCAAAGAAATACACTAAACAATCAAAAATAATCAAAATGGGAGATTGAGGAAGATGTATGGATCTTTTGGTCTTAGTTGCTCATCAAGACAAACGGCGTTGTTATCAGAACTAATCCGGTTAATCTCGAAGAACTCGAGTAAATTCATCCTAGGACCCTTAAAGCACCTATGTAATCTACACGCATCTGATAAAGAAAAATTGTGGTTTTCAGATATAATGTGATTTGCAAAAGCTGATGGTGAAGCAGGTGGGTCTGTATTTTGAAATATTTTAACAACACTAAGATGTTCTTTAATTCTAGTGTCTAACAAACGACCAGACTACCGATATATACAGCATTACAGTCTTGACAGCTCAATTTATATATACCAGGAGATTGTAACATTGGAACAGAATCTTTGGTGTTAACCAAAAAAGATCTTAGATTGTTATCAGTTTTAAAGCCAAATTTAATGTTATACTTCTTGAAAATGTTACCAAACTTATAAGACACGGGGCCAAGGAAATGTAAAGAACCAACATACTTAGATACATCATTTTATGAAGTGTTATCGTGTAATGTAATGGTAGGAAAAGTTAGCTTAAATTTATTAAAATGTCTAATGTATATTTTGTTGAATAAAGAGAGTGGAAAGTTATTATTAATTGCAATTTGTTTAACAATATTGATTTCCTTATTGAAGGCTTCCTGTGACAAAGGCAATGAAAAAGCCCTATGTAAGAGACTATTAAAGGATGCAACTTTATGTGACTGGGGGTGGTTAGAGTGAAAATTAATGACTGTGTCCGTTGTGGTAGGTTTACGATAGATCTGAAAATCCAACTTTCCAGAACCAACATCTCTAGTGATCAACAAGTCCAAGAAGGGAATACTATTCTCAAACTCCATTGTAAATTTAATTCTAGGATGAAGATTGTTGATAAAATCTAAGAAAGAGAAAGCCTCTTGTTGGGTACCGTTAAAAAGAACTATACAATCATCAACATAGCGGTAGTAAAAGACTATATACCTCTTAAAAAAGGGATCATTAACATAAGTTTCTTTCAAATTATTCATGAAAATTTCAGCAAGTAAAGGGCTCAAATTAGAACCCATAGCCAAGCCTGTAGTCTGTTGGTAAAATTTGTTATTAAATTGAAAAAAGTTTTGTTGTAAAGCCAGTTGGAGCATGTTCACCACATCAGATATGACATTAGGGCACAAATTATTGGAAATCAACAGGTTCTCAACTAAATTTATACATTCTGAAGGGGGTATACTGGGAAAAAGATTACATACAACTAATGAGAGCAAAAAAGAGTAAGATTTAGGAAGCTTAATGTTAGAAATTTTATTACATAGGTCCAATGAATTTTTTATAGAGAAATTATTATTGAAATTAGTTAAGTCTTTAAGTAAATTGTTAAGGAAACAAGAAAGTTTAGAAGTTGGTGAATTCAAGAAGGAAACAACTGGCCTAATGGGTACATTCTCTTTATGAATCTTCGGCAATCCATAGAGCAAGGGTGTGATTGGTGCCATTTGTGTTAATTGGTAATGTTTAGTATCAAACAAATCTAGAGTATCGGTGTATGTCTTAAGTTTATTCTTGAGCTCATTGTGAAATTTCACTGTAGGATCACTGCATAGGCGAGAGAAAGAACTATCAGAGTCAATAAAAGACTGTACCTTTTCAATGTAAGAGCTCTTATTCAATATCACAACACAATTACCTTGATCCGCTCTGGTTACTACTAGATCTTCTGTAGTGATCTTGTGTTTGAGTTCTGTAAAGGTAAAATTATTATTACATTCTCCTGGTATATATAAATTGAGCTGTCAAGACTGTAATGCTGTATATATCGGTCAGTCTGGTCGTTTGTTAGACACTAGAATTAAAGAACATCTTAGTTTTGTTAAAAGATTTCAAAATACAGACCCACCTGCTTCACCATCAGCTTTTGCAAATCACACTATATCTGAAAACCACAATTTTTCTTTATCAGATGCATGTAGATTACATAGGTGCTTTAAGGGTCCTAGGATGAATTTACTCGAGATCTTCGAGATTAACCGGATTAGTTGTGATAACAACGCCGTTTGTCTTAATGAGCAACTAAGGCCAAAAGATCCATACATCTTCCTCAATCTCCTATTTTGATTATTTTTGATTGTTTAGTGTATTCTTTTGCTTTTAGGTAGTTTTAATACTGTCAAGTACTGCTATTGTAACAATCTCTGTTGATAATATTTTACCATCTATATGTAAGTTACTGTAGAAATATCTTTATTTACTTTACAATTGTTTACAATTTTATTCACTCTTTTAAGTTAAATACTACTGTCATAATCATCTTTTTTATCTTTTGACTAGACTACTACTTTTAGTTTATTGACTATTCTTCTTTTTTCACAGAATAAAGAAGAAAAAATTTTGTTTACGCTAACTTTATCAAAATTTTTATCGTTAGCTTTTATTTAGGGGGTAACATGCGTTTATAGCTGTTGCGCTTTCCAGTAACATAAATTACATCCTTTCTTTCATCGGCGCTATGTGTGGATGTTTGTTGCCCCACTAATAATTACCATCATTTAGGTAAGATGATTGATTAATGTTTTCTTCCTTACCAAAACATTACTTTGTAGCCTGAAGATGGCCAGTTAGGGCCGAAACAGCATTTATATATAAAATAAATCTGTGATATTTAGACTTGGAGTTTTTCATTGTTTTAATTTTAAATTTATTTGTTATATTCCAAAGAATAAAGTCGTTAGTCATATTATCTTTGAAATAAGCAACCCACAAAACACCTAAGATATGCAGTAACTCTATTCCAGTCAACGCGCATCAACTAAAACTGCAGTATATCAAGTTACAATAGTTTTCGCCGGAAACATTTGCGGAAGGGTCCATAGTAACTTGACTTACTATTTTTTTGTCTGTTCTGAACGCGGTTTCGGTTTTCTAACCTAAGTTTTTCGAACGTTTGTGATAAGTATGGTGTGTGATATTAAACAAAAAACTTCGTTCAAAAATGAGTAAAAGAAGTAAACCAATAGACCACGGTAGAAGCCTTTAAAAATAATAAAAAGTGAAAAAAAATAATAGTAGGATGAAACCCATTAGAAAAGGAGGGGAATATTATAAAAATGAAAGGAAAAATAATTTACGGGCGATCTGAGGTCGGGAAGGGGATGAGGGTGAGTTTTTAAGGGTAAAAAACGGTTTTTCTCGATTTTTTATGTCCCAAATACGCTGTAATTTATTTGATTAAAATTATTTATTTTTTCACCTTATTTTGAATTAATATCGAAAAAACACCCAATTTTCAATCGAAAACTCACCCGTCAAAATATCAGCTTTTTTCAAAAAGTTGGTATGTTTTCTGTTCGTTGAAATCTCTACTTTCCGATGGTGAAAAAAAATATATGTTACTATAGTAAATCTTCTCAGAAAATGCAAAAAATCGAAAAAAAACTCGAAATCGAATTTTTTTTCTTAATTATTATAAAAAATTTGGAGCTATTTATTAAAATTAACACTTTACTCGAAAAACGTTAGATCACATGTTACATTGATAAAAAAAATTCCAAATAAAAATATACTACTATAATTAACAAACAAATAAGTTAATAAAATTAATATTTAATAAGACATCTACAATATTTGGAGAAAGTTGTCGAATCTTCTTTAAATGATATGAGAGAGATAATATATGTTTATTGTCCAAGAACAAGTCTTATTGACAAACACCTTGTAAAATAAGTTAATAAGTTAAAAATTAAATTACCAACAAATCATTAAACATTACTAGATAAAAGATATAAATAAAAAAAAAAAAAAAATACATTCACACACAAATCTTACATATTATATACATACAACATAACTTATATGTATTGTCAATAAATAACTAAATTATAATACAATAATTAAAAGCACTCTAAAATATTTTAATTTCATTTTCTTTACTTGTTTATATACACTGTTGACAAGAATAATATTATAGAGAATGTATATGAGAAAAGCATTCATTTAAATTGTAGTACGCCTCGTCTATCAACTTTTCTTTCATTACTTGCCGAAATTTATTTAAATGCTCTATATTCTTTATATATGCTGGCAACAAATTATATAATTTGACTCCATTGTAAACAAATGAGGCTTTCACCAAGGAAGTTTTAGGTATAAGTAGCGACAGATTGTCACTTTGTCTTGTATTATAATGACTTTCTGTAATATACTGCTCTTTGTTCTTATGAATGAGGGATGTTACTTCTAGTACATAGAGTGATGTAAGAGTCAGTATTTTGTGTTTCACGAAATATGTTTTACATGAAGTTCTTTTATTTATTTTACATAAGAATCGCATAGCTCGTTTCTGCAATAAAAAAATACTTTCGAACAGCTCCCCATTACAAGAGCCCCAAAATTGTAGGGAATACCTTAAGTGCGATTCCACTAAAGCGTAATATACATCTTTAGCTACCGAGAATCCCAATTCACACGAAGCTGATCTAACAGCGTAGATGTCTATTTATAACTATTTTAAGATAAATTATATACCTGAGTGACCTACGAAAAATAGTAGCCCATCAAAAGATATTTCATGGAGAAGTGGGGAAGGGGCTAGGCGGGTCTGGCTCTTACTATATACATACCTACTATTTCCTAGCAGCTGTTACAACCGTTAGCCTAACCAGTATTAGAGGTGTAAAATATCGTTACTATTGACTACACGTAAGTATTCGTTACTTTTCAATAAAGTAATCGTTACTCGAGTACTCGTTCTGTATAAGTATATGCTTCGGTAAAAATATTGTGGTGGAAATGGATTCGGTACATCGATAATCGGTAGTCAATATTCAGAGTATTCAGTAAAAGTAATACGTTTCACGTTGGTTAAGATCTTTGAGTAGATATTTGGTATGGGTATACGAGTAGTTATTAGTATTTTAATTGTTATATTAAGATCTTTGAGTAGCTAGATCTTTGAGTAGATAAATAGACTCTAGTATTAAGTATGTATTATATTAAATTTTGGTTGCAATTAAGAAATAAAAATGTTTGAACATTTTTGCCCTCAAGAGTTCTACGTCTAATAGAAACCACCTCGCCCGCTTTTGAAAAAAAATCTTTCTGATGGCACTGAAGTGGCCACATTGCATACATATTTCTTTGCTAACCTGGATAGCCTTGGATATTGTAATTCACGGTTTTTCCAGTATTCCAGATGGTTTTACTTCCTGTCTATAGGTGAATCATCAACATATACATTCTCATTACAATTACCGCTTGAGAGAGAGGTGCCCGAGCTAATGATACCTTGGATTGTTTATCAAAGTCGTTCCAAACCATATCATCTTCAACCGTTTTGCTCTGATTATTTTCTCTTATCTGTTCTTTTGCCTCGGTATCTTTTTCAGTCTCACTTCTTTCTTTATTAATAAGGCCAACTACTTCTTGTTTCATTTCTGCATTGTTTTTCTGGTTGCGATACAACATCTGGATTTGCCGCAAAAGGAAAGAAAAGTATCGTAAATTCATTATTAGACGTTAAAAATTTGTCAAATTTGGCCAATGTTTTTTATAAGATGCGAGTAAAGAAGAAATAAAAAAAAATGGATTACAACTAATCAAATCTATTTATAAATGTAAAAAGGAAAAAATTACACTAAATCAATTAAGGTTTCAAAAATATCAATTGGCAAAAATTAAATCATCTTTCGTTTTGGCAAACCTCCCACCCACAGAAGGAGCAGCAGAGCAACATTGTTACAGGGCATATTATCAGCTTCAAACTTGGTTGGGTAACGAACTAACAACAACAGATTGGGGTTGGAAGCAATATCAACGTGAAATTATGCCCAAATTTACACAAAAAGAATTAATTCCGGAAATATTGCTCAAAACTATTTGCTGCAGCTGTGAAACTGGATGTAACAGTTTAAAATGTGGTTTAAAATGCACAAATTTATGTTCAAACTGTCACGGTTCTGAAAATTGCTCCAATATTGAAAAAGAAACCTACGAGGAAGTTAATGATTCAGAAGAAATTGTGGATGAAGAACCAACGCAGTCTGGAAATAATGTTGGAGAGGAAGAAGATGATAGTCATGAAGATTTCGAAGATCTACTAGAATCGGAGATGTTTGACGAATCTAACGATGAAGAAATGCCATCAAAAAGACAGAAACTAATGGATAAGTGATTAGAATTGAATATAAGGTATTTATGAATGATAAGATTAATGTGTTTAAAAATATTGTAATGAATAACGTAATCAGAATAAAGTATCTACATTTAATTGTACGATTTACATTTATATTTATATCTAATGAGATTTTCTATGACATAAATGTAATTAATATTAAATAAATCAAATTTTTAATTGAAACAAATTGCAGCAATCACATTTTTTTAGATGAAATTATTTATAATAATTAAAAAAAAATTGAATTCGAGTTTTTTTCGATTTTTGGCATTTTCTGAGAAGATTTACTATAGTAACATATATTTTTTTTTCACCATCGGAAAGTAGAGATTTCAACGAACAGAAAGCATACCAACTTTTTGAAAAAAGCTGATATTTTGACGGGTGAGTTTTCGATTGAAAAGTAGGGTGTTTTTTCGATATTAATTCAAAATAAGGTGAAAAAATAAATATTTTTAATCAAATAAATTACAGCGTATTTGGGACATAAAAAGGTACGTTTTCACCAAATTTCGTTAAAAAAAATTTTTTTGTAAAAGATAAAAATAAAAAACCAGAAACCTGGTTTTTTGAATTTTTCACATAAATTTTGAGGTTATGTGAAAAAAGTGTGAATACAAAAGTTTTAGATCTTTTCATTACCTACAACTTTGCCATTTGACTTTTTTCGATAGGACTTTTAGTTTTGCCGAAAATCGAAAAAACCCGTTTTTTATCCTTAAAAACTCACCCCCATCCATCTACTACTTATCAGATTGACATTACCCATAGGTTCCTTGAAAAAGGACACACCCAAAATGAGGGCGATAGTATGCATGCTGTTATAGAAAATGCCAAGAATCGCCAGTCAGTTCTCTATGTACCTGAGCAATGGGTAACATTAATCAGAATGGCAAAAGTAACAGGACAAATTTATAATGTAACCGAAATGTCTCAAAACGATTTTTTTTAATTTCAAGGACATCACAGATATTCAAAGCTGGAAAATCGACGTTTCTGTCAAAGGTTCTGTGCCGGCGACCATATTTTTTAAATATGGATACGATTCAGCTGATAGCGAAATTTTAAAGATACGTTTTTTGGAATCGGAGAAAAAAAAAGGAAGACCACCAAAGGCTGATAATAGCAATATTTTACCCAAAAATTTAAAGAGACTTTACAACGCTGAACTTCCTGTGGAAGAAAAAAAGTTAAAGGGGCTATTGTGGCTCTGCGATAAAAACAAAATTCCAACAAGGTATCACCAATTTTATAGAAGCCTGAAATGCAAAAAAGCCAGTGAAAGTGGAGAATCAGAATATGAAGAGTTCAACGATAATTAAATAGGTTTAAAAATAGTGTGTTTTGTGTTATGCTATTTCTTACTAGGTACCTAAATGCGTTTTTATTCTCTTAATATTAGAAAATAGTTTAAAACTTGTGGATTAATGTATGTGTATGGTTTACAATGTACATTGATGTAATACTTGAAATATACCAACAATTCTCAAGTACTTATCTCATTTAATTTTTCCTATTTTCCAAAGTAAACTGTAGTAACTCACTCAAAATACTATTTGGCTATTTTACCTCAAAAACTTTTTTGGCAGTTAATTCTTCCTCTAATTAACATATTTTTAATAAATAAATGACATACATTGCTTTGAAATTGAAATTTTGTCATCCATTTAAACTGCTCTCACTCAAAAGTATAAATAATGAGTTACTACAGTATTAGTTGAACCCGTCGAATTGTAAATAAACAATTAATTCAAAAATAGCAGTAATCGTTTGAAATTTGTAGAGGTAGGACGATATTGGGCCGCTCTCTATTAATCAGAGAACGATAACACTTAAAAAATTATTTAAAATCTCTTAGTGAGTGATAATAGTAATTGAGTTACAAACGCAACGAATGAAATGCTTTCCGAATGCAGTGAATCCTCGTTTTCGGAACATGAAATGGAAATGGCCGACAATGAACAGTGGAAAAAAAGAAGAAACGACGTAGAAACCCATCGGATCCAGAAAACACACCACCTCTATGACAACAAGAAATACAAAACATAATAATGAGTTCACATTCTTCTGAAAATTCAACAAATCACTCTCAACCAAAAAATATGATGAAATAAAACAATATTTTTTGTTTAAATCTTCATTTATTTGAACTAATGTTCAATTTAAACTTGTTGACGCGTTTCACTAACACGGTAGCTTTATCAAAACGAATTAAGGTATAATGTAAAAATGTCTTAATATATACAGTGAATAAATACAGCATTCTATTTACTAACGTTAACAATGGTATTGAAAGAAATTACCTGGAAATTCATTCAATACAAATATTCCTAAGCTATCTTCTAGGTAAAAAGGTTTAATAAAGGAGACTGATTGATATCTATTTGGTCGTTAAGAAGATTACCTGAATATCTATTTTTGTTAATCTCGAGGGCCTCTAATAAATTTAAACTAAAGGATTTACCGACTACATGGAGAATTTTAAAATTTGGGTCGAAAATGTGTTGGTTTTCTAATAAATGATTTGAATAGTTAGAATCTAATTTTTTATTGTCATAGCTACGTTTGTGTTCCGAAATTCTAGTTTTAAAATTTTTAAAAGTTCTACCGATATAAATTTTATCACCGTTGTCATTACCACATTTTAATTTATAAACTCCTGATTTGTTTAATTTTGAAGATTTAGATTTATTATTTTTAATGAATTTGGATAAATTGTAATCAGTTTTAAAGGAAATATTCATGTCTAAAGTTTCTAAAAATGATTTAATTTTCAAGGATGGTGTTCCAAAGTATGTTAAGCTTTTGAAGTGCTAGATCCAAAAAATATTTGGATCTCAGTAAAAATAAGCTACATCTCTTCACGGGTTTTATTACAGGACACTGCCGCATTAGAAAGCACCTAATGAGAATACGTTTAGCAGAAATTGACGAGTGTAGATTCTGTGGGGAGGAGGATGAAACTCTGGATCACCTAGTTCTAGAATGCCTTGCCATTGCAAGCCAATACAAGAAATGCTTCAGACAAGAAACTTGTAAGGGTGATGATCAAACCTCGTTGAAGCCGTCCCAAATACTAGAGTTCGTTAGAACCCTGGAACTGGAAGTAGTAGCGAGAGCAGTTCTGATAGGGGGGCAGAATAAACCTTAGGTTTCAGTGCACTGTAGCCCCGTTAAAATATAATCTAATCTAACTGCATTCATGTCTCATTTCCCTACAAAGAAGCTAAACTACATATTTTTGTTGCATACATTCACCATCCATCATTAATCGAAGAAACTATGTTCACCAAGGCGTCAATTTATGACTACTGAATAATCATTGGCAATTTTAACCCAAAGTCAAACCCTCGTCGTTTGAATCAGATCAATGATTTCCTTCAAAATTCTATGAAACAGATACATGTCCTACTTATACTCCTGATATGCTCTGATCTGGGAAGTGATCATCTTGCTCTACGGTTTGATTTTGATTTGCAGCTTGCTCCTCACATTTATGATGCCAAATTACCCAACATATCAAAATGTAATATACACAATGTAAACAAGAAAATGGAGGAATTTATAAGTGAAAGGCAAGTAGTCTGTCCAAATTATATTTAAAAATTCAATAATACATTATCTGAATCAACCAATTCAAAGAAAAACACCTTTCAATTATAATCTTCCGCCATTTATATTATCATTAATTAAACTAAAGAGACAGTTACAAAGACAGATCCAAAACACAAACTCATCACAATATAAACAACATAAATAAATCCTCCCATGTAAAAATATTAACTACATGAAAGGTAAAACATACTGGAGTGAAGTTAAAAATTCATCTATATATAAATCTTTAGCAAAACAAATTTCTGAACTAGAATATAATGGCCACACATATTATAAAGACGATGAGATATGTAATGTTTTTGCTAAATACCTTGAAGAAATACAATAAAAGATAAACACAACCAGATGAATACAGAAACAGAAAGCATTATAGAAACATGGAAACAATATTACGCAGTGGCGTAACAACGGGAGCGGGACCCCTCAAACCCTAAAAATGAAAAAAAAACTAAAACAGAATCACAGCAAACCTACTTGATTGAAATATACTATAAGCTAGGAACGCTGACTACAATTTTATAAGACAAATAAAGATAAAACGTAGTTATAGAGGCTTAAAATTTTAATAAATTTCCGGTACTCAGTAGTTCATCATCTAACCCCGCAACAACATCCTAGTTACGCAGCTGATATTACGCAAGCAATTATGACAATACTACACCAAAATAAAACATAGAATGAGAGGAATCGGAGGAAATAGAAGAATTAACCATAGAGGAAGTAGAAAAAATGGGAAAAGATTGCAGAAAGTAGGAAATAACACCAGAAATGATAAAATGGATAGGTAAGGAAGGAAAAGAATGACACATAATATAATAACTATTTCTACAATAATAAATGCAACATAAAGATGGGTAATTCATAAAAAGCACACAACTAAAATGGAGGCCGTTGAAATGAAATATTTGTGAAAAATGGGAGGAGTAAGGAAGATAAATGATATAGAATATTGTAGTAATGAAGATAAACGATATGGAAATTATTGTAGAATGATTAACGATAATTATTTCTTTGGAGTTCAAATCTTATGTTATTAGTTATTAATGTTTGTTTTTTTAATTATGATATGTACAATATTTACAAATATCTGTAATAGATTAATGTGTTACTTTACATCAATTTTGTTTTCAACATTACTATAATAACAAATACAACATTCAGGTTCGTGAAAAAGTTAAATTCGAGCCTTGCCAATAATATTAGTAACAATATGAGATGGAAGGTAATGTTGGCAGCTGCCAGCTGCCTTAGTCAAAAAGAATGTTTTCAATAAATACAACTAGAAGATAATAGCAAAGTACACTAACTTACCTTATGTACCCTTTCCCCATGATGGTCATTATTTCTATGTCCTCCACCAGACCGATGTCCACTACCTTCTCCACCGTCTCGATCCCTATCGTGATTCCTTCCTCCCCTATGATCGCCCCTTTCTCTAGGTTCCCTATTCTGTATACCTTCGTGACTACCCCCTCCACTTCCGGATCCACCTCCGCTAACGGCCTCTTTAACCACCGGCTGTTTGCGTATCCCTTCTTCTTCTTGTCGTTTCTCATAATGTATGAAATCGTCGAAAATCGACGTCGAATGTCGATAGGAATGCATGATACGCAAGACTTGCACTCCCTTCGAATGGGGCACTTCCTGTGTATCCCTCGAATTCGTTACGGGTTTGTTGTCGTTATTCTCCAAACGTATATGACGTAATTGGACGTTGGGAACGTCTTTAACGTAAATCCAGCGTACCTAAAGAAAATACGTGACAATTTACCAGAGTTTTATTTTATTTATTTATTCATTTTTAAATTATATTAAATACAACTGAGGGAAAGATATACGATATAGACAATACCCAAAATATACACTACAATATAGGTTTTAAAACAAATATTAAGGAATCTTTTGTATTTTCAAACTTTGCCGTGGATTCAGTTTTGTGTCTTCAAGCTAGTGAGTTCGTTCGACCTTGAAGCAGGATACAGGTGTTACTAATAACTATTTTTTATTTTTTCTGTTCTATAAACAAAAATAATTGTTTACAAAAAATAAAATAATTTGGGTTACTTTTCTTTCAAATTCCTTTTTCTTATTGTTAAGTTAGTAATTAAGTTGGGAAAATTAGTAATAAGCTAGAATTAGATAAGGTTGCCTTCATGGGTAATGAATCAGGGGACCTGGTCCCCCTAAAAAAAAGGGAACAATTATCAAAGATCAATAAATATAGAACAAAATATACATATGGAGGATACTTCTTCCTCCCAAAATAATGATAATAATAATGCTGTTGTTGATAAGATAGATTGGTCTAACGAAGAATCAATTTCAGATATAAGTAAAAAAATATCAGTAGAAACCAATGATTCAAGAGCAACTTTGTTCTTTATACAACAAATAAGTATTGCAATTCAAAGAGGAAACGCTTCATCTTTTCTCGGTACGTTTCCCCGTTCTAAACCTCTAGAAGAACTTTTTATGAAACCTAATCATAAGAAACCTAATTCTACCACTTTCAAACTTTCTCACATTACCGACCCGAAAACATATGATCTTCCCTTTTTCCGAAATTTTTATTTAACATCTTCATTCTCTTCTTCAGAATGTGTGCCTTCTGATAATACATGCGTTGACAATTTTATAAATTATGCCTCCAACAAGCTTTTGGGTCTCAGTGTACTAAAAAATACAGATAACCACTATATAGCCAGATGATGTCCGAATTATAGGAATACTGAAGAAGATGACTATGCTAGAGAATGATGCGATTCCTATACGCAATAAATTATTTTTGACCAGAACAAAATATAAAACTGGTTTACCACCAATAGAGTTGAAGACATCAAATAAAAAGGTAAACGACCAAATGGAAGTTATTTATACTAACAGTGTGGCATACTCTAACAATACTAATATAGACAATTTGTCTGATGAAGATGATAACGGAAATCACGCATCAGTAGCCGATTTGAGTAAAAATTTTAATGACGAACTCTCCAGAACAGTAAAAAATGGTACTAACCTCGTCAATAAGACAACTGATGTTAGACCCAAAATATCTGATGTGACCAACGGAGTGAAACCACTAAGTACAAAATCAATATCAATCAGAGTTAAAAAATCTAGTAATAATTTTTTGGTGACCAAAAAGATGACATTGCCTCCAACAAGTGTCAAAATATCCCCGATGTTTTGCAGTCAAATTCAAAATTGGAAGAGAATGAAGACGTAGAAAAAAATAATGGGTCAGAAGTCGATAGGGTCGTAGTAACTGAGGAATCAATAAACATCAATTCCCTTTCTAAAAATAATCCTAGAGTTCTCTTCATGCATTTCATTTAAGAATAAAGATTTTCAGAAAGGGGATGAAACTCAACAAGAACAAAAGGACATGTCTAAAAATGATGTAGATAACAAGGAATATATTAACAAAGTGAACCAGACCAATGATCTATCGACATCAACCAAACTTTCCAAAACCACAATATCTACATCCAATTCAATGGCAAACAACATCAATTCAAATTCCTTATCACGCCGATCAAGTGAGAAAGACAATAATAGAATCCGAGATTATTCATACAATGATAGTAGTTGCGAAAGAGCTCTAAACAATATCTCCACAATCAGATCCATAAAGGGTATTCCCCAAAAATCTTTGGGTCTCAAAGGCCTCAAAAATATTGGTAACACATGTTTCATAAATAGTATTATCCAATGCCTATCAAACACAAGGTGGCTATTAGAATATCTATAGAAAGATGCATACATAAGAGATATTAACATAAACATACCTAGCATGAAAGGAGCACTAATTAAAGCATTTGCTGAAGTTATTCAAGAGCTTTGGTCTGAAGATGGTTCAGACAGAGTGGTTAATACAGTATCATTGAAAAGTCAGATTCAGCGATTTACTTCAAGGTTCATGGGATACACTCAACATGATGCACAGGAGCTTCTTCGTTACCTATTAGCAGGACTTCACGAAGATGTCAACAAGGTATATGAAAAACCAAATCCCATATTAACAGAAATTGATGACAAACTTAGTGACATGAAAGCACAAGAATCTTGGTTGAGATATCTGAGAATGGACAACTCCAAGATTGTGGATAACTTTGTCGGTCAATTAAAATCAACAATCAAGTGCACACACTGTGGTCACAGTTCAGTTACCTAGGATCCCTTTTGGGATTTATCCCTTTCGATACTCCAAAGAACAGGTCAATTACGACTTTCACAGTGTTTAGATTCATTTACAAGAGAAGAAACACTCAACGGTGATGAGAAACCAACATGTTCGAAATGTAAGGAACGAAGACGATGCATTAAATCATTCTCAATTCATAAATTTCCGAAAATATTGGTTATTCACCTGAAGCGCTTTTCGCAAACAGAAAGATTTAGTGGAAAACTTAATGTTGCAATAGAATGGCTTGATATGACCCATTACGTGGCTGATAATGTGGCACCTTGTATGTAAAACCTCTACGCTATATAAAATCACTGTGGAACCACTTACAATGGTCACTACACAGCATATTGCCGACATCCCTACGCGGTACAGTGGCACGAATATAATGATTCAAGGGTGCTATTATTATCGTGGAAATCTTTAGTCAGTGGAGAAGCATATGTTCTCTTCTATGAACAAGATGACACAAAATCCCACCTTTAAGTTGAATAATTTTTTTTTATTATTTTTTAAATTGTATATTTTCATTGTGAACCAATGTCTTATTTGGGTTTTTCTGCAAAATTTATGTATATAATCATATATACATTGTAATCTTATTTTTCAATTAAATGATATATTTGTAGTCAAACTAAACTGTAATACACATATTTAGATAAAGGGCCATTTGAAGTCTACATAGAATCTAAGATAGGTAACAAAAATGTAGGTAATTGGAGCTATAGGGAGAGAAATATTTAAGTTAAAATTGGATAACTTAAAAAAATACATAAAAAAGGCAGGAATAGAATAAGTGCGGAATTTAATCTACTAATAATTTTATGCAAAATAACTCCCTACAAGGGAAAATTTTTAAACTGTTCATTCAGTTTAAAAATGACACTTGTAAACGTATAGTAAAGTATATTGATAAAAATCTCGATGACAGTATGTTAAAAGAATTCTCACAAACATCAATAGTAAAATTTTAGAAGTAAACAGATTTTTCAGAAAACAAAAGAACATTAATAGCGATATAAATTTAGAGGATTCTGAGAGCATTTGCCACTGGTACCATCAAATTCACATTCACAAGAACATCGCTTCCTAGAAGCATCCTAATTTGTGCATTGAACACAAGGTTCTCCCATATATAATGCCAGTTCTACAATGTTATAATTGTCTGAAATGCGGTTATGTACATAAAGAGGATGGCAATGATTTTTGTATTATAAAATATACCCATTGTTGTATCAATCACTCAACTACTAGTTAATATTGTCCAGAATATGCTAGGCAAAAATATATTAGGGAAGCTATGCCTTTAGATAATTTGCCCTTCTTTGAGGCATCTGAAAAATATCCTAAAAATAAGCAAAACAGGGAATACCATCCCACATTCAGATGACTTTCCAACTCTCATGCACAGGGAAAAAGATACAAATAATTCGATTTCTATTAATTCTAGATGGGCAGTAAACGTCCAGAACAACACTCCTACTAATACATACACTCAAATTGTTAATAAAAAAAGACGGTTAATCAATAACAATAGATACGATAGGGAAGCTCATAATAATCAACTTATCTCCCCAGATGGCAGAGAGACAGTTTCTCCCACAGGAACCTACTTTATTTCACCTTCAGTACAAAGTATAGGGGAAACATCCTCAGTGACTCCTGAAGGAGATATAATGCAATTTATTACAGGACTGGTCAGTACAAAAAGAATAAGCTCTTCTATGGGAAAATGCACTTAATGTCTAATAAACCACAAAACAACTTACATCAGAATAAGGCTTGTGTTCGCCAATATTAAAATTCTTATTCGTAGTCTTGTAATCTTTAAGAATGGTAAGTTGATTCCTTTGTAATAGGCAACACACCTTGCTCCGATCTAGATAATTAGTGTAGTTAGAAAAAAATCAGTTAAAAATACAGTTCAGATAGTGAGTTACAATAAGCCATCTTAGAAGAGAATCTACCAGAATCCAAAATAGTTTCTTTAGTAATAGCGACAGATGTCGAAAATTCTGTCTATTCCTTCATTCAAAATGGATCAAACTCTTGAGATCGGTTGTTTATGCCCTTAGATTCGTAAAATTATTGCCAATGGTTGTTTCTATTTCAGTATCCGATTTGGAAGTTGCTGAACTTTCCTTAATAAAAGTGGTTCAACATCGACATTTTCGAATTCTGAATTAGTACTACTAGCAAAAGATGTTATTCCAGCATCTTCAAAACATCTACGCCCTTTCTTGAACAACGGCATCATTCGAATTGGAGGTAGGTTGGTCCATGCCGATTTAAATTTTTGACGGGCATCATCCTATATTATTGCCCAAAAAAGATCATCTAGTAGAACTCCTTATTGATCATTTTCACAGAACTAACCTTCATACTGGTCCACACTTAGTCCTTTCCTTACTTAGATTACGTTATTGGATTCTCTCAGCTCGCAGTGTTGTTCGATTCATAATCCAGAAATGTAATATTTGTTTTAGATTGAGGCTAAAGCCTCACATTTTCATAATGAGAAATCTCCCTTGATACTTCTTTTAAGATTCGAACAAGCCTTTAAATATATCTATTACCCTTTACCAATCCAAATTAACCCCACTTCTTTGCATTTATCTTTGATTTATTTTTAACCTTTCATTTGTAAACTATTTCAGTCATACATTACCAATGGCAACCAATTTGTTCCAAATAATTGTTACTTATCGAGAATAACAGGCCAAGCACTGGCTGCGACTACGCTGGACCTGTACAGCTTATCCCATATCGCAAACGCGGAATTCGTCCTGTCAAAGCATATATTTGCTTATTTGTTTATATGGCAACCAAAGCTGTGCATCTGGAACTTGTCACCGATTTGTCCACGACAAATTTTCTTCAAGCATTTAAACGGTTCATAGCTATATGTAACCAGTAACTATACACACTAATGTGTGCAAATCAGTATTCATTTATACGAACAACAAAATATACTGTAATTATTAACCCTTTCTCTGCGGGAACCGATTATTCTTGAAAAGTAATATAGTGCCGTCACTGCTGCAAACGACTATATTTGAACTCCTTGTTTGGGGGTTTACTGCGGGAAACGAATATTTTTACTTGATATTAGTTTTGCTCAACACATTATTACTTCAAAGAAAAGCATAGAAGAGAAAACGGTTAGGACGCTTGACGAAATTAAATTCGAAAGCAAATTAAGTACAATAAAATGGAATAATGTGATTTCTAAAACCGATCCAGATATGGCTTATCAAAAATTTATAGATACTTTTACAAACACATATAAAGAATGTCACAATACAAAAACATTATCTATTCCAGTACATAAAAAACTTAAGCCGTGGATCACTAATGGCATCATTCAATCGGTAAAACATAGAGTCAAATTGAAAAAGTTAGTAGTTAATAATAAAAATGATAATGATTTACTTCGGAAATACAGAAATTATAGAAAAAATCTTAACAAGATTATGCAAATTACAAAACATGACTATTATAAAAAACTAATCAATGATAATGCTAACGATATGAAAAAAATCTATAAAATAATATCTGATGCAACAAATGAAAATAAAAATGAAACTAATAATGATGTCAATATACTCAATCAAAATAACAAGCCATTCAATAATGATAAGGAAATGGCTAATTTTTGCAACAACTACTTTATTAACATAGGACTGAATATGGCCAACAAAATAAAACAACAGACTTCAGGCATCATTATGAATTATCCAAATCTAATAAATTCCATGGCTTTAAAGCCTGTCACTAACACAGAAATTATTATGCATATTAATAGTTTAAAGAATAATAGTGTTCCAGGTATAGATGGTATTCCATCACGGATAATAAAGAAATATCACAAATACCTGTTAGACCCTTTAGTTCGTATTATAAATAACATTTTTTTAACCGGTAAGGTCCCAATGTCTTTCAAAATATCTACTGTTACACCTATTTTTAAAAAAGGTAGCAAAACTGATATTGTCAATTATCGACCCATAAGTGTTATTTCTAACTTTGCAAACATTTTTGAAAAAAGTATAAAAAGTCGATTATTTGATTATGTAACCTTCAATAATATATTAAATAACAATCAGTTTGGTTTCACGAAAGGGGTCAGTACAGCTGATGCTATGTACGAACTAATCAATAATGTAAAAAATGGACTTGACCATAATGAAAAAGTGATTGCAGTTTTTCTGGACCTTGCAAGGACGTTCGACACAGTACCTCATCGGCAGCTCATTGATGCCCTTGAGCACTATGGATGTTTTTGAAAATTACCTGGGGCAAAGAAATCAAATGGTGAAAATCAGAAAAGAGTATAGTGACCCTTTGAAAATTAAAATTGGAATACCAAAGGGTACAGTCCTTGGTCCATTACTTTTTATTATATATATTAACTCCCTACTGAAATTGGAAATAAGTGGCGTCTCCATTTCGTATGCAGAAGATACAGTCTACTGTTTAAGGCAAGGAACTGGCAAACTGTTGCAGATACAGTTATTAGGGGTTTCAAAAATGTCAAATATTGGCTTGAGTGTGGCATTTTCACTGAATGATGCAAACAGACCAAATTTTAATTGTATCAAAATGAATGACTCTGATATTATTTGGGAAACTAACACCATAAAATACCTGGGCATTAAAATTGACAAAAATTTGAAGTAGACCGAACATATTCAAGATTTAACGAATAAAATTAGGCGTTTGATACATAAATTTTATATAATTCGCAGAATTTTACCTCAAAAACTGCTTCTGCAAGTTTATACGTTTTTAGTGGAGTCACTCTTGAGATACGGTAATATTGTTTGGGGAGGGCTATATAACAATGCACTAAAACAATTAATTGTCATACAGAATTATATTCTGCGTATAATCTTCTTTAAAGATAGGCTTTATTCAACCAGTCTATTATATAATGAAAATATCTGTGAATGTTCGATGTTTATATTACGTAAGTAACTGTATATTTTATTTTAAATTAAAAACAAAAAATTTCTTAAACCATCAATACCAAACAAGACATAATACAAGTGATATGATCTTCGTACCATTTAGAAGATATGATGCTAACCAAAGGTTTGCTACCGTTTTGGCACCAAAAATTTTCAATTCGTTACCAATCACAATAAAAACAACAACCAAATATAAGACATTTGTCAGTCTGTAAGAAATACATATATGAAAATAGAGAGTACCTAGATGGACTGTTGTAGTATATGGTGGTGAATGATCTTTTTTCTTTTTCAATTCGGATATTATTTATTGTAAGGCAATTTAATGGTTATATTTCGTTTGAAATGTATTTATGTCAACTGCACATACAAGTGTTAAGTCACTTAGGCACATTATACACAACTGGTGTTATAGTGTGAATTGCACAGCTTTGTACTTTTTATACCATTTATAAGTATTATTACTATTGTTATTGGAAATTAAGTATATTGTATTTTCTATAGCACAATAAATAAATAAATATTTCGACAACCCTACATACAGAGATATGTAATGTTGGTTGCATGTATTTATTTCTCGAATCTGTCAAATCGAATAAATTCGTTTCCAGTATTTGCGGGTACCTTCTATTCGTTGCAATTTATAAAATGGCTTTTAATAAACGAGGTTAAATTGAGGATGAATTGTACGATTTACTTATAAATAGTGATGAAGAGGAGGAGAATTATAATGTAAATATCTACAGTGATGAAGAGTTCTCTGAGAATAAAGAAAATGTGGAAAGTATTGCTGCTATAATGAACAATCAACAGGATGAAAAGAATCAGACAAAAATTAATATAAGGTTTTCAAATTGCAGCTGCTGCAGCCAAACAGCATAATCTTGATAGATACATAGCTTAAATGCAATATAGCATATAGTTAAGTTTGTAGAAAATTACTTACCTTGAATTGTCCCTTCCATTTATCTTGCGACCAAACAGAACTATTTGCGTTGTAATCAACAGGTGATACCATTTGCGCCATTCCACAAAAATGTCCTGAACCGTTTACAGAAAAGAACAGATAAATGTTACCGCGCTCCCTGAAAGCGTTGTCCAAACGTTTGTTGCCGTGTTCCGTACTACACCATATTTCATATTTGATACTCCTGTGAAGTTAAAAAAAATATTTCAACAAAGTTTTACAGTTCGAATCGGTCTCTCGGCAAGTGCGTATCGATAGATATTTGTTGTAAACAAACCGGTTAGTGTAAAAACTATACTTATTAATAGACTATTAATAGAGGTGCGAAATAATCAAAAACTTACTGGTGAAAATACAAACAACTAAATTAAAGTGAGTAAAAACGATCCGCCTGACGGAGGGGGATATTCAAATGGAATGGAATTGGATGGAAATAAACCAAACAACTCGGATAATCCTGGAAATGACAAAAACATGGAAAAGGAGCGAACAAAGAAATTATTCAATATCCAGAAAACTCATCTCTACTCTGACAAGGTATATGTATTCATCGAAAAAACAAACAGGGAAGAGGAAGGAATAGGTAAAATGCATCCAATGAAGGGAGGCCAAATTTTACATAAGAAACTAAAAATTCCAAACATCATCAGCATAGCAAGTGTAGGTAAAAATAGAGTAAGAATAGAATTGAAAACTATAAAAGATGCGATGAGAGATTGATTGAGGAACAGAATTTATACCTAATAACTTGTTGCAACGAAAGGGAATAATAAGAAATGTTGACACAATATTCAAAGACGATTATCTTTTAGAAAACATAATTTCTCCTGTAACAATAACCGAAGCCAATAGATTCAAAAGAAAAATAGACATAGATAGTGAAACTGTTTTTGTTGTACCTCGGCAAATGATCCTATTAACATTTGAAGGGAACATGCTATCCAGTCATATTTTCATCAATAGCGTAGCATGTGCAGTCGAACCATATGTACACAAAGTCATACAATGCTTTAAATGTTTAGAACATGGTCAAGTTGCAAAAACTTGTTAAAGTACAAAAACACTCTGTATTAATTGCTCTAAAGAAAAAGAAAACGAGCACAGCTGTAGGGATCCACAAGAGAGTTTTTGTCTACACTGCAAAAGCGATAAACACAAATCAATTTCCAAAGTATGCCCTAAATTTGCTGAACAACATAAAATAAAAAAACACATGGCAGAACAAAATTTAACTTTTTTAGAAGCAAAAATTGGTCTCAAAAATTCCTACGCAAATATAATTACAAATAACAAGTATCTGATATTAGACACGGAAAATATCGAATCCTTTCCACCACTAACACAAAAAATAAACAGAAATCCTGGTAATACATACAGAACGAATATACCCATACAACCATCCACTTCCAACCAAACCATTCTCAACAACACCTCAAATATTAAACTCTAACCATGTAAATTTCAAGTGTTTTTCACTTTATTGCCCACCATCACGAGTTTTGGGGCTCTTACAAAAATAACCCCAAGGGTAAACAAATCAAAGAAGCTTTGGACGATAGTGATATTGTAATTTTAAATACTGGGCAACCCACGCGATTTACTAATAATAACAATCAATCTGCAATAGATCTCACACTCTCCACGCCTGATCTGGCGCTTAACTGCCGATGGTACACACTTGCGGACGTTATGGGATTAGATCATTTCCCTATTATAATAGAATTAAACAAAAACATTCACTTTTTTGAAGAGTATCTCCCAAAAACTAAATGGAACTTGCGTAAAGCCAACTGGAAATTATACCAGGACGCAGCTGATACTTTTTTTATCCCAAAACTGCCGAAGAATGCATACTACTGAAGAAAAATATGATCTTCTTATCCAAGGAATTAATATGGCTGCCGACGTGGCAATCCCGATTAATAAACCCTTCGAACACAAAAATAAAAAAATTCTACCTCCTTGGTGGGACCCTGAATGCGACGCCGCAATCACTCAACATAAACAAAATTAATGAATTATAAAAATCAAAGTACCGTGGAGAACTACACACTATGCAAACAAGAAATAGCACGAGTAAAAAAACTATTAAAAGACAAAGCCAAGGATAGTTGGAGAATATTGTGCTCAAAACTTAATAAAAACACATCTGTGACGGAGCTCAGGAACCAAGCAAAAAGAATGCAAAGAAAAGTAAGTAGTGTGAAAAAAAATGACAGTACTGCATGGCAGGGGGACTTCCTTGATAAAATTGCACCACCTATGCCACTCGATGACATCAGTCACAATCTAGAGACACTCAAACAGTCCAAAAATAATAATTCCATTTTTTCAACACCTATTAACCTGAAAGAAATAGATTATGCACTTCAAAATAGGAAAAACACATCTCCAGGTTACGATGAAATTTGATATCCCCATGCTTTACCATCTACCTCTAAATGACAAGCAAATTTTAAAACAAATATTTAACGACATTTGGCTGCCTGGCGAAAGTATCACTGAATGGAAAAATATTGTAGTCATACCTATTTTAAAACATGGCAAAAATCCAGAGGATGCTGACTCTTATCGGCCCATATCGTTACTACCTTGTGTTTTAAAATTTTTCAAAATAGTAAAAAATCGTCTAGAATGGTGGTTAAATCATATAAATGTCCTCCCTTCCACTCAATATGGATATTAAAAAAACTACGGAACTTATGACGTAGCGTCACACATTGTTACTGAAGTACAAGCATGTTTCGCAAAAGATGAATATATTATCACATTATTCCTCGATATAAAATCCGCTTATGGCTGTGTAGAATGGCAAATATTATGCAGAAAATTAATCGATCTGCAGGTACCTGTAGAAATCGCAAATATTATTTCCAAACTGTATGTAAATAGATCCGTAACAGTTCGACAACAGAATGGAACCCTGTTAAAAAGTTGAGTAGCCAACAGAGGTCTACCACAAGGCTCTGTATTAGCACCATTACTATTCAATATTTACACTATAAACATTCACACGATTACACCCAACGCTAATATTATCCAGTATGCAGACGACTTTGCCATCTACATACATTCGAAAAGATTTGAACAGTGCTCAACTTTATTTAATGCAGCTATAACACCACTCTTCAATTGTTTAGAGAAACATGGATTGGATATTTCTCCAAACAAATCACAGTGTGTAATCTTTACTCGACATAACATATTAAATACCCCCACAATAACATTGGGAAATATTCGGTTCCCTCTAGTTAACGAATTTAAATATCTTGGTATTACACACAGAAAGTTGACATTTAAGACACACAGAGGAAATTCTAGTAAAAGCAAGTAAAGGAATAAACTTTCTCAAATCTATAATGAAAACATGGTGGGGTGCAAACCCTCTAACTGCTCAACTTTCTACAAGGCATACATAAGGTCAATTATAGACTATGGCTGCACATTATATTGCTGTGCAAGCAAGAAGGAGCTATGGAAGATGGATGTCTTACAAAATAAAGCTTTAAGGTTGCGTTAGTGTTTTTAGTAAGAGTCGAGACAGTCAATTTCATTTAAGGTTGTGCATTGGAGTGATGAAATCAACCCCCATAGAACTACTTCGAGCAGAAACCCCCTAGAACTACGGAGACAAATGTTAGCAGAGAAAAACATCTTAAACTGCAAAACTAAAAACTCCCTATTAATGACTATAGTAACAGCTTTAAACATTCATAACCTGACATCTAAATATTGGAAACATAAAAGCTCACCCCTTCTATGTGAAGCTTATAGAAACACAAGTAATTTCAATTCTACCAGCATTTCTGTAGATCTCATGGAACTTCTACTAGATGTGACAATAATAATCCCGGAATATTCAGAAGTTACAGCTCTAAACAATGCAGTAGTCAAACAAATCACAAGTACATATCAAAACTACACACCAATATATACTGATGCTTCAAAAAATAATGAAGGGACCAGTGCCGCAATTGTAATACCCCAACAGATACAACACTGTTACCAATTAGAAAAACACACATCCATTTTCAGTGCAGAATCTATAGCTATATTAAAAGCAATAGAATATACAATTCAACACAATATTGAAAAATCTCTAATTTTTACTAATTCACTTGCTGTCCTAAATAGTTTAAAATGGCACTTAGAAATAAATTCAAAGTATAATAATCCATATATAACAAAAATTAAAATAAATCTGGCAGAACTCAATGAAAATCAGCGAATAATTTTTGTTTGGGTCAAAGCCCACACCGGAATTGTATATAATGAAAAAGTGGACGAACTTGCAAAACAGAGCATAATAACAGGCGAAGAAACGACCTGCTGGCTAACATTGGATGAAGGCATTAACCTAACCAGAACTAAAATGTACATAAACTGGAATAAACAATACAGGGAATATTGTAACACCAAACCTACTCGCTACACACAGCTAGTACCAAAAATTGAAAAACGATGCTGGTTCGAAGAGTATCAGCGCCCATGGAAATACCTAACCACCAACAGTAGTATGAAGTTTGGACATGCCAGCTATCCTGCACATTTACGTAAAATCAATATCTTGGATAGTAACCCATGTACTACTTGCAATGTCACGTCAGACTTAGACCACATATTCTTCAATTGCAATAGATACAAAAATCAAATTGAAAAATGAATACAAAAACTTCTAAATTTAAAAGTTGAAACTCCATATAATATTTTGTATCTATTATCTACAAATAAAAAAAAATATATGACTGCCTTATGAATTTTGTTACTGAGACAAATATTAAATTGTAGTCATTAGATAATCTTGCATTCCTAAATGTCTATCCTACTGTATTATTTCCCTTACCGTGGTCTACCATGTAATTGTTATTTTAAAAATTTTTTAAACGTACCTGTGAATATCATCTTCCGAATACGATTTTATAACAAAAAACCTCGTATTCGGCGCTGTCAAATCGAAATCTGTAGGATTATAATTATTTTTTCCTTTTAATTCATCTAAAACGGGATGCGTTAGAGCTGCGGTGTTAGTAGTAGGAGGAGTTTGCACCATCATAGCAGGCAAAGGAGGTGGCATCATCCCCTAAAATAATTTCCATTAAAGAAAATAACTGTAGAAATCATAAGTTGAAACTACAAATAGTAGATAAATACCTGCATGTGTCCAGGAGTCATACTGACTTGAGGAGGCAAGTGTGGTGGCATCATATTTTGAGGCTGATAAGCGGGCATCGGGTGCTGGGGTCGTGGAGCCACGGCAGGTACTTGCCTATTATTAGGGGGACCTGTCCAAGCAGGTCTTACCGTTACAGTAGATGCGACGACGTTTTTCGGGGGATTTGTCACAACCGGAGGCAACTGAGGTGGGGTTTTATTGGTGTCCCAAGTACCTATATCCATATTGTGCTTCCCGGGAACAATTGGACCTGGGGGCATACCTGGTCCTTTCTTTTTAAGACCCTGGTTTTGAATAGACAGCTGAGGCTTGGCAGGCTGGCTAGCAATGCTCGCCCACGTTGCTTTCTTTGGTTGACCCAGAGATTCTTTCGAATCCATAGATGCTTTCAAATCTGTAAATTTTAAATGTATTCATAGATTGGAAAAATATACTTACACACTTTTACTTACCTAAACTCTGCATGGCTTGTTCCACGCTTTTCAGAGTCGAATCGGGCATGGCTTGTGTATACATATTCTGATGATCCCTATAATAATCATCGTATTTGCGTTGTCCTCCTAGCTGACTCCCCCACGTGTTGAAATCTCCGTTGCTGTGAAAATAATTGAACGAAGAAGGCTGACCGGCAAATGCTGTTGGCGTCGAGAAGGTTGTTGATGGTCCGAACATACCTAGATATAATAAAAAATATAAGTATATTTATATAGTTACATATATAATTTCACTCAGACACATACCATCCATAGAGTAAGAATCGTGGGGATAACCGCTTAGGAAAGTCATTGGATCTGTTCCATTCGACCATGTTCCATCCCCCACTCCGTAAGCCTGATAAGGATAAGTTCCTCCACTTCCGTAGTATCCTTTTAAAATAAAAACAAAAGCAACAAGAATATGATGTGATTGTATAGAAAAGAATATGGAAATGTGTCTATCATTTTTTCTTATTAACCAATTTCATACTTTTACCTATTACTTTTTTCATTATTCTACTTTAATTTCAAAGCCTGTTTTATGTATAAATATATACCTAATCATGATTTTAGAAGCTGCTGCCTTGCTACATAAAATAAAAATTACTTTGCATTTTCACAATACTGTTGACCAAAGCATAAATAAACACTAAATGTTTATCAACAATTTAGTAGTTGAATAAAGATAGCAATAAACTTTCCACATGACAAGATAAGACATTGGTAATTAACAAATTTTTAATGCTCATTTAACCAATAAATCATCCTTAAGTAACTAAATATGAAAGGGACATTCAGCAGCTGGTGATTTCATTTTAATAAATAAGTATATTTTGAATCAGTTACAATCACACATTTTTTTACATTCTCACCTGCTGTACTCATATTGTAAATATCTGTTGCACTTGAAATCGGAACGGAAGCACCATAAGCAGTGTGAGCAGTTGTATTTTGTTGCTGAGTCCTCCATGGTTCAAATTCTTCTGAGCCTGCTGCTCCTTCTCCCACACCTAGCTGTTCTTTAGGGCCATTGGACACTAGAATATTATATTACATATTACAGTGTTTCGCTATTGACAAAAAGGATACACCAATTGGTAGTTCAGAGATTATTTCCAATCATTGGTATATTTTATTCAATAAACTTGAACTTTTGCCTACTTTACAACTTTTTATAATCTGCACAGTGTGAATTCGTTATCTAATAGAGTTGTTACACAAAGAACCAGTTCTGCTAGGCTGAGATTAGTTGTTATTAAACATATGTGACTAACAATTTGAATTTGAAGTAGAAAATAAACAGTTTTAAATATTAAAACTAACTTTTACACATCTATTCACTTCAGAGGCTATATTATGCTAACAAACAAAAAATTTTCTAAAAATTACCAAAAACGTGGTATATATGCATTTATAGGACCCGTTATAGTGGCTCTGGTGAGCGGAATATCATTATGATTCATCTGTGAGATGTCCTGAACATTTACCAATCATAAAATTGGTCGCTTGTATACACAGTGGCATAGCTAGGGGCAAAGTGGGCCGTTGCCCACATCCTCACACTTAAAGGGGCCTCTACAGATACAAAATGAGTTAAATAATAATTAGTGTACTTTATTGGGTCACCCAATAGGCCATCGACCGAGGTCCTTCAGCCTGTTACAATATATTACATGGTGGTTTGTATAATTATTAGATAATAGTATTGAATTAAAAATATATGTAAAGGAAAAAAAATAAAAAATTTGGTATATGGTCTTCTTATTCCTTAAATATTGAAATTGTGAATGTGCTCCCATATGGTATTGAGTGGGTATTTTCTGTGTGGCCTTCTTTCTTGATTCCTGTTCGTACAGAACCGGCTTAGTATCTCTAGGTTGTGTTCTTTATGTGTAAACTTTTCAAAGAGGTTGTGTATGCATTGATTTAAGGGGACAATCCCTGTTGTTTCGTATAATAGGTTATTGGGTGGGTTGTAAAGAGGATTTCTGGGCTTATCTTAGTTATGGTTCTCAAGGAAGTGGTTTCAGCAGTTTGAAGTGTATTGATGGTAGGAGTATTCAGAGTAAGGTATATTGGGTGACAGTATTCTAGGATAGGTCGGCATATTGAACTATATATATGTGCAGCAGTTTTATTACTTATCCCTGAATTCTTGAATGTTAAACTCCTACTGTTTCATTTCCTCTTTATGTTGTAGCATGTTGTTTAAAGTGCAATTTGTGGTCTACGTCTACCCCCAGATACCTTGCATAGTTTACGCAGTGCATGTCTTTGCCTTCTATATTTATTTTAGGTGAGTTTGGTGAATTATTGTGGTTAAATATTATATATTGTGACTTGTCTGGATTAACTTTCAGCCTCCATTTGTTGAACCAGATCAGGGCCCTACCCAACAATACTTGTAGATTTTCAATAAATGCTTATAAATTGTGGTTACTGCAAAACCCGGATTGGCGAAAAAACAGTTTGGATAAACGTAAAATGTATATTTTGGGACTAGGAAAAGAACTCATAAAGAAAAACGTTTTCCGGCGATATAATAATAAATACATTTAGACGAATAGAAAACGGCATATGACAGACGCTTTTCCCGAAATACTGGATGCAACAGAACATAGAGTTGAACAACAAAACATTACCAGGGGGCGCTGCCATATGTTTCAAAGAGGAAAAGACAGAAAATCCAGAAAAATATGTATTAGGTGTAATAACTTTGTGTGTCTAGAACATTCAAAATCGGAGATAGTTTGTAAAAAATGTTAAAATGATATGTAGCTAGTAGTATTAGTGATTAGGGTATTTTGTATTTTTTCGTGATGATTTTTGACTAATAAATGGTTAATAGTAAAACATTAATAAAACTCCTTTTCTATACATTTAATTTAAAGAAAAATACAGCATTTCTGCAATTTTACGCATGGGGTCTTCTCGGACCACAGTCCGTCCCATGAAGGTTAAATAACTTGTTCGATAGACATATTCCTTTAATTACATCTAGAATCACTAAAGCAAAAAGCACCATGGATAACAGATGTTATTAAAACAATGATGAAAGAGAGGGACAAAGCTTTAGTTAAATTTAAGGCAACAAAATTACAGACATTTAAATTTTTATAGACAAATGCAGAATTTAACTAACCAGGCTATTTGCAGAGAAAAAAAGCATATTTCATATATCAGTTTAACAATACGTCAACAAAAGAAATGTGGAGAACACATAAATTAATTCCTGATAAAAATAATAAAATACCAGAGACTTTACGCAAGCCTGAACTAAATAAAATAATTTTTTTATAAATTCAATTCCTGATATAAAACCGTCAACGAATGTTTCAGAATTTTACAATAATAACAAAATAAATAATGCGAATTTTCAATTTAAAGAAATAAATGATTCCTTTGTGCACAGTTTTATCACAAATTAAAACAAATGCAAAGGGGTGTGATGGTATAAATATAAAGCTTATTAGACTTTGTTGTCCCCACATATGCCTTATATAACTCACATAATAAATTTTTGCTTGACAAGTAATGTGTTTCCATCAATGTGGAAGAGTGCTGTGGTGACAGTGTTACCAAAGAAACAAAAACCAACGGAAATTAAGGACCTTAGGGGTATAAGTAGAAGTACCAATTAAAGAATATATTCAACAATATTCTTTATTACCTGAGGTCCAACCAGGATTTCAGAATGGTTACAGCTGTGCTGCCGCACTTTTTCATATTATCGAAGAAATCATAGCATCTGATGATTAACAATATACGATTTTGATTGTGTTAGATTTTAGGCGAGCATTTGTTTAAGTAGTATTTTTGTTTTCTTTATAAAATTGTAAATAATATTAACTATTGTAAATTTAAATTACATAATTCACAGTGATTTTAGGGTTAAGTGGAAGAGCATTGCTTGCAGGTACTTTATGTGCTTGCAAGAAAAGAACTTCGCTCTTTATTTCTCCACTATTTGTCTGTATATATTGTATTATTATTACTATTGTTTTTTTGAGAAATAATAAAGACATTAGTCAGGTCGAACAAATGTCTGTTATATTAAGATATGTGAATACATCCACAGGTAATTTAGAAGAAGATTTTCAAGGTTTATTAGCAGTATTGGAAACAACAAGAGAGTTTTTAATAAACGTCATACTAAATTGACTTGAAAAAAATCAATAAAATTATAGAGACCAAAGCTTTGATAACGGCATCAATATGGTTGGCATTAATAAAGGAGTGAAATCAAAAATATGAATTATTAATCCACTGATTCTTGACTCCTTGTGGTTGCCACAGTTGGAATGTAGTGCAAAAGCTTAGGAATTGATAGAACAGAGCAGTTGTGAAATTCCAATGCCTTTTAAAGAGAAAAAGGTTCATAAGAAAAAGAAAATGTTTAATTAGGAAGCTCTGGATGAGCCTATTGACTCCGATGAAAGTAGATTCAGAATTGCAAAGACATAGAATCCTATGAGATTTATGAAGAATTACAACTTTTAGAGCCTAATCTATCAGAGTCCATTAGAGACGCCAATCAGAGAATCAGATGATATACATAATTACAAATGAATTGAATTTGAAGATATCTATCCTAATGTTTACATTGATATTAAAATTATGTTGACTATGCCTTTAAGTACAGCTTCCGCAGAAAGTTAAGAAATTTTAAAAACTACTTAAGAAACAGTATGAAGCAGGACCGACTGTCTGGTTTAACAATACTCTCAATCGAAGCAGATTTAGCTGCATAAAGCCGAAGAACATTACTTTTATAAAAAATTAAATTACACTAGTTACTAAATAGAACCTTTTTCGTTATCTATATGCTTTTCAATATTCTCCCACCATACATTTATATTTTTTCACTGTCATGAGCAGGGTTGGGTAAAATCCGATTTGTATTAAAAAATCACGATTTATTTGATTTTTCAGATTTGAATATAAAATTTGAACATTTTGATGCTTTGAAAGTATTGTTAATTATTTTAATGTATAAGTCTAAAAATTATAATTTGTTTTCCTTCTGTCCTATACACTCACTATACAGTGCAGAGTACTGCCGAGTGAGGCACGAACGCGTTTGTTGTGCTTTTTGCAAGAATATTCCTGTCGAGGCTTGTTTTTCTTCTCAACCTATAAATTGAAGTTGCCCAACAATTTCTCGCATTTCGCTAGTTAGGTTAGTTAAGTGAAGTGAAAAAATATAAATAAAGTAGTGGAAGAAAAGAGGACCCAATATGGCAGTTCTATATTAAGACAACAAATCCAAATAAATTGGGGTGTAGGGCTATTTGTAGAAAGTGCAAAAAAGATATTCAAGGGTTAGTCCAAAGACTTAAAGCACACCACGATGTTTGTAATTATTAAGAGATGAATACAGGTAATTAAATTATTAATTTAATTTTATTTATATTTAATAAAGATTTTTATTATTAACCCTGGAACGATCGCGTGGTTAGATTTTGCCTAACATTTTTTGTTTTTTGTTGATTCTCCAAGCTCTTGATATTTTATTTTTGAGATAATTTAGTGAAAGTTTTGAGACACAAATATATATTCTGAGATATTTTGAAATATATACGTATTATAATATAAGTAGATATATTTTTGATAAATAACAGAATACAACAGGGTAACAAATGTTTCTATGCATTAAAAGACACATTTAAATCAAAGATATTGTCTACAAACACAAAAATTAAAATATACAAGACAGTAATTAGACCAGTCGTACTTAACGCAGTAGAAACCTGGAATTTATCAAAAAAAGAGGAAAACACATTAGAAATTTGGGAAAGGAAAATACTACGGAGAATATACGGCCCAATTAAAGAAAATGGGGCATGGAGAATATTAAAAAACTACGAAGTTAAACAAAAATTCAATGGCCCAATAATAACAAATGAAATAAGAAGTAAACGATTAAGGTAGGCAGGACATGTACAATGTCTAGGTAATGAAAGGTGTGTCAAGAAAATACAGGAAACTAAAAGACAAGGACGAAGAGCAAGGGGACGACCGAAAACTAGATGGTTGAATGGTGTAGAAGAAGATCTTAAAGAAATTGGAATAAATGACTGGAAGAACAAAGCAAAAGACTGGAAAGAATGGAAAAGAATAGTAGAAGAAGCAAAGGACAGACTTCAGAGCAGAAACTAAATTACCGAATTCACAAACTCCCTACTGATTTAAAGCAGTAGGGTTGGCCAAGCGGAGGGCCACCGCTGCCGGAAAAATGAGGCTAGGAATCCCAATAGGGAGACTATGGACTTTAAGGTCTGAAAGTCAATGGGAAGAAGATACATTTTTGAGATAATTTTAAAATTTTTTTGATAGATATTATTTTTAACAAAGATAATATAATTTTTAAATATTCATTTATAGATATTTTAGGATATAGATTTTAGGCATATAGGATTGTTTTTAAATGTTAGGTGAAATCTAACATGTGGCCTTTAATGTAACTTTTTTAACGCGACCTTTCCCAGGTTAATTAGATTATCTTTACTCTTCTATACTTACTTAATTTTTAATTTTTTTCAACTTAAAAAAATAAATTTGCTTTTACATCTCTATTGAACATTTTCACTTTATTTTAAAATCAATAATTCAATACTATATCAATATATCATCAATTAATCAATTTCAATTATGTTTTTTCTCTTTCCAGAGAGTTGACTGTCGCTTGACAGTTTTGCTAACACATCATCTGCCTCAAGTTGTAGTTCACTCATGGCAGATAGCTCATATGTTAGAAAAATTCCACCGAAAGTACCAACAAGTCCAACAACTTTTGAGCCAGTCCAAAAAAAGAAAGCAATCGAAACTCAGCCCACCATGAGTGATTTTGTAATGTGGACTTCAATTGCTGAAAAACATAAAATTGACAAACAAGTAGCAAAGGCTATTTTTGGTACTAATTCGAGCTTCAGATGTATTGAGAATTTAGAGGTGAAAAAAGCCATTCAGTTATTAAGGCCAGGTTATACACCGCTCTCGAGAAAAACGGTAGCAACAAGTCTTTTGGACGAAATCTATGAAGAGGAAAAAGAAAAATGTTTCTCCTCCCTGTCAGCACAGTCCATAAATATGTCAATTGATGGGTGGTCAAACATGCACAATGAACCAGTGATATGTGCAATGATAACCACTGAAGATGGACAAGTCCTCCTATACGAAACTATAGACACATCAGGAAATCCACATACTTCAGAAAATTTAACTCAAATAGTTTGTGACCTGATTTTGATGTGAATTAAAATACAAGTGTACCGTAAAATCTTTTGTGACAGACAATGCTGCAAATATTACACTTATGAGAAAAACAAGAAAAAACGAACGCAAAAGTTATAACTTATGGCTGCTCTGCACATATTAAAAATCTGCGAAGAAAATAAAAAGGAGATTGACCCCACTATTTACCAATAAGTTTCAAATATTGCGATTAAACATGCAGCGCAAGATTATTTAAACATTTTAAAACCTATATCAGTTGCTCTTGATACTGTGCAGAGGAAAAATGCTACTATCACAGATGCTGTAGAACACTGGAAACATTTACAACATATCTTTGATGAATCTGTGGAATTACCATTACAAAAAACACAACAATTTAATAATCGATATAATCAAGCACTAACGCCATATCATTTTATGGGGTATATGTTGAATCCACAAAAAACAAAATACCAGAAAAGAATATAGCTTTAGAAACAATTAACGAGTTATATGAAAACACTGGACTGTTACCTTTAGTAATAAGGTTAAATGCCCGCAGTGCTCCATTTAAGCAAGTTATGTTTTCGGACCAAGTAATAAAAAATGTAAACGGGCTACAATGGTGGTTATCACAAAATCATGAACCGGAAATCTTGAAACAGTTGTTAATAATAAAACAGTTCTTGTGTGCCACTGCTTCTTCAGCTTCAGTAGAACGCGTATTTAGCTCTTTTGGTCTTGTACACTCAGATATTAGAAACAGATTAGGCATAGAAAAAGGAAGAAAACTCGTGTTTTTGTTTAAATTGTATAACAAAAATGAATAGACTGAAAATATACAGTAATAAAATTTAGGTGTTACGTTTAGTTTAAGAATTTGGAATTATGTACTTCTTTTTTGTTGTTTTTGCTAAAAGCAGATACTTCTTTTGATTTTAGAGAAAAATTTTATATTATGCTGTTATCTGATTCTGAATAAAAAAGAAAAAAATTGATTTTAAATCATGATTTTAATTTTAAAAATCAAGCGATTTAAATCATGATTTTAATCAGCCCAACCCTGCTAAATAGAACCTTTTTCCTTATCATCTGCTTTTCAATATTCTCCCACTGTACATTTATATGTTTTCACTGTCATGAGTAAGATAGATTTATTGGGTAGATAATAGGAACAAAAGGAAAGTGCCTCGCTGATGCAACTTCGCCCATGTTTACATTAGTCCACACTATGCCACTGTATATACACTCCGGATCTAGTGTGAATCAGTGAAGTGACAGATTCGGAGCATTTTAAGCAAAATTTATTAAAAATGACAACCATTTTTTTCAACATGTATAATCATAAAACATCTCCTAGTTCCCTATATTGGGAACAGCGCTATTGAACATGTGCACCAGGTGTCAATTTAAATAAGATGTCACATGATCCCATCCCGGTCTCAGTTTTTAGACTGATTAAATCATTTCATTTGCTGCTATACCTACTACCTACCAGTTTTTAACTTTCTGTCTTTTTTATTTAATTTATTTGTATTTGATTTGTTATGCTTTAAACTGAAAAAAAATGGAAGATGGTGAATAACCATTCAGAATATTTAATACAAGTATGTCTTGTTCAATACAAAAAAATTGGTGGGGGTGCCCTGTTCACTAGAAAAAAAGTCTCGGTCCGGCACTGCTTCAGAGACTGTATTAAGGCATTTTGACATGGAGCAATACAACACAAGACACAATATTTCTTGATCACAAGCATGCCAAGGCGAAATTCAGCTAATATCTCATAATTGCAACTTTATCCATTTTGGTGTCATTTCTATTGCATGCAAGTTGCAATTATAGAGAGATATATAGTTACTTTTGGTTTAACAACCAATCAGAGGCAAGTAAGATCAGTTTTTATAAAACTAAAACCTTGTTGATTTGTGCTTTTTGTTGTTGCTATTTCTTTTAAGTTTTTTATTTGCCTTGCATAATGTCAAGCAACGTACAAGATTCATCATATGCAATAATTTGACCTTGCATGCAATTACTTGCAAATTGTATTGCTCCATGTCAAGCGCCCTTTATGCTAACAAACTGAAATTTCTCCAAAAATGTGGTACTTCACGTACCATAGCACCTGTTATTTAATTAATAGAGTTCATTTGTGAGAAGACCTGAACAATACCCAAGCATAAAATTGGTGACTTGTATACATTTCGGAGGCTGTATTGTCCTAACAAAATATGTTACAAAAAGTAGTTGATATCATACACACAAGATTTTATTCCAAAAACCCGTTTTTTGGGTTTTCTCACTGAAAAAATAAAAAACAAAAACTGAAATTATTTTTGGAGTAAACCAATACTGAACCATAGAAATATTTAGTTGCATTGTTTTAAGAGTTTAGAATTTTGTATAATGAAATTAAACTACCTCGATGTACTGTCCTTTTATTTCACTTGGGCAGTTCACCATACCAAATATTGCAGTGAAAGGGGGAGTAGGAAGAAAAAACAGGAACGGGTTCCAAAAAAAGAGACAGTAAGAACGTGTCTCAAATTTATATGTTCCATTACATCTCTATTATCTAATATTTTGAAATAAGTTGCTAACAATATGGTTTATTATGTAGAGCATAAAATTATAATCACACTATATTCGATAACTCCAAACATGAATGAATACCGTAAGCTAAGCTGTTATTCATAGGGATATAACGTAATATTGGAAATGCTTACACATTTGTTATGATTATTTAAATTTCTTAATTTAAGATATACTACGTAAATAATAGCTACCAAAAGAATATTTACACGAAATATACATCTAGTTATAGCAATTTCTATAAGCAAGGAACGAACTTCAAGTTATACATACATTTATTGTTTGGGTTCAACTGACCAAAAATTATAATATACAAAAGATACATGAATACATACCTTGATTTCCCTGTCCTTTCATCCGCTAAAGCATCCATTTATGTAAGAGAAAACAGAAACATGTTAGAATTACCGATAAATAACGAAATACTTAATTTTATCCACGAAACTTTCTGTCAAAATATATTTTGATTTTTACCTGATCTGACACGCCTGCTGACATTGACTAATCTTTGTAATAATTTCACTTCTTTAAAAATAGTCAAAGTCACGTTCACTATTGCACTAATATTTGCTATCCACTTACACTATCACTTCTTATTGTGTCCATTAATAAACAAAATTATTCTAACAAAATAAAGAACACTCTTAAGTCTAACAATGGCGTTTAGTTAACCTGACTGTCTTTCTCAACCGCTAACTGCGATTACGTCTCTTGTCATTTACTGACGTTTTCTTTAGTCCATTTCCAACGAGAGCCGTTCTTACAACGTTTAAGGCTCATTTACACGCGTAGAGTAAAAAGGTATATAATTGATAGATTACACTTACTCTACTCGTAGAAACGCTTAGAGTGTCTAGTAGTAGCTGGTAAAGTACTATTACTAGTAACATAAGGTGAAGTAACTCTACTCTACTATCAACACCACCGTCAAAATATCCACTCGCCTACCCACTTTACCTATAGAACGTGCTGAGTAGAGTAGAAGTTTTTCAAATATTACTGGAATCATGCCCAATCCCCAGACATATCTTATTTATTCCAACATATCCTCGAAGGCTATGTCACAGAAATGTTTAATTTACACTTCTATGGGTAGGTTTTTTAGCAGTAGAGCAAATGCCCCGTGTGTATTCCATCTTTTAAGCTGCTCTCTCATTTTTTGCTTGTTTACTTTTCCTTATCGATAGCTTCAATGACTTCTGTTACAAGTACATTTATAATCAGTGGTGTAACTACGATGAATTTGGAGGGGGGGGTCTACTCAAAATTTAGAAATTTCTCTAATTGCATTTTAGCTTTGTTTTTCTCAAAAATGTATAATACATACCAGATAAAGCATTTCATTCATAAATTGATATTTGTTTTGTTCCCTATATTTAGAAAAAAAAACGAATATTTTGTAAACGGGTTAAATAAAGAGATACTTTAATGTTTGAACTGTAATAGCGATACCGCACAAATAATACTTACTTATGAAAAGACACTTCAGCGCCCACATTATCGAGTTTTTTAAGCAACATACACTCTCGCGACATTATTAATAGTTTTAAGAACAAAATAGTCACAAAATATATAAAAACATTTGAAAATAATCTCAAACAACTTCTAGTAACAACAAACCCGCTTAGGAAACGTCGCAACCACAATCATTTAACGAATGAAGGAAGGCCATTTTAAAATTTATTTTTCTTGCGATGTCGCCGTACTTAACAGGAATGGTATAGGTGATTATATTAATTATATTTAAAAAAGATTTTACAAAAACTGTTTTCTTTGGTTCCGACATATATGTATTGAGTTAAACAGTACGCATTCATGTAGAATGTGCGAAACTAATAATTTTACCTATCAAAATAACTTCACTAAATCGATTAGTGCTATGAGCTATGAATAAGTACAATCTGACAGTTGCGCATATCGCAGCAAGCGACAAGGCATGTCGTTTCTTATTCTTTAAATTCACGACATAGCTACGTGTTACGTTTTTTTTGTAATGTTTGACCGCTTTTCAATGTAAATAATTGTATCACCTTTATATTATATATCTATGGTTTTTCTTACAACATTGTAGCCTACAGTTCCTAGCTTTGCTGTGATTAGGTATGCTTTATTTTTAGGATATAGACCGAAAAAGTGTGACGTCAGAACATGGCCGCTGAGGGAAAACAAATCAATTATTTAACTTACGTCTTGTCTGGACCGTTGTAATATTTTAAATGTTTATTCGTTTTTTCATTTGTAAAGTGACACAGCAGCGACTATCAAGTAATTATGTATTATTGCTTCGCTCCTAAACTTCCATCATATACTCTATATCTACGACATATCCACTGTTTAAACTGTCTCCACATTTCATTAACACATTAATCTCATTACGAAACTGCTTGCAATGCTCGACAAATTAACAATAGCCATGTTTAAGCATATTACAAACGTAAAATGAACGTAAATAAATATTTGTTTTTCCTCAGTAACTGTCAGCGGCTATGTTTTTGACGTCATAGCTTTTTCGGTCTATTGGGGGCTCTATTCCCCTCATCCCCCTACCCCATAGTTACGCCACTGTTTGTAACTGTAGCTAAACAATTTTGAATCAACTTTCTTTTTCTTGAATTCATTTTTCCAGAAACACTTCACTATGCTAGCATCAGTACTATAACTTGTGTGTTCAGTCCCAGGGCTGAAACGGTAATGTGTACTCTAGCTGCTACTCGTAACTATTCCCGTGTAAATGGCCCTTTAGTTGTCGACACGCTTTTTTCTTACACAAATAAAAAGAGATGGAGAAATGATGTTCGAATGGTTTATATAAAAAATATAATCTTTTTAACTGTAAAAAAATTGATAACGACCCATCGTCGTTCGCCGTGTCATTCAAAATATATTTTTTGACACGTTGGATTGTGTGAGCCCTAGTAATTAAGAAAAAGTATAATGGGTCAAAAGTTTCAATATGATGAAAGTGGAGGAACATTTTTCTATTTCCTTTTATCATTTTTAGCACTTATTTTAATTCCAGCTACGTTTTATTACTGGCCGAAAAAGAAAAAACGAGGTCCGAAATAATAGTTTTTTTAGCTTATTTAGTTACTAAGATTTTATTAATTTTAAAGCAGGACGTGAAGTATTTTTAAATACAGAAATATACTGTATTATCCACTTTTTTTAGGTTAGAATTTGGTTAAAAATATGTTTTTTCTATAATTTTAGATGTCGAAGAAGAAAACAAGGAATGCAAATGTTCAGGATGTGTTTTAAAAAGAGAACACTTGAAAAAATTAGAGCCATGGAAGGGCCCCAAAAACTTTTTAATAAAATTAACAATCATAGCTGGTTGGGTGATACTATTTTTATTAGCTTACAAAGTATCACAATTTGATTACGAAATGTCTAATTTCGATCCTCACGAAATACTAGGAATACCTCTCGGTGCTAGTCAAGGTGAAATTAAGAAAGCTTATAGAAAATTATCGTTAATTCTTCATCCGGATAAGGATACTGGAAACGAAAAAGAATTCATGAAATTAACCAAAGCGTATCAAGTAAGTACATTCGTAGTCACTTATCTTTGAAAATGTATACGAAAATTCCTTTTTAGGCTTTAACAGATGAAGAAGCAAGGCGGAATTGGGAAAAATATGGTAATCCTGATGGACCTGGAGCCATGAGCTTTGGAATAGCTTTACCGTCATGGATTGTAGAGAAAGAAAATAGCGTTTGGGTTTTGGGCCTTTACGCATTAGTTTTTATGGTGGCTATGCCTATAGTTGTAAGTATTACATATCCATTTTATGTTATATATATCGTTGTCAACACCGCTAAACCAAGTATTTACAAAAAATTCATTTTTCAGGAGAGGGAAAAACCTCATATTTTCTGTAATAATGAATATTATTTGTTTTTTATTATTGGCTTTTATTTATTCTCTGAGATTGACAAAGTGTTAACCCCAATTGTCTCAAGATGCCAAAAGGCATATTTTTTTCCACCCGAATACCCTCCTAGCTCTAGAAGTGCTGGGACATCGCCGCGGAACATCGATGATGACATGGAAATCAAACATCGATGTCTTAATAAAATCGATAGTAGAACATCGATGTTAAAAAATATCCATGTAAAATCATGAATCGTAAAATACATATAATGGGCGACGTTATTTATTCAAATACATAATTATTTAATTTTATTTGAAGCAGCTTCGTTTAAACTTTCAGTTAAAGATTAAAATGTTATTTTCTTGAACAAGAAAGTATTGAATCATAAAATCATAATTTTTCCCATTAATATAAAACTGCTACAGCACGTGAAAACAGATAAGGCACCAGCAACAAAATAAGGCATTGGTCTCATGTCCCTAGCTGCTTTGGTTCTCGGGATATGTAAAATAACGTTTTTCCGGCGATCGGGGTAGCTCAACCCTCGCGAAGGGTTGGTATTCTGACAAATCTAACTACCCTATCTTTCAGCAACAAATTATGCTGTTAGTCCCGTATCGCTAGCTTCATTGGGCTTTTAGGTATCGCTATGGATTTACTAGCTTATTATTATGCTTTCGTGTAAGAACTATTTCAGCAAAAAAATCAATCCTTGGGGCACAAATTAGCAACAAAATACTGTGTACTTTTGGATGCCAGCTTATGAATTGGTTACACTAGGGCAGCTAGGGTAATAGATGTTTTATAAGATAAAATTTGGGCTCATTGCAGTGTCACTCAAAAATCACATAAGAAACTGTTGTTTTTGCATACGTTTCATATACTTGGTTGTGAACTTATGGAATTGATTGGCTTAGGAATTTTCGATGATATACATTTACTTATTTAATTCCCTTTAGGTTGGTACTTGGTGGTACAGAAGTATTAAATACACAGGAGATCAAGTACTGTTAGATACGACGCAATTGTATTATTATTTTTTCAATAAAACACCAAATATGGCGTTGAAGCGAGTGATAATGATTCTGGCTGCTAGTTTGGAATTTGACAAAAAGCACAATTCCGAAATAACTGAAAGACAATCGGATAATGAAGAAGTACCGCAGGTAAGTCTTGTAAACGTACATAATATATAAATATGTTATTTGAATGGTTTAAATTTTGTTTCAGCTAATAAAGAAACTTCCAAACTTGGGAGAAAAAAATAAAGAAAGACCTTTGTGTTATTTGTACAGCATCAAAGCTCGGGCGATAATACACGCTCACTTGAGCAGGATACCCCTGAATCCTCTTACATTAGAACAGGACAGAAGATATATAATAGGAAAATGTCCGTTTTTAGTAAATGAACAGGTCAATTGTGTAAATCAGCTCATAATTATGGCTTACACCAGGAGAAGTAAGTATGTAATGTAATAACTAAAGTTGTTCTCATAGACAGAACAATGTTATCGCACCCTTATATTATATCATAATATCTAGCACAAAGTTTTTGACAAAACATTAGTATTGTCTTAAAAGAACAGAAAGTTAACTAAAGTAAGAAACAAAATAACTATGTAAAGCAATGGTGAAGTTTGTTTAATAATCATTTTCTAATGGTTTTGCGATGTTTATGGTTTTTGTAATTTGAATTTTTACTGGCTTACTTTTGCCCAGCATATTTCTATCGAATATACATAAATAAATTATAAATAAACCTAATAAAATACAGTTCATTTGGTTTTACATACTCTTTGTTAGGGTTAATTTTCTGAAGCTGTCATAGTTGGCAAACCATTTCTATGTCCTTGCAGTTTTAAAACGGGTAATTTTTAAAAACACCGTCTCAGTTTTTAAATAACTCTTTAATAAAAACCATGGACGTGGATGGAAATATTTGTTTATTGACTACAAAAATTTTATTTAACAATAATTCAAATGTGTCAAAAAATATATTCAGTTTTCCACCACTTGGCCTATATACAGAAATAATAATAGTTATCACATCAGATTTGGTGGTTTCAATACCAGAGCACTCAAAATCTCCAGCAACCGATATTTTATTTACATAATTTAGTGGTTTATATTTGATCATTTATAGTATACAGCGCTCCCTCCATGTCTATTTTCATTACAACAAAAACTGTTTGCTAAATGATAATTATTTATTTTGAAATATTTCAGTTGGCCAGTTGATTTCCAGTGCTCTGTAGCTCATATAAAATAGTAATTTGGATTATCAATTAAGAATTTTTCAATACTATTACCAATAGATTGCATATTTAGATGTAGTAGTGTGATATATTCTTCATTTTTAGTCCATTTTTGTTCCTCTTCTTTTGTTTTAATTCTTATATCCGTTCCACTGTCTGTAGTATATTCACTACTTAAAAACCCTCTTCTTCTTGGCCATAATTATGGTATTTTTGGAAATTGAATCTTCTGTATGCAACTGATTTTGGCCATATCGATGGTTTGTATATTTCATCTTTCAGTTCAAAATCTATTCCAAACATGAAACACTTGTTTTGAGATGCTTCTGTTGGTAGTTCTTTAACCACTGTGTCAGCATTCTTGAAGCTGTCTTGTTCTCTTATGTAATTTTGTATCTTTTCTGCAGTTATATTTTGTATCTTTTCTGCAGTTATCTGTCTTTAGATTCTATACAGGTATAGGCAAACTTTTCTTTGAACTCCAAATTCATCCTTTGTGTTACTTTCTCCATAATTTTTCTTCGCCAGTTTTTTTTTACTCCTAGTAACCACAGTAGACTCATTGTTGATTCCAGTTGGTTCATTGTAGTTTATTATTTTATCCATTTTATTCAGTCAAGTTTCTTTTAAGCGTTGATAACTGTTTTGAGAGGTTAAGTCCTCATGCTTAGTAATTTTGAAAATGTTTGGAACCACTGGTGCCTGTTTTGGAGTTGAATCCCTGTCGTTTATATTCACGTTCAATTGGTATTTTTTTTGGTGACAAACTCGATAATTTTTTTGTAGGCGCCATTCTTTTGAAAAGTATTTAGATTATCTGATAATTAATGGTTTTTAAATGGAAGAACAGCCTAATTTTACTAATGAAATACTATTTGGAAACTTAAACTGCAAAATTAATTTTATTGTCAAAACTTGACAGACAACCACAACATAAAAACAAAAATATCACACAGAGAGTTCACATCTACAAATCTGGCGATCTTGAATATTTCTTTCTAACAATAATAACTGATTATTTAGTTTTAATAACCTGTTATTGTCATTTAAAATTTCAAATTTCTGATCTTTTTCAGGCAATAAAGCTCTTAGTAATTCATTTTCTGCTTGTAGAGTTTTAATAATTATCTCTGTATTATTAGGTACAACCTCTGTCGATTCAATTAGCTTATCTTCACAACAAATGTTTCTCGTGTCACATAGATAGATAATTTATTAGTATTTACCATCATACATATGACATAAGACAAGTCAGATACAGTATAAAACTATAATTAAAATTAGAATTTAAATGTATACAGGCAACAGCGTATAACAATCATTTGGTATAAACAAGAAAATGAAACAAATAAAATAAATAAAAGGTTACGTTTTTAAAATTTTAAATATTAAAAGTTCAAAAAAATTAGGATTGAGAGATAATACGCCACCCATTAAATTCATCCAGCGAGTAAAAACAATATTGTATTAGGAACCTGTTAAGGATAGTTTTACATTTTACTTTTCCGTCAACCTATCTATATGCGAGAAAAGTATTGGTTTACCCCAAAAAAAGTTGGAATTTTGAAAAAAAATTTTGAGTTATTTTTACGTTTTCCATCAACAACAACACGAAAAAATGGTTTTTAGAAAAAAATCCTGTGTGTATGTCGTCGTCGTCGTTGTCGTCGGCCACTTTTTCTTACATTTCTTGTTAGCACGATACAGCCTCCGGAGTGCAATAATTCACCAATTTTATGATTGAATATTGTTAAGGACATGTCACAGATGGACCCTATTGATTTTCAGCTCACCAGAGCCAGTACAACGGGTGCTATGGTACTTAAAGTACGACATTTTGTCATTTTTTGAGAAATTTCAGTTTGTTAGCACGATACAGCCTCTGGAGTTCAGCAAGTCACCTATTTTATGATTGAATATTATTCAGGACATCTCACTGATGAACTCTATTTATTTTCAGCTCACCAGAGCCAATACAACAGGTGCTACAGTACTTTAAATACGATATTTTTGTCATTTTTGGAGAAGTTTCAGTTTGTTAGCACGATACTGCCTCCGGAGTAAATACAAGTGACCAATTTTATAATTGTATATTATTCAGAACGTCTTAAAGATGAACCCCATTGTTATTTAGCTCACTAAAGCAGTACAAAGGGTGCTATGGTACTTGAAGTGCCGAATTTTTGTCATTTTAGGAGAATTTTCAGTTTGTTAGCACGATACAGCCTCCAGAGAGTATACCATTGATCAATTGAATATTGTTCAAGGTGTCTTACAGATGTGCCCTATTAATTTTCAGTTGACTAGAGCGAGTACAGCGGGTCCTATAAATCCAGATATACTACATTTTTGGTTATTTTTGGAGAAATTTCGGGTTTACCCCAAAAAAAAGTTGAAATTTTGAAAACATTTGAGTTATTTTTAAGTTTTCCATCAACAACAACACGAAAAAACGGTTTTTAGAAAAAAAATCCTGTGTGTATGTCGTCGTCGTTGTCGTCGGCCACTTTTCCTTACATGTCTTGTAGCACGATACTGCCTCCGGAGTGCAATAAGTCAGCAATTTTGTGATTGAATATCGTTGATGAACCCTATTGATTTTCAGCTCACCAGAGCCACTAAACAGGTGCTACAGTACAATATTTTTGTCATTTTTGGAGAAGTTTCAGTTTGTTAGCACGTTACAGCCTCCGGAGTATATACAAGTGACAAATTTTATAATTGGATATTATTCAGAGCGTCCCCAAGATGAACCCTATTGATATTCAGCTCATTGAAGCTAGTACAACGGGTGCTATAGTACTTCAAGTACCAAATTTTTGTAATTTTTGAAGAATTTTCAGTTTGTTAGAACGATACAGCCTCCAGAGAGTATACGATTGATCAATTTTATGATTGAATATTGTTCAAGGTGTCTCACAGATGTACCCTACTGATTTTCAGTTGACTAGAGCGAGTAGTTTATAACCTTCAATCAAATTTTCTGTTAATTTATCTGAACACAACCAGTGCTCAGATATGCAAACAAATGTTGGATTATTACTATTGCAAAATAATTCCAACAAATTGATCTTATTTGCCAGACTTTGGGAATTGAAATGGATTAGTTGGTATTTTGATGCTGCTACATTGGTAGTTCTACCATATTTTCACACATTGTAAGTTTCTCTTGTTAATTTGGTTTTGCAACATTTAAATGTTTTTTCTTTGAAGTAAAATTAAAAATTCGTAATTCCATTCTGGGATTATGGATGGGTAGCAACATCCAATTGATGATATCTATCATCTATCAAATGAAACAGTTCACTTTTTCAAATACTCAAAGATGTAAAAAATAAGTGATATAAGTAGAGTTTATAATACTGTGGTATTTAATAAAATGGAACCAGGATTTTATTTTAAAATGAATTCATTAGAATATGGTATCGTGAAAGTGATTGAAGATTAATCTCAAATTTGGCATTAACAAATCCAAAGATCTGTAAATAATTTAATGAGAATATTTTGGTAATTCCTATACGATTTGTAAAATTATATCAATATATAAAGAAACAAAGCAGAAAACCAACTACAATAAATATCAAAGAAAAAGAGTAGAGTCAATATTTCAAGAATTTATTAATGGAAGAAGATGTGGAGTATGAAGAAGATGATATGACTGATAACGATACAGGGATAGAGTACGAAGAAAAACTGACCGAAGAGGAATGTAACGACATAATTAATAAATTGAAACACAACAAAGCAGGAGGGACAGACGAAATAAATGAGCTGATAAAATATGGAGGAGATGACCTAAGACATAAAATATTTAAAATCATGGAAAGAATATGGGAATCAGAAACAATGCCGAAAGAATGGTCTACTGGTATGATTATACCAATAATGAAGAAAGTAAATCGTAATATTTGTAGCAATTATAGAGGAATTAGTTTACTCAACACCGTATATAAAATACTAACAACGATAATAAATGAAAGGCTAAAAATGGTTATGGAATCAAAAATAGGGGAGTATCAAAAAGGTTTTCGGAAAGGAAAATCAACAGTAGATGCCATACATACTATAAATCAAGTAATTGAAAAATGTTATGAACACAATGTTGGAGTCCAAATGCTATTTATTGACTTCAAGCAAGCTTGCGACAGCCTGAAACGGAGGACAATCATAAAGGATATGGAACAATTAAATTTACCACAAAAGATCATATGGTTGGTGAAAATACTGTATAATTAAATAAAAATATAGACAGTGAATAGTTGAAAATTAGTATAAAGGATAGTAATGTAAAAAATAAGTGATATAAGTAGAGTTTATAATTCTGTGGTATTTAATAAAATGGAACCAGGATTTTATTTTAAAATGAATTCATTACAATATGGTATCATGTGAGTGATTGAAGATTAATCTAAAATTTGGCATTTACAAATCCAAAGATCTGTAAATAATTTAATGAGAATATTTTGGTAATTCCTATACAATTTGGCGATTATATTGTTAGTACCTACATACATATTTGGATCTTCGATAATTAAGAGTACAACTTTTTTGAAGATTTGCTTTTTATTCAAAGCAAATTTTGTTGAAATGACAATAATATCGGAACAGTTTTTAGAAACTACTCGTTATGTTTGTTTATTTTGCTGAAATGAATTACCTAACTTGAAAATCTTTTCTATTTCAGTACCCAAATTACCACCGATTGAAACTATAGAAAATTGCATGAAATTATCGCCAATGATAGTGCAAGGTCTTTGGGAATTCAAATCTCCTCTTCTGCAACTTCCCTATATCAACGAAGATAATTTGAAATACTTCATGTCGAAGAAACGTCAAATCAAAACGTTACAACAATTTGCGCAACTTAAAGGAGAAGAAAGACGAAATTTATTGAGAAATTTGAGTGATGATGAATATGAGAATGTTATGAAAGTATTGGGAAGAATGCCTTATGTCGATTTCCAAATTCAAGTAGAGGGTAAGTACATTACAAACATTTAATTTTATCAAATATAGAGACACTAAATTATTTTTGCATTCAATAAGTTGAGAAAATAAATCAAAGTCATATAATATCTAAATGCTCGTATTTTAAAATATAATATACTATAAAATTTGCAATTTTTAGACATGTAATGGCTAATTAAACTTTTATAACAAAAATTATACTATTTGATTGCAAATCTCAAACAATTATTGACTAATAGTTATTACAGTGCAAAATGTATGTATTTCGTGATGCTTATTTTTTATAATTAAGAATTTACTCGGAACGATCTGTTCTTTTTAGTTATGGATGATGACAACCCAAATGAAGTTACAGCAGGAGCCATAGTTACAGTGACAGTAACTCTAACTAGAAAAGATATGAGCTGCCTTTTTGGCGACGATTCTGCCAAAGATACAACAGAAATAACAGAAAATGGTACAGACGAAGTAAAGGAAAACGCCGGCGATGAAATTGTCGTCAAAAGACCGGCGTGGCTGAAGCAAAAGAAAAGTAAATCTCGATGATATAATGTAACGTTTCGGTTATTTTAAAAATTATTTTAGGTGGTAAAAAAACGAAAAAATCAAAACCGGTGAATAAATCGAACGCCGTTTCGAAACCAAAGACTGATGATTCTCCAAAGACTCTCGTTAAAAGAAAAGAAACGTCCAAAATTAAAGAAAACAAAAAAGAACAAGATGATGAAGAAACTGACGAAACGGATGAGAGCGATACTGAACATATCGATAACGATAAATCTTCTGCCGAAGATGAAGGTGAATCGAACAATAAAACGAACGATGACGACGATCAAGTAAATGCAATACTAAAATAGATTTATTCAAATATTAATTTTTATTTATTTTGTAGGAATGGGAAAAGTTCCAAAAGATCCATGAGAGGGAGAAATCTTTGGAAGGAAGATCAAAAACATCACATACTGTTCATTGTCCTTATTATCCCTACGATAAACAGGAGTATTGGTGGACGTATATTTGCGACAGGAAATCGAGAACGTTACTTACGGCTCCCTACCACATTACGGGACTCGTTGACAAAGAGATTGTTCATTTGAAGGTAAAAAGACGTTTTTTTTCACAGAATATCATTATTATACTAGCTGGGGTACCCGGCCACACTCTGGGAGTATATGAGATTGTGTTGAGAGTTGGAATATAAAACGATAAATTTTGAAATATAAAAAAAATGTTATTGAAAATATATTCTAACTACAATACTTCTATTTACAACACCTGTTTTGTTCCACAATGATCTATTTTTTTATTTACCGCATCAATCTCGAGGATTATGAGCGGGGTCAAAAAACATACAATAGTTACTTATAATAGAAATTGGAGTACTTTTTCACAGTTTTCACTCACAGAATGTTGTTAACTGTTCTTCTAACACTTAAATTTGTACAATCCAATAGTATATATTTTATGGTTAGAGACACCACATGAGAAATATAATCGATACTCGAAATTGCTTTTTTAAAAACTTTATTTACACAACTGACTAATTTTATTAGATATTTTCAAGTGAAAGATTGACAAAGAACTGAGCTTCAAAATATATAATTCTAATAAGGTAAAAAATGCAGAAATAACAGTTTGCATGAATATGATGATATGAGAATCTGCTGACGTTGGAGGTTCCATGGGAAACGGCGACATAATTCCTCCCTTCGAAATTTCAACTCTGAGGGTTAGCGAGGAAATTGAATAGATTCCAGGTTCAATGGTTGATCTTCTTTTTTCTTAGATTTGAATTGGGTCGATAGTGTAACCAATAGACAATAAATTATAATTGTCCATATGCTGGGAGTGTGGTGTATTTTCTGAATTTTTAACTCTGGATCGTTTTCGAGAATTTTGGTTTTAATTTGGTTCAGGTCATCCAGGTTGATGTCTTGCAGTTGAATACTGGTAGGAACGTTTTGTATTTCCATAGCTTTGACTTCTATTTCAGGAAACAAGATGGGTTGGCTTGAGATTTGGATGTCGTTTTGGTTTACGATTTTGGTGACTTGGGTTTTTATTGGGCATCCTTTTGGTATTTTTGACTGTTATGGTTTCGGCTTTATCATGACATGTCAGTGTAATGGTTTCTTGAAATGGAAAAACTGCAATCCATTGGTTGGTGTTGTCCAGACGTTGAAAAAACGTTTTGGGGATGGTGATTCTTGACTGTTGGCAAGAGGAGGTGTTTTTATATTTAGTAGTTCCACTTCACATGGATTTTCATCTTTAACATCTTGGAAGTCGGTGTACTCGCAGAGATATAGTGTTGACGGATACAGCCCCAGACAAAGTTTGCTCATGGATTCATATTGAACATTATTTTTTGTTAGATATATTTTATTTGAGATAATTGCTTTAAATTGACCTTATTTTCTAATGGGGATAGGGTACAAATGATAATAATCAAAATTCTGAGAATTCGTTATTGGAATCTGTAATATATAAGTTAGTTTACCATTTAATATGTAACAGTTAATTTTTATGAATTTTACAAATAGCAATATGTTTTGCAAAGTTATTTCTATTGGTAACTGACCATCTTCTAATCTTTTTTGTAGTTGATATGATTCATTATAAAAGTCATTTGTTTTTATTATACTTGGATGCATGACTCCTAGCTTCGAAAATGTAATTGATGTTTCAATATCTTGTAATATTGAGATTATTATTTCCAGCATGTTGATAATTTGGTTAATAGTATCTTTAATGAACATCGAATTTTCTCGATAGACGCTTCCTTCAAAAATTTGTTTTAATTTTGATTCTAAAAATTTTTCAATATGACTTATTGGATTTATTGTAAAGTTGAATTTGCTTATTAATGCTATAGAACGAGAATTTTGTATTTTTATTTTATTGGTTAATTGATTTTGGTTTTCTTGAAGTTCTTTGATTATTTGTTTGTATCTTTCTCCGTCACTTGCGTCCAAAAATTTCCAGTTATACTTTTAAAAATAGATCCTAAACCATTAGTAAGTCCTCTTTTTGATCTATGAGACAACGGTATTATTTATTTTGAACTTTTTCTTCTGAGAAACTCAAAATTTTTAGATGTTTTGAAACATCATGTGAATAATTTAATTTTTTAAGAAATTTAATATTTTAGGGCTTTCGAATGGGAATTTAATGTTTTGATTTCATTAACGATTGGATTCAGATCAAAATAATGAATGAGATTGAAATTACTTTCTTTAATTTTTGCGGTTCCTAATTTTTATGGGATTAGTCCAAAATTGTTCTCCATATTTTTCATGGTTATTTTTCTATGGGAAAGTCCTAAGGCTCCCTTAGATCTGAAATAGTTTAAATTATTTTAGGTTTAGAATTCATATGTAGTTGTTAAATATTATCCATATGAATTTTATTTTATTTTCAGTGGTAATTGTTTTTTTCTGTCGATTTAACCTTTTAATTTTTGTTGACTTTTTAAACTTATTTGCTTATTTTTGTCTCTTATGTAATTTAATAAAAACATTTTGATCCTTTTCAAATATTTGGGGGTTTTTATTAATTTTTTCGATTCGTTTTTCTTTTTCTTTTATAAAGTTTTCATTTAATTTGGAATAAAGTATTTTGGACCTTTCTTTGTGATCATTTATATAGTCGTTTAGGAGTATTTTATCTATTTCTAGGTTGCATGGATCATTAGTATTTAGGTGGCCATTAATAACATCAATAGGTTTTAGCTTTGTGGTGGAATGTATGGAATTATTATATACGAGAATTCCATACACCTTTTTTACTGTGATGGGTGTTTTAAGGAAACCTTTCGTATTTAATAGCCCAATGTGTTTCATAATGGTTGATAGAACCTTGTGATTGAGGGTGGTCCGGACAGCAGAAATGAATTTTTATTTTATGAAGACTTAGAGTTCTGAAATAACCTAATTTTTAAATTCAGTGCCATTGTCACTGAAAATTTGTTCGGATACACCATGGTGGGAAAAGAAGGTTACAAGCTTGTTAACTATTTCAGTACTGGACAAGGAGGTCAGTTGGTATGCCTTGGCATATTTAGAAGAAGTGTCGATAATTGTCAAAAATATATTCTATTCCATCGTGAATGTATTTATGTATATTTGGAAGGGTTTGTTAGCAGTAGGAGTTTGGTACATTTTTATTGTAATGGGGTTTCATTCATATTTACTTTGTTGGCATACTTCACAATCATTTATAAACGTCTGTAAGGAGTTTTTCATAAACGGCCAGTAATACTTTTCTTTAATTCGCTGGTATGTTTCGTCGATACCTCTATGGTTGCTTTTACTTTCGTGGTAAGATTGAATTACTTCTTTTAAGTCGTTTTTGTTTGTTATGTCAATTAATTTTTTCATGCATTTTTGGGGTTTAAGGAAATCTTTTTGTAAAATTACTAGAAAGGGTTCGAATATTTCAGGGTTTTCAAATTAATGTAGTATTGTGTCTATGGATTAATATACTTTATGAAGTCGATAACATCCTTTTCAAAATTGTTTTGTAAAAATTGTACTTTAATACGTTTTTTATAATAATAATAATAATTAGTGTACTTTATTGGGTCACCCAATAGGCCATCGACCGAGGTCCTACAGCCTGTTACAATATATTACATGGTGGTTCGTATAATTATTCGATAATAGTATTGAATTAGAATTATATGTACAGAGGAAAAAAACAAAAAAAATTGGTATGTTGTCTTCTTATTCTTTAAATATTGAAATGTTGAATGTGCTCCCATATGGTATTGAGTGGGTATTTTTTGGGTGGCCTTCTTTCTTGATTCCTGTTCGTACAGAACCGGCTTAGTATCTCTAGGTTGTGTTCTTTATGTGTAAACTTTTCAAAGAGGTTGTGTATGCGTTGATGTATGGGGATAATTCCTGTTGTTTCATACAGTAGGTTATTGGGTGGGTTGTAAAGAGAATTTCTGGGGTGTCTTATCTTCACTATGGTTCTCAAGGAAGTGGTTTCTGCAGTTTGAAGGTAGGATTCTTCGCAGTAAGGTATATTGGGTGACAGTATTCTATGATAGGTCGGCATATTGAACTATATATATGTGCAGCTGTTTTCTTACTTATCCCTGAATTCTTGAATGTTAAACTCCTACTGTTACATTTCCTCTTTATGTTGTTAGCATGTGATTTAAAGTTCAATTTGTGGTCTATGTCTACCCACAGATACCTCACATAGTTTATGCAGTGAATGTCTTTGCCGTCCATATTTATTTTAGGTCAGTTTGATGAATTATTGTGGTTAAATATTATGTATTGTGACTTGTCTGGATTAACTTTCAGCCTCCATTTTTTGAACCAGATCAGGGTCCTGTCTAACAATACTTGTAGATTTACAATGGTTTTCGAGAGGGTTCTGTTGTGACTAGTCAAGGCCGTGTCATCAGCATACTGCAAAATGCAACTATTGTTATTGAAGTAGTCTTGTTGATGACTGTAGTTGTATATGTCGTGACAGTAAACATTATATAGAATAGGAGAGAATGGCGATCCTTGTAGAACTCCTTGTTCGTTGTGGAATGTTGCCGAGTATTGGTAATTGATTTTGACTTGCAGAGTTCTGTTCTCAAGATATTCTTTCAGGAGCAGGATCAAATATCGAGGGCATTCTAGTTTCATTAGTTTGTAGAGTAGTCCTTTGTGCCAAATACTATCGAATGCCTTGCTTATATCAAGAAATAGGGCTGCAGTGTGGTTTCCCATTAGTTGGTTAGCTTGAATGTTAAAATGGTTACTGGCTGAATGGTAGAAGTTTGATGTATAAGGCCGAATTAGTAATCAGGAATTTTGTGTCCGATTTCATTTTGTAACAGATATTTCATGATGTTTTCGAGTTGCTTTCTCAATTTGTATCGAATTTGGGGTACTCTGTATCCATTGGAGTAGCTACACATGAGGCATTTTCCAATCCATTCTCTTTGAGAAGGATATCAATTTTTGAATTTTGATCCTGTAGAAAAGTTCCATCTTCAGTTCTTTGAACCCTGATCCCCAAAAATGATGAAATATTTCCTAAGTTGACCGTTTCGAAACTCTCATTGAGTTTATCTCAAATCCATTGTATCACTTCATCATTTTCATGACATATACACAAATCATCAACATATAACAATACATATAGTATAGTTCCTTTCTTCATTTTCATATAGAGGTACTGATCATTTTTACTCTGTTCAAATCCACATTCCAAAAGTTTTCCGCTTATAGTATGATTCCATGCTTTTCCGCATTGCTTCAAACCGTATACTGCCTTGTAGAGTTTATATACAAGATGGGAATCATTTTCATTGATATAACCTTCTGGTTGAGACATATAAATCTCTTCATTCAACAGATCATTCAAATATTCGGTTTTTATATCATAATGCCTGATTTTTAATTTACGAACAGCTGCTATTGACAACAGTATTCGAAAAGTCGTTTGTCTCATCACCGGAGCGAAAATACTATCATAGTCCTCCCCATATTTTTATGTGTAACCTTTTGCAACTAAACAAGCCTTTGAATAGATTTCTATCTTGAAGATCCACTTACATTTTATACTCCTTTCTTCCTGAATGATTCCATTTCTATCTTGAAGATCCACTTACATTTTATACTCCTTTCTTCCTGAATGATTCCATTTCATCTTCTATAGCATTTATCCATTTCAATTTTTCATTTTCTGGTAATTTCGTTATTTCGTACCAAGTCTCAGGATCATCATTTGTTTCACTTGAAGTAAAGTAGGACCGTTTCTCAGAAGGTTTCCCCTTATTATTTCTTGAAGATCGTCTTAAATACTCCAACTCTTCATCATCCAAATGTGTCTGTTCACTTTCAATATTAGTATTATTTTCGGCAATAACCTTTTCCTCGATACTTTCTTCCTCTTTGTTTACAAAAACTATTTCACTGTCTTCTTCCAAGATTTTGATAGATTCAGATTTCATATCAGTGTAGTTTTTATCTTCGAAGAATATTATAGTTCTACTTATTATTAGTTTTATTGGTTTCTGGATTCAAAACTATATAACCATTGGAAGTTTCATTATATCCTACCAAAATCCCTGCTTGTGCTCGAGTATCCCATTTTGTTCTTGTTTCTTTAGGAACATAGGTATAGGCCACACTGCCGAAAGCTCTGTGATGATTCAATCTTGGTTTTTCTGAATTCCACAGTTCATATGGAGTACATTCGATAGCTTTTGTAGGAAGGAGATTTTGAAGATAATTTGCTGTGGCAAATATTTATTCGGCAATCCTGCATCAAACAACATACACCTTGCTGCTTCGCATAAGGTTCGATTTTTACGTTCTGCTATGCCATTTTGTTCGGGCGAATACGGAACTGTATTTCGAAAGGAAATGTCTTTCTTCTTCAGAAAACCTTGAACTGCTGATCCACAATACTCTCCTCCATTATCAAATTTGAACATTCTGGGTAACACTCCGAATTTATTTTCAACAAGAGCGACGAATTCTTCAAATTTCTGAAATACTTCATCTTTGGAATGTAAGAGGTATAATATGGTATAACGGGAGTGGTCATCAATAAATGTAAAAAAATAGCGTTTCTTACCTGGGGTTTCTGTTTTCATCGGACCACAAACATCAGAATGTATCAAATCTAGACATTGATTTGATTGTTTATCACAATTCTTCAAAAATGATTTCTTTCTTAGTTTTCCTTTTCTGCAACTCACACAATTCATAATTTGATTGCAATTTTCGATTTTTATTCCTGAGGCTAGATCATGTGACACAAGTCTTTTGATATCGAACGGATTTTTATGACCTAGTCGTTTATGCCATGCGTTAATACAATTTTCATGCCGACTTTGTGTTGTTATATTTGCTCGCTCATCTGACTTCAAACATAATCTGTAAATACCATTCTCAATTATTCCTATAGTAATATTTTTCTCGCCCATTTTTACTGAACAATGTTGTTGATCAAAAACAACGTTGAATCCTTTTTCTGTTAGTCTCTTCACTGATAATAGATTACTTCGTAATTGAGGTACATATAAAACGTCTGTGACATGAACATTTTGACATTTTTCATCGACTTGACATTTAAGGTATCCATCTCCAATTCCTGAACATACCATTTCTTGACCATTTGCAGCAAAAAAATTATTTACATCTGCACATCGGAGGAGGAAGAAATTTTTGTTGCTTTTTATATGATTAGAAGCTCCAGAATCGATGTACCATTCGTTCGAATTCCGGTTACCTTCACAAAAACAGAATTCTTCTACTGCACTCTTTGCAATTTTATTATTTTTCTGAGTCTTTTCATTGCTTATTTGAATATTCTTTTTACGGAAATAACAGTCTCTCTGAATATGACCCTTCTTTTTACAGATAAAACATTCTTTATCGAATCTACTTGCTGTCTCTTTCTTCTGCTTGTTATATGTCTTCAATGCAGTTTATTTACCTTTTTCACTGTCGTTTCCTTGCTTTCTATTGAACTCATCCATTAATTTTCCTTTCACATATTCTAGAGTGAGTTCATCGTCGGGTCTAGCATCTAGTGCTGTAACTAAAGTTTTGAATTTTTCTGGGAGACCACCCAATAAAAGTGCTGCTACGTGAAAGTCTTTTATCTCTTCACCGATATATCTTGACAATTCGACCATTTCCAATGTTGTTCTTATGTATTCTGACATATTTTGTCCAGGTTCAAGTTTGGCTTGGTATAATTTTCTCAGTAAATAAAGCTTATTGGATAAATTCGCTCTTTCGTGAACCTTTTGTAGAACATCCCACATATCCTTAGCTGATGTACAATTACAGATGTGGATTATTTGGTTATTTTCTACTGATAAGGATATAGAACTCTGTGCTTTCTCATCCAAACTTGACCAATTTTTATCTGAAGTCTCTGGTTTTGGTTTGTCGACAACCTTCCATGTTCCCTCTCTAATCAACATCATCTTCATTTTGAATTTCCATGGTTGATAATTACTGTTATTCAATTTGACAATTCCAGATCTTGAATTGTCAGAGGAGGATTCCATTACTGTATGGTTTTACTACCGCCTTATGTTTCCGCTTCACTTTTTACACAGTCTGTCTTACACAACTCCTGGGCCCATAACCTAATGGTTTTTAAATAGAAGAACAGCCTAATTTTACTAATAAAATACTATTCGGAAACGTAAACTGCAAAATTAATTTTATTGTCAAAACTTGACAGACAACAACAATTTGAAAACAAAAATATCACTCACAGAGATCACATCTACAAATATGGCGATCTTGAATATTTCTTTCTAACACCGGCAACCCCCACAATATTGTTTTTTAACTCTTTCTAAACTCAAATCATCAATCAGAATGTGTCCACCGGTTTTTGCAAACGGAATGTTTCTCAGGGCCTGCACTAATAAACATTTGAATTTAACTTACTGTAGTAGAAGTCGTTTGTAATAGATTTGGAACAGTTTTATTGAAATTATTCAAATTCAATAAAAAAATTTATTTGTGACAGTGACATTTTCTTGATTATTGGTGACAAACATTTCATTGAAATATAGTAAATGTCAGAACGTAATTAAATAGCCTGTATAATTAACAGTATACAGTTACAAGATAATACTGGGTAAATAATCTAGAAAAAATAAATAAAAATTAACATTCAATTTTGTACAATACTTGTAAATTATATAAATTATTTTGATAACGAATTGAACTCTCCCTGAGAAAAGAGTATAATAATATTTCATCTTTCGATAAAAAAAATAAAATTATTGATAGCCGGAAATTATTTTGACAATAAGTGTCAGTTTTGAAGGATATAAAATACGTGTGGTTAAGTTGCATGTACAATATATTGATTTTTGTTTTTGTGTAGTTTACAGCGCCGCATTGGACAGGCGTATACACTTTCACCGTGTGCCTGCGTTCTGATTCCTACATAGGTTTCGATCAACAGAAAGACATCAAATTAGACGTTAAAGAAGCACCCGCAGAAATAACGGAACATCCGCAATGGGAATTCGAAGATTCCGAAGAAGAAGATCCGGCCGAAACGAACGATAGAGAATCCGAATACGCTACAGACGAAGATCTACCTGACGATTAAAAGACGGAGTTTATTCAATTTTTTTTCTGTTGTAAAATATGAAATTAACGAGAGTTTTGAAAGATGTGATACTCTCTACCATGAAATAGTGTTAAGTCCAATTTTAGCAGAAAAAAATGTCGGGTAATATGTCGGTATGGCAGTATAAAATATTTATACAGGGGATGAACATAAAAACTTGAAAAAACTCGACTAAATACTCTTTTAACTGAAGTTACATTTTGTACATCAAATTGAGAAAAAATGAGCATTTTTTTTTCTATTTTTTTCCTTATTTATATGAAGCGAGAATATTTTTCATACGGTTCTCGTAAATTTTATTATAAGATACCTCAATAGATACTTAGAAATGTATGACATCTTTTAGAATAATTGTTATTCTTAGGATGATTATTATGGACAATTTTTTTTAGATACAAATAAGATTTTAATTCTTCTAATATATTTTTGATTGGCTACAGATTTCGTGAAATATCTGTGATTATTCTCTTTTTCCTAATATCGATTTTAGGTAAAAACAGATTAAGCAGTGCAAAAAATTTAAATTTTTGTCTTTCTGCAAAACCTAACTTTATTTTTTATGTAGGGGGTTTATGTGCATTTTTTTAATATATATTATCATCACTAATCGATTAATTCGAGATTTCAATTGCTCCTTTCTTGAATATTAATTATGTTGAAAAGTCCCCTCTTTTGAGTATAAAAAATGTCGTTTTCTTAATAGGTCGACTTCGTAAATTTTCTGTATATATTTGGACATCTATGTGCAATTCCGCAAAAAAAATATTTATACAAATTAATTTTCAATAACTTTGAAAATACATATAACAAAAGTTTATTATTAACACACTCTGTATTTACGTAAGAAATGTTGATAGAAAATTGTAAGTTGAATATTTTAAAAGTTTTAAAAACTAACGATAAAGAACATAAATGGATTTGCAACAAACTATACTGTGAAACGTAGTTTTACAAAAAAATATTTTTGGAATATCCCTCGTAACGTATTTTTAGTTTTTAATTAGTGTTGAAGCTATTTTCAAAATTATTGAATATTAATCAACCGGGGTATGTATGGAGAATAATCAGATGATTTATTAGTAAGCGGGTGAATGGAATTTACTGATTTTGATGTACCTAATTATACTATTTATATTTCTATTAAAATGGTATTTATAAAGTTTTCAAACTGTGTTTTATTTACCTAAACGCACTTTAGACTTCATGAAATCTGTGTATTCCAACTACAAGTCCTTCATTTGAAAACGGATCGTAATGTTGAAAATACTAAGTTTTCGTGATTTTAACAAAAATCGGATTTTGTATCAGGATAACAGAAGAGTGAAGAGGTGTATGATTAGTTGCTCCTGGTAATTCAAATATCTCCTCGCTTTTATGTTATTCTGGTACAAAATCGGATGTTTACTGAAATATCGAATATTTTGCTTAAAATACAAAGTTTTCGAAATTTTAACGAAAATCAGATTTTGTATCAAGATAACAGAAGAGTGAAGAGGTGTTTGATTAGTTACTCCTGGTGATTAAAATGTAAAATCTTAGTATTTTCAACAAACAATTTACGTTCTTTCAGTAAAAATCTGATTTTGTATCAGGATAACAGAAAAGCGAGGAAGTGTACGGTAAAGTGCTTCTGCTAATTCGTATACCACCTTCCTTTTTTGTTATCCTGGTAGAAAATTTGATTTCTACTGAAATATCGTAAACTGTATGTTGAAAATACAAAGATTTTTCATCAGGATAACAGAAAAGTGAGGAGATGTACGATTAGTTACTCCTGGTAATTGCAATATCTCCTCGCTTTTCTGTTATCCTGATGGGAAATCGGATTTTTACTGAAATTTCGGAAATTATTTTGGTTAAAATACAAAGTTTTCGTGATGTTACCAATAATCAGATTTTGTATGAGGATAACAGAAGAGCGAGGAAGTGTACGGTTAGTTGCTCCTGCTAATTCGTATACCTCCTCACTTTTCTGTTATCCTGATAGAAAATCTGATTTTTACTGAAATATCGTCAACTGTATGTTGAAAATACAAAGTTTTCGTAATTTTAACAAAAATCGGATTCTGCATCAGGATAACAGAAAAGCGAGGAGATGTACAATTAGTTACTCCTGGTAATTGCAATACCTCCTCGCTTTTCTGTTATCCTGATGGGAAATCGGATTTTTACTGAGATTTCGGAAATTATTTTGGTTAAAATACAAAGTTTTCCTGATTTTATGGAAAATCAGATTTTGTATGAGGATAACAGATGTGTTCTTAGAAGACAGCGTCCTCTCAGAATGCGTAGATACGAGCTACGCCATCTAGGAAATTTCTTTCGAGAGGTTTGCGATAAACGCGAGTGTTTTCAGAGCCTGTGCGATTTACACATGACCCAATCGGAGAAGCGGGTTTTGGCGGTGCTTCTGCAATGACAACGACAGTTTTTGGTCCGATGAAGACAGAGTCGGTTCCTTTTCTCGCGAGCGAAATAAATCACCGGAGGTGGAAAGTCTATTTCTAAAAATATTTATTTATTACTTATTACACTTAGAATGTTACCGACAATAATTTTACGTCTATATTACTTGAAAGTTAACTACTGACTGACTGTCTGAATTAATTTAGAAATAAAGTAAACTACAAATGATAAGCAAAAATTATATAGTGTCGTCAGCATCTTTATATAATCTTCTCTACAAGGGGTGACATATTTAGAGCGTCGGTCTCTTTGTCCTCCACGACGCTGTGCCCTGGGACCTAGATCAAAGTAACTTTGTTCCGCTTACATAGGTGGTCAAGGATCTGAATGCAGTTCCAAACTAGCACATAATTCACTCGATTAGAGCCACCTGACTATCTGAGATTATTTTAATATACCTGTGACTCAGCTCTCTGGTTATCATATTTGCTTTGAAGATAGTAGTGGACTTGCAAAGGTTTAATGAGATTTTAACTCTTGAGTTTGTTCCATAAACTGGAGGTTCGATCCTGACAAGATAGTAAATGACACATATTATTCTCGTCTGTATGTAAATGATTGATTTTCATTGTTTATCCACCGAATAATATAGTGAAAAGTTAGTGATATTATAGCATAACAGCAAGAAGAGGTATGTAAAATAAGATCTCTTTGAAAACACAAAAATTACCTAGTTTTTAATGAAGTAGTGAAATAATTGTTCTCCAAGATATTAAAGAATAAACTTTAGTCATGAAATTTTCTAAAAAACTTGTATTCATCAACTGATAACAAGCATTTAGAACTTAATATAACAGGGCTGTATTTGGAAACATAAATAATTATTAAAATGGATAAAATTTTGGAGAAACTAAACACCATGTATGAAAGGAACATTAGAATGGAGGAGAAAATAGATGGATTACAAAAATAACTAACCACCCTAATGGAATAAAACAAGAAAATAAAGATCTTAAAGAACAGCTAGATAAAAGGATAGAAGTCTTAGAAAGAGAACTGAGGAGGAAACATTTAATTATCTATGGAATCAGTGAAGTACCGGATGAAAATACCGAAACCCAAAAGGTGGTACAGGAGGTAATTAACCAACTAGGGGTTCAGCTGAAATTCGAACAAGATTTAATGGATATCAGGAGCAGTGACGGATTTAAGCTTGCTGCCCTTTTTGATAGAATTAATTTCATTAATTTTGATCCAGTTTTTTATTTTGAAGTAACTTAATTTATTGAAATATAATTTTTTAAATATTACTGATGAACAAGACAGATAAATATATGTATAAACTTTAGACAGATAAATAATTCATATTTCTTTTAATATTAATCAATTTGAAAATTTCTTTTTCCTGGCTTTGGTCCGTGCAAAAACGTCAATTATGTCGTCGTAATTAATTTCTTGGACTAGTTGGGCTTCCATAGACAGTAATGCAAGTCTATCTTGGCCCATGCTTGCGCGTAAATAGGTTTTTACCCTTTTAAGAGTAGAAAAAGATCTTTCTCCTGAACAATTTGTATCCGGAATACTCAAAAAAATACGGAGAGCAATGTCCACATTCGGATAAACATCTCGAAGATTCCGTGAATGCAATACATTGCATATTTTTTGTGCAGAGCGTACATCTTCCATATTTGCCAAGGAATCTTTGAGTTGACAATGTAAATGAATACATTCATTGCCTAACGTCTCTTCCAAATCATCAGGATACTTACTGATTAGTTTATTGGCAAGATTTTTTAATTCATTCGTGTCTATTTCAGATAAATTATCAAAAAAATTGAAATTTTCATAAAGTTTTTCATATGCACTTCTACGCTTGGCCAATTGTACACTCAGAGTATCTAGAATAGGATAATACACATTTGTACGAAAATTTCCAGAAGAAGGTGTTCTTTCATTTACCCGCGACTCATCTGGCTGGATTCTTCTGTTTTTTTTGCGTCGAGTATCATACCAATAATAATAGTCCACTCCAGATAGTGCTTTGGCTTTTTCTTCATATTCAGAAAATTGTTTGTCTCTCATGTCTTGAAGAAATAGTCAGAGAACTATAGATCTGAACGACGGATGATAAATCAGCTTGATATTCTTGAAGCTTCTTACTAGCAGCATTAAAACGATCTAAAATTACATTCCAAACAATAACTAGGATTGCTGTTTCTAAATGCTGCAATTTTCGCTGCAATCCCGTAGCTTCAGATCGCGTAGTCGGTTTCTCATCTCTGCTTTCGGCAATAAATTGCAGTGCATCAATTATTGCCGGCCACTCTTTTTCTAATGCGTAGCATGCATCATGTCGAGCAGACCAACGAGTTTGAGAAAGACTCTTAATTCTTAAACTTGTACGCTGCACCAAAATTTCCCAAGATGTGTAGATATAGTAAAGAAATTGTATAGTTCTTGCAAAGTAGAAAAGAAGTCGATTGCTTCTGTTACCGATTCAACTGCACATGATCCTACCAAGTTTAAAGTATGGGCGGCACAAGGAACATAATCTGCTAAAGGATTAATTGTTTTGATTCGTGTCTGAAGGCCTGAGTATATACCTGACATATTGCGTGCATTATCATAAGATTGACCACGACAGTTCAATATGTCCAAACCATTATTTTCTAGAAATTTTAGCAAAGCATCCTCTATGTCTTTAGCTTTATGACCGATATTTGGTAGAAATTTTAGAAACCTTTCCACAATTTCACCGTCATGACGTACATATCTGATAATTATAGTAAGCTGATCGACATGTGCAATATCAGACGTAGAATCTACAATTATACCAAAATACTTAGCAGATTGCACTTCATTAGAAATTTGTTGTAGTACTTTATTCTGAATCAACATTATAATTTCTTCATAGATCGTTTTAGACAAATACGACGTATTTCCACTACCAGGATGCGCATACAATTTTAAATGTTCAGATAAAAATGGATCAAATTCAGCGAGAAGCTCTACTGTTCCTAAAAAACTCCCATTATGAGGATCTCCTATTCGTTCAGAATTTCCTCGAAATGGCAATCCTATTATTGCTAATGATTTAATAATTGCAATTACTCGGTATAAAATTTTTTCCAATACGCTATTTCCTCGTCGAGCTGTTTTATGAGACGTTGATCAACACGCCCGTGAACTACTGCTCGAGATTTAAAATGACTAACGTTAGTTTTGTGAAAATCAGAATTTTCATGAGCTTCGATGCGTGCTTTTGAGTTTTTCCAGTCACGAAATCCTTCACCAGTAAAAGCATTCATTTCACCACTTCTACTAAATAATAAGCATGGAACACAAAATACAGACCCTTCAATTTCTGAATAAATTAACCACTCACGGCACTGAATCTCTCCGTTTTTTAAAGTACGTTGAAATAAACTTTTGGAACAATATCTCGTTTTATCACTATAAACATTTCTAGAATTTTTAAAGTCTGTATTATCATTTCGTGGTATACCGTTTATGGTTATGAAATCCCGTGTTTCTTCATTCAAATTCCACAAAAAAGGATCAGTATTGAATTTTAAAATATCGGTTGTTGACTGGATTTTTTCAGTATCTTGTGATGAAGAAAAATTTGACGGTGTCTGGTTCGTATCTTGTGATAGAGTATGATGTGGCTGTACTTCTTCTTCTTCAGCTTGTTGTTCTGAAATCTCTTCTAATTCCGGCTAGAAAAAAAATCAATTTAAACAACTGGCATTTATTTAATGTTTATCCCGATTAACGTTATATATAAAAAAAAGTTATTAGCAATTATAACAAGATACTTACGACCGATGAACATGATGGTTGTTGGTCATTATTAGAAGACTTACTTGAGCTTGTCAAAAAACTAGATATTTTCGGAATTTTTTTTAATAAATTATCTATTCTCGTTGATTCATCTGCTTTTCTTTTACGATATTCTGCACCGCTGAATTTTTTCCGATAACCACTCATATTTAATTCAAAAATAAAATAAAAACTTCAAAAATTATAAAGAAAACCAGTGCCTAAATTCAAGATATCGATCAATTATTTTTTTATTATCAAGAAACAGAATAAAATAATTCGAGACTTTTACACATGAAGAGCATTCATAAGACTAAAATGATTGCTGTGACTTTTCTATAGCGCGAAGCGCGATGTTTTATTCTATATATTAAACAAAACAAAGTCAAACGCGTCAATACCTGTCAAGCGTAGGCGTAGCGTTTTTGTTTCCTGTAAACATGAGAAATACACTCACCCGAACCACAGTTTAAAGACGGATTCCCATCTAAGCAGCATCGAGCGGCGCGGCGCAGAGCAGAGCAGAGCAGCAAAATGCTGCTTACAATTGGATACGTATAATTCAATGGGGTCGTTTCCACCTAAGCAGAGCGTTGCAGCGCCGAACAGATCAGCGCGGCGCTGCAAAATTTTAATTTCCCGCGAAGCATTGGCATGCAGAATGTCGCTCGTAAACTCGCCGCTCTGCTTGTTGACGGACAAGTGGGAATTGGAAGATTCGCGCGCAGGCAGCAAGTTGTTCCAACTTGTTTGTTTTGAAGTGATTGTTAACTATGGACGGAGAAAAAATTGATAAACTTATCGTTCTTGTAGCTGAATATAGTGAGCTATATGACATGGCTCATAAAAATTATAGTAACCAACATAGGAGAGAAATAATTTGGACTGAAATTGGTAACAAACTTAATGAAAAGGGTAAGTGTTAATTTATTGTATTTATATTAATTATTTAATTTATAATAAATTGTTATTGCTGTTACTATCCATTTAATACAATGTACTCATAGTTACGATGGGTCCTAGTTAAGATATAATTAGTAATGACATTTACAGGCACTATTTTGAAAACTAATAAGTAACGGGTAATTTACTTTATTTATTACCATACAATTATAAAATAACTTTACAGTTAGTTTAAGTATTTCCTATATTAATTGCATCTTCTTGCCAAGAAACTGCCCCTGAATCAGAGTTAAAATATCCCTTAAATGCATCTCGTATTTTGAGTGCTTCATTGGAGCATTTTCCACCAATGTTCGATATACTTGTAAAAACTGGTGCTTCATTGTCTGTTCTCTCTTGCTCTAGTACGGTCAAGAAGACATTGTCATTTCTAAGAAAGTTATGCAAACAAAGACTAGATAAAATTATTTTATCTGCATTTTTTGGGTGAATCTGTATTTTATTTAAGAATATTCTAAACTTTTGACAAAGAATCCCAAAGGCATTTTCGGAGACTCTACGAGCTCTGGAGAGACGATAATTGAAAATTCTTTTATCTTGTGACAATCCGCGTCCTGAGTAAGGTCTCATTAAATAAGTTTTACAAGGGAACGCTTCGTCTCCCACTATTACATGTGGTAAAGGTTCGCCATTTACAGTAACTGGTCGATCCTTAGGCATTCCAAATGTTCCATTTTTAAGACTTTTTCCCATATTCGAAGCAGTAAATATCCCACCATCGCTATTTTTACCGTATGCTCCAACATCCACGGCAATGAACCTGTATTCTGCGTCTACCATCGCCAATAACACTACTGAGAATGATTTCCTATAGTTGAAATACAAGGATCCACTTCTGGGAGGTGCTTGTATAGTAACATGCTTGCCATCTATCGCAGCCACACAATTAGGAAAATTCCAAGTACTTTCAAATTTGTTTGCACAATACCGAAGTAACTCTGTTGTGGGTTGTGGCATTACAATATGTCCTAGAGTCTCCCAAATAACATTGGCGGTATGATTTATAATCTTGTGTATTGTGGAGTGTCCTATTCTAAAGTTAAAAGAAAGTGTCTGGTAGTCTACCCCTGTTGCCAAAAACCTGAAAAAGAACACCATACTTAATAATGTATTCTATATAAAAATATATTTTTTTACAACTGGTTAAATACTATTACACATTTTTTGTAGCCGAGGTTTGTAAGCAGAGATGGAAAACTTTAAGAGACGCTTTTCAGAGAGCAGCAAAAAACAACCACACAAAAAGTGGACAAGCTGCTAAAGGCAACAAGAAATGGAAATACTGGGATGCCATGGCTTTTCTTCAGCTTCATATTAAAGGCAGAGAGTATGAAAATATTTTCATATGCTATCATTATGAACTTATTAACCCGTGATTTATTTATTTTAGAACTCATTCAAATGTTAGCCAAATACAGCAAGAAAATATTAGTGACGACGATGAAGTTGATACTCGAGTAGAAAATAATACACAAAGCCAAAGAGGAGACATATTGTGTGAAGATTATGATGCCGAAAATAGTTTAGATATTCCGTCTTTTGTGTCACAGCCAAACACACCATCTTGTTCTTCAAGCGTAGAGACTCCATCAAGACCATCATCTCGTGTTACAAATGTCAAAAGTGTCCAGCGTTGTAAGACATTGAAAGCTGCAGTCAGAAATGATGAGTCAATACCGGAAATATTAAAAGAATATGTTGATGACAAAAAACGTAGTCGTTTAGAAAAGCAGACCAAAGATCTTGTAAAACCATCAGGAAATGAAAATAGCCCACTAATAGATTTTTTTATTAATATGGGCAAAACAACGGCTACATTTCCCCCACTATGGCAAGCTACCGTGAAAAGTAAAGTATTTCAAATAGTAAATTCATACGAATTGCAAATGTTTTCAAAGTCCTCCTCTTTGATAACACAAACTTCTAGTGAGTGTCAAATTCTGGGTCACACTCAGACACCCTCCCAAATTCATGAGACATTTCCACTTCAGCCACCAATGCAAATACAGTCACCTATGCAGAATCCACCATCTGTACAAACTCGACCGCCAATGCAACAACAAAGCTCTGTACAAGATGAATCGTCTACATTCTTCGGGGAAACTTCGACATACTATTCACAATTCGCAACTCAATTACCTCACTCATAGACACTTCACTAATCTTGCCCATTTTTTTGTGAAGAGATATGTGTTTTAGTTTATTTTTTCTATGTGTTTCCTTAGGACTGTTTTGTTCACTGGTGTTTATTTTTACAATCATATTATCAAACATAAAATCAGTTTATTTTGTTGCGTTAAATAAAAAATTGTGTTTTCATATCAATTAAAAATAAATATTTGGACTAATTAAATCAATCATTTGCTTACCTTAGAAAAACAGTTAGCCTCTCTTGTGGACTGATGCTCTGCCGAAATTTAGTATTTTGTTTCGTTAAAGGAATGCGCAAAAGATCGAATAGTTCATTAAATTTTTGTGGGGACATTCGATAGTACTTATAGAACTTCTGTTCATCTTGCTGGAGACGCGCGAAAAGTGTATGGAATTCACCCTCATTCAATCTTGCACGAAATATGTCATGGACCCAATATTTTCGTTTAGTTTTCTTTTTCTTTTTCAATTCATGACATACAGCAACTGCAAGAAACATAAAATCGTCTGATGAAGATGAAGACATCTTGACGACCAGAACAAAATAACAAAAACTGAAAATTCTGTGCTGCGCTGTACTGTGTATACTGTCTCGTGCTGCTTAGGTGGGAATTGGTGCCAGAAAACACTGCTTCGTGCTGCGCTGCTCTGCTCTGCGCCGCGCCGCTCGATGCTGCTTAGATGGGAATCCGCCTTAAAGCTTAACAGAAGCAGTTGGCTCACTCGATGTCGGCGTCTTTGATGTTCATGGTCCAAAATTTCCACTGCGCAACCGGAAATTGTAACCCACGCGCTTAGGGGCGTATCCAATTCATACAATGCCCGACATCAAATAATATAAACTGCTCGACGAAAGATGTAACTAGTAAACATTATGAAGCGAATAAATCGATGATTTTAATATAATTTCTAATGATGAATAAAAAATAATAACCATTAGTGTAGTGATCTAAATTGGATTGTAATATTTTCTATCGAAATTTTTTTATAAAAACTATTCTGAACCAATTTTTATAATTGATTGTCTTTACTTTTTTGTGACTCTAAAATTTTGGCATTTCATAAATTTTGCCGCCCTAGGCCCGGGCCTCACGGGCCTAGGCCTAAATCCATCACTGATCAGGAGATTAGGAAAGAAAAGGGAAAATTCAACTAGACCAATATTGTTAGAGTAAGAAATTTGAAATGTTAAAATTAGCACGGAATTTGAAAAATTCGAAGTGGAGTCTTAGCAAAGATTTTCCAAAAGAAATTAGATATCAGAGAACACAACTTTTGGAACAAATTAAAATAGCTAGGAGTCAAGGCTGCAAAGCTTTTGTTAAATACAATAAACTTGTAGTGAATGGAAAAGAATATGAACTTAAGGATATGGGAGGTTGGAAGCAGCAGGTAAGTGCGCAAACACCAACAGAATTTAGAAAAGCAGGGGAAAGAACAGTAAGTGATAGATAACCAACACAAGAAGAGCATTCTTCAAAAAACCTGAAACTTTTATAAAAGAAAATAATTTGAAAATAACCACAATTGAATAGGAATCACACACTAAGAACGAAAACAAAATTAAACTAAATGAAGCAAAAACACTTAATACAAATGGTAGAAAGGAAAAAATAAATTCAAATGATGGAGAAAAAGCAACAAGCATTTTAACTCGGGATGTCCTCTTGGGCAGCCAACGCAGTGTTAGAGTAGTACTCTGGAATGTGAAGGGATTTTAAAATCTCAACAATTTTTTCGTTGAAGATTCGCATGTGCAATATGATGTCATATGTTTATGTGAAACGTGGCAAGCTAATGATATTGAGGTACCAAATCTTATACGTAATAATTACAGTGTTGTTTACTCCAAAGCAATTAGGGAGAAGTCGGTAGGACGTGCAAAGGGAGGCCTAGCCATATTCTACAAAAACAGTTACAGCCCAAGACTCCTGGAGACTTCTCCTTGGTGGCTTATATATCAGTTTACAATGTCTTCTCTTCAGTTCATTGTTTGCCTTGTGTACATTCCACCGAGAAGTAACTACAGTGAATTATTTGAAACTTTTGGAGTTTCACTTGATGTGATACTGGAAAAATATTCCGGCTGTATAACTTTCATAATTGGAGACTTTAATGGTCGAATCGCAGAACTTGTGATATCCCTGAAGAGACTGTAACAAATACTCAGTTTTTTCCTGACATGTTAAGTCACGACAAGATGAGTAATGTTCAAGGTCGCTATCTTCTTGAATGTATGTCTATTAGAAACTTTTCATTAGCAAATGGTCATGTTAATACTGACAGACCTGCAAATTTTACTTTTTGTAATGCCTTGGGGCAAAGTGTTATTGATCTATGTTTCTGTTGTAATGATAAACTAGAATTTGTTGACAAATTTAGTGTACTAGATGATCAATATTTGTCAGACCACTTCCCAGTACTTTTAACTTTCGGCCCTTTAATAAGGAATGAGATTTTCATCTTCATTCACTAGCCTGAAATGGGACAATACTAAAACCATAGATTTCATTATGTCAATCCAGCACTTGCCGAATGTAGGTATGTGTGGAGATGTAGATATTTTATATGATAATCTTTGTTCAAGTATTTGGGACGTAGCAAAAAATTTAGGTCTGTTTTCAACGAAAAAAATTAGTAATACAAAAAAACATCCTCGTAACTCTTGGTTTGATGTTGAATGTAAAGAGCTAAAGACTCAAGTAAAAATTAAATTAAAAGAGTGCAAATAATATGGTTTTTCAGAACCATATAAAACGAATTACATTACTATAAAAAAAGAATATGAGCAGCTAATTTTAAAAAAGACACAAGTGTGTGAAAATAGTGTTACGGTTGCTCTTTCCAATACTAGAAATCAGTCACGAGTTTTGGAAAACATTAAACTTATTTAGGCGCAGAAATAAATTCCGCCCGTTATCAATTGCGGAATGGGAGTCATTTTACGACCACTTAACTACAATTAAGGTTAAATTTGATATAAGTTTTTTTGGCGTTGGAAATGAGTTTCTGGATTCTCCTATAACACTCTCAGAACTTGATGAATCCCTGTTGGTGTGTAAAGATGGTAAGGCTCCTGGTAGGGATGGCATAACCTATGAGTTTCTGAAACACCACAAAATTGGCGCGTATACATGTGTCACTTATATAATAAAATATTAGAAGAATCAGAAAAAATTCCACTTGGCTGGTGTGACACAATTCTAACAATGATTCACAAGAAAGGACCCTTAGATGATCCAAACAACTATCGCGGTATATCGCTAATTAATTGCTGCGTTAAAGTATTCACACTTATTTTACTAAATCGCCTGTCCAGCTGGTGTGAAGATAATTCCATCCCTCCAGAAACACAGTATGGCTTCCGAAAAGACAGAGGCTGTTTAGATATTTTCATTTTAACCTCGATCTTGCAAATCACTCTGAGACTTCAGCGCAGAAAAGTGTTTGCTGTCTTTGTAGACCTCAAAAGAGCATTTGACAGTATAGATCATAAACTTTTTTGGTTGAAACTTCATAAATTTGGGATTAGTTCTAAACACATTCGGATACTAAAACAGATATATGATAAAGCAACATTCTCAATCAAGCAACAAAACTTATACAGTAAAAAATACAACATCTCGGAAGGTGTCTTGCAGGGATAATCACTTAGTCCTCTAATTTTTTCTATTTTCATATCTGACATCGAAGATTATTTTCGCTCAATAAATCAAAATGGATAATAATTCAAAGTATAATTGGGTGACACAACTTAAAGAATGGTTTATTTATGCGCAATGTGAGTGTCTATGGGAAGATTATTTAAGTACAAATATACGCAGTTTAGATAGACTTATTCTAGACAAATTTCGAAAACGACTGCTTGACAGTGACATAAACAGAAAGGTTGCTTCTAGTTACTCTTTACTATACTCACACTTACTAGTTGGTGAAATTAGCAGTTATTTGCAAACATCCGCACACATTTATATAACCAGAATAATAGCGCAACTTAGAACCTGTAGTAAAACATTTTTAAAATTGTCTTTTAAAGGAAGTTTTTATATTATTGACAGCACTGAGAATTGCACTGTCTGTAATATGGATTCCCCGGAGTCATTACATCATATGCTTTTTGAATGTCCAATTTACAGCCCTCTCATAAAAAATAGTTTTTTTCAGAATGTTCATAATATTGATGATCTGGTAGACTACCTTAATATTAACAATACACGAAACGGATTCTTTGAACGTACTAAATTAGCTCAGAGTATTATCAGTATATTAAAGCTGCGAGCATTTGCACATGGTGAATGATTGGCTTTATCATGAAATACACACATATGTTATATTTTGGTTTTTATCTTAACTTTTTTATTAATTTACAAATTAGTTCTATGTCATAATTTATATCCAATTATCTTAATTCCTCTCTTGAAATTTTGTACCGAACTCTTGTGAAAAGATTTATCTTATACACAATAAACTATCTATCTTGTTCCATAAACTGCCGCTCCTACAATGCTCCCGGTTTCGGAGCCTCCGTGGACAGCACATAGTCTGAAGGTGAGAAGAAATTTTCACTCTCAAGCCAATCGTCTCTCTCAGGTGTGCAGCTGGGGAGCTACCGAGTATGTGGTGATTACTGATTTCACTCAGCAGACCCGTGTGATCTCTTTATAGTTCCTTGATGCCCTGGGAACTTGACGATAAAAGTCTGGCCTCCCTATCTATCTCTATACGCAGAGGGTTTTTTATTGTAATCCAGCGGTTCTCAACCTGGGGTACGCGAACCTCTTGGAGATCGTAACGGGTCCGTAGGGGGTTCGCGGAACGACAATATGTAATGGCGGATATGGGTAGGAAAATACTTGTAGCTACTGCTACATCCGTTTACTGTAGCAATGAAGCTCGTGGAAAAGTCCACTGTGTATGAAGCGAGAAGTAGATGCAGGCAGTGTGGAGCGTTTTCCTCCAAGGCGGTGGCGGTGCGCTGCGTTGCGCGTGATATATCGGTAGCGGCCTCTTGCTCTACCTCTTAACGCCTCGGAACGTCACTTCTGACACCTTTGAAACCTTACACTTTCTCGGGCGCCAGATTTTTAACGTGGTTGTCTCCACGGCCCCTCGACTTCACTCGTCGAGAGTTCCAGGTAGCCTCAGATGGAGGTACGGTAAATTCCAGGGGTCTATTGTCAAAATTCGGGAGGTTATTGCTAAATATATAAAAAAACGTTCTCGCTAGTCCTGAAATAAATATGATTATCCTGATCCACACTACGAAGAAGCTAAAATTTGTGCAGCCAAACAACTACTCTACCATAAGGAAGTACTAGTCTATAATAGGTCAATAAAACCCAACACCGGTTTATTTCAGTTTTATTACAGTTATACTCATAAGGGAAGACAATATCCGTGTATCCCAAAAGCACATATGTATTACTTAGCTATATGTATATTTGATATGCAGTAATTATCGACGAAGCAGGCAGGACATAAGCGAGAGTGGTTTATGATCATAAAATAGCGTACATGCAAAGAAAAGAAGCGGTAAAAGCAAACAAAAACTATTCAAAGTTTGGTGGTCTTTTCATTCAAATGTTTGATAAACTCTCATGAAACGGACGGGTTAGGCGTTACTCCAAAAAAAAAACTATCAGATCGGGAAAAAATACTAAAGATCGGGGACTCTAGATTTAAAATATCAGGAAGCCCTAGCGTTTATGTATGCCTGGCGCTCCCGGAGATTTCAATCAGGACTCTCCGTATCAAATCCGAAAACACAATACTAGGGTCGGGGCTCTAGACTTAAATTGTCAGGAATCTCACTAAAATTTAAATAAAATCGGGAAAGGCATCGAAGAACGGAACTAATATCAAGAAAACCCACTAAAAGAGAAGTCGGGAAAGGTAATGAAACTGGGGATTCTAGATTTAAAATATCCGGAAGCCCTAGCGTTTATGTATGCCTGGCGCAACCGGAGATTTCAATCAAGATTCTCCCTAAATCCGGAGAAGTTATCAAAGAATGGGAACTCTAGATTTAAAATATCAGGAAGCCCTAACGTTTATGTATGCCTGGCGCAACCGGAGATTTCAATTAAAAGTTTTCCCTACAAATCGAAAAAGGTATTAAGGGACGGAACTAATATCAACAAAACCCACTGAAAGAAAATTCGGGAAAGGTAATGAAACTGGGGATTCTAGATTTAAAATATCCGGAAGCCCTAGCGTTTATGTATGCCTGGCGCAACCGGAGATTTCAATCAAGATTCTCCCTAAATCCGAAAAAGTTATCAAATAATGGGAACTCTAGATTTAAAATATCAGGAAGCCCTAACGTTTATGTATGCCTGGCGCAACCGGAGATTTCAATCAAGAGTTTTCCCTACAAATCGAAAAAGGTATTAAGGGACGGAACTAATATCAACAAAACCCACTGAAAGAAAATTCGGGAAAGGTAATGAAACTGGGGATTCTAGATTTAAAATATCCGGAAGCCCTAGCGTTTATGTATGCCTGGCGCAACCGGAGATTTCAATCAAGATTCTCCCTACAAATCGAAAAAGGTATTAAAGAACGGAACTAATATGAACAAAACCCACTAAAGAAAATTCGAGAAAGGTATTGAAACTGGGGATTCTAGATTTAAAATATCCGGAAGCTCTAGCGTTTATGTATGTCTGGCGCAACCGGAGATTTCAATCAAGATTCTCCCTAAAATCGGAAAAGGTTGTCAAAGAATGGGAATTCTAGATTTAAAATATCAGGAAGCCCTAGCGTTTATATATGCCTGGCGCAACCGGAGATTTCAATCAAGAATTTTCCCTACAAATCGAAAAAGGTATTAAAGAACGGAACTAATATCAACAAAACCCACTGAAAGAAAATTCGGGAAAGGTAATGAAACTGGGGATTCTAGATTTAAAATATCCGGAAGCCCTAGCGTTTATGTATGCCTGGCGCAACCGGAGATTTCCATCAAGATTCTCCCTTAAATCGGAAAAATTATCAAAGAACGGGAACTCTACATTTAAAATATCAGGAAGCCCTAGCGTGTTTATGTATGCCTGGCGCAACCGGAGATTTCAATCAAGAATTTTCCCTACAAATCGAAAAAGGTATTAAAGAACGGAACTAATATCAACTAAACCCACTAAAGAAAATTCGGGAAAGGTATTGAAACTGGGGATTCTAGATTTAAAATATCCGGAAGCCCTAGCGTTTATGTATGCCTGGCGCAACTGGAGATTTCAATCAAGAATTTTCCCTACAAATCGAAAAAGGTGTTAAAGAACGGAACTAATATCGGGAAACCTACGAAAAAGGAAAATCGGGAAAGGTATTAAATCAGATGCGATATATAAATTGGTTTACCACACTCCAATGTACAAGATATTCCAACTTATTTTAAAATGAAAATCAACTGCATAAATATTTTAAATTGATAACTGAAAAGACCACATATTTTCGGATTTTTATTACTAAAAGCTCTTATCTTTACAGCAACGGAATTATCGAGAATTTTAAAATAAAAATCAACTACGTGAATAGTCTAAATTTATAATGGAAAAGACCATTTAGTTTTCGGATTTTTATTACTAAAAAGCTCTTACCTTCACAGCAACGAAGTTATCAAGAAATTTTTTACAGTGCGGAAAAAAAACTCGACAAGAAATTTATGGTTATCGGGAAAAACAAAGCTAAACAACTTTCGGCGGACGATGCACAATTTCTCGCTTCTGCTTCGGTCGGTTAGCACTTCGGTACTCTGTTCGATTTTAAAATCTATCTGCCTTCCAAACTGCGTGCTTCTACCGATATCTACCTCGTTGCAGTGGGGAGACCAGTACCTTCAAATGTTGGGTTTTAAAATCGAAATAAATACTTTACACAGAAAAAATGATTTCTCCATCGCAACTAGATAGGAAAGAAATACAAATATCATCGGAATTTTGAATAACTATTAACCTGTTACAACAATTGGTTCTACCCCGAACCCAAGGGATAAAATAAAATGTTCACGGAGATTTACAATAATTATAAGTCTTATGCTTAAAACAATTTCGATACAGTGGTTGAAATATATAGCGGGTAGATGCAATATACAAATGTTTATATATACTCGTCGAGATAAACTATAAAATGAAAATATACTCGGCGCATAAACTATTAAATGATTTATATACAAAGAAACGAATATGTGACGGGTGATACATAATATAAATTAAATATATACTCGGTGACATAAACTATCAAATGAAAATACAGTCGGCGGCATAAAATATAAAATGATTTTTATACAAAGGAAAGAATATGTAACGGGTGATACATAATATAAATGAATATATATACTCGGCGACATAAACTATAAAATGATTTTTATACAGTGGCCAGAATACATAACGGGTGATACATAATATATAATAAATATACTCAGCGACAGAAAATACACTCGGTGAAACAAAATAACCTTTAAGTAACGAAAACCTCGTTACAGCAGATACACCCCTCCGTTCTTTAATATTAGACACGCCCAGGCTACTGTACTGTCGCCGTCAGTCATCTTGAGGCATGGGCAGGGTGCAGATGTAAACACAGTTCTTTTGTGTTTATCTGTAGTTGTTGAAATACTATAAAACGTGTCATGGATAAGTGGTTGAAAACTGGTGGTAAAGGAATAACTTCTTTACAGAACAAGACCAACGACAGTGAAGTACCGAGTACATCAACGGACAATAAAATACCCTCACAGGTTAGTGATAATACTAAGCGAAGCTTACATAAAAGAAAATGTGAAGGCACTGACACTGTCACTAAGAAGAGTATTTAAAGTAAGGTTTTTATTTTGTCGGTGAAAATGACTGTACCAGACCGCATTGCGTAGTATACGGCGAGCTGTTAGCAAATAGTAGCATGAAGCCTTCACTTCTAAAACGACATTTACAAACAAAACATGCTAACTATGAAAATAAATATTGTAGTTTTTTTGAGCGGCTTTCAAAACAAAAAAATTTAGTATCTTACTTTGGGACAGCTAACAAAGACAAAGAAAATGCGCTTGAAGCGTCATATAAAATAAGTTACCGCATAGCTGAATCTGGCAAAGACCACACCATAGCAGAAAATTTAATTTTTCCGTGCATTGATGATGCCGTCAATTGCATGCTTGGTGAAGAAAGTGCGAAGAAAATAGACACTACACCTTTTTCTAACTGAACTATATCTCGCAGAAAGGGATATGTCGGATGACGTTGAGGAAACAGTAATTACAAAAATTAAGAATAAACGGCTTTAAAGATTAAAACTAACTTTACCGCATCGGAAGCCCTGAACAATATTCTATCATAAAATTGTTACTTGTATACACTGCGGGAGATGTATCGTGCTAACAAACCGAAATTTTTCAAAAAATAACCAAAAATGTGGTATATCTGGATTTATAGGACCCGCTGTACTCGTTCTAGTCAACTGAAAATCAATAGGGTACATCTGTAAGACACCTTGAATAATATTCAATCAGAATTGATCCATTGTATACTCTCTGGAGGCTCTATTGTGCAATCAAACTGAAAACTCTCCAAAAATGACAAAAACTTGGTACTTCAAGTACCATAGCACCCGTTGTACTGGCTTTAGTGAGCTGAATATCAATAGCGTTCATCTTTGAGAAGCTCTGAATAATATCCAATCATAAAATTTGTGACTTGTATATACTCCGGAGGCTGTATCGTGCTAACAAACTAAAACTTCTCCAAAAATGACAAAAATATCGTACTTAAAGGACTGTAGTACCTGTTGTATTGGCTCTGGTGAGCTGAAAATCAATAGGGTTTATCTGTGAGATGTCCTGAATAATATTCAATCATAAAATTGGTGACTTGTTGAACTCCGGAGGCTGTATCGTGCTAACAAACTGAAATTTCTCAAAAAGTTATACAATGTCGTACTTCAAGTACCATAGCACCCGTTGTACTGACTCTGGTGAGCTGAAAATCAATAGGGTTAATCTGTGACATGTCCTTAACAATATTCAATCATAAAACTGATGACTTATTGCACTCCGGAGGCTGTATCGTGCTAACAAGACATGTAAGGAAAAGTGGCCGACGACAACGACGACATACACACAGGATTTTTTTTCTAAAAACCGTTTTTTCGTGTTGTTGATGGAAAACGTAAAAATAACTCAAATTTTTTTTTCAAAATTCCAACTTTTTTTGGGGTAAACCAATACTTTTCTCGCATATTAGATAGGTTGGTCGGAAAAGTAATAGTAAGTACTTTGCTATTCAAGTTGATGAAAGTACAGATGTATCGAAATGTGCTGTGCTGCTTGTAATTGCACGATATAACTATGAAAATAATGATGAAGAAAATCTTTTACTGTGTCAACAACGAAAGGGAACGACATATTCAATGCTATTAATGCGTATTTTATTAAACATGACATTACCTGGGAAACTTGCTGCTGCATGTCTACCGATGGTGCAAAATCTATGTCAGAATGTTTTATTGGACTTCAGGCACGTGTTAAAGAAGTGGCGCCTCTTGTTCACTGGACGCACTGCTGCATTCACAGACAAACTCTTGCTTGCAAAAACCTACCTGTTGGATTGAAAACTGTGCTTGACGAAGCCGTTAAAATCGTCAACTTCATCAAATCACAGGCCTTAAACTCGAGGCTGTTCAAATATATGTGCGAGGAAATGGATAGCGTCCACATTAACTTGCTTTATCACACAGAAGTCAGATGGTTCTCCCGTGGTAAAGTACTCCAAAGATTGTTTGAGTTACGGTTTGAAGTACAGCTGTTCTTTCGGGATCATCCGTTCCATCTATCATCCAGATTACATGATAGCGAGTGGCTGCAATCTTTGGCTTACCCGAGTGACATTTTTAACAAACTCAACAAGCTAAATCTGAGTCTCCAAATAAGCTCAATAATTTTTAGAGTATGTGATGAAATCCTATGTTTTGTTATTCAATCACTTGTAATATATAATATTTCTTCTAGCTTATATTTAAAGTGCCACCCTGTATAAATATTTCTTTAGAAGGGAGAGTGTGCACCTCCTTTGTAAGCTTCTAAAAACCATAAGGGTCGATTCAGGTACCTGCTATTTATAGATTTATTGCATGTTTGTATTTTAAAAGAAGGGAAACTTGAATCTTAAAAACATTTTTGTCAAAAAGATACGGTTTCGAACAGAATAAAACGCATTTTCGAGTACAACGAATCGTTTTATTTTCCTGCCGTTACAAGTAGCAGAAAAAATGGAATCTATGACGAAAAAGATTGATTTTTGGAGGTCCTGCATCCTTAATGGCCAGACAGAAGTGTTTGACACGTTGCACGACTTTTTGAAAGAGAACGAGTTACAACTTTCTAGTGCTGCCAAACTGGCAATTTCAGAACACTTAAAGGAATTGAAATATTCATTCGCGAAATACTTTCCGAAGCTTGATGAAGGAATTAGGTGGATTCAAAACCCTTTTTTGAAGAGAATTTTCAATCTGCTGAGTTGGAGATTGCAGAAAAATAAAGTCTGATAGAGATCTCTACTTTTAGTAAGTTGAAGTTACCTTTCAAGACTAAACCTGTCGTCAACTTTTGGTTGGATGTAAGCAATGAATATAAACGTCTGTCTAATCTGGCAATGAAGGTGTTGTTACCTTTTCCATCCACAGTATTAGTGGAAAGAGCCTTTTCATCATACGCTTTCATTAAGAATAAGTACAGAAACAAGTTGGATGCTTCACCAGATTTGAGATTGAAATTGGCTTCTTTCGAGCCCAACTTCAAAAAGCTGTGCGCAATGAAGCAAGGGCGGGGATTAACTTTTTATATTGTTCTGTCTTTTTGTCAATAGGATGAATCAAAGAACCTTTTAGATTTTACGTAATTTTTATCAAAATTGTATCCTTAACCCTTACATGTAACTACAAAATACATGATGTTGCTCATATTGTTTTAATTTTATTTATTATAACCCTAAATTTCACTTTTTTCAATTGTCTCTGGGCTGACCCTACTAAAATATGGTTCAGGGGTACAATTTATCTCAATAATTTGGTATAAGCTGAAAAAATGTTGAGAACGCTATTGTAATCCTATACTGTGAAAAAGGGAAAATGTATAAATAAAAAACAGTCTAAAGTGGATAATGACTTTATTGCCTTATTATAATTGTACAATAACATGAAATATAGTGTATGTAAACAGACTAGAATACACTACAGAAATCTTAATAATTTAAAAAAATAACTGTGTTTTTCTAAGATACACATTTTTCGAAATTGTCGATTCAACCTTTCATATTTAATAAAAAGGCACTTTTTTCTCCATTGATAATAGTAGGCATTCGTTTTTTCGTTTCGTATTTTTATTAAAATAAATTAGTCAACATGATAAAAACTATCAACAAATATAATCCTTAAAAATACGCGTCACTATGTTGAGTTTTTACATACTGTTACATAAAGTATAATTTCCTACAAAATGGCGTTTGTTCATTTTTCCATTTCTCCGATACGCATTTAGTATTTCTTGCAACAATTATCAATATAAACAGTTGGCAACATATTTGACTAAATATCATTAGGCACTGTCGACTGTAACTTACTATCTTATATGTATATTATAATCTCGTGAGTTACAGTACATTGAACTTCATTACGCTAACTTCCTGTGTACCTGTATACGAAACCATTACACCTGGACGCCGAGTTTGCTAAAATCCAATGAACATTCGACGAAACATCTGATGCTGACGAAGCAATATTTTTTGTATACCTAAATCAAACGATCGATTTTTATTATAACCAGTCTGATTTTAGTTATATTATTTTTACCAGTTTTATTGTGTAGTTGTAAATAAAAAGTGAGTTTTGAAGTGGCAAATCGTATTTCGTGTCACGGAAGTATGTTCGGGATAAACTCCGAAACTACCGAACCGATCTTGTTCAAACTTCGTAACTATCTGTAATTTGGTGCAACTTTAAATATAGGGTAGTTTTTATCTCAATTATTTGACCCAATATTTGTTATTACAAATTAAATGTTTAATATACGATAATAACAACAAGGATGTACCCGCTACTATTGCAGCTACTTCGACGTCCATTCTGCCCTAGTTGCCTATGTTTTGGTCGTCGAGAGACCAGTCGACAGTGTATAATGGCACTAGTTGGTATGTTGTTAAAAATCGAAAAAAAAGGATTCTTATAAGAACAAACGTAATTATAATTATACTTCAAACACAATTTATATACATATTTTAACAGTATGTTTTTTTACTCATTTTGTACAGTAACTAATGGTATATTCGATATTTAAAAAACCCCTATACACTACTCAATTATTGCTATTAAAATTTTTCGAAAAATTGTGCGTGTGTGTATATAAACGTGTAAAAAAATGATTCGAGTATAAAATATGGCACGACAGATAATTGGCCCCAAATTTCTAGCGCTTGAAAAGAAAACAAAAAAAAGGTAACCCCCAAAACGGTAAAACTATTCTATGTCAAATATATTAAAACATTTTACAAAATATTTATAAATACTTTAGACGATTCTATTACTACTAATTGAGTTATTAAAAACCGTTTTAGAAATGAAAAATGTTGAGTAATAAAATCTCTTAAGCCGCGTTTGGATGGTTTTAAAATTGTATTCTGTATTTATTCGTATTTGAATCGGAAGAGCATTTGCTATCTCTTCCTAAAGAGGAGCCCCTTCTCAGAGAACCGCCCCCATATATTCTAACTTTGGATGAACTAGCCGAATTTTCGCTCAAGGTCGAAGCCGAATCTCTTTCCGCCCCAGCCGAGCTGCTTCTCAATCTCCCGTACTCACCTAATTTCCTCGGAGGCGGTATCAAAGATCTAGCAGGAGACGCGCGTCTGCTACTAGAATTAGAACTGAGAGAATCTCCACCATCAGATTTCTTTTCCGAATCTGGCAGTCTGTTATATTCGCCTAGACGTCGAGGTAGACCTGAACGCAAAGAAGAACGCGGCGGACGCGGCAACGAGCTCGGCGTGGGCGGTTTTTGAGAGGCGGCTTGCGAACCTTCGGGCATACGTTGTTGTTGCGAAGTCCTACCTTGTTTTTCGAGCAGCAACATCTCGCCGGATTCGTGACGTGTCGGGGGCAGCAGGAAGGGGCCCTGGCTATCATAAGATACGGCCGTCACACCTGCCAATAGTGGTTTGGGTATTTTTCCTTTTCTCTGCGTAGTGACTGGATTAGTGAATCCTGGAAAACAGCAAAGTGCCCGCTGAAATAGGAAGAAAGAGACAGAGTTGGGATTTGTCCCCGGGATCTGAGCGAAAAGATGGGTTAGTCACACGGCAACGCCAAGCGGGAGGCCGGCGCCATGCTAGGAAAGGGATAAACACTGGGTTGGGTATGGGGACAGAGATGCATTTAATTCACAATTTTAGTACTAAAAATGAATTATGAAAATACACACACTATTTTTTTTTTAATTATTTCAATAATTATCTTGAACTGGACATAATTTTCGACTAGTCATTCAATGACTGTATTGATTGTAGAATAATTCCAAATAAAAAAATTATGTAGCAAAAAATCTGCAATAACGAATTTGAAAATAGGTCCATTATTTAACTTCTTGAGACATTCTATTACAATTGTTTTGCCCAACACTTTATTTTTATAAAAGAATGTTACAACAAATGTACCTAAATTTAGTGCCAATTTGTGAAATTCAAGTTTATGGTTGTTTAATAGTGTAATTTTCATTTTCCATTTTCAATAGGGTGAAATGGGATTTTGTTTAACAAAAACCAATGAAAATTTGCAAAAACAGTGAAAATAACAATTTATTGATTCATGCTTTCATACAACACACACATAAATAAAAACAAAAGCGTCGTGCGTCAGCAATTCGTCAAAAATGAATCATATTTTTTAAGAAACATAAAAAAATAAATTTTCGTTCAGGTCATTTTGTATTTATCCTAAAAATATCCAACATAAAAGAAATCTCACTAAATGTACAAAATACATATTTTGATGGATCTCAAATTGATTATGTTACGCTCGTTACACGATTCCGCCCGTGCGGAATAAAACCGCACGTCAGGTCCCCGCTACCATATGTGCAAAATGTGTAATGTACACGGGCGCCATCCTTTAAGGACGCCAAAATCCAGGGTCCAAAAAAAAATTGCAAAAAAAAACTAAAATTAATTTTACAATGAAAGTTGAATAATTAAATAGGATTAGATATAAGTATACATGAAATTTTATTAGTATACCATCCAGTTACTGCGGATTCTTATGTTGCGAGAACATGTCAGGCGGTAGTTTCTGGATTTTTCGTGTTCAGACATGAATAATGCTTGGAGCGCTATACAAGCGATGCATCGCCAGAGGCGTTATAAAACCGGTCAGTTTACTGGACCGTGCAACAAGTGCATAAAAACAAGTTATCCTATTAATTTTTTTTTGGCTTCAAGGCATAGCTCATGCAGCCAGACACTAAGTATGTAAAATGTTTGAATGATCATGTAAAATTGATCTAAATATGTAAACCTGCAGACAAATTTTATAATTAAATGTGACAATGAGTTGATGCCTATTATACCTATCTAACAACAATGTCCCAGAAAAAAATATTTTCCCTAACACAAAGAATTAAGTTACAAAGGTCACTCTCTCTTCTCGCCCAGGGGTCTGTCAGGGCATTTTTTAAAACAACAAATACAAGGTAGACCACGGTAAGTAAGGTAAATAATACAGTAGGGTAGACATTTAGGAATGCAAGATTATCTAATGACTACAATTTAATATTTGTCTCAGTAACAAAATTCATAAGGCAGTCATATATATTTTTTTTATTTGTAGATAATAGATACAAAATATTGTAAGCAGTTTCAACTTTTAAATTTAGAAGTTTTTGTATTAATTTTTCAGTTTGATTTTTGTATCTATTGCAATTGAAGAATATGTGGTCTAAGTCGGACGTGACATTATAAGTAGTACATAGGTTACTATCCAAGATATTGATTTTACGTAAATGTGCAGGATAGCTGGCATGTCCAAACTTCATACGACTGATGGTATTTCCTTGGGCGCTGATAATCTTCGAACCAGCATCGTTTTTCGATTTTTGGTACTAGCTGCGTGTAGCGAGTAGGTTTAGTGTTACAATATTCCCTGTATCGTTTATTCCAGTTTATGTACATTTTAGTTCTGGTTAGGTTAATGCCTTCGTCCAATGTTAGCAAGTAGGTCGTTTTTTCGCCTGTTATTATGCTCTGTTTTGCCAGTTCGTCCACTTTTTCATTATATACAATTCCGGTGTGGGCTTTGACCCATACAAAAATCATTCGTTGATTTTCATTGAGTTCTGCCAGATTTATTTTAATTTTTGTTATATATGGATTATTATACTTTGAATTTATTTCTAAGTGCCATTTTAAACTATTTAGGACAGCAAGTGAATCAGTAAGAATTAGAGATTTTTCAATATTATGTTGAATTGTATATTCTATTGCTTTTAATATAGCTATAGATTCTGCACTGAAAATGTGTGTTGTGTTGTGTCTAGTTGGTAACAGTGTTGTATCTGTTGGGGTATTAAGATTGCGGCACTGGTCCCTTCATTATTTTTTGAAGCATCAGTATATATTGGTGTGTAGTTTTGATATGTACTTGTGATTTGTTTGACTACTGCATTGTTTAGAGCTGTAACTTCTGAATATTCCGGGATTATTATTGTCACATCTAGTAGAAGTTCCATGAGATCTACAGAAATGCTGGTAGAATTGAAATTACTTGTGTTTCTATAAGCTTCACATATAAGGGGTGAGCTTTTATGTTTCCAATATTTAGATGTCAGGTTATGAATGTTTAAAGCTGTTACTATAGTCATTAATAGGGAGTTTTTAGTTTTGCAGTTTAAGATGTTTTTCTCTGCTAACATTTGTCTCCGTAGATCTAGGGGGTTTCTGCTCGAAGTAGTTCTATGGGGGTTGATTTCATCACTCCAATGCACAACCTTAAATGAAATTGACTGTCTCGACCCTTACTAAAAACACTAACACAACCTTAAAGCTTTATTTTGTAAGACATCCATCTTCCGTAGCTCCTTCTTGCTTGCACAGCGATATAATGTGCAGCCATAGTCTATAATTGACCTTATGTATGCCTTGTAAAAAGTTAGAGCAGTTAGAGGGTTTGCACCCCACCATGTTTTCATTATAGATTTGAGAAAGTTTAGTCCTTCACTTGCTTTTACTAGAATTTCCTCTATGTGTGTCTTAAATGTCAACTTTCTGTGTGTAATACCAAGATATTTAAATTCGTTAACTAGAGGGAACCGAATATTTCCCAATGTTATTGTGGGGGTATTTAATATGTTATGTCGAGTAAAGATTACACACTGTGATTTGTTTGGAGAAATATCCAATCCATGTTTCTCTAAACAATTGAAGAGTGGTGTTATAGCTGCATTAAATAAAGTTAAGCACTGTTCAAATCTTTTCGAATGTATGTAGATGGCAAAGTCGTCTGCATACTGGATAATATTAGCGTTGGGTGTAATCGTGTGAATGTTTATAGTGTAAATATAGAATAGTAATGGTGCTAATACAGAGCCTTGTGGTAGACCTCTGTTGGCTACTCAACTTTTTAACAGGGTTCCATTCTGTTGTCGAACTGTTACGGATCTATTTACATACAGTTTGGAAATAATATTATACTATATTATACTTTGAATTTATTTCTAAGTGCCATTTTAAACTATTTAGGACAGCAAGTGAATCAGTAAAAATTAAAGATTTTTCAATATTGTTTTGAATTGTATATTTTATTGCTTTTAATATAGCTATAGATTCTGCACTGAAAATGGATGTGTGTTTTTCTAGTTGGTAACAGTGTTATATCTGTTAGGTTATTACGATTGCGGCACCGGTCCCTTGATTATTTTTTGAAGCATCAGTGTATATTGGTGTGTAGTTTTGATATGTACTTGTGATTTGTTTGACTACTGCATTGTTTAGAGCTGTAAATTCTGAATATTCCGAGATTATTATTATCACATCTAGTAGAAGTTTCATGAGATCTACCGAAATGCTGGTAGGATTGAAATCACTTGTGTTTCTATAAGCTTCACATAGAAGGGATGAGCTTTTATGTTTCCAATATTTAGATGTCAGGTCATGAATGTTTAAAGCTGTTACCATAGTTATTAATGGGGAATTTTTAGTTTTACATTTTAAGATGCTTTTCTCTGCTAACATTTGCCTCCGTAGTTCTAGGAGTGGTTCTAATGTTTCTGCTTGAAGTGGTTCGTTGGGGGTTGATTTCATCGCTCCAATGCACAACCTCAAAGTTTTATTTTATAAGACATCCTGCTTCCGTAGCTCCTTCTTGCTGGCGCAGCCATATAATGTGCATCCATAGTCTATTTTTGACATTATGTATGCCTTGTAGAAAGTTAGAGCAGTTTGAGGGTTTGCACCCCACCATGTTTTCATTATGGATTTGAGAAAGTTTATTCCTTAACTTGCTTTTACTAGAATTTCCTCTGTGTGTCTTAAATGTCAACTTTCTGTGTGTAATACCAAGATATTTAAATTCGTTAACTAGAGGGAACTGAATATTTCCCAATGTTATTGTGGGGGTATTTAAGATGTTATGTCGAGTAAAGATTACACACTGTGATTTTTTTGGAGAAATATCCAATCCATGTTTCTCTAAACAATTGAAGAGAGGTGTTATAGCTGCATTAAATAAAGTTAAGCACTGTTCAAATCTTTTCAAATGTATGTAGATGGCAAAGTCGTCTGCATACTGGATAATATTAGCGTTGGGTGTAATCGTGTGAATGTTTATAGTGTAAATATTGAATAGTAATGGTGCTAATACAGAGCCTTGTGGTAGACCTCTGCTGGCCACTCGACTTTTTAACAGGGTTCCATTCTGTTGTCGAACTGTTACGGATATATTTACATACAGTTTGGAAATAATATTATACTATATTATACTTCTACAGGTACCTGCAGATCGATTAATTTTCTGCATAATATTTGCCATTCTACACAGCCATAAGCGGATTTTATATCGAGGAATAATGTGATAAGATATTCATCTTTTGCGAAACATGCTTGTACTTCAGTAACAATGTGTGACGCTGCGTCATAAGTTCCGTAGTTTTTTTTATATCCATATTGAGTGGAAGGGAGGACATTTATATGATTTAACCACCATTCTAGACGATTTTTTACTATTCTTTTGAAAAATTTTAAAACACAAGGTAGTAACGATATGGGCCGATAAGAGTCAGCAAACTCTGGATTTTTGCCATGTTTTAAAATAGGTATGACTATAATATTTTTCCATTCAGTGATACTTTCGCCAGGCAGCCAAATGTCGTTAAATATTTGTTTTAAAATTTGCTTGGCATTTAGAGGTAGATGGTGAAGCATGGGATATCGAATTTCGTCGTAACCTGGAGATGTGTTTTTCCTATTTTGACGTGCATAATCGATTTCCTTCAGGTTAATAAGTGTTGAAAAAATGGAATGATTATTTTTGGACTGTTTGAGTGTCTCTAGATTATGGCTGATGTCATCGAGTGACATAAGTGGTGCAATTTTATCAAGGAAGTCCTCCTGCCATGCAGTACTGTCATTTTTTTTCACACTACTTACTTTTCTTTGCATTCTTTTTGTTTGGTTCCTGAGCTCCGTCACAGATGTGTTTTTATTAAGTTTTGAGCACCATCTCCTCCAACTATCCTTGGCTTTATCTTTTAATAGTTTTTTTACTCGTGCTATTTCTTGTTTGCATAGTGTGTAGTTCTCCACGGTACTTTGATTTTTATAATTCATTAATTTTGTTTATGTTGAGTGATTGCGGCGTCGCATTCAGGGTTCCACCAAGGAGGTAGAATTTTTTTATTTTTGTGTTCGAAGGGTTTATTAATCGGGATTGCCACGTCGGCAGCCATATTAATTCCTTGGATAAGAAGATCATATTTTTCTTCAGTAGTATGCATTCTTCGGCAGTTTTGGGATAAAAAAAGTATCAGCTGCGTCCTGGTATAATTTCCAGTTGGCTTTACGCAAGTTCCATTTAGTTTTTGGGAGATACTCTTCAAAAAAGTGAATGTTTTTGTTTAATTCTATTATAATAGGGAAATGATCTGATCCCATAACGTCCGCAAGTGTGTACCATCGGCAGTTAAGCGCCAGATCAGGCGTGGATAGCGTGGGTTCCCCAAGAGCCCCAAAACTCGTGATGTGCGTTGAAATCTCCACCTATACTGTTTGAATCCAGTAAGCCAATCACATTCTGCCAGCCAGTGTAATTTGCGTTTATATCCGGTGGGCAATAAAGTGAAAAACAGTTGAAATTTACATCGTTACAGTTTAATATTTGAATACCGCAAATTAAGATTCCAGGTACGAAATTTTGTTGAATGTTGATTTCCTTAAAAGAGTAAATATTTTTAATTAAGATTGCAACACCTGCATATCCATCAACCCTGTCCCTCCGGATTATATCATAACCCCTAAACGAAATTTGTCTGCTGGGTTTAAACCATGTCTCCGATATAAGTGCTATAACTATATCATTTTCATCCAAACATTTCACCAAACTTAATTTATTTGAAACTGCAGATTTAGCATTCCATTGCAAAATTTTAAAGTTACTTTTGACCTTATTAGCCATTATAATAAATGTTGCTAATTTTGTTTTTTACAATTGTTGGATTTATTTTTTTTAATTCATCGAATGAGCTTAAATCATCTAGTACACTTTGAAAGACATTAAAAAATAATTTTGCAATTTCATTTGCATTCTGTTCATATGATGATTTATCAAAAGGATGGAGGGGACGTTCGGGCCCGAATGTGAAAGGAAACATGGGTTCTTCTGGTATAGGGGAGGAAACTTTTTTTCTTTTGTTAGATGGTGTTGGTTCGGGGTGTTGTTGAGAATGGGATGGCATTGCTCTGGTTTGGTTGGAAGTGGATGGTTGTATGGGTATATTCGTTCTGTATGTATTACCAGGATTTCTGTTTGTTTTTTGTGTTAGTGGCGGAAAGGATTCGATGTTTTCCGTTGTCTAATACCAGATACTTGTTATTTGCAATTATATTTGCGTAGGAATTTTTGAGACTAGTTTTTGCTTCTGAAAAAGTTAAATCTTGTTCTGCCATGTGTTTTTTTATTTTATGTTGCTCAACAAATTTAGGGCATACTTTGGAAATTGATTTGTGTTTATCGCTTTTGCAGTGTAGACAAAAACTGTCTTGTGGATTCCTACAACTGTGCTCGTTTTCTTTTTCTTTAAAACTATTAATACAGAGTGTTTTTGTACTTTGACAATTTTTTGCAACTTGACCATGTTCTAAACATTTAAAGCATTGTATGACTTTGTGTACATATGGTTCGACTGCACATGCTACGCTATTGATGAAAACATGACTGGGTAGCATGTTCTCTTCAAATGTTAATAGGACCATTTGCTGAGGTACAAAAACAGTTTCGCTATCTATATCTATTTTTCTTTTGAAACTATTGACTTCGGTTATTGTTACAGGGGAAATTATGTTTTCAAAAAGATAATCGTCTTTGAATATTGTGTCAACATTTCTTATTATTCCCTTTCGTTGCAACAAGTTATTAGGTAAAAATGCTGTTAAAATCACGTTTAACAAATTGTGTTGTTTTCAAATCTCGTACCATTTGCCTCGGGCGCGCTCGATTGCCCGAACACGTGGTACCGCCTTTTTTCTCTTCGACATACATGTTTCTCGGTTTTGTATCTCTCTCTTGGTGCGCTAACTGTTGTGAGAGCATGGTCTCTACCTTTTTCTTATATCTTATCGAAAAATATTAGTTGTGATTCCTCTAGCATGAGTGAATCCGATGTATCAATGCATCATCATGTGAAATAGTGTTTCTATCTAATGGTAAGCAAATTAAATCCATTTTAAGACTATTCGACTGCATTATTTAAACTCAAATTGTCGGAGCATATCAGCGTTCAGCTCTCTGGCGGTGTTGCCTCTCTCATTCGTAAATTTATCTTTCGCTTTATTATTTACATATTGTATAAACATTTGTATATTTATAAAACTGTAATTTATTGTTTACCGATTCAATCATTTCATTATGTCGCGAGTGCCGTATTTAGCGTCATCAGTTACCTATCCGGCAGTTGCACTATTTATCGGGATACTAATTGAAATACCATTTATTGCATTGTACTTTGCATCGCGAGTGCCGTAGTTAGTGGCATTAGTACCTACCCGGTATTTGCGCTATTTTTTAAGGATACTCATCTGTGAGATATCCTTTATTGTATTTATGTTTATAGTTGGGATGTAGCAAATAACTCCATCTGATCTGTCTTGAACTACACGTTCATTGAAATAAATCTTAAGTCATCCCAATTTAAAATTGTTTAATTATCCTTTCTCACGACTTAGTGAGTGGTCCTTCATTCCATCCTATTAATTATAGTTTCCCACAAATTCGTTCAATTATAGAGATGTATGGTTCTAGCTTAACCATCAGCGTCTAGACATCGCATTCACAGTCCATTGCTCCAGTTCCATACAAATGCTGTTAACTGTTCCTCAATGAATCTTTCATCAGTTACTAATCTATTCGCGTCTTTTATAGTTTTCAATTCAATTCTTACACTATTTTTACCTACACTAGCTATGCTGATGATGTTTGGAATTTATAGTTTCTTATGTAAAATGTGGCCTACCTTCATTGGATGCATTTTACCTATTCCTTCCTCTTCCCTGTTTGTTTTTTCGATGAATACATATACCTTGTCAGAGTAGAGATGAGCTTTCTGGATATTGAATAATTTCTTTGTTCGCTCATTTTCCATATTTTTGTCATTTCCAGGATTATCCGAGTTGTTTGGTTTATTTCCATCCAATTCCATTCCATTTGAATATCCCCCTCCGTCAGGGGATCGTTTTTACTCATTTTAATGTTTGTATTTTCACCAACAAGTGCACCTCTGTTAATAATCAATTAATAAGTATAGTTTTTACACTAACCGGTTTGTTTACAACAAATATCTATTCGATGAGTAGACTTTTTTTTTGGATGTATTTACTTTGAATAGAACCTATTTTAGTGACAAAACATCTATTTGTTTTCACGTTTCAGCTATTTTTCAGTTAGTATCATATTTGAGACAATGGTTCATAAAGGTAGTTTTGCTGATTTCCCGCCTATTTCAAATAAGATACAATGGATCATAACGGTTCTATGCTTTTGTCTTAAATTTGCAACAATCGTAGGTAATGTAATGAGTTATACATTATTTACAGATGAGTAAAAATAGGAGTGACAGTTCTGTTTTATCCAGCAATCAGAGTGCAGAAAGTGAGGATGAGGTTGGTCAGAATTTAAAGGAGACGCAAACAAAAAACAGAAGAAAACAGGTCACAAATGGAGGGAAATAAAAAAGGAAGATAGTCCTAAGGATATACTTGTTTGGTTGGACAAATTGCCTGGAGATGATAGAGCTGTTGACACACCAATTACATATTTAGAAGAAGTGTTTTTGATAGTGATATGATCGAAAATCTTGTAGAGCAATCTAACTTATACGCAATACAAAAAAATTCCAATGGAACAAGACCAATTGGACGGCTTATTTCAGTAAAGTTTTTGCATCAGATTCAAAACAAAACAAAAAAATTTAAATTTTCTTAAATAAATGTTTTCATGTACGTTTTAGAAAAAAGTGTTTTATACAAAAGTTGTAGAACGTGTTAAGTTCTAAAAAAAATCTCAGTAACTTTTTTGCGTTAGATCAAAAACATAAGAAATACGATTTTTTTTTCAATTTTGACAGGCCGCCATTTTGTTTCTACTGGACCGATTTGGCCCGTTAACGAACTCGTCCAAGATTTTGGCCGAACCAATTTTTGTAGCGAGTTTGGTTCCAATCCGTCGAAAAATACGCCCTCTATTGTGCTTACAAATTCCGTTATAACACATACATATATATGCATATATATACATATATATATATATATATATATATAAATTTACTCTCTACAATAGTCCTATTTCATTCGGAAATAAGCCTAAAATTCAGAAAAACCACTATCTATCACTATAACAGAAATTGAACAGTTCATAGGCATATGTTTATACAATAACTTTCGTTTTTCCTGTCATTTCGGGTCACGTGACTCCAGCATAATTTTTTAAATGGGACAACCAGTATAATACAATTTTTGATATATCATTCAAAAACAAATTCAACGATACCACATTTGTCATAATTGTATTGTGTAGTAATGATAATAAGGGCTATTTACTTTCACTAAATTTATGAAAGCAATATTTTGCTCTCAAGAATTTAGGTGGCTATGAAATAAATAACTATAGTAGCAACAATATAGTTTATTCAAGAACTGTCATTAATTATTAGTCGTAATCTTGTGAAGACACTGTAATAATAAGTAAATAATGACTTCAATTTTTACTTACGATTAATTTGTTGACATGCTACTTACTTATGGAAAATGTGGAAAAAACAAAACTCATGCTCAAGGTTTGTACAGAAATCGTTTTCCTCATAGAGTACCAAGCAAAAATACTTTTATCTATGTCAAACAAAAGCTAAGAACTGGTTCTATTCCAAGCGGTAAAAATCAGGTTCCTCGTCAAAAGACCACTCAGAGAGATGAAATGTGATAAATATCTTGACTTATCTTCAGGTAAATACACACACCTCAATACGATTTCTTGAACAAGAATTTCAAATACGTAGAAGTACAAAGAGTATTTAAAAATCACAAATACCATCCTTATAAAATACATTTAACTCGAGGTTTATATCCTGCAGATCCTGAAAGGAGAATAAATTTTATTGCTGAAACGTTCGTACAAAGTAATGATGACCCTTAGAAAAAATATTATGGAGTGATAAATGGAGGTTTCATAACAACGGTATTATTATTCGCTATAATTATCAATATTGGTCGCAGGAGAATCCGAACTGGATAAGCGAAACCAATTTTCAAACAATATGGGTAATCAATGTTTGGTGCGGAATATTAAACGGTCAGTTGATTGGTCCCTATTTTTATGAAGGAACATTAACGGGGCAAAGATACTTAGATTTGCAAACTCTCTCAGAATTACTTCAAGATATTCCCTTACATGAAAGGCAAACAAAGTGATGGCAGCGAGATGGAGCATCTCCTCATTTTTTTTGGCCAGTTAGAGAATATCTTGATAACACGTTTCCTGAAAAATGGATTGGTCAAAATGGTGCGATTCTGTGGCCATTCCGTTCGCCGGATATGACACCCTTAGATTTCTTTCTCTGGGGTTACTTAAAAGATCGAGTTTATGCTACACCCCCAATTGATTTAGATGATTTAAAGGATAAAATGAAAGAGGCATGTCCAACCGTAACATCCGAAATGATTACAGCAGCATTTACAAGAAATCTTTTAATAAGGCTTGAACATGTTGTCAATGTACATGGACATCAATTCGAACATTTTCTTTAATTTTTTTAATTTCTTGGAAATTTCCTATGTTACGTTTTTCAATGAAATAATTTATACACATGTTCATTTAACTGCCCCTATTATCATTACTGAATAGTACAATGATGACAAATGTGGTATCGTTGAATTGGTTTTTGAATGATATATCCAATATTGTAATATTATACCGGTTGCCCCATTTAAAAAAAATTATGTTGGGGTCACGTGACCCGAAATGACAGGAAGAACGGAAGTCATTTTATAATAAATATAAGCAGTAGTTTCGACTGTTTATATCTGCCAAATTTCATACATGTCATATAAACAATTTTCGAGAAATTCTACTGTCAAAACGTCGTGGGACACCCTGTATATGTCTATATTTCGTTTACCACGGACTCATATGTACTGGGCACAAGCAACCAGGGTAGCTCAAGTTGCTGATATTATGAGCAGGAATAGGTTTCAACAGATAAAAATGAATTTACATATGAATGATAATTCAAAAATTTGATCAAAATAACATAGACCGTCTATTAAAAATAAGGCTTTTGATGGAATCCCAATTGAAAAATTTCAGAGATACACCCATGCAACAATTTTTATGTGTTGATGAACAAACGTATCTGCGACAATATAACCCAAAAAGCCTCATAAAGAGGGTTACAAAATTTATGTTTTATGTGACGCCAATGGTCTGATTCACAATTTTAAAATCTATACAGGAAAATCAGAACACAACCCAAGTTATCCTGACATCGGTGTCAGCTCCAATGTAGTCCTGAAAATGGCCAATATGTTCCACACAATAATAATTTTCTGGTATTTTTTGAAAAGTGGTTTTCTTCTCCAGAATTAGTTGTTCAGCTGCATCAAGTAGGAATCTTTGGTTTAGGTACAATTCAAATAAAGAGGTTTCCTGGTCTTACTTTCACATCAGATCAGGAAATGAAAAAAAATGGAAGGGGTTCTATTGAAGAAAAGCAAACCACAATAAATGGTGTTGATCTCGGAGTCATAAAATGGTTAGATAAAAAACCTGTTCATTTGGCGTCTACATTTTCTTCTGCTTATCCCACAAAGGAAGTAAAAATATTTGATAGGCCAAGAAAAACTTATATTTCTGTCACCTGTCCGAATATTGTATCTACATACAATACATTTATGGGAGGAGTAGATTTAGTAGATGGTCCTACTATAGAATCCACATTCGATCTAAAAAATATTATTTGCGTTTATTTTTTTCATTTTCTGGACATGACTGTTGTCAATAGTTGGCTACTTCATAAACGGGATTGTAAAGCACATAATTATACCATTAAGGAAATAATGGATCGTCTTACTTTCGAGTCATCAGTGGCCGAATTTTTATGCAATAATAATCCCCTGAAATGCGGCAGATCTTCTAGTAGCTACATTGAAAAAATATATTTAGCAAAAAAAAGAAAGGACCAACGAAATCAATTCCTGAATCGGAAATCAGAAGAGACAGCATTGGCCACTTTGCAGATGTATAAGATGACCGTCAGAGGTGTAAGAAACAGGGATGTTCTGCCCTTACATCAGTTCAGTGCATAAAGTGTCAAATATGCTTAAATAAAACTAGAAACTGTTTCATGGACATGCATCGATAAAAATATAAGTTATTTGTTTGAAATAATTCATTTTCAATTAGTTTAGTATAAAATATTTCCGTCATATACTGTTGTATCATAAATGAGACATACATCTAGTTTATTTAAAATTGTGAATAAAAGATTTTTATTTAACCAATTATCTTCTTTTAAGCACAACTTACACATGAAGGGGTCAGAAGCAAAGGGGTTCAAGTGACATTTTTAAAAAAAATGAGATAAGTACATATTTGTGTACTAGAAACTATAAATTTGTTGGTAGTAAAACGACTCAAGCGTTTTTCTGTACTTAGGTGACATCTATTGGTCGGTAGAAAAACCATGTTTTGAAATAGGTACTCTACGTTAGCTGCAAACAGGTTCAAGTGCACTTAAACCCGTTTGCCAGAAATCAGTTACTTAATATTCAGTAATTTGCAAGTTAGCACGTGGATATCTAAGTGTGATATTTTTTGTTTTACATCGTTATTTTGTGCATCTGATGTAGTGAAATGAATGAAGACAGAGAGGCTAAAGGTAAGGTTTGAAGTTTGTGGACTAGTAATAATATTTTTAAGGTTTACAAAATATCTTGCAAATATAACCTAAAATACATTTTTTTATGAAATTTTCAGCTGGATGCAGCCATCACCATCTAAGTTCTAGTGAGTCAGATCCATACCAAACGGATGAGGATAGTGATTACAATCCAGATATTGAAAATATTAATGAACATAGATTAAAGACAAACTTAGAAAGCCCGCAGAATACTGGTGATGCCTCTAGTAGCACAGATAATGAAGTTCATAGTATGTAAAACCATTGGGCTAATTAAACTTACTTATCGTTCTACATAAATGCATATGTTTAAAATAAAATAACGATTATTTTTAGATACTCCTAAACGAACGCGAAAGAGAAGACGAAATCCTGATGAGTGGAAAAGGGAAAAAAATAAAAAATGTAGGGCGAGTGGGTTGGAGTATAAGACCAGTAAAGGAAAAACAATCAAGAAAAAGGAGTTGCAACCATTTGACCATAGATGCAGATATCAATGCAACGAAATATCAGAAGCAGACAGACAAAACTTATTTAGAAAATTTTATGCTTTGAAATCTTATGATTTGCAAAGCAGTTTTATCGGATCATGCATAACAAAAATTGAACCACACCGTACAAAACGTCAGGCTACTTCCCATAAACAATTCACGTCCATAATTAAACTAATGGGTTTACGAGTATGCAAGGCTTTTTTCCTAAAAACGCTAGTTATAAGCACGAGAAGATTCTTAACAGTTTGTAATAAGAAGACCAGTGATGGCTTTGTTGAAACAGATAAACGCGGTAAGCATCAGCCTCCAAATAAAATTGATAATGTTGTCCGGAATGATGTTATTACACACATAAAAAAAATTCCTCGATATAAAAGTCACTACTCAAGAGCTGATAACATCGGTTGTAGATACCTGCCACAACATTTAAATATAAACAAATTGTACGAACTTTACACAGAATGGTGTACAGAAAATCAGAAACCAATGGTAAAAAAATCATACTACAGACATATTTTCTGTACAGAATTTAACTTAAAATTTCATAAGCCACATTCCGATACCTGCCATATATGTGATAAGTTGAACAATTTGATACGATATAGCACCGATGATGACATTAAGAAAAAGAGCGAACGTGACCTGGAAGTACACCAAAAAAAAGTAGACAGTGTAACAATATCTAAAAAAAACGATGAGGAGTATGGTAAAAACAATCCAGATAAAGTAAGAGTAGTATGCTTTGATTTGCAAAAAACCCTGCCTACACCAGTATTAACCACAAACAAGGTATATTACTTACGACAACTTTGGACATACAATTTTTGTATCTCTGACATTGTTTCTGGTAAATCTAACATGTATATTTGGAATGAGACCATCGCATCAAGAGGCTCCAAGGAAATTGGTTCTGCCCTATTAAAGGTAAGATATTAACAAAAACTATAATTTTTTTGATTATACCGCATTTATTTTTTTCAGTATATCAAAGGATTACCGGAAAGTGTGGAACATCTTATCTGCTATAGTGATTCCTGCGGTGGGCAAAATAAAAACAAAAATATTGCAAAGCTTTTTATGTTTTTAGTGCAAAGCACCAGTGTCAAAACTATAGACCACAAGTTTTTTCAGCCTGGGCACTCCTACATGGAGTGTGATCGAGCATTTGGGCTCATTGAAAAACAGAAGAAACGGTCTATTAATGTTTTTATTCCTGACCATTGGACAGATGTGATTCGAAAAACATCGAAAAATTTTAACATCATCAACATGACACCTGCTGACTTTGTTTCTTTTGACTATTTGGATAGCATAATAATGGATCCAAAAAAGCAGGAAGATAAAAAAATCTCGTTAAAGTGGCATGACATGGTATGGTTTCGTTACCGAAAGGAAGACTTTTTTTCGTTTTCATTTAAACACACCAGACATGCAGATTGGCCTTTTACTCAAACACAAAAGTGTTCCACTCTACAGAAAGGAAGACCAAATTTGAAAATATCTGCTCTAAATAAAAATTTATATGGCGGCAGCCTGCCCATAACGGATATAAAGTGGAATAATTTAAATGAACTTTTACCTTTTGTACCTCCTATTTATCATGAATATTATAGGACTCTACCACATGCAAATAAAGAGACTATTAAAAAATTGAAAGACCCGCCAAAGAAAAGTAAACAAGCAGAAACTGACGATACCGTTACTCCAGATGGTGATATTGATTTCGACACCTCAAGGGTCGAATTAGAATCCGATTATGATGAATAAAACATACCTATTTAGGATTGGGCAGCTTATTTTTTATATTTTTTGTTAATTATATTGAGGTTTTTGTTTTTATTTTAGAGCAATAAATAAAAAATTTTGTCTAAACTGAAACAAGTACATTTTTTTAATTTTTTTTTTGGTGGAAAAAGGGTTTAAGTTCCTCATATTTACAAAAATATTATGTTTATTATGTTTTGAAATAATAAGATTAAATTTTGGGTATATTACAATACTGTTGAAAAAAACACTCTTTTGCTTTTGGTACTCTGGATTTTATAAGGAGGTGTTAACTTTAGAAGGCATTTTCTCCAGTTTTATAAATTTGCACTTGAACCCTTTTGCTTCTGACCCCTTCACATAATAATTACATATATTTTTTATGGTGCTGTGGTATAAAAGAGGTTAATATTAAAGTATGCCAAACCTACCTACAAAATTTAGTTGATCACTTCCAGCAATATAGATCTGACCAATCTTTTCAAGAAATTCATGTACGGTATCCGCCAAAATAAACAGTACCGAAACAGAGAGTGCTGTGGAGTTGTTTATGTAATATGGATTTGTCATATTTGACTTAATTGTCATTAGTTGATATATTAATAGTACGCTGCAGTTAAATTTGATTTAAAAATGGTTCTAACAACGGAAGAAAAAGTTTTTTTGGTAGAGCATTATTTTCGTTCATACGGAAATGGTCGTAATGATGGTCCAAGCTTAGTACAGGTGTCAATAAAATGTCAACAAAAATTTAATAAAGCAGCTCCTAGTAAAAGTGTGATATTAGCTGTTGTTGAAAAATTTCGTCGCACTGGTAGTGTATTGTGTCAACGTAAAGGTTCTTCAGGTCGTCGAAAAACAGTACGCACTAACGAAAATGAAGGACGTGTTTTTAACCAAGTTGTGCAATCACCTCAAAGAAGTCTTGTAAGAACTGCATGTAAACTCAACATTAGTGAAACGTCATGACGTCGCATGTTCAAATCAATTGGTGGTTATCCATACCGTATTCAAGTTGGACAACGACTAAATGCTGCGGACAAACGTGCAAGAGAAATTTACTGTGGTCGCATGTTGAGTTTAATTTACGAAGATCCCGAATTTTTGAAAAACATATGGTTTTCAGACGAGAGTCACGTTCATCTTAGCGGCTATATTAATAGACAAACAACCAGATTCCTTAGATTTGAACGTCCTGATGTCATTGTAGAGAAACCACTCCACAGTCTTCGAGTTACCGTTTGGTGCGCGGTATCTGGTCATGGAATGATTGGTCCTTATTTCGTTGAAGATGATAATCAGAATCCACTTACTGTCAACCAAGAGCGTTATAGAGAGAAAATTATAATACCTTTTGTGAGAGATCTAAATAACTTTTGTCGTGCACGAAATCTACAGTTTCGCACACAATGGTTCCAACAAGATGGTGCAACGAGCCATACAGCTGTGCGCACTTTAGACTTACTCCGTCAGCATTTCGATAATAGAATAATTTCTCGGGGAACAGACTTCGAATATCCTTCTCATTCACCTGATCTGACGCCACCTGACGCATACATTTGAGGCATAATGAAGGACAAAATATTTCACTCGGAAAATCCGCCGGCGAATATTGCCGAACTACGGTAAGGAATACAAAATATTTTTCGAGTGAATGAAAACGACGAATACTCAGTGTGTATTAGTTTATTACTTTCCAGCTAAGCGCTTTCGGCTATTAAGCCATTATCAAAGCCGTCGTCATTTAAAAAAGTAGTTGTCAAAGCCATCAAGTTGATTAAAAACAATACTCAAGATAGAATCATCGTTATGATTGAGTCATTGGAATAAAAACATTAAAATACCTTATTGGAAGGGTGTAAAATTATAATTCACATGATGTAAATTCACTCAAAATTAAAAAACTCCATAGTTTTTTTTTAATTTTGAGTGAATTTACATCATGTGAATTATAATTTTACACCCTTCCAATAGGGTATTTTAATGTTTTTATTCCAATGACTCAATCATAACGATGATTCTATCTTGAGTATTGTTTTTAATCAACTTGATGGCTTTGACAACTACTTTTTTAAATGACGACGGCTTTGATAATGGCTTAATAGCCGAAAGCGCTTAGCTGGAAAGTAATAAACTAATACACACTGAGTATTCGTCGTTTTCATTCACTCAATTTACATCTAGTGTGTACACCATATCCACAGGCATTTCCAAAATATTTTTCGGCAGTTACATCAACCACTTTTTATAAATATGTTTATTGACTTACAAAATCGATATGAAGCTTGTTTGCGTCGAAATGGTGAACATTTTGAACACTTACATTACAGAAATTAAAAATTAATTTTTATTTTTATTTTCGGTACTGTTTATTTTGGCGGATACTGTACAAGCGCAAAAAGTAACACTTTCTCTCGAAGTTGAATATATATTTTTTTTCAATTATATCGAATAAGTTGTATTTAGTAATTATGTATCCAGCTTTTTTAAATAAAGCCTAGAATATTTCTTTTTGTTTGATAGTAGTTCAAATGTTCCGATTTATTTTAATAATTAAAAAGCTTTGAAAAAATCACTGAATGATAGTGATGTTTATATTTCCGAATATGAAGCGCTGATGATGACTTAACAGTCGAAAGAGCTTTGCTACTGTTTTATAAATAATTATATTCTGCATAAAATACAAAATTACTATACTATAAACCCATTTGACAAAAAAAACATGATGATTGATTTTAAATATGATTCATTTTTAATCGTATTCTGAGAAAGCAAATACAATGAACTATTATAATAGTATGACAATGATACGTGACATTCTTTCACACAATTTTCTTTTAAATAAAAAAAAAATTAAACTACAACTCGAAATAAAAACAAAAGAAATGACTCACTGTTCAACTGAAGTAAAAAATAAAAATGTAATCTAAAATCGGTGGGGGTTCCTTATTCTGTACAGTTTTTAATAAATATACTATTATATTCAATCTTATCACTATAAGAAATATTTTAATATACAGGATGATACTACAAAATCGATTAAAACCAAAAAATTATAATTCACTCAAAACTTTGGCAGATTTACCTTTGTGAAGTCTCGATGGGCACCGTGCGCCGCTCAGAGAGAAAGTCGAGGTGCTCAACAAAGTGCGGCGTGTACTATTATTTTTGAAAGAAACATTTATTAATTGATGTAAAATGATACTTATAATATTGTGTAAGGGTTATATTATATTTACGTTTATTGAAATAAGACTGCATCTTTTAATTTAGCAATACAGAGAACTTTTCAATCATATCTTGCAATTTTTCTGGGTATCTCTTCTTCACCGTCACATTTTTCTTTTTCTTCATCATCTTCCATTCCTTCTTCTATCTCTTCTGCATCTTCATCTTCCTCATTTTCTTCTCTTTCCTCTTCATCATTTTCATTTTGTTCTATTTCTAATTGTAATTGATCAAGTTCTTCGGATTCTTCCGAATCCTGAACATCAAGTTGATCAATATTAGAGCAGTCATTAATGTTGTAACAGTTGGAACACAAGTTAGTGCATTTTAACTAGGGATCGACCGATACCGATATCGGTATATCGGCCTTCTTGGCCGATATCGGTATCGGCCGAAAATGTGAATTGCTTAATATTTCAGTTCTTAAGGATTTTTTAAAGGAAATTAAAACAGAAATACTAAATAAAAAACAAATCAAGTTTATTATAATTCAAAATTTAGCAAAAAAGTCATTAAAATGTAGAAGTAACACCCTAAGTTAAACAAATTATCAAATTAATATTTAAAGTTAAGTTTCGGCAAGTTGTAATGTAACAAAATTAAGCTTTCTGCTCTTTCCGGAGTTAAACGATTTCTTGCGCTTTCATAAACATTTCCAGCTGAAGAAAATAGCTGTTCACTAGCAACACTACTTGGCGGCGGTGCTAGATATATTATTGCAACTTTGTACATCAATGGAAAAATGTCTTTTTGCGCCCACCAAGTCAAAGGATCTTCATTTCTTGATATTTTTTCTAATTTCTTATACAATTCAATCTCATCATCAATTTTATTCATCATATTATCAGTACTTTTCTTATATGACACTGATTTACTGGTCGCCATACCAGTAAGTTTATCAAAAGTATTCAAAGTAAACTATGAGAAATTGAACCCGGGACATTTTCCTGAATCTGTTGGTTTACCTCGTGTGATTTTTTGGCGATTTTCGCTAAAGGACCATCATCGTCGCTCACTTCAGATTCTCCGGAATTATCTTCCAGCAAGTCTGAATCTAGTCCATTAGTTTTTAAAAGTTCTTTATTTAAATCTGTAAAGGTTCTTTGCGATAAATCATTGTCAAAGAAAGATGTCTTGAACCTTGGGTCCAATAAAGTGGCAAAAAGAAGGTTTCTATCAGTGAAGCAGGCTTTGCGTCTCTTATTCAAGGAGTCTTTAAGCTCATTTTTGGTACTCTGCACCCCTGAAAAGTCAGCTCCTTCAGCTTTCTGGAGATATTTTAAGAGAGTTTTAAGTAAGGGTATTACTTCCAATATAGATGCACTATTCTTACTAAAAACCTTCGTAATTTCTTCAAAAGGTTTTAAGAGATTTAGTAAATTTTTTGCTAGTTCCCATTGATGGTATGCTAGTGTCACATCTTTTAAAGCTGGATTGTCGATTATATATATATTAAGAGCGTTTTTTTGTTCTATCAGACGTTCCAACATATAAAAACTTGAGTTCCATCGTGTTGGAATGTCCTGCACCAAAGCTTTCTCGGTCATATTAAGGGACTTTTGAATATTCTTCAGCCTATCAAATGCCAAAGAGGAGTGACTAAAATGAGTTACTATACGTCTTGCTTTTGCCAATAAATCTATAATTGATCGTTGATTTTCTATGGAGTCTTGTACGGCTAATTGTATGGTATGTATGAAATAGGGTTGGTGTTTTAATTTAACCTCATCAATGCCTTTTTTTATGTTGGCAGCATTATCAGCCAAAACCAAAAGAATTTGATTCTGATGTAACTCCCATATTGTCATGATTTCAGATAACATCTGTGAGATGTTTAAAGCTGTATGTGACCCAGGAAAATGCTTGCAGGCCAGTACAAATGAACATCTTTCAGTCGTTTTAAAATCTATCCAATGTGCAGTAAAAGAAATAAATGGGTTGTTATTATGTTTGCAAGTCCATATATCTGTGGTGGTAGACATTTTAATGTTTTCTTTCAAGGAAAGTGATAATTTTTCACAAATTGCCAAAGTACATTTTTTGTATATATCTCTAAAATATTTATCTGAAAGAATATCGTAACAAGGAACCAATTTATTTAAAAGCCGCTTAAAACCCACATCGTTCACAATACTGAAGGGCTGTATGTCTATAGCTATTAATTCTCCGATATAATAGTGAACCTTTTTAGATTTAGTGCTATCAATGTCCCATAACTGCATATTTTCAAAGGATTCAAAAATCTTTGGTTGTGTGGTTGAGCCTCCGCTTAAGCTTGCATATGAACGAGATCAACCAGGTTTTTCGTGTGCTTCTGCATCTAAAAAACAGAACCCTTCTAAATACTGGGTGTTTCATAATTCATAAATTTATATTCAGAGGTACTGTTTGGCTTCAGAGTTCAGGAGTAAAAGTACTCACTTAACGACAAAACAAAAACAGAAATTTAATAACTTGTCGATATTGCAGCCAAAATTACTAATTTCTAAAACAAATTTATTACATACTTACTGCCATCAACATTTTGTTCTTTTGACTCCTCACTTAATTTTTCAATGTGAAACTTCGCCATATGATGCTTTAAATTGGTAGTATTTGCTGTTTTGCCTTTACCTCCCAGAGAAACAACAGCATTACATAATTTACAGGTGGCATTTGCTTTTATTGTAAGGCATTAACTTCGTTCTTGGAGAAATACGACCAGTAAATACTTTTACCACTAGTTATGTTGCCACTAATACTGCTAGTTATTGAAGATAATGAACCAGAACCAGGCTCTTGTAAAGATGACGACGACTGTGAAACGAATGGAGAACGCACGACAAAACGATCCATGTTTGTGAAAAATCAGTGCAATACTATACTACGACTACTAGGAGTTTTATTATCTTACTGTTTCCCAGCGTATTCGGAAATTCTGGTATTCCCCGACGGAGCGAACATAGCTGACTGGCCGGGCTTTGTTAAATTCGGAGATTCACCGTATCGATTTTTAGTATTCCGCCGAGTGATTTTACAAAATATCGAATTTGCTCTGCAATTTTTTGGTGATTTTATGGTTAATCCGTGTAACGGTAACAGTATATCATTATAAATCACTTTTACCTCATTTATACAGCAAAAAATTTACGATAAAATTGTATGGCCGATATATCGGTATCGGCAGATATCGGCTATGAGTTTATCGGTATCGGCCGATATCGGTATCGGCCACAAAAAATCATATCGGTCGATCCCTAATTTTAACCCATGTTTTTTACAACTACACTGTAAAGTGTTACACATTTTTTGATAACTGCATGAAATTTTATTCAGCAAATCGCCGGGAATGAGTTTATCTTCAGTGTACTTAAGCATTAAAATTCCTTTACTGGACATTTCCCAACCCCAATCGGTAGGATTTTTCTTACTTCCAAGACAAGTTTGAAGTTGTAGATAAGCCCTGAACGAATGGTCCCTTCGGTAGGGGGTATTTTCTCTAATTTAAATGTTGACTTAATCGCTGCTTTTTGGTACATTTGGAATCGTAAGTATATATAATGGCTTGATACCCCTTCTGGGGTTTCGCCGCTTCACGCTTTCTAGATCCATTTTTTTGGGGTGGATCAATGCCCGTTTTTCCTTTTAGAGTTTCTCTGTCAATGCTCTCCATAGTTTCCTATCCTTAACTTTGTCCTTCCATCCTCCAATTCCGGCTCTCGTCATATCTTCCTTCACCTGTTCCAGTCATTTTATTCTAGGTCTACCCCTACGTTTTCTTCCCCCAGGATCCCATTGTGTCATTTGCAGTGTTATTTCTTGTTTTTCTGCTCTATATATGTGTCCCAGCCATTTCATTCTTTGCCTTTTTATTTTCCTTACTATGTCCTCTCCTTCCAGTTCTTGCTCAATTTCATAGTTCATTCTTTGTCTGTACTCGTTATCTCTCAATTTGATTGGTCTCAATATTGTTCTCATTATCTTTCTTTCTATTATTCTCAAGTCTTCTTCTTCCTTTTTAGTCAGTGTCATTGTTTCAGCAGCATACAACAGGGCGGGTCTTATTAGCACTTTATAAATATTGATTTTGGTTTGTCTTGAGAGTAATTTGCTTTTTAAAAGTTTTTTATTGGCATGGTTAGGTTGGAATCGTAAGTCGTGCAGTGAAATATCTTTTTTACTGTACATGGATACTATCAATTTACGTCCATTTGTATACACTAATTCTTTGCTAGCGTTTTCATTATAATAAACGTTTGTCAGCTCAGAGAAATTTTGTACTGATAGCAATGACTTTTTCCTTTTCCAGTAAATTCCGATGTCGTGTCACACCCTGTAAAGCAGTGTAAGAATCCGATATATTTTCGGTGTGGCTCACCTTGAGAGCTATTCGAAGAGTAGTAAGAGTCTGCTACAACAGTCTGGTTTATAAAAATATATGCCTAGATTATTGATATTTACTGACCAACGACTACAATAGTTGTCTTTTTTTCAGCAATTTCAATTGATGTTTTAATTATCAAATAATCAGCGTATTCTTCCGCTTGTACGCAGGTAAACCCAGCCAATTGCAATTCTAATTGTAACAATTTTATTGACTTGTTTTTATTTTTCTCGTTAGACAAGAATGCTTGAGGCGTAAATGGTATAATTATAAGGTCTTGAAATTCATTCATATCGGGCACTTTAGATTATTAACTTCTTGGTCGTTCATTTTCTTTGGTGCCTATTGAAGCTGAAGTTGCTGACATAGGATTACTTTTATTAGCTATCAGCAGTGTAGTTATCTTTAACATACTTCATATACTTTGTTTTTATGTCTAAAACTGTATAATTTTATGCCAGACCACTTTGTGAAGTAAAAATCCGCCATCAATAACATTAACGTAATGGTCAAAATTTGGCAAAGAATTTAGATTTTTAAAATCTGCATACAATTCAGATTTTGTATTTTTTTTTAATCCATTTTCATAAAATAACGAAAGTGGATAAGGAGCTAGTTCATACTTTAAATAACTTTTCATATCGTTACTTCCTTTGATAATCTTTGAAATAGCAAAAGCGGATTTATGACAATTTTTTCACCATTTACTTTAATCGACGCTCTAGTAATTTTGAGAGATAGTACTCGATTTATTTTCTGGAACGATATGCTTTCAAAATTTTGGCCTACGATTTATTTCCAACTTCAAATGCGCTATGGCAATTGATTGATTCCCCTCCAATTATACCAGAAAATATGGACATAATATTGGTCGTTTCGGGAAACGGATTATATGTATTAAAAAATTTAGTTAATTTCTTAACGTCTTGTACGTCCTTTGTGATGTGCGACTCTCTAGCATCGTGATGTTGCTCGGAAGTTGAATAAGCTACATTACATAAAATTTCCATCTCGATACAAACTTCAACAAGAATTATCATCGTTAAAATAAACTTAGCTAAGACACTTTCTACAAATCAACGGCTATGCGTAAGTCCGCCTTGTGTTTTCATTGCTCTCATAAGAACTTGTTCAATGGTCATATTCGGCATTCGCCTTTTTGTGTATATACCAATGAATATTACGTGTACCACCGCGCTTCGTCTAGCACCGTGGCTCTCTCTCAAAGCGTTCATCGAGATTTCACAACCGTAAATCTGCTATTTTTGATTAAATTATAATTGTAAAGGTATTAAAATTTTGGAAATTTACTCTTCTTTTAAGTTTTTTAATAATAGTCATGTTGGTTTAAGTAAAAAATCTGCGCTACGACCCGCGAAAGACAGAAAAACGTGGTTTTTAAGAAAAAAAATCAGTTTTTCCCAATTTTCACGAGATTTTTTGCTAGAAGTAGTATGTTTTTATTTTAGAAAATGAAAGTTGGAGTCTACGAAAAAAATCACGCATGCAAAAGTTTTCTACAGTGAAAAAAAGGGTTGAATACGCGTTTGGAAAAAAAACATCTTTTTTCGAAAAACATTAATTTCTCAGAAACCAATCGAGTTACAGAAAACAAAAAAAGCAAATTAATTAGAATTAAAGAAGCTACATTTTCACCAAATTTGAAAATGTTTTTGGCGAAATGAAAAATAAAAAACGAAAAAAACAGTTTTTTGCATTTTTCTCGGAAATGTTTAGGTTATGTCAAAAAATGGTTTTTATAAAAGTTGTAGATTTTTTAATTATTTACAACTTTCCCATTCAACTTTTTTCGATAAAACCAGTATTTACGCCGCAAATCGTGAAAAGCCGTTTTTCACCCCCTTCCACCCCCTCCCCATCGTTCAGAAGTCTGATTGACTATATTGTATATACCCAAAGTTTAATAAAAACTATACAAAAAGTACAACCAAGAAAGAAGTAGAAGCGGGAACCAGTCACAAATTAATGACAGCACAATTGAAAGTAAATCTTGGGAACGATGAAGAGAAAATAGAATATAGAATACATGAATTAAAAAGAAAGAAAAAAGAGAGATATAAAAAGGTAACAAATAAAGAATTTCAGAAACGGGCAAATGGAAGGAAAAGAAACATGGAAAATATTTAATGAAACAGTGAGAAAATATGTGGAAGAAGAAAATTTAATAAGAATATAAAAAGAACGAAATGGTGGATTGAAGAAATTAGAAAGCTTGCGAAAGAAAATGGCATGGAAAAAATATCTCCAAACAAAGACAATGGGAGATAAAGAAGACTACAAAAAGAAGAGATAGCTGTGAAAATAAAAATAAAAGAAGAGAAAATACAAAGTTGGAGAGGAGATAATGGAATCACATACGATAAATAACAGAAAATTTTGGGCACAGATAAAAATATTTAGGAGAAGCAGAAAGATGGAAATAAAAGCAATAAAAGACAAAAACAATCAACTACAAACAGGGGTAAAACATATACTAGACACATGGAGAAACTACTATGTAGACAAATTCCACACAATACCAGAAAATGACGAAGATATAAAGGTAGAAGAAACAGAGATAGATCAGCAAGAAATAAGAGAAGAAGCCATATAGAACATTAAAACAGGAAAAGCAAGCGGAGAAGACGGAATGGTACCAGAATTTATCTAATGGTTGGGAGAACAATAGATTGGATGTGGGTAATGGTTAAGGAAGCATGGGAGAAAAAACAAATACCGAGAGAACAGGAAAATAATATAATAATACCTATCAATAAAAAAGGGGAACAAACTCAATGTGAAAATTATAGAGCAATATGCTTGGCACAAACAAGTTACAAACTTTGTACAAGAATTTTAGAAAAAATACTGAGACACTGCATAGAACTAAAACTAGAAGAACAGGAAGCTTTCAGACCGTTAAGACAAACCAGTGATAATATATACATTGTACGAAACTTAATAGAAAGAACAATTGAGAAAGGGGAAGAACTGTTCCTGGTATTTTTTGATATGAAACGGTTATTAGAAAAGAAACATGGACAATACTTCAGGAAATGAAAATACCTAGAGGATGAATACAGGCTATACGATAGTAATGGCTATAATACAAATTGCAGGGCATACATCAGAGGAGTTTATAATGGACAGAGGAATAAAACAAGAGGACAGTTTAATCCCGTTACTGTTTATACTTATTATGGACAAGATAGTTAAGAACATAAAAAGACAAAGTGAACATCTGATTACAATAATTGTATACAGAAACATGGAACCGGTAAAAACAAGTAGTTTATTATATGCCGATGATGTGGTTTTAATAGCGAATTCCACAAATATAATTCAAAAATGAATAAGCAGCTGGTGTGCGGACATAGAAAATATAAGAACAATACTTTAGAAAGGGGATAGAAGACGGAAAATAGATACAAAGATAACTAACAGGGCAAAACAAAAATCTACTACGCACTAAATAACACGATATAAGGTCACAAAAATATTGATATTGATGTGAAAATATATAACGTAATAACAGTACCAATTATAACATATGCAGCAGAAAATTAGACAATTAGTGGAAAAGATGAGACGAAAATAAACGCAATGGAAATGAAGTAACTAAGAATAGCGGGAAAACTAAGTGGGACAGGATGAAGAACGAAGACATTAGAAAAATAGTAAAACAAGAACCAACAGTAGAAAAAATAAACAAGAAACTACTGAGCTGGTATGGAAACATCGTAAGAATGAAGGCAGATAGATTAACAAGAAAATAATGCAGGCAGGAAATACTATTAAGAAGCGAAGGGAGAAATGGATAAACCAAATAAAGGAATTGAGGACAAAAATAAAAAAAAAACTTGGGAGGAAATGAGGAAGATGGCAAAAGACAGAGGACAGTGGAAGAAATGGGTACAAGAGGGACCAGAACCCCTATCCGACACCTGAAAGAGTAAAAGGAAGTGAGAAGAAGAAGAAGAAAAACTTTTACAGCCTCTATTTGTGTTCGTAAGTTTCATTTTTAGTTCATTTAGAGTGTGAGCGATTGACGCTGAATGCTGAAATCTAACATCATTGCATTGGTTCATTTAACGCCTAGACGTGTCATTCTTAATGAAAGATATAAATGAATAGTGAGTAAACCATCTGAAATCACCATTATTTCATTAGTTTGTTCAGTTTTTTTAATATAATGATGCTAGTGAAAAACTATTTTCTTTAAAGTGAATTAAATCAAATAATTTTATTTGTAAATGTTTTTAATAGATATCAGAAAATCTATTACTAAATTCAATCATTTACAATATTATGTCATTAACGGTACATAAGGCACAAACAATTCGTGGATTTATAGTTTTATTTTTATCTAAATAAAATTAAAATTGGAATTAAAAGATGCCTACTTAATGAAAGTCAAATTATCAAAAGTAGATCTCCTAGATGTATTTAGATGAAACATCTTACATAGAAAAGTATAAAAATATATGAAGAATGAAGCTAAATGGAATGTCAAACATACAGAATAGTGAAGACAAAATTGATAATAAGAGGGAAAGGGGAATTATTTATAAAAGAAAATCAATAAAACGTTTCAGTTTCCCCTACCTTGCTAAGTAACTGTGAATCGAGTTGACTGTCGATCTCTTTCAATTGATTGTCCAATTTCTGTTTGGTCGTATCGTATTTGGCATATGAAGGCATGTGATGGTAGGAGGAATTACTGCCTGTGTAAGAATTGCTCGAACCGTAGGTTGTCGAATTCGTCAAAACGCTACTCACTAAAAAAGAATAGGATCAATCGAATTCTATTTAGGCTAAAAATAATTGTCGTACCTAATTCTTCTCTGGAAACGGTATTTCCTAATACGTGATCGATATCCGCTCCGCCCAAACTAGGATGGGGGGTATGGTGAGGCGATCTACCCAGCATACTCGACATATCCTTATCGTAAGTGTGTTTTTGTAAAACTCTTATCATGGCGTCTCTTTCTGCAAGCTTAGATTCCAAATCTTTTAATCTAAAAATACAAAGAAAATTTTAATTTTCAATTCAAAGCTCACTTTCCAATAATTCTAATAGCGCCTACAATATTTTCTGAGGGTATCATGATGAATTCTAGATATTTTCTATGTATTTTATTTATATTTAAACGGATACAATGTATATATAAATAAATTTTGCAGCAAAAAAAACAAATAAGACATTGATTCACAATGAAAATATACAATTTAAAAACTAATAAAAAAAATTATTAAACTTAAAGATGGGATTTTGTGTCATCTTGTTCATAGAAGAGAACATATGCTTCTCCACTGACTAAAGATTTCCACGATATTAATAGCACTCTTGAATCGTTATATTCGTGCCACTGTCCCGTGTAGGGATGTCGGCAAAATGCTGTGTAGTGACCACAGTGATTAGATATAGCGTAGAGGTTGTACATACAAGGTGCCACATTATCAGCCATGTAACCCAGATAGCACGCAAGTTTGCTGCAAACTTGCTTGATTTTTGATATTGAGTTGCTCAAGCAAATTTGTCATATTAAGCGTGAAACAAGTTTGCAACAAAATTGCCATGTCAAAGGTGAATATGAAAAATTGTTGCAAATTTGATGCAAATTTGAAAAAAAACATTTTATTGTTTTTGTATTTAACCGTAATCAATTTTATCACTTATATGCGAATAAGCTCAAAAAACATAAAATGTATTAGGTAATAGAATAATGTTTAAATATTCATAAAATTTAGACTTATCATCGTTGCGACCGGATACTATTTTATTTAAAGATCAGGGTTTCACTACGAAAAGAAGAAGATTAACATAACCTTACACAATGAACTGTTCGCTGTTCGTTGAGGGTCAGACGCCATTAAAGATGAAGATTTTAATGGTGAGTTTTGGTGGTTTTATCTAGAAAAGAGTGTTTTCGCGCGTTATTAGTGTTAGTGATTCTATATCGTTATAATAGTTGCCAGAGACCCTGAAATTCTATCACGATTCTATATAGTGATTTTCGTTGTATAGATGTAAGTATCTTATTTTTAAATATAAAAATAATGTTTGTGTAGGAATATGCGTCTATCAATATGAATTGTGTTTATTTAACTTCAATTTCCAATTACTGATTAAATAAAGTAGGAGAATAAGTTATAGAGCACGTGGATTTCTTTTATTTATAATAGATAATTATTAATTTTTTGATTTCTGGGTACAAGTATTACAATCAAAATAAAATGATACTAAGATGTAATATATCATTTCAAAAACTATAAATTTATTTATCTCAAATATAGATGAGTGATATAACATATTCAGAGAGATGGGGAAACAGCAGTTTTCATGAATTTGACAATCTTCTGAAGTAGTTTATATAGTCATACAAGTTTTATTATTTTATTACAGGTTGTAATTGAAAAAACTTCAAGTTCAGCTGGCTACCCTATTCATTTAGTGACTGACCTAACAGAAGGCTTAAACAGACTGGAGTAGAAGGTTGACTCCATTTTATCCGAAACAGAGAATACTGCCAGAGCTCCAAATCAAAATGACAATTGGGAAAATATGCAACAAATTTTTGTTTTTAAATCAAATTCAAATAGGCAGATATTGAATAAAATTAAAACAAATTGTTGAATTTGAATTACCCTTATATATTTTTTTGTTTAATATTTTCGTAAAAACAAAATTGATACACATTTTCTTATTGTAAACTTTTTTCTTTTTGAAAAAAATGTCTTTCAATAAAACACAAATGAAATTGTTTGAATTAGTTCATCACAATTCAACCTTTGTTTCAGAGCTGAGAGACAACAACGAAAAAATGATGTAAATAATATAGGTTAATAAAAGTTTGTCTATTTCATTTAAAACTACAAATGTGCTGTAGATGCTAATAAAAGTCGTTGACATCTATGATAAAGGAGGAAATGAATACCAGCAAGTCCCTGTGGGATATATACTATTCTGACATTTGACACCCAGTTGTGACTTGTGACAAGTTTGAGTTTATAAACTAAGCAAGTTTCATATGGCTGACTTGGTGCAACTTTGATATGTGGTAACTAGCAAGTTTGCTTTATACTTGCAGCAAGTTTGTGAACTTGCTGTAGCAAACTTAATGCAAGTTTAGAAGTTTGATGTGTCAAATATGATGTAAGTTTGTAACAACTTTAAATTGCTATTTGGGAATGGTTCATATCAAGCCCTTCTATTGGAAAATCTATTGAATCATTAAGTTTTGCACTAAAACTTTCTGTTTGCGAAAAGCGCTTCAGGTGAATGACCAGTATTTTCGGAAATTTATGAATTGAGAATGATTTAATGCATCGTCTTCATTCCTCACATTTCGAACAAGCTGGTTTCTCATCACCGTCGAGTGTTTCTTCTCTTGTAAACGAATCTAAACATTGTGAAAGTCGTAATTGACCTGTTCTTTGTGGTATCGGAAGGGATAAATCCCAAAAAGGATCGTAGGTAACTGAATAGTGACCACAGTGTGTGCACTTGATTGTTGATTTTAATTGACCGACAAAGTTATCCATAATCTTGGAGTTGTCCATTCTCACATATCTTAACCAAAATGCTTGTGCTTTCTCGATATCACTAAATTTGTCATCAATTTCAGTTAATATGGGCTTTGGTTTTTCATATACCTTGTTGACATCTTCGTGAAGTCCTGCTAATAGGTAACGAAGAAACTGATGTGCATCATGTTGAGTGTATCCCATGAACCTTGAAGTAAATCGTTGAATCTTCAGACCAAAGTTCTTGAATAACTTCAGCAAATGCTTTAATTAGTGTTCCTTTCATGCTAGATATGTTTACATTAATATCTCTTATGTATGCGTCTTTCTTTAGATATTCTAATAGCCACCTTGTGTTTGATAGGCATTGGATAATACTATTCATGAAACATGTGTTACCAATATTTTTGAGACCTTTGAGACCCAAAGAATCTTGGGGAATACCCTTTATGGATCTGAATGTGGAAATATTGTTAAAAGCTCTTTCGCAACTACTATCATTGTACGAATAATCTCGGATTCTATTATTGTCTTTCTCACTTGATCGGCGTGATAAGGAATTTGAATTGATGTTTGCTACTGAATTGGATGTAGATATTACGGATTTGAAAACTGTTTTGGTTAGAGATAATCTATTGCGTATAGGAATCACATAATTCTCTAGCATAGTCATCTTCTTCAGTATTCCTATGAATGGGACATCATCTGGCTGGTGGTTATCTGTATTTTTTAGTACACTGAGGCCCAAAAGCTTATTGGGGGCATAATTTATTAAATTGTCAACGCATGTATTATCAGAAGGCACACATTCTGAAGAAGAGAATGAAGATGTTAAATAAGAATTTCGGAAAAAGGAAAGATCACATGTTTTAGGGTCTGTAATGTGAGAAAGTTTGAAAGTTGTAGAAGAATTACGTTTCTTATGATTAGGTTTCATAAAAAGTTCTTCTAGAGGCTTAGAACGGGGAAACGTACCGAGAAAAGATGGAGCGTTTCCTCTTTGAATTGCAATACTTATTTGTTGTATAAAGAACAAAGTTGCTCTCGAATCATTAGTTTCTATTGATATTTTTTTACCGATTTATTTAATGAATTTTAAAGCTGCATGACCGAAAACACCAGAGGTTTCAATTGCTACAGGAATAAAAATGTAAATGTTCTCCAAATTTTTGTATTTATTGATTTTAAAAGTTTCGCCTTGTAAAGCTGCAGCGCCTGCGGAAGTAGATGTGGATCGGACATGGGACGGAGCCCAAGTGTCAGTGCAAGTGAAATCCCATATAACTGGCCTGTCGCGTTGCCATGGAATGAGGGTCATACCATCTGGACGTTTACCGTCGTCGCGGCAAGTACCTAACGGTTCCAACGAACAGGGAATCTTTGCAGATGCCATGCCTCGTTTGATTAGGTCATTTACTGCAGAATGACGTGAAAAACGGCCGGCACTTAATTTGCAGCTTAGGCCGTGTCTACCATATTCATCAACATCAGCTCCGCAACGACAGCGATGTTTTACACACATTTAACAACCTAAACAGAGACCAATAGAAATACTGAAACTTTCATCATCTAAAAGCGTACCTAATGGGGCCGACGGTAAAGCGTTCAACCATGCTCCTGATTCCTTTGAAAATGCTGCATTCAAACGAGCCTTGTCTGGTAAATTGATAGCTCTCTGAAGCAGATTTTCTTTTTCAATGTTCAATAAAGGAATATCCCAGGATTTTTGAAAGGATTTATAATCATCGGGTACAACTTTGTTAGACTTTAATGACCAAATAATTTCTGCCTCCATTAATAAAGGGTCTTGTGTGTGGAAAAATGTAGGCAGAATGTAATTAATGAAATTTTTTGAACTATTTAATGATGACAAAAAAGAAGGAAGAGCTACTGAAACGATTGAGCGAATTCCTAAACCACCATATGAAACAGGTAGTGAAGCTTGTTTTCAAGAAATGTCCTCTAATTTAATGTTAATTAATGACTCTAATGGATGACAAATGGCATTGTCAAAATTGATTAGGATATCATTGTGTAACCAGGTCGGACTACATCTTAAGATATATGTTAATTTTGGAATTAATAGGCAATTCTTGAGAAGGTAATAAGCAATATGTGTCGGTAACCAGGATAAACGAGATGAAATTTTTTTGAAAAAGGTTATTTTTTCATTGAAAGCTGATAGAAATGATTCGTTTAATAAAGGAGCACCTAATAGAAATAAATTTTGTCTGTTGGTAATTGTTATGCCTGGTGCTACAGAATTAAATTTATCAATGGTTAGATTATTTGGTGATTCTAAGAAAAATAACTCGCATTTGCTGAAATTGAGTTCAAGACCAATATCCTTGGAATTGTTTATTATATAGACAAGAGATTTGAACACGGAATTAGTATTACCACCTAAAGAACCATCATCAAGGTACCAAGCATTGAATTCTGTGTCAATGTTGCTAATAAGTTTGTGTATTGATATGCAAAAAAGGAGAGGTGCCAAAGGGTCCCCTTGTTGGACACCTCTTTCCGAATAAATTATGTTTTCGCCAAATAAAAGATATGAAGGGAATCGATAAATTGATTGATGAAAGGAAAAATTTCAGGTAGAATATCTGCTACAAGTTTTAATAAATGATCGCGATGAGTTGTATTGAAAGCATTTTTAAAATCAATTTTCAGAAAAACTTTATTATTAACGTCTGGATGATTAGAGACGTAACGTCTTGCTGCATGTGCAACTGCTTCACAACCACCTTTCGACCCGAAACCAAATTGTAATGGACGAAGTAAATATCCTAATTTGTCTCTGATGTTTGAACAAATTATTTTCGCTACTAAACGACGATAAGCTGTACCAATAGCAATTGGTCTGATACCTCCTGCTTTTTTAGTTAAAGCTAATAGTGACGCGCCGAATAAAATAGGACGAATATTGATGTTTACTGTGTCATTTAAAATAAAATTACATAATTTACACAAAGGTGATAAGAGATTTTTTCCTGAAGGGCCAGCACTGTAACTTATTAAATCTTGTAGATGTGAAGGTCTTAAAGAGTCTAAACCACCAGCAGAACTTGTTTTAAGAGTTTATTGTGCTACTCACAAATTCTTCTGTTATAAAAAAAAGAATATGTTCCGAAATCAGAGTAGGGAACGTACTATTAAGTTTCTCTACAGGATGTTTCGATTTTAAATCTGTTAAAGTGGCTGCACTGACATCAGCAAAACTGTCATCTGAAGCTAAGATTTTGATTGCGGATGTCAAGTCGCAGTCAGAAACTTTATTAATGACATTTTTAATTTTACTATTTTTTGATAAATTTGTGTTTTTCCGAACTGAGAAATTTCTATTTTGTTGATCAGAGAAATTTAATAAATGATGATCTATATTTTCAAAAGTTTTTAAATTATTCTTGATTATAGTAGAGAGAGATACTTTTTTATTAGAATTTTTAGAAGGAAGACTCAAAACATTATACGGAAAAAGCAAAAGATTTTCCCAGGTAGTAATAGAATTTTGTCTTACGCATTCTTCAATCAGATTAGATAGCGTTGAGGCACAAAGAGCCCTTGAAGCTTTTGGGACTCTTCTTATTACTGATCTTTGGCTCTTCAATTTTGCCAACTTTATATGAAAATTCATATCTTTTATATCCTTATTTTCATAACTTTCTACTGTAATCGAACTTAAATTTTGCGTCTTGTTTTGATGTAATTTTAGGCCTCGCTTCTTAAAAAATTTACCACAGATTTCGCACTTCACTGTGACTGGCGCTGACATAAGGCTTATATCGTATAGAATTTGGAGTTATGCAGTCCAAAAAATTCTACCGTCCGCTTCACGTTGATAAATGTACATACATTTTCTATTTCTGCTTATCTGCACATTTCTTTTAAATATATTATTTAGATTAGGTTCTGCTTTTAAATATGGACCATAAATATTCGGGATTGATATATTAGACTTTTGAAACGTCAAAATCGAGAACTGGAGAGATTGAACAACAAAGAAATAGAGAACATCCTAGATGAATAAGACATTGTTAGGGTAATCAAGGCATGGAAGTTAAGGTGGTAGAGATGTGTACAATACAGAGATTTTGAGTATTTAATTAATCAGTTGATAACTTCACCTTTCAGTTTTCACCCAACATTTTTTTTTATAATACTGTACTTGAAAAAATTTCAGAAAATATTTTTTAATTTCGGATTCGTCGCATTAAAATACTTGGTACTGAATATTTTTTTATATACATTCACTGTAAACCAAAATTTACAATTTTTCGTTCAGTACCACAAAATTTTTCAACATGCTCCCAAAAAAAATTCTCTAATTCTGAAATTATGTTATACATCAATTCCTTTCATGCGCCATTCGATAGAGGAAAGATGCAGTTTAATTACTGATCATATTTGAATTATTCCATTTTATATTTGTAGAAAATATACAGGGTTAAAGTTGAAGTAAAATTACCTTAAAAAATTTGTAGTAACTACGCCTATGGAATGAAAAGACTGAAATTGGTAAAAATCGAAAGAGGAGCTTTCATACTATTATAAAAAAACAGCTTGTTTTCCTTCTCAACCTATAAATTGACATTGCCCGACAATTTCACGCATTTTGCTAGTTAGGTTAGTTAAGTGATGTGAAAACATATAAATAAAGTAGTGGAAGAAAAGAGGACCCAATATGGCAGTTCTATATTAAGACAACAAATCCCAATAAATTGGGGTGTAGGGCTATTTCTAGAGAGTGCAAGAAAGATATTCAAGGGTTAGTCCAAAGACTTAAAGCACACCACGACGTTTGTAATTATCAAGAGAGGTATACAGGTAAATAAATTATTAATTTAATTTTATTTATATTTAATAAAAAATTTTATTATTAACCCGGGAATGATCGCGTGGTTAGATTTTGCCTAATATTTTTTGTTTTTTGTTGATTCTCCAAGTACTTGATATTTTAGTGAAAGTTTTGAGACATAAATATTAATTATAAGTTAAGTAACATAGTGTAATTTTTAATTATATATTCTGAGATATTTTGAAATATTTTTTAAATATATACGTATCATATTATAAGTAGATACATTTTTGTTAAATAACAGAATACAACAGGGTAACAAATGTTCCTATGCATTAAAAGACACATTTAAATCAAAGATATTGTCTACAAACACAAAAATTAAAATATACAAGACAGTAATTAGACCAGTCGTACTTTACGCCGCAGAAACCTGGAATTTAGCAAAAAAAGAGGAAAACACATAAGAAATTTGGGAAAGGAAAATACTACGGACCAATTTAAGAAAATGGAGTATGAGTAAGAAACTACGAAGTTAATCAAAAATTCAATGGCCTAATAATAACAAATGAAATAAGAAGTAAACAATTAAGATTGGCAGGACATGTACAACGTCTAGGTAATGAAAGGTGTGTCAAGGAAATACGGGAAACTAAAAGACAAGGACGAAGAGCAAGGGGACGACCGAAAACTAGACTGTTGGATGGTGTAGAAGAAGATCATAAAGAAATTGGAATAAATTACTCGAAGAACAAAGCAAAATACCGGAAATAATGGAAAATAATAGTATAAGAAGCAAAGGACAGACTTCAGAGCAGAAACTAAATCACCGAATTCACAAACTCCCTACTGATTTAAAGCAGTAGGGTTGGCTAAGCGGCTGGCCACCACTGCCGGAAAAATGAGGCTAGGAATCCCAATAGGGAGACTATGGACCTTAAGGTCTGAAAGTCAATGAGAAGAAGAAGATCCATTTTTGAGATAATTTTCAAATTTGTTTGATAGATATTATTTTTAACAAAGATAATATAATTTTTAAGTATTCATTTATAGATATTTTAGGATATAGATTTTAGGCATATAGGATTGTTTTTAAATGTTAGGTGAAATCTAACACGTGGCCTTTAATGTAACTTTTTTAACGCGACCTTTCCCAGGTTAATTAAAGATTATCTTTACTCTTCTATACTTACTTAATTTGAAATTTTTTTCAACTTAAAAAAATAAATTTGCTTTTACATCTCTATTGAACATTTTCACTTTATTTTAAAATCAATAATTCAATACTATATCAATATATCATCAATTAATCAATTTCAATTATATTTTTTCTCTTTACAGAGAGTCGAATGTCGCTTGACAGTTTTGCTAGCACATCGTCTGCCTCAAGTTGTAGTTCACTCATGACGGATAGTTCATATGTTAGAAAAACTCCACCGAAACTACCAACAAGTCCAACAACTTTTGAGCCAGTCCAAAAAAATAAAGCAATCGAAACTCAGCCTACCATGAGTGGTTTTGTAATGCGGACTTCAACTACTGAAAAACATAAAATTTACAAACAAATAGCAAAGGCTATTTTTGCTAATTCGAGCTTCAGATGTATTGAGAATTTAGAGGTGAAAAAAGCCATTCAGTTATTAAGGCCAGGTTATACACCGCTCTCGAGAAAAACAGTAGCAACAAGTCTTTTGGACGAAATCTATGAAGAGGAAAAAGAAAAATGTTTCTCCTCCCTGTCAGGACAGTCCATAAATATGTCAATCTATGGGTGGTCAAACGTGCACAACGAACCAGTGATAGATATGTGCAACGATAACCACTGAAGATGGACAAGCCCTCCTATACAAAACTGTAGACACATCAGGAAATCTACATACTTCAGAATATTTAATGCAAATAGTTTGTGACCTTATTTCTTCATGTTAAGTTATAACTTATGGCTGCTCTGCACATATTTTTAATTTACTGTGCAAGGACTTTCAAGTTAAAGACGTTAAAGAACATATGGTCGAAATTGTTAAGTATTTTCGAAATAACCATTTGGCTAGAGCTAAATTCAGTCAAGCAGGAGGCAGCACTTTAGTCCTTCCAAGCAATGTGCGATGGAATAGCCTTGGCGACTGCTTAGACTTGTATGTCACTCAGTGGGACATCATATTAAAAATCTGTGAGGAAAATAAAAAGGAGATTGATTCCACTATTTACCAAAAAGTTTCAAATATTGCGATTAAACATGCAGCACAAGATTATTTAAACATTTTAAAACCTATATCAGTTGCTCTTGATACTGTGCAGAGGAAAAATGCTACTATCACAGATGCTGTAGAGCACTGGAAACATTTACAATATATCTTTGATGAATCTGTGGAATTACCATTACAAAAAACACAACAATTTAATAATCGATATAATCAAGCACTAACGCCATATCATTTTATAGGGTATATGTTGAATCCACAAAAAACAAAATACCAGTTGACACCAGAAGAAAAGAATATAGCTTTAGAAACAATTAACGAGTTATATGAAAACATTGGACTGTTACCTTTAGTAATAAAGTTAAATGCCCGCAGTGCTCAATTTAAGCAAGTTATGATTTCGGACGAAGTAATACAAAATAACCCGCTTAATGAGGTGCTTCACTTTTCAATACCTTTTCTAGGAGATAAACTACACATGTTTCTATTTTCTTGTATATATTCACCCAAATGCACCCATCGAACAAACGCTTTTCAACAAAGCCTCCCTATACAAATATGCTGTGATTGTTGGAGATCTAAATGTGAATCGGAATAAAAGCAGACAAATAAAGGATTTTATCAATAATGCACCCTTCGAAATGGCGTTTACTCCTCCAACCTTTAGAATCGCCAATAACCCAGACTACACCAGATCGTGTAATATACACGAAAAACATCAAAAATAATATAGTAACAGTAGAAACCCATCCAGATTTAGGAACAGAACATGATGCAATAGAAATAATAATCGACCTACAAAGAGCAATAAATAATAAAAAAGAACATCAAGAAGTGTGATATAGACAAACTTAACGAAAGGTTGGAGGAGTACATTGATCGTATGGGGGACGATCCGATTGATAGAGGAAAAATTGAACAATTCAACACCACAATAACATCAGTCACAATAGAAAACAGCCCAGACCTGAAAATAAAACACTACATCCACAAACTACCACCATACATTATCAAAATGATAAAAAAATAAAAGAAAAATGCAAAGGGATTACTTGGGAGATCCCAGTATTGAGGCAAAAACGCATCTCAACAATTACAACAAAAATGTACAAGCCCTAATATCTGGAAATATCTGTTACAAAATAAAATCGGACACAAAATTCCTGATTACCAATTCGGCTTTAAACATCAAACTTCTACCATTCGCCAAGTAACCATTTTAACATCCAACATTCAAGCTAACCAACTAATGGGAAACAACTCTGCAGCCCTATTTCTTGATATAAGCAAGGCATTCGATAGTATTTGGCACAAAGGACTACTCTACAAACTAATGACACTAGCCCTCGATATTTGATCCTGCTCCTGATAGACTATCTTGAGAACAGAACTCTCAAAATCAACGACCAATACTCTGCAACATTACACAATGAACAAGGAGTTCCACAGAGATCGCCATTGTCTCCTCTTCTATATAATGTTTACTGTCACAACATATACAACTACAGTCATCAACAAGACTACTTCAATAACAATCGTTACATTTTGCAGTATGCTGATGACACGGTCTTGACTAGTCACAACAAAACCCTCTCGAAAACCGTTGAAAATCTACAAGTATTGTTGGGCAGGACCCTGATTTGGTTCAACAAATGGAGGCTGAAAGTTAATCCAGACAAGTCACAATATATAATATTTAACCACAATAATTCACCAAACTCACCTAAAATAAATATAGATGACACAGACATTCATTGCGTAAACTATGTGAGGTATCTGGGGGTAGACATAGACCACAAATTGAACTTTAAACAACATGCTAACAACATAAACAGGAAATGTGACAGTAGGAGCAAACACTTTAGGAGTTTAACATTCAAGAATTCAGGGATAAGTAAGAAAACAGCTGCACCTATATACAGTTCAATACGCCGACCTATCCTAGAATACTATCACCCAATATACCTTACTGAGACGACTCCTACCATCAAGACACTTCAAACTGCAGAAACCACTTCCTTGAGAACCATAACGAAGATAAGATACCCCAGAAATCCTCTGCACAACCCAGCCAATAACCTACTGTACGAAACAACAGGAATTGTCCCCATAAATCAACGCTTACACAACCTCTCTGAAAAGTTTACACATAAAGAACACAACCTAGAGATACTAAGCCAGTTCTGTACGAACAGGAATCACATAAAAGTGATTGTAGGTTATATCCTGAAATATGTGCGTTGGTTGAGCATGTAATTGATACAGACCACTTTATGGATTTTGAATCTGTTAGTATTTTAGACATACAACACACAGAAAATACCCACTCAATACCATAAGGGAGCACATTCAAAATTTCAATATTTAAGGAATAAGAAAACCACATACCAATTTTTTTTCGTTTTTTTTTCTTTTACATATATTTTTAATCCAATTCTATTATCTAATAATTATACAAACCACCATGTAATATATTGTAACAGGCTGAAGGACCTCGGTCGATGGTCTATTGGGTGACCCAATAAAGTACACTAATTATTATTACTATTACCATTTTTGCCTCGTAGGACGAGGGCTGAAATACTGATAAAGACATATCGGTTATCAATGGAAAGTTTAATAAAGAGGATAGATTATAGGATTCTATTTTAAAAAAGAAAGATGAATTAGATAGAATTGTCTTCCTGTAATCAAGGTTAATTTTTAACATTTTAGTTAATAAAAGTATTTTTTTCAAAATAAAAGACCCAAATTTTAAATAAATAAATTGTTTATTTACCTGGATTCTAAGTCTGCAACTTTCTTTTGTGCCGCATGTACTTCGTCCATATGTCTGATTTTCTCGTTTCTAGCTTCGGCTATAATTTTCTCAGTCTCCTGACTAGTTTTTTCCAAAGCCGCTATTTTGGCATCCCTAAAAATTCGGAATTAAACAATAAAAATAATAATTGAAGTTTCACTTTACTTTGGTATACTGGCAGCGTCGATAGCCGCCTGCCTCAAGGTATCTTCCTCTAAGAACCTCTGTTCCCATTTAGAACATTCACCTTCCAAAGTCATTATCCTTTCATCCCTTTCTCTCAACATCCTCTTCAATTCGGAAGCCGATTCGCTTCCGATACCGCTGTGAGAATCCCATTCGCCTTGCGTGGCTTTACTGCGCTGTAATTCGCGCTCGAGTTGAAGACGCAACTTTTTTTCGGTTTGTTCTCGCCTTTCACTCGCCACTTGCATCGAAGACAACGCCCTCTGAAGCTGAGACACGCGATCGACGTACACCTGCTTTTTGCGACACTACAAACACAAAAATAATTATTACATTCAGTAAAACATAAGTAAGAAATTAAATTTACTTCTTCTTCTAAACGAACTACATTGCCTTGGGCGTTCGTTAAAGCCGTATCTAATATGTCGATATGCGTTCTCTGTTCTTGTAAAGTCGCTCTCTGAGCGGCCAGCTCTATCTCTTGTCTTTCTTTGGCAGCAGATAACTCTTTATCTAAAAAAATAACGTAAAAGTATATAAGGCTATATGTTCCAATAAAAAATACTCTAAGACAAGAAAGTAAGCAAAAACACAAAAATACAGAAATATCGAACAGAAGAAAGAGAATGTTTGAAAGACAAATTATCAGAGGACCTAAATGAAAACGAAATAACACCACTGATGAACCAATAAATTGACGACATAGTAAATAGAGAAAACAGTAAGATTTTACTGAATTAGATAAAAAGAAAAAAACATCACCACAAAGAAGAATAACTAATTGGATATTAATAAATACAAGACTGAAAGGAAGATCAAAGACAAATAAAATGAAAGTAAAGAACTGGAATCTCCTAATAAAAAATAGAATAGAATGTTACAAAAACACGTCCTTAAATTTCTTCAAAAATTGAAAGTTTATATTATTAGAATTTTATTCTTACTTTGAGAAATGAGTTGTTTGATAAGTCCTTCCCTCTTGGATAATTCCCTTCTGAGATTCTCGGGTCCTCCGTAATCAGGTACTGGCGAACGGGATAGCATCTGAGTAGAAAGCAATTCGACTTGCTCCCTCAGAGCTTTGTTCAATTCCTGGTATCTAACACAATCGGATTGTAGACGCGCTCTGGCTGCTCTCTCTAATCTTTCTCGTCTATCGCACGATTGGACAAGCTCCTCATGACCTTTGTGCACTTTGAAAATTTCTTGTTCAAGCTAGAGGAAAAAAAGATTAGTGCGTTGGAATAGAAAAAGGGTTGCGACGATTTATATCATTGTGTATAAACATAACTAATCGTAAATATTTATAAGTTAAACTAAACAGTTGATAAAAAAACAATTCATAGTTTATAATAAATAATATCAAATAAAATTATTTAACGAATCATAATAAGTGAAGAAATGATCTGTCTCTTGTCAACTGCACATTATAAAAACAAATTAAGTTGTTTATTCTGACACAAGGCTATTGGTAAATCTAAATAACAAATTAATATTTCTGGGAGAAGAAGGAAGGAAATTTTAGGGGGATTAGGTGCATCAACAACTTGGTCACTTAGCACCCATAAGAGTTTTTATTGAACGATGAAATAAAACAATATAATTTGTTTAAAACTTCATTTATTTGAACTAATGTTCAATTTAAACTTGTTGACTCTTTCACTAACACAGTAGGTTTGTCACAACAAATGAAGGTATAATATAAAAATGTTTTAATATATACAGTGCAGACTAATGTTAACAAAGGTATTGAAAGAAATTACGTGGAAATTCATTCACTACAAACATTCCTAAGCTATCTGCTAGGTAAAAAGGTTTAATAAAGGAGAGTGATTGATATCTATTTGGTCGTTAAGAAGATTACCTGAATATTTATTTTTGTTAATCTCGAGGGTCTCTAATAAATTGAAACTAAAGTATTTACGGACTACATGGAGAATTTGAAAATTTGGGTCGAAAATGTGTTGGTTTTCTAATAAATGATTTGAATAGTTAGAATCTAATTTTTTGTTGTCATAGCTACGTTTGTGTTCCGAAATTCTAGTTTTAAAGTGGATATAGATTGTGTGGAATTATTTTAGCTTTTATGTTTTATGTTGAAGTGAATAACAATAATTCTTTCATATTGCAAATTTTTAAATAAAAATTCTTTGCGATATATGTTTTAAAGTTTGTTGTATAAATTGATGTCTTTTATATATTGAATGAGCTTTTTGGTTGCTGTTAAATTTGGAGACATGATGTCTTTGAATGAATTTAAGTTTAATATGCTTATTCTTTTGTTTTGAAGATGTGGACAATCTATGATTATGTGTTTTATTGAGAGAATGGAAGTGCAAAAGGGACAGGTTGGAGGAGGTTCATTTTTGAGAAGGAAAGAATGGGTTAAATTGGAGTGACCTATGGCAATTCTTTTCAATTTAACATTGTCTTTCCTAGATAAATCAGGGAAATCATATGAATCGAAGAAATTGTTTTTTTATCGTTAGTAGCATGCCAATCTTTTTGAATTAGATATCGATTGATAGGCAAGAGGAAGGAGTTAGTTTATTTTGAGGTGTATAGGATTAGGATAGGTGAGCCATCTGTGGTTACTTGTTTGGCAAGGAAATCTGCTCTTTCGTTGCCTGTTATGCCTTTGTGACTGGGAATCCAAAGGAAGGCAATTTCTAGATTTCTCAGTTTGGAGATTTAGAATAAATCTTGTATTTGGATAGAAATAGATTGACTGGGGGAAAATTTTTGTATAAGCTCCAGTGCGTTAAGGGAATCTGAGATTATTAGAGATAAAGGTGTTTTGTTTTTTAAAATGTGTTTTATGGCTTCGCGAATGGCGGGGAGTTCTGCTGAGAGGATTGTATTATTAGGATGAAATTTTAGTTTTATAGAGGAGTTACATGAATAAGAGGCAGATCCAACTCCGTTTTCAGATTTGGAACCGTCTGTAAATATTAAGAGGTGTTGATTGTATTTTTGGGGGATCAGTTGTGAAAAGTGAGATGTAAAGAATGAATTAGGAAGCGAAGATTTATCGAATGAGAGCATAGAGGTATTATTGGGAAAGGAAAGTGTCCACGGGGGAGATATGTTGAAGTTTATTGGTAAGACGTTTTGGAGAGAGATATTAATGTTGTTGAGAAGTGTGTTTAGCCGGTCGTTGGAGCCGGGGGTGGGATTGATTCGCATTGTTGGAGAGGAAGGAGACAGTAGGTTGTTAGTTTTTTGGATGAAAAGTTTTTGTTTCACAGTAACAGAGTATTTTATCAGTTGGATTTTTCCGAGATTCTTTAGGGAAGGGGAGTTAGTGATACTTTGTAGGCTTTCTATGGGTGAAGTTCGGTATGCTCCTGTTGAGATTCTGAGGGCTTGCTTTTGAATTAAGCGATTTTTTATATGAGGGTCTTGCGGAATTGAAAATGAATCCACCGTACATTAGTTTTGGTAAAATTACTGTTTGATATATTTTAATTAATGTATTGTAGTCTGAACCCTAGGTGTGATAGGATAGGGATTTCGGGATGTTAAGATGGCGTTTTTGAGTTATGGATTTTAGGTAGTTTATATGAGACTTGCAATTTAGATAAGAGTCGAAATATAAGCCTAATATTGTTGTTATCTTTTATGGGAATTTCATCATTATTAATGGAGATTGTGTTGAGTTTGAAACAATTTCTTTTCCTACAGAAGTGAATGATGGAGGATTTTGAAGGGGAGAAGGAATAGCCAGTGTTTAGGGACCATTTATATAGGTTGTTGATACAAATTTGAATTTGTCTTTCAGATGTTTTGGAAGTGGAGGAGGAATGATAAATTATTAGATCATCGGCATACATTCTGTAGGATATGGAAGAGGGGATGTATTTTGATATAGAGTTGACAGATACGATGAAAAGGGTGGAGCATAGGACAGAACCTTGGGGGATTCCATTTTCGAGGGGGGTCAGGATGGATTTGTGAGTATTGATTCTTACAGAGAAGGATCTTTGTTTTAAGAAGTTTGTAATAAATATGGGGAGGTTACCATTGAGTCCGAAGTTTTTAAGCCGATGGATGATATTGTACCTCCAGGAGGTGTCATATGCATTAGAAAGGTCGAGAGAAGCTGCTATTAGGTGATGTTGTTTGCGAAAAGATGTTTGTATGCTTATTTCGAGACTAGACAGATAATCTATTATGGATCGTTTGGATCTGAATCCGAGTTGATTAATATTTAGAATACTCTTGGATTCTAGGAACTACGATAGTTGAAAGTTGACCATTCTTTCTAGTAATTGGCATGATTTGTGAGTGATATTGGGCGGAAACTTTCTAAGAGGTTTTTGGGTTTGTTAGGTTTATGAATAGGTATTATAATCGAGTGCGTCCAGGATGAGGGAAATATATGATTGGTCCATAAATGATTGTAGAAGTTTAAGATTTCTTGTTCAATGAGTATTGGTAGATTTTGAATCATTGGTATTAAAATGTCATCTGGGCCTGGAGCGGAGTTCCTAAATTTGGAAAGGTCATGATGGAGTTCTTGTAGAGAGAAGGGGGGTGTTGTAGGAGTCAAAGGAAGTGGTAAAAATGATATTGTTTTTTCACTTTCTTTTTTCTTTCTGGGGAATTTTGAGTTGTAGGATTTGTAATGAAAGAATTTCGCAAAGAGGCTACTTATTTCAGTAGGATTTGTTATCCATTGGTCATTATAGTGAATACCGAATGTGTGTCTAGAAAGGATATTTTTCATTTTTTTAATGCCATCCCAAATAGTCTTGGGGGAAGTATTGTGGTTCAAATTCGATGTAATTTTGTTCCAAGATTCGATTTTTGCCGTTTTTAACATTCTTTTGGATAGTGCTCTGAGTTTTTTGAATATTATTAAATTGGTTTCTGTGGAGTGTCTTTTGAATGTTTGAAGTGCTTTTTTTCTGTTCTTGATAGCTGTGGCGCATTCTTTATTCCACAAATAGCTGGTTAGAGAGTTTGGGTATTGATTGAGATGTAGCTTGTAAAATGTTTGAACAAAGAGATTGAAGAAAATGTTCGTGATCGGTATGATCTGGGAGGGGCAGAGATGTAATGATTGTTTGCTTTTTTGAGATTCCATCTGTTGTGAATTTTCATTGAAGTATAGGTTGGATGTTGACATCTGATTAATATTGGAAAATGATCGCTTCCTTGAGTGTCATCTAGAATTTCCCATTGAAAAGATAGAGGGGGAACAGAAGGAAAGATTAAGGGTGGAAAGTAAACCAGTTGAACTACACAGGAAGGTAGGAGCATTGACGTTTAGTAAGGCGAGCTGAAACTGAGTTATCAGATTTTCTATGATATGGCCTCTATGAGAGGTATATTTGTAGCCCTAGGGGGTGTTATGGGAGTTGAAATCGCCTAGTAGTATAAATGGATGGAGACGTTGGGATAATAGGGAAGTGAGTTCTTCAAGGGAGATATTTGCAATGGGGGGAAGATAGAGATTACATATGGTAATAGAACCATGTAAATGGGTTCTGATGGCACATGATGTTGGAGACAGTATTTATTTCATCATAATATAGATTCATGTATATAGATGGCTACTCCACCGGCAGCACGATTTGTCTGTTTGTGAAATGAACATTGAAATGTTTTATGTTTGCTGAGTTTGTTTTAAAGTTGGTCTCTTGGAGACATATAATGGAGGGAGAGTATGTTTTTATTAGGATTTATAATTCCTCCTGTCTTGGTTGAAAACCGTTAATATTCCATTGTAGGATTGGGAGGAAGAAGTTGAATGTTATTGATAGGAGGTAAAAAAGGTATGATGATAATTTGATTGAGGAGTTTGTAAACATTGACTGGAAGTTCAAGGAAGTTATTCCATATCTATGTCTGATAGTGAGGAATTTGAAGAATTCTTTGTGGAAGTTTTATGTTTATGCGATTTGGTGGATGAGCTTTTTGAATTTGAGATTGGTGGATTGGGAAGACGATGGAGTTTTTTCTGTTGATGAGTTGGAATTTTTTTGGGAGGGGGAATGTTGGGGGTAAGCTTTTTTGGAAGGGGAATGGAAATAGGGAGAGGGAGGAATTGGATTTTGGGGAGGGGGAGGAGGGAGTGGAGATGAAATGAGTGGGGTTTTGAATTTGATGAAGGTTTTTGTTGTAGGAGGTCGCATTGGATCAGTAATTGTTACTTTGGATGTTGAATGGGTGTGAATTGCTGAGGCTATTGAACTATATTTAAAAATGTGTGGTTGGTTTGAGGAAATGTATTTTTTGTCCAAATATGAAATGTTTTCTTTTACTTTAATTTTTTGAATTTCGAATTCGCGTTTAAGGGCTGAGCATCCTTTGTAGCGAGGAGAATGGTTTTCTTTGCAATTTACACATTTTATTGGAACATAGGGGGTCGTCGTGTGAGGGATGACCACAGGATGGACAAGTGGGGTTGTTTTTCCATTTGGAAGCTGTGTGACTAAATTCATTGCAGGAGAAGCATCTTAAAGGATTAGGTATGTGCTGTCTTATTCTGATAGAGTGAAAACCTGCGTATAATTTTGTGGGAAGATTGTATGTGTTAAAGGATACGATAAAAGTGCCGGTGGGAGTTTTATCAGTTTTAGAAAAAATTCTGTAGATGCTAGTGACACCTTGATCTTTTAGATTTGTAATTATTTCTTCGTCGGAATTATTGATTATATCTTTGCAAGTGATGATTCCTTTAATGATGTTCAAAGAAGAATGAGGAGTAGTGATTACTTCAAATTCATGTAGATTGATTAATTTTTATGCTATTGTAGATTGTTTGATGTTATTGACTTCTATCAAAAGTGATCCATCAGATAATTTTTTAGTTTCTTTTAAAGAACCGAAATAATTATTAAGTAAGGACTTATTGTATGACGAAAGGCAAAATTTTGGTAAAATTACCTATTGATATTTTTATTGTAAAGAATCTAATTGTAATTGTTTTTGGGGATGGGGCTATTTTAGTCTCAACTCTGGGTCGCTTGGACCCGCTAATTGGAGGAAAATTAGATAAATTAGAACTATTCATGTGAGTCCCACGAGTATCCTAGGAAATATTCGGTCGATCATGGCATGGATATCATGACAAGGCTTAATTACAATCCAGATGTAACCTGGTGTCTGGAAGGAACCATTCGAGACTCACTAAGGCTGAACCATGCATCTCGTCAGCACGGTGTCTAAAAGTTAGAGATTACCTTTAGAATAAGGACAAACATACTACAAAAATGAGAAAGACAATAACAAAACATTACTCAACATGACTAGAGCCCCGGGATCGTCACACCCGTATTCCAGAATTGCAGGCTATATGGCCGACAACCTGGAACCCCCTGAGGGGGGAGAAGAAAGAAAAATTATGGAATTTTAAAGTTAATTATTTCGTATTTCCATATTCAAAGAAAAAATCTATATAAAACAAATAATGGTTTTGATTTTGATTATATAACTACCTATACCTATATAACTACCTAAACTAAATATCAGAAATAATGGATGCTGGTAAAAAAATAGACGTAATTTATACTGATTTTTCAAAGGCTTTTGACAGAATGGATCATGGGATTTTAATCGAAAAGCTGAATCGGTTTGGTTTCTCTTCCGCTTTGTTGAAGTTCTGCCAATCTTACCTTCATAACAGGTTTCAATTTGTTTTTTATAATGGTCACTTTTCAAATAAATATCTTAGTGAGTCAGGTGTACCGCAAGGCTCAAACCTTGGACCATTATTGTTTCTTTTATTTATTAATGACCTGGAGGTACACTTTGATTCGGGTACTCATGTATGCAGATGATTTAAAAAAAATTCTTTCCATAACATCCATAGACAGTTTCTTAACACTGCAATCCAATTTGGATAGAGTATCCGAATGGTGCTTACAGAATAAACTGACATTAAATATATCAAAATGCCAAGTAGTGATCTACACTAAAAAACTAAACCCAATTCACTTCTACTATAACATTAATGGGAATTTGTTATCTCGTCTTACTTCTGTAAAAGATCTAGGAGTGATATTCGATTCCAAACTTAGTTTCACTGAACATATTAATTCTAAGGTTGCCGAAGCATCGAGATTTTATGGATTTGTGATTAGAAACTGCCGTGGATTTAAGTTATATTTTTCGTTTATACGCTCTAAGTTAGAATATTGCTCTGTTGTATGGGATCCCTATTACAATGTTCATATCAGCAAGGTTGAGTCGGTTCAGAAGAGGTTTCTAAAATATTTAGTTTTGAAGGTTAGTGGTATTTATCCACAGAGAGGCTCTGATTATCAGATTTTATTAGGTATTTTTAATTTTGAAAGTCTTGAATTTCGTAGAATTTGTAAATCATTGTCCTGTTTATATATGTGTTTGTACAATTTAATTGACTGTTCAGACTTGATATATAAAATTAATTTTAATGTACCACAGTTCTACAATAGACAACATTTACCTTTTTATTGTTATTGGTATTGAACAAATGTTTTACTTCATTCACCAATTAATGTTATGTGTAATAATTTTAATCTATTGTGCAACACATGCGATATTTTTATAGATAATTTTAAAGTTATTGAATCTTGCGCTACTGAACGTTATACAACTATGTGAAATGTGTTTTTTGATTTTTAATTTTAATTTTTTTTTATTTCTTCTTTTCTTAATTTAATTTAAGGCTGTTTCTTCTTTTATTATATATTCATTGTTTTTGCTCTGTAAAGGGATGTGTATAAATCTGTTGGGCAATAAAGGCTATTATTATTACTCACCCTTTGTGTCCTTTCAATTCTCTGATACAAATTTTCCAATTCTTGCTTAAGGGCGCTGTTTTCTTTTATTAGAATTTCTACCATTTCAGCAGACGGCCAGATTTCTTCACTTTTTGATTCATTTTCTTCTCTTCCTCTTGTTGGTGGTCTAGGTGCTGAAACGCCCCTCCTGAAGAAGTTGGCGTCGCTTCTAAAAGAAAAATTAAGTCATGAGCACTCCTAACTATGCGTACCAGCAGACGCTAGTACGAAAATAAAATAGAAATAACCATCAGTTAATTTTAAATTTGTTATAAATCAAAAGCTAAATGCATGTATTATCTGATGTTGATGATATTTAGGTGAATTTAAACTAAATAATACCTCAAAACTGCATTTTGCGAACCATGTGCTGAATAAAACAAGTTTTTATATATCGGTTAAAAATCAGAAAAAATAATCACTTGATAAAGTAAACAAATAGGAAGTGGCTACTGCAGCATTATAAGTGTGATTAAAATTTAAAAATTCGTAACTGTTTATTTGTTTTTTGAGATGGATGCAAGGATCTGCTCAAGGTGTAAAGATGATGAAGTTAATCTAGTTTTTCCATGTGATTCATGTAAGGAGTACTTATGTGCTCAATGTGCAGACTTGACAGCGTCAGGTATCAAATGTTTACAATTAAAGAATAAACGAAAATTATTTTTTTTGTGCCGTGAATGTGAAACAGGTTTTTGGAGTCCCAGAACTAACTAAAGAATTGAAGCAAGTAAAAATTAACAATGAAAAATAATGCATCTGATTTCAATAATGAAAAAGATGCAACTTCAAATGTGGTTAAGATTAACAGCGAAGAACTCATGATGGAAGTTGTGGAAAGACAGAAGAGGGCATGAAACATTATTATATTAAATGTAATGAATCAAAACAAAAAATAGTTGCAAACAAAATAAGAGAAGATAAATACTCAGCAAAAGAGCTACTAAACGATATTGATGTTGATATTACAAATATAAAGGTGTTCAGACTGGGTAAAGACCAAAGCAAAAATAGACCCCTAAACGTTTGTTTTCCCAGTCCACAAGAAGCTCATGTGTTGAAAATGAAAAAAGAGTTAAAAACTCCAATCATTAAAATTTTTCCGGACGAAACTAAAGCACAAAAAGAGTATTTCTTTAATGCAAAAAGGAAGCTGCAGGAATATTTAGAGAACGGTGAAAACAAAACTATCAAATACATTAATAATATTCCAACAATTGATGATAGCAATGCATCTACCCAAAACAAACAAAAAAACTAGTAAATGGTCCTAATATATCTTTTAGAAGTGATATAATTTATATGAATGTACATAGTTTTTTGGCACACCCCGATGAGGTCTTAGTTGAAGTAATATGTTATCAACCATCTATAGTGATATTAAGTGAAGCAAGATGTACAGATGATATCCAAGAGGTTGAAATTGCAGTAGATGGATATGTATGTGTAAGATGTAATTATTTAAATCGACACACGGGAGGTGTACTTATTTATCTGCGGAACAATTTGCTTTTAGTGTAAAAAAGGAAGATGTTCTTGTGCCTAATTATTGGTGTAAAGTTGTTGGCATTGACTTTAATGAAACTAAATGGTTGATTGGTGGCTTTTACCATTCGCCCAGTTCCAGTGATGCGGTCTTTGTAGATAAAATGGAAGAATGGTGCGAGGATTTCTTATCGGGGAACGTAAAAGCTTTAATTGTGGGTAATGTTTTTATTTTGTTTTGTTGGCTTTAGGGCTGAACCCATGCAGCCAGAAACTATGTGCGTAAAAAAACCAACCACTCTTTATAAATATAGGCGCAGTAAGTCTGAGTGTACTAAAGGTCTAAAAAAAACTATTAGTTACAGAAAAAAGTAAAAAACAAACAAAACAAAAGTATTATATAATTAGTATCTTCTAAGGGTACTAGTATTAAGTTCTTACATACTTGTAATTAACTAACCTAGCAAAGAGGAAAATACGGGGTTTACACTCTTTTCGCCCAGGGGTCGTTCAGGGCATTTTTTTTATAAAAAAGACAAACACAGGTAGACCACGGGTAGGTAGGTATATATACAATAGGTGAGTTATACAAAGGTAACGAGACTAGAATATCTGATGACTTACAGATTAATTTTAGCTTCAAAAACAAAATGTATCAATGCATCAAATATAGTTTTGTCGTGGGTGATGTTAATATTGATTATTTTGTAGATAGTTTTTATAGCAAAAGGATAAGGAATTTGATTCAGTCTTATGGCATTGAACAACATGTAAATGATTATACCAGAATAAGTATGGACAGCTCGACATTGATCAATTATGTTTTGTCGAATCAAAATATTTCTGTAAATGTTCATCATTTTCCCAAGATAACAGATCGTTCGATTATAAGTATTAGTTTTGGCAAAAATGTGGATTATGTGAATGAATTAAATTTCTTCTCCAGAAAGCTAAATATAGATAAATTTCATGAGATTAATTTAGAATTAATACCACGTGACTGGTTATTTGACTCAGGTAATGTAAATGAAATTTTTAGTCAACTAGAAAGTAATTGTTGTAGAGTCTTAACCTTCATGGGACGGACATAAAAAGTTTACGAAAAGGACTAACTGGGGTCCGAGAAGACCCCATGCGTAAAATTGCAGAAATACTGTATTTTTCTTTAAATTAAATATATAGAAAAGAAGTTTCATTAAAGTTTTACTATTAACCATTTATTAGTCAAAAATCATCACGAAAAAATACAAAATACCCTAATCACTAATACTACTAGCTACTTATCATTTTAACATTTTTTACAAACTATCTCCGATTTTGAATGTTCTAGGCACACAAAGTTATTACACCTAATACATATTTTTCTGGATTTTCTGTCTTTTCCTCTTTGACACATATGGCAGCGCCCCCTAGTAATGTTTTGTTGTTCAACTCTATGTTCTGTTGCATCCAGTAGTTCTGGAAAAACGTCTGTCATATGCCGTTTTCTATTCGTCTGAATGTATTTATTATTATATCGCCGGAAAACGTTTTTCTTTATGAGTTCTTTTCCTAGTCCCAAAATATACATTTTACGTTTATCCAAACTGTTTTTTCGCCAATCCGGGTTTTGCAGTAACCACAATTTATAAGCATTTATTCCTGCGATATCTATAAGATGCGAAAATATTGCCATTGACAACGGTTTGACTTTCTCTGCACTGTATATTCTTTGGCCAACTTATCTGAAGTGTCGACAACACCTTTTGTTTTGTTGTAATGAAGAATAATTTCTGGTTTATAGTGTTGTTCTTCTCCAGCTACTTTACTATCAGTTCACTTGAGAGTAAGATGACAGCATGTTTTTGTTTTGGAACATAGGATACTAGCGTTCTTTGATTTCTAAAAGCAAACATACTTGAAAACTCTTTCTTGTACGATGCCAGCAGAAGTTCCCTGGGAATAAATGTTTTATTATTTTTCCGGAGGGTTCCGCATAAAGTAATATTTTTTTTCCACAACTTGTAAAAAAGTTATCGGTCGTTATTCCAAATCCGCCTTCCAAATGGTCTGTCAAATGTAGGACAACCCTTTGACCTTGACCCTTTTCCGCTTGGTTACCTTGTTTTCCTAAAAATTAATAGATACATAGGAATATAAAGTTTGCCTATATTGCTTTTCAAATAACTTACCCAAATAAACTTGCATGTTTGCAATAGACTCGGAATGGTGCCTTACCCCTAAATGGTACAAGCTGCTCATCTACACATAGATGTTCGCCAGGATTAGGTGATTTTTTACAATTAGAAGTGAAAATATCGAATATATCTCTTATCGGAGCTAGCTTATCTACTAATTTTTGTTCTTGTCTTGTTTGAAAATTATCAAAGCGTAAAAATTAAGTAATTTGTTTGAATCTGTCTCTTGACATTGCAGCAGGAATTATAGGACGACGACGACAGTAAGAAATATCTTGACATCAGAGCATATCGATAGCCTCTTTCGATCCGTGAAGTGCGCCAAGAATAAGCAACAGTCCAATATAAGCTTCAATCTCTGTAGAATAAACAGGTACAAAAACTTTAATTTCATTCGGATTTTCTATATTCCATTTATCATAATATGTTTGTGCCTTTCTGTTTGTTTCGGTTACTATTATGTTCAGAATATCCGGAGATAGGAAAAGAAGAAAAGCGTCTTTTATACTTGAGATATCAGAACTGTAATTTGTAAGGCCTAGAGCATGTCTCCGAATATTAGCTTTTGAACGTCTAACTTTTGTGTTTCCTGGAATTTTTGATCACTCAGTTCCATCTTTAGATTTATATACTGGAATGCCCTGGCTGTTACTAACTGTTGGTTCCTCTGGGTTCGTTTTCTCTATACTTTGATCAACAACTATTACATCATTTTCTTCCTCTACTTCTGTGACAATGTCTTCTTCTTCTAAGTCACTCGATGTTTCCTCATTGATAACACTATCAAACTCTGGATCATCACTTTCAAGTATACGTAACATCTCATCGCCAGTAAGCCCCTTGCGATTGTTTCTAAATAAAAACTGACTCATTTTCAAAATGATGTACCCTACTCGCAATATCACAAGAGACTAACCCGAATATTCAAGTCTAAAAATTATATCGCAGTGCGGGGAATCCCCCATTTGAACTGGTAATTTACATTTTACAATTATATGGGTAAATTCCCTGTGAGTAAACAAACGTTAAATGTATGTGATTCCCCGATTTTACTAACAGTTGCCGGGATTATTTTATCGGACGTAAAAGGCTGACCGGGGTCTGAAGAGATCCCTGGAATATAAAACTATTTTTTGTTTATACCAGCCAATAAAAACTACTAAATACATCATATTTTATCAAAATAATTCATAAACTGCAGCTAGATGAAAGATCAATGTTTAAAAATTTGCGTTTGCAAAGATACAGCAAAAACATACGTCATGGGGTACAAACGGACCCCGGCCAGTCCTATGAAGGTTAAATAGTATTGCACCTATTACTGAGATACAGATAAAGAAAAATCATGTTCCATGGTATGATAAGGAGGTAAAGGTACAAGCCAGAAAGAGGGATAAAGTGTACAAAAAGTTTCAAAGAGCAGTAGGTCCAGATAAAAATATATTGTGGAATGAATACAAAAATTAAAGAAATATGGTCGTTAATTCCTTGAAGTACAAGAAAAAAGAATTTTATGAACGTAAAGTAGATGAACACAAGAATGATTCTAAGGAAATGTGGAAAACACTATAAAATCTAATTAAAGGTAAAAATCGGGTAATTAAATTTGACTCTGTAAGGTTTTCTGTTCAGGGGTCTGTATCTTTCGCTAAAATGGAAGAAGCAGCCAACAAATTAAATAATTATTTAGTAAATAGTACATGTGATATAGCAAATTCAATACCTCAGACTGAGGATTGCACACCAAATTTTCTAAATGATATTCAATCAACATTAACTGATTTTAAATTAATTACATTAGATCAGTTAAAAAATAAGGGAAGCTATGACGAAATATTGAGTGCTAAGTTTTTAAAGGTGACCTTTTATACAACTGGCTTTGCAGTATTAAATTTTATAAACACATCGCTGAAAACAGGAACATTTCCTGATCGACTTAGAGCTAGCAAGATAGTTCCAGTCCAAAAAATTGCAAACGATACAGACGCATCCAACTTGCGGCCTATCAATACATGGTCCATCAGAAAAGGCCTCCAGTATTCAGCTGCAACGCCTAAAACTATTAAGTTCTCCAGAAGAAATAATCCAAACACTCCAAATATCACATTAAATAATATCGTAATTCCCACTTTTGACCAAGTTGTGATTCTAGAAATGTTATTTGAACATCCTAAGAAGCCTATAACACCATCATTACCTTATTATTAAGGATCTATAGATCACTCATTCGATCTACACTGCATAACTCCAAATTCGATAAAATACTGTACACTGATGCCTCTAAAATCAATAATGGAGTAGGGTGCTCAGTTACTCTCTCTCCCAAACAAATTTACTTTCACCAAAATCCAGTGTTCACACTGGAGAACTATTTGCTTTCTTCAAGCCTTCCATTCTATAACCCAAGCTATATGCACAGATTCCCTTTCCTCAATTAAATATATCCAGGACATCTACAGCTCTCACCCCATCGTGCAAGCAATACAAGAATGATACCAACAACTCTATGATAAACATGTAATTTTCACACTAATTTGAGTTCCCTCTCATATCGGAATTGTCGGCAACGAATTGGCAGACCGCAGCAACATCCAATCTTCCAGTAGAAAAAGTTCAGCTGTGCCAAGAATTAAAAAATTTCTTTAAAAATAGCACCCACTCATTATGGCAAGAGCACTGGAACAGAATACCTTCGAAATTGCGTAAGATCCGACAATCCATTCTACCTCCCCTCATTACCAAGAAGAGATAAAAAATAATTATCAGAAGATTACAAACTGGACACACCAATGTCACACATAGCTATCTAATGACACCCTACCAGAAATTCTGAATTCTAATGTTCTAAACTACTTAAAAGACATTCATTTCAGTACCAAAATGTAATAAGTCAACAATGTAACTATTTATTTTATGCAATAACTTACTCAACTATGTAATATTTATACTGTAACTGTGTCAATGACCTCTGAAGCTGAGACACATTAATTTCAAAAAAAAAATTATGAAATGAACAAAAACTTACTTATTGGATCCAACTGTGGATAAATCCGGTTGAGATTTGGACAAAGTCAATTTTTCTGCATTAATTTTATTCCTATTCTCTACTTCACGTTGTAACGGTGATTTTTCTGACCATTTGGGATATTCGGGTGGCGGCGGCGGTGGTAATGCATTCAATTCGAAAAGTACGAGATTTTCCGAATTATCTTTTAATGAAATTTCCGAAGATGAAGGTACTTTTACTTCTTTGGCTAAATGTTTCAGCACTGAGGATTGGTTCAAGTAATCGTCTGGAATTGCTGTTATCTCCTGTACACCTATATAGAAAAGAATTATAGCAGCTCCCTTAAAAATAGAGTTTTTATATATAAATATACCTGTGCTAGAAATAGAAGGTGATGGAGAAGCCGAATTCCTTTTAGTCAATGGTGATAATTTCGGGTCGTTTGTAAGGCTAGATCCTTGGTGAAGTATATAATTCGATGAAATATTGCTTCCTTCTCTAGGTCCTGAATTCCTTCCTATAAAGAAAATGTTAGTAATTTGTGTAATTTTATTCATATATATATATATATATATATATATATATATATATATATATATATATATATACAAACCTGTCCAAGGTTCATCTCCTGCGCTATGAATAATCAGAGTATTATAAGATGATGAGGACACATCTAGAGAGCTACGGTTAGATGGTAAACTGTCTCTCAACGAGCTCCTTTTTGAATCAGTCAAATTTTCCTGTCCTTGCGGTTCTTGACGTGGCGTATGTCTTATTACATATTTTTCTTCATTCGACAAGTTTTCGTTGGATGTTGAAACGTCTGTTTCACTACCACTCAAACTTTGTGGAAAGTTACCTGAAATATTGAGCAATTTCTTCAACTATTGATTGCGATTTATTCTATATAAACATAATAACAAATCAAAAATGTATAATATAATTTTTCACATATTTTATTCCCTGAACAAATATTTCAATTAAATCTTGCTAAAAATAAGTAAAATACCTTGTCCCAATTGTTTGAATGGTCTGTATCTGTTGTTGGATTGCATTGTCGACCAAATCTTAACATATTTCGTTTATTTTCTCCTTAAAATCTGGAAAAAATACATTTTATCTTGTATTATAATATGAGTAATTAATTAATTATATTATGTTGAATCATAAGAAAACATGTTTGCTATTGACTGCAATTTCATTATTCTTATCTCAGAAAGTCCATAATGATAACATAATATATAAATTTTTAGCTTCATGTAAACAAAGATAAAATTCTTGAATGATTATACACAACATGAGATGTTTTTGAAGCACTGTTGTCAAAACACAAACAGGCTACTGAAATAAGTATTTTTAAATATATTTAATAAATTCAACATCCTCTCATCCCATATCAAATTCCATGGGCTCTCACACCACTTCGAGCACCCAAAATTCAATCCAGACTCACTTATTACTAAATATAGTATTAGTTTGAATTAACTGCACAACCAAAGTATTTTACATGGTGTCAGTTGTGTAGCGGTGTAACGAATTATTAATCATACAAAGAAAGAAAATATCACAATAATAAAATTCCCGGCTCATACTACAGATGTGCTCTAACCATTAGATAAATGTTACTTCCGATCCTTGAAATATGAGTGGGATTTGAAACTGGTGGAATGGTTCGGAATCGACCACAGAAAACTACAAAAAAGTGAATTTGTGAACATTCTATGTGAAGTATTGCCAAATGGTTTGAAACCAGAAAATATTATATCTGGATTTCGCTCAACTGGACTCTATCTGTGTGATTGAACCAAATATCCCGTCTCCACATTTGACCCTGAGAAATATAGGAGATATCAGCAGGATTAAAATCATTCTGCCAATCCTACTCTCGTTTTAGAAGTACAAGAAAATCAACAACAATCCAATCCCACAACATCTTTGACCCAAACATCCCTGCGACAACATCCTAAACTCCGGGACCATCAAGCTCGGCTTCTTGTGTTTGTTCATCCCAATGTAAAGTTAGTAGTTTAAAACAATTATTTCAAAAATGTTCAAGGGAAGAACTGAAGCAAAAATAGAAACTAAATGCAAGATTGACCCATGTGCAAACAGATGAATTCACAGCTGAAATACAAAAAAAGAACCAATTCGGAATTAAAGGGAAAGCTCTAAAATCATAAAAAACTACCCCTAAAAAGACAGGAGAAGTATTACGGAAGTAACAGAAATACAACAGCCTACTTTACAAGACGAAAAGGAATTAGATAAAAACAAAGATGAACCTAGGTCAAAACGAAATAAAATTTTAAGGAAGTGAAAAAATAGTGACAGTGATTATGATGTACACTTGTGTGTACCTCAGGTAGAAGACTTTCTAGATTTAGAGTTCCTTGTAAAGTAAAAGTTGGGGACTTTCTACTAGCTTAATGTAAGGGCAGCTTAAGAAATTATGTGGCATACAAATGTGTGGTCATGGTGAAAAGTATAGATCAGGTTGACATTGTCCCGGTAATCCTGAGGAGAGCTTGTGGATAATTTATTCTCTTTTTGACTGGTAAAATAATGCTAATCAAGGGCCTAATCATGCATGGTATTGTAACAAACTGGGGTTTCTTTTCTCGAATATTCTCACATGTTCTTTGAACACAGCTAAAATAATACTAGAAGCTTCCAGAATATTTTATAATCAAATAGGCAAAGGACAAGTTAAAATATCAATTGGATACTGTTTTATAAACTAATTAATCTTACAGTCGAAAAATTATTTGGGATTGTGTTGAAGTGAAGATATTTCATTCCAACTTATATTTTTTATATTGTAAATTTACTGATTACAAACAAAAACATTCACCAATAATTATACTTACATTGTAATTTAGTTTAATGAACAAATAAAAGCGTCTGTATATATTTAAGTTTTATTTGCAAATATTCAACAATCAAAATGTTTATCAAGTGATGTAATTACATAAATATTTAAGGAATTTGAAATATTTTAGAGATAGTTTTTAATCCGTTGATTATTTTGTAATGTACACTATCTTGTGCTTTATTTTATTTAACTGATAACGAAACAAGCATATATTTTTAAATGTAAATTTATATTAGAAATAAGAGAAAAGTGGGAAACTCCTCTTCTCAGGAATATTTTTCAAAAAAATGATTAGCGACATTCATCCGTTCGCCGCTAACAAATAGTAGGAATACATTATAATAAACAAATAAACAGTAAAATTACTCACATTTTTGCATAAAAATAATTAAAAACCAAATTAAAACACACTATTCTGCCATTAAGTGCACAATGGCAGTACTTGAGCACTGTTTTATAATTTAATCGACATATTAAAGTCTGCTGCATCTCCTTATTTATTTCCATGTGCTAAAACGAGACATACATTAATATAATTGAAGAAATAACAACAAACTAACGTACCACTATATCTGTCAAACGTCATTGATTATTGAAAATTCATTGTGTTTATTATAAGTCAAACATTATTCATGATTGTTCACAATAGAATAAGTGAATTTAACATTTTTTGCATTCAAATTTACTAAAAAAATATCGTAATTCCAGTCTTTTTGAGAAACTGGAAGAGGGACAGCTGCAATTTTGGATATCGTGAACGCACCTAAGGCTACGTTTACATGTTTCCAATCTAGCCAGAGTTCATAAACCATAGATATATAATAATAGACTGATGGTGGGTCCTCATGTGCGGACTATAAGCACTGGTGTTCAATGATGTGGTTGGTTGAAATGATCACGTGATCTATCAAAAGTGCGCTGTCACTAATCTGCGCGAATTACGCTAACAGTCCGCTGAAAAGTAGAATTTGTCTCTAGTTTTCGGCGTACTACTGGCGTTTTAATGACAGTAGCACAGTATACCAATACTGCGAGTACTGAGCACGTGCTAGATAAAGACATTGTTGACTACGTTGAGGAATTTTGCTTTTCAGGTTATAATGGTTGCGGTTTGTTTGCAGTTTGATTAATTTTTTTCATAATATTGAAGCTTTGTTCTGCTGTAAATATTTCTATTACCCAAAATCCCTTTCTTCTACTAATTACTGCTATTTCTTTTTGCAATTGATGAATTAAATGTAACTACTAGATTTTGCTTGATGGCAGGCCTTCGCCTCGAACATTTCGATAATTTGATTGTCAAATTAGGTAGATATATATTGCTTTCGTTTTTATAAGTATTCAACTGAAGACACAATAAAAAATACAATATTAAATAACTTTCAATGAAGGCATTAAAATACCCACTATTTGTAAACAAACTGTTTACGCTGAAACGAGCGCATGCGCCGTCAAATTGAGTCCGCTCCTAATCCGCCCATGATGACCCACCTTCAGGGAGTGGGCGTGATATGCGTTGACTCAATAAAAAAAGACGCGTGTTATTTTTGATGGTTTGTGCAGATCATAAATTTGTTTTTGAGAGATATTTGTTTTCTGTACATACTACACAATAATATCTTCGTTAATAATTGTAATGACAAGCATCCATGACTGTTTTCTTTTTTAAAAATTGCTCAAACACAAACAAATAATAATTAGAATTCTAGGTTAAGTTATTTCTCTTGAGTTAAAATTTCCTGCCGCGAATATATTTAAATCTGGATTTGACACTATATCTAAGGAAAAGTTCTTAAAATCCACCGATAGACTCTATCGATAGATGTCTGTGATATGTCAGATAAATGTCAGGTAGAATGAAGTTGATCCATCGGTAGACGATTATAAGAACGTATTGGTTAGATTTTATGGTAGTTTGAAAAAAATATAAAAAAGAAAGAAGATAAATTTGACAATAACTTTCAAACCAGCCCAGCAGTCATCTTTATTAGTATTGACGCCAGTAAATTTTTATTTTTTGTATTACCAGGGACATGTCTATAAAATAAATATACAATGTAATTTATTAATTTTTAATTCGATATAAAATTTCACCTCGTAAAAGCATGACGTGCGTATTTAGGTCAACCATTACTTTAAACATTTCACCATTATAGGATAATTTCATTTCATAATAATTTTTATTAACAAAAAAAAACAAGTATTAAATTTTTAACAAAACAAAACCACTAACCTCAATAAATAAACAATCTTTGTAAGATTGTTCATTGTCATTGCATATGATTGTGCTTTCCCCTACCAAATCTACCAGATTTACCGAGTCTAAAGCCCGGTAGAACTGATGGATGTTCGATAGAACTATCGGTGAATTTAAGAACGCTAGGATGATTCTATCGGCAATCTATCGGTGAATTTAAGAACGGCTTTGGTAGACACCGTATTTACCGATAGATGTATCGGTAAATTTAAGAACTTCTCTAAAAAGTGAGTATTTAAAGCTGTAGTCAAAGAGAACATATACGTAATGATAGAGAATTACTTTCTCTATGGCTGCAGTTTTGACTATCGTGAACGCGCCCAATTTCTTGTCTTCTCATGTCGTTGTTCTCTGTCTCCAATAGAAAAACCATCCTATCTTATTCGTTGGTATTGAAAATTTATAGTCGGTCGAGTAAATTGTAGATATGTTTATGACTGATCTCGTCGAATAAGTAAGGGGACAACTTTATCGTACAATTTAGAACTTAAGTGGATAAAACTGTGATCAAATTAAAAAAAAGCCCTTCATTCTTCATTATTAAAAATATAGCACGTGTGGTGTATGTATATAATATTTTTATTATAATTATCGTTTGATATGAGTTTTTAACTAATATTGTGGTTACATAAAAATGGTGCAGGTTAGTGTATGTAATTTTTGATATTTATAACGTGACCTTTCGTTCATTTTAAGCGATTTTTTGTAAAATAAAAACTACTCTCAATTTTTTCTGTCACTACAGGGTCAAAGATGGCGATTGGATTTTTATGCAAATGGCAATGTATACTTAATTTTGAATAATTTAAAATTTGATTAATGGAAACCACGTGTGATTGTTTGTTAATCTTTCGATTTATTTTAACATGAACGGTCTCGGAGACCGACTATGAAAAAAGCTGTTTGTAACTGAAAAAACCTAACTTGGGTGTTTTATTTGTTAGGTAGAAGTATATAAACCAGTCATATAGGAAAATAAATCAATAATAAATAAATATTTTTTAACAAAAATATAGAATAAAAAACAAAATCGGTTAGGATAATAGACAAAACATAAAATTCTAAAAATGTCTATAACTAAAAAAATTAACAGATTCTTTAGCAATAAAAATAAGTGTGTTATTTCTAAAACATTCAAAAATACAAAAATCTAAATAGATTACTTATAAACTGAATAAAAATTTTAGAAGTTGGCCTTGAATTTCAACACACTCCTTGCAGAGAGCAGATAAGTGCTCCGAGCACAAGAATTTTTTGCATTTCTTGCAAATAAATCTTGTTTTCCTACTTTTCTTACTAGAGCAGTAAAAGCATAGACCATGTGTAGGTGGTTCATTTTGTAAATTCTTATTAATATTATAAATTTCTTGAATCCGCAAACTGGACGTTCTAGGAACAGCATTACATTTAAAATGTTTCCTCATATGGTTTTCAACTAACTGTTTTGCAAGTGTTTCTAAAAATACTTTTCTTGGAATGTTCTCGTCTAATTGTTATTTTTATAAATAATGTAAGAATGAATGCCTGCTATATTCAATAGGCCATAGAATATTACTAAATGCCAACGGCGTGTACTCCTAGCACAGTTATAGGCTGCGCTTAATTTATCCACTGTATTAACTCTGCCTTTCGTCTTGTTATAGTCGATTATAATTGATTGTTTTCCCGTTTCCTCATCGACTGAGTCATCAAGATGCATAGTTGAAAGAAGAAACATTTTTTTGTACTTCAGGGATATAAAAGTAAAGTACATTTTTTCTTGAAATCCACACATAGTTGACTTCTCAGGCCTCTTTATCATCATAACTGGTGGTATTTGAGGTTTGTTTTTTTCTTAAAGTGGCTATAAGTGTTAGTTTATAGTCTGTGAGAAGAGTATATGCCAGTGGGATACTTGAAAAGAAGTTGTCTGTAGTGAGGTTACGATTAGATCCAGAAATTGATTCATACATAATCTTGGCACCAGAAACATGTTTGATGTGTTTACAAAATATGGCCCCATTGGTTGTTGACCGATATAAATTTCCATTTTAGCAGTATACAACATTTTTGCATCTACTAGGGAATAAACTTTTATTCCATATTTGTTGGGTTTCGATGCAATGTATACTCGAAACAAACATCTTCCTCCAAATGTCCATAACATTTCATTGATTGTTATATACTGCAAGAGGGAGAAGTACTTTGGCAGGTTATTATTGAAATCTTCATAGAACTCTCTGATTGCCGCTAATTTATCGACTTCTTGTCTTTCAGGTCTTGTTGCTTTATCATCTAGACGAAGGTTTGGAAGCATTTAAAGCTCTCTAAGGACATGGTCAATGTAAACAATTCCAAACCCATATTGTCGGTTCTAAATAGATCTTCGGTGTTTTGAAAATTGCTTTTCATTTCACCGCCAAGATACCAAAGCCCTAGGAATGCTTTTAGTTCATCAATATCTATTGTTCTTGCTATTCTGTACGTTTGGGGATATTCTTTTGCTAAGATATACTGGTTAGTATTAATTACATTATTTTGTAACATAGCATCAGTAATAAATAAACTCCATATTTCGAATGTCGTTTTGTTATTCCTTGCTTCACCTTTTACTGCCGGTAACTGGGTTACGATTTTATGGGCTCGAGTACTCATACTGTAGTGCCATCTTTTCCAATCAAATAAGGTATGAGAGGATGTCTTCTATGTTCACTGTCTGAATTTTCTTCTTGAATCTTCTCCCAACCTGTCATCACTATCTTCCGCTGCACCTGTGTCCTTTTCCAAGTCTTCAAACATATGTTGAAGCCTTTCTTGATTTTGTTCATATTTATAAGAATTTCTTGAAAAAAAAGATACAATATGGCTTTTGTGCTGGGAAATCGACTGAATTAAATCTAGTTACCTATGTCGATTTCCTGTCTGAAGCTTTGGAGAGGGGTTGCCAGATTGATTCTGTGTACACTGACCTCTCTAAGGCTTTTGACAGGGTCAACCATACTCTCTTACTTCAAAAGCTTGATAAATATGGTGTAGGTGGGGTGTTACTACAATGGATTAGTAGCTATCTTACGAACAGGACTTAAATGGTTAGAGTAAGCCACCACTATTCTAACTTATTTCAAGTAACCTCAGGTGTTCCTCAGGGGTCCCTTATTATTCAACTTATTTATCAATGACATTATTCATTGTTTTAGGTATGGCAAAGCACTACTATTTGCAGATGATTTAAAACTTTTCCTAACTATTCAAACATATTTTGATGCTCTCAGGCTTCAGTCTGATCTTGATAATCTATCAAACTGGTGCCCCTTAAATGGCATGGACTTGAATGCTATTAAGTGCCATGTCATGCGCTTTTATCGATCTCATATACCTTCTACTACTTTCGATTATACCTTAAATGGTCATGTCTTGGAGTCTGTTAATCGAATCAAAGACCTTGGAGTTATTCTAGATCCCACCTTAAGCTTCAATCAACACATACCTACAGCTATCCATAAATCCATGAAAATGTTAGGTTTTATCAAAAGGCTAACCCACGATTTTACTGACACATCTGCAATTAAAGTCCTTTATTGTTCACTTGTCCGACCCCATCTTGATTATTGTTCTTCTGTCTGGTCTCCTCATTACATAACACTCAGCAGGAACATTGAAATTGTCCAACACAATTTTCTTAGATACATGGCCTATAAATTGGGTATCTTTTGCGATTATAAATTGTTAGAGCATTTTCTGAACATCCCCTCTTTGGAAACTAGGAGGAAACAGAGAGACCTGACATTACTTTTCAACATTATCAATGGCAGATGTAGTTGTGCTGAACTTCTAGCAAAAATTAATCTTCATGTTCAAACCCGATCAACCCGACAGCAACAAACATTTTATGTACCTTTTTATCGTTTAAACAATACTTTCAATAGCTGTATTCCAAGAATGTTAAGATTAGCCAATACTCATAATGATCTTGAGATGTTTAGCACCCCCTTTCATCACTTTAAAACTCAGTTACTGAGTGCCGAGCTTTAATGTTCTGATGTTAATGCTTTATTGAAGTTTATTGTTTGTTGTCTTTTGTCTTTTTAAATTTTTAACCTCTTTTTACTTATTCTTTATTGTATGACATGTAAATATTCCATATCTTTTCATTTTATTTTAATTATAATTTTAGAATTGTAATTTATACCTAAAATGGGCTTGCCCGTAAATAAATAAATAAATAAATTAATTAGAAATTTTAAATAACAAAAAATAGATAAACTTACCTACAGAGAGTAACGCCACAACTAACTTCCGTCTCAGAGACCGGATCTTTCATTTCTTTATGAAGAACAATTAGATACAGAAGGTTAAGATACCATTTAAAAAATTAAATTAAAATAATATTAGATTGTATTTGTTTTGTTTTTTGTTTAGGCTCCAGATGTAAACATGAAGAATGAAGATTTACCGCAAGCTTTAATTCTTCTGAACGAGATGAAAGTAAGCTCTCAACATGTAGCGACCCTCGTAGACAATATGATACAAAAAGTGAGAAAAGGCGAATTAACGACAGACCAGGGTTTAAGTTTCTTAGAAATGAAGTACAACATGCTACTTTCTTACCTTATAAACTTAACTTACGTAGTTTTGAGAAAGTGTAGTGGTGAAAAAATAGAAGGTGACCCCTGTATAGATAGGTTAGTGGAAATAAGGACAGTTTTAGAAAAAGTGAAGCCGATAGATCGAAGACTGAAATATCAAATAGATAAGTTGGTGAAAACGGCGGTGAGTGGACAGAGTGCAGACGATCCGACTAGGTTTAAAGCGAATCCAGGAAATCTGATTGGGAATTCAGACGAATCAGATTCGGAGGATAGTGATGAGGAGAAAGAACCTAAAGGGAGTAAAACTGGTGTTTATGTACCCCCCAAATTATCCGCCTTACATTATACTGGTAAGAATTTTTTTTTTTTAACAAAATGTAGCATCCTGCTGCCTCAGACACCGTTTGGTGCGTCGCCCTTTGTGATGAAATGAATTTCATTAATTTTGATTCAATATTTTTATTGAAGTGAAACTATTTATAGGATTTTTGACATGAGTGTAAAGTATTAAAGCTAACAATACTGTTAAGCTTTCCCTTCCTGTAATCATACTCAACACAATTTCATTAACATGTTGGAATAGCCCAGTTAGGAACATAGGTGGAAATAGGCCACTTGTTCAGTAGGGGCTTGAGCGACAGGTTCCGTGTAAGACACCGTGAGAACAATGAGTGTTTCCAGTGAGTTGAAGAAATTTTTAGCTGGAGTTATATCATTACACCATGAGCCATACAATGAATATTGATAGCTTCTTAGAATTTTTGCTTTTGTTGTGATTAAAACCTATGAATCACCCGGGCCTAGTATTATTGTACTTCTTTTCAAAAATCTATATACAGGGTGTTTTTAATGTTGACTTTGTTACATTATCTTTTTAGTGTAAGAATAAATTGAACTGAAATAACTGTTTACTTAGAGCCGCCCATGTTTTAAGTTTCTTAGGTTAGATTTAATACACTATTCAACAGTAAGAGGCAGTTGAAAGCATAGATAAAGTTACCTCTGTGAAGCTGGCAGAACCATTTCGGCAGAATCAAATAAAACCTATTACGACTTTTAGTACTCATTTTGTACTAATTTGTACCACAAAAAATAATTTTGTACCTTTACCCATTAACGAAAAAAACATGGCGCTGCTAGCTTCATGTTAACCTAGAAAGCCCAAATTGAAAAAATTAGAAAAAAATGAAAATTATTACAGGAAATTAAAGAGCAGAATTTGTACTAATTTGTACCACAAAAAAAATTAACATCAACCCCCTCAAACAACCCCTATTGCGATAAATTGAACAGCAAGCCCATGCTTCTCCGATCTTTTCAATATGTCTTGAAAAACGAAATAATGAAGTCGATTCTATTAGTACTAAATTTGTACTAATTTGTACCACGAATAATATTTCAAAATATTAAAGTCCACCCACTTAAACAACCCCTGCTTTTATAAATTGAAAAGTGAATTTGTACTAATTTGTACCACAAAAGAAATTAACGTCAACCCCCTCAAGCAACCCCTATCGCGATAAATTGAACAGCAAGACCATACTTCTCCGATCTTTTCAATATTTCTCGAAAACCAAAATATTAAAGTCGATTTTATTAGTACTAAGTTTGTACTAATTTGTACCACGATGAATATTTCAAAATATCAAAGTGAACCCACTTAAACAACCCTTGTTGCAATAAATTGAATAGCAAGCCCCATACTTCTCCGATCTTTCCAATATTTCCTGAAAAACGAAATATTGAAGTCAATTCTATTAGTACTAATTTGTACCACGAAGAATATTTCAAAATATTAAAGTCAACCCACTTAAACAACCCCTGCTTTTGTAAATTCAATAGCAAGCCCATTATCCCCAACCTTCTCAAAATTTCCTGAAAAAGGAAATATAAAAGTCGACTTCATTAAAACTGAATTTGTACTAATTTGTACCACAAAAAAAATAACGTCAACCCCCTCAAACAACCCCTGTTGCGAAAAATTGAATACTAAGCCCATTATCCTCCGAAATTTCCAAAATTTCTCGCATAACGAAATATAAAAGTCGACTCCATTAAAACTGAATATGTACTCATTTGTACCACAAAAAAAATTAACATCAACCCCTCAAACAACCCTTTTTGCGATAAATTGAATAGCAAGCCCATACTTCTCCGATCTTTTCAATATTTCTTGAAAAACAAAATATTAAAGTCGATTCTATTAGTACTAGATTAGTACTAATTTGTACCACGAAGAAAATTTCAAAATATTATAGTCAACCCACTTAAACAACCCCTGCTTTTATAAATTGAATAGCAAGCCCATTATCCTCCGAACTTTTCAAAATTTTTTAAAAACGAAATATAAAAGTCCACTCTATTAATACTGAATTTGTACTAATTTGTACCACAAAAAATATTAACGTCAACCCCTTCAAACAACCCCTGATCGATAAATTAAATAGCAAGTCCATTATCCTCCGATATTTTCAGAATTTCTTGAAAAAGGAAATAATAAAACTGAATTTGTACCACAAAAATATTTCAAAATATTAAAGTTAAAAAATTTAAACAACCCTTGCTTCAATAAGTTGTATAGCAAGCCCATTATCCACCGATCTTTTCATAATTTCTTGAAAAACGAAATATAAAAGTAGATTCCATTAAAACTGAATTTGTACCACAAAATATTTTATAAACAGATTTAGACTGAAGTACCAAAAATGAAAATAGGCCCTTTTGGCGTTTTGTGCACTGCTTAATTACTCCAAAAAATCCATGCTGAAATTTTTCCAACAACTAGAAAAATTATTAAGAATTATTAAATAAAGGCATCAATCAGCAAAAGGTCAATAGGAGCGGTAGATCAGACATCAGACGCGTAATATCTGAAAAACAAAAAAATCGCTGCACTGACACCTATCGGTTTTTACTACAGTGTAAGATAAAAATGTTTTTTAATCTTTCCTAAGCCACCAAGTAGTCAAAAAAAATGATAACACCAGAGTATGATGCCATTCTTATCTTCTAACTGCCTAGAACTATTTGTGCCTTATCAGGCACCTGCAGAAGGGAAAGAAAACTTATTTTTTTTGTCTCGTCAAGCGATTATCCCAAAAGACCTCATTGAGAAAAAGAGTATGTATCTATGGATATGGATTTCTAATTGTAATTATAACAATATATTTATTATTAGAGGCAAGACACATAATATCAAAACAAAAATGATTGGGAAATAGGTAGTAGGTTTCATCAAACACTTCATGTAACAGTTTATCTAGATTTCCATTTTTAACTTACATCAGAACGACTGCTGTGAGGTGAAGACACTAGGTACATTAAAAAGCTTTTTTCAGGGAAAATTGTATGGGTACAAATTAGTCCTATAATCTCAAATTAACATTATTTAGTTACTTTCAAATTGTTTAACGATTTATTTGGAAATTAATAAAACACGTGGTCTAATTTATTTTATTTTATAAACAAAATAATATAATAATTAAAAAACGTTTTTGGGTACAAATTAGTCCCAAATTCAAAGTTTAAAGCCATACTGTTATTTGTTTTTATAAAAGCCTTTTACAGGGAAAACTGGGTGGGTAAAAATTCTATTTTTTGGATACAAATTAGTCCTAAATTTAAAGTTTAAATGTATGGTAATAAAATTTGATTTTGTAAAGGTGGGGTGCTAGCTTGAGTTCAGATTATCACCCCCACATTAAATAGCGGGTTTTCAGAAAAACTGAGGAGGTACAAATTCTAATTTTTGGGGTACAAATTCAAATTTTTGCGTTAAAAATTAGTCCTAAAATATACATCAATTTATTTTTAATTTGAAATAGGGGGGGTGCTACACAATAATGGGACATTATAGGGCAATGTGTTTAAGAGCCAGTGATTGGATTGAATATAACGATCTCCAAGAAAGGAAAAACTGGTTAAGGAAACATTTAAAATAATACCAGAATCGACTTAAGTATTTCCTTTTTCAAGAAATATTGAAAAGATCGGAGAAGTATTGGCTTACTATTCAATTTATAAAAGCAGGGGTTGACTTTAATATTTTGAAATATTCTCCATGGTACAAATTAGTACTAATAGAATCGACTTTAATATTTCGTTTTTCTAGAAATATTGAAAAGATCGGAGAAATATGGACTTGCTATTCAATTTATAAAAGCAGTTTTAATTAAGTTAACTTTTATTTTTCTATTTTCAGGAAGTTTTGAATAGTTCGGGGATAATGGGCTTGCTATACAATTTATAAAAGCAGGGGTTGTTTAAGTGGGTTGACTTTAATATTGAAATATTGAAATATTCTTCGTGGTACAAATTAGTACAAATTTAGTACTAACAGAATCGACATTATTATTTCGTTTTTCAAGAAATATTGAAAAGATCGGATAAGTATGGGCTTGCTGTTCAATTTATCGCAATAGGGGTTGGTTGAGGGGGTTGATGTTAATTTTTGTGTGGTACAAATTAGTACATATTCAGTTCTTTAATTTCCTGTAATAATTTCCATTTTTTTCAAATTTTTTCAATTTGGGCTTTCTAGGTTAACATGAAGCTAGCAGCGCCATGTTTTTTTCGTTAATGGGTAAAGGTACAAAATTATTTTTTGTGGTACAAATTAGTACAAAATGAGTACTAAAAGTCGTAATAGGTTTTATTTGATTCTGCCGAAATGGTTCTGCCACCTTCACAGAGGTGATAAAGTTTTCCTGTGGTCCTTAAATCGTTCGTGGTAAATAAAAATCCTTAATCGGTTCCTAATGACGCATGCATATTACAGCGATCCTGAATTGGTTCGTAATTGATTCTATTTTTGACCCGCAAACAAAGCTATAATCGGATGGGGCATTAATTGGTGGATAAAAATATCCTTCCAAAGTAGAATCTGTGTATGTCCTTTTTCTAAAACAAGTTATAAAATTTCCACCGAAATTTTTTTTGCAAAATCTCTTAGTGCTGAAGCCAGTACTCGTTGCGATTTTGATAATTGCATCAGTCGGATATAAGAGCAATTTTTTCAAAATCCTCTTTAATTTTTATAGATAGGTAATCAATTATGCAAGTAGTAAATTCATCACTAGTTACTCCTCCATCCACCTCATGCCAAACTTCGAGGGGAACGATCTTACTACCTATTTCATAAATGGTGAAGTCTTGTACTTGCAGCTTCTGTTTGTAGTACATAGCAAAAGCCTCTGTCTTTGGTGCAAGCAGTACACTTTGAAGGTCCATGGTTACCACCAATTTTTTTTCACTGGCTTTGCCAACAAGCCTCTCGGCCACCTGTTTTTTTTGCAACATGTGCAGCGTAAGTTTCTTCTGAAACATTACCAAGATTGTATGCACTACATGTATCGCATTGATCTTTTCTAGGTTGATGTATTGCTATTTTTTTTCCCTTTTGTACTATACAACAAAATTGATTTCTTCCAAAGGATACTTTTTTATTTTCGTTGCACCACTTTTTATAAATGTTGTACATGTGATTTCATGATTTAAATATTGGCTCAACATATACTTTTTTTGAGGATGCTCTACAATAGTGACTTGGTACTTTCGGTAGTAGTAGTAACCACTCTTCCCGGTATTCTCGCTTTTTTCCAGTCCCAAAAACTCGCTGTTAGGATGTTTAACTTTATTTATTGTCTTTCCTTTTATTTTTAGTCTTTGCTTCTGTTTTTCTATTTGTTTTCTAGTCTTTTCTTTCTCATTCAGTTCTTGTAATTCTTCACCATCTTCTTCAGAATCTTCCAATGTTTCCAGACAAAAGAATCTTCTCCGAGATCTAGGGTTTAAAAAGAATTTTCTACAAACTTTGACCTTTTCCCTTGAATCGTTTTCGAGGATAATGTCATGGCCTTCTAGTTTTGGCACTTTACGTTGCGTCCTTGACCTTCTTTTTACAAGTTTTCTTGAAGTGACTAATGCTCTTACAAAGGCTCGTTTTTCGTCCTAAGTTTTGAGATTTTGCCAGAAGTAATTAAATATCTCCTTGTGTTTTTGCTCTTCTTTTCTTGTTGAACCAGTTATTTTTGTACCGACTCTTTTGTAGCTCAAATACTCTATACCCTGCACTCTGTTTTTTACCTGAAGGTCTTTTACTTTAGTCTTATTTATTGTTGATTTAATTTCCGTCAAATTTTCTTCAACATTATTACTTTCAATATTTTCTTTCACTGTTTTTGTCTTTTTTGCATTTTGTTCTACTTTATGATCCGTTTCAGCAGATTCATAACACTGATCAACACTAATTTTATTGTCAACAATATTTGGGCGATTTATAGGTAATTTCGTGGTGCTGATCACGAATTTGAAGTTCATTTAGGTGAATTGGCTCTAATTTTAGAGATATATTATCAAAATATGATAAGATAGAGTAAAATATCAATTTAATAGACCAATGGCCCTTATAAGCAACTTTTAGTAAAACATATTAAAGTGGTTTCAAAAGAAGAGATACAAAAAAATAATAAAATTCATTTATTGATTAGGTATAACAACAAAGAAATAATTTAATTTAAAAAATTACATCTAATTCGTAGGAAAGAAGCTCTTTTTGTAGGATTTTCTTTTATGAGGACCGTCATGTACATCACGTTAGAGACTCCAACAATAGTCTACCATCATATGATGATCCGTTTGCCCTGATACCTTACCTCCATCTCCTTTACCCACCTTGCTGACCAAGCAAGAAGTTGACCATTTTTAGATCAACACAAATGGAAAACTGATGTTCTTCATAGGATAGTTTCTGTAATACCAACTTGATGTTTTGATATTCTTCCTTAAGTTTTGTTGAGTGGGCGATAGGAATTGACGCATATCAGTTGCCATTGTGTAGCAAAAGACACGTTAAGCTTCTACTGGAACTGTCTATGAATAGTCGCCAATCACCTGGAACAATTTGTATTCCCATTTGACAAAAAAATCCAGGAATGTTGTTGCAATAAATAAGATCTTCATCTTGGCTAAAGTAAGGAACAAGTTTCACCTCTCGTGTTCTATAAATGGTTATTTTTATATCTGGTTGTAGACAGTTTTTTTCTTTTAATCTGGATGCCTGAAGTTCAGATACTTGCTTTGATAGACCGAGATCCCGTATCAGGTCATTCAGTTCTTCTTGAGAGAACTGCTGTGGTGTTGATTGTATTTCCTGCTCATATTCACTTCCACTGCTACTGTACTGGTCCTTAATTTCTTCTTCTTCCGCCATCAGAACATCTGGCAGTGTTGTATATACTGGTATGGGAATCTCTTCGATATGTGGCACAGGTCTTCGTGCTGATTCTAAATCAGGATAATCCCATTTGCCTTTCTTGTATTTGTTAAAACATTTTACATTAACTAAACAAAAATAACAATCATCATGGTGGTTTTTAGGTTCTCTCCACACCATGGGCACACCAAATTTCAAACTTTTTCTTTTTTCGTTTGACCACTGTCGTAAACATTCGACACACGTTTTGCACACTATATGGGGAGCCCAGGACTTGTCTTGGTCTCCAAGCTGTACGCCGAAATAAGCTTGTCTAACAAAATCTGTGATATTTTTTCTTTGTTTCGCTACAGTATATTCGCCACAAATGTAGCAGAAGACATTAGGACTGTTCAAACAGCTTCTGCGTGAAGAACTCATTCCTCTGAAAAAAGAGTACCTTCAGTTAAAAATATAGGTACAAATATTCGTGACATGTACTCCTACCTTCCACTTGACGTCTATTAAATTTAAATAACTTCACTAGGTGGACAATAAGAAGTAAATACACAAAATATGTAAGAAAAGCACAATAACCGCGACGCTAAGTCTTAGTAGAACAACTGCTTACGCTGAACTGACAGTTAAAATCAAGAGACACAAGACAAACAAGTGCACGCACTGATCACGTGATCAGCAGTCGGCACGTGCTACGCTCACTAAACAGGGTCGAACTCTCGTTTCAGCGTAAATTTCTTGTTCATAAATTATTCTTAAAAATTAAAAGCATATGTTATAGCTAAATTCCTTAAAACATTATGTATCCATTATCTCAAAAACTAGAGCCAATTTGGAAAAACTGCTTTTATTTTTGAATTCAGCAGACCTGAATTACCCTAAATTCGTTCAAAAATACTTGGCAACAAAATTTTTTTAAAATTTTGTAGGGCGGTGTAATTCTCTGTCATTGCTTCAAATCGATCATTATTATTATTATTTACTAATACATCTTCTGTCGGGATAGTATTATTTGTCTCTATCGGCCCATCAAAAACTGTCTAGCATAGCTGCGCAATATTTTTCTTTCCCAACTGTTTGGGTTAGATGTTGTAAATAATAAGAAGTGCTTGGATTAACTTCAAAAATTACAGGCATAGATTGCAGATTCTCTGGAGTTATTTGAACAGGTTCCATAGGCGTAAATGGCAGGTCTTCAGAAGTTAACAGAACATGTTCCATGCGAATAGATTGCAGGTTCTCTGGAACTGGTTCAATAGACGTAGTTTGCTGCTCTTCTAGAGTTACCAGAACTGGAACCATAGATGTAAATTGCAGGTCCCCTGAAGTTTCCAGAACTGACTTCATAGGCGTAAATTTATTATTTGTGTATTTGTTAAGCCAACTTTGCACAATCGAGTTACTGCCTTACCGTTGAACTTCATTTTCTGAAAAATAATGATTGCCTTAAATCCTTAATGTCAGCGTCTGCTACCAAATGAATTTTCTTGATTCTGGGACACCTTTGTCTCAAATTTTGTACACCGAATCCTAAGAGTGGTATAAGGTCCCACATAAAAATAATATTTTCCTTATTTTCAATCTAGTTTATTATTATTTTTATGTTTTGAGCATCGTTTTTAGCGATATTGTTGAATAAAACACGAAAAGAAACTAGATAGAAAATAAAACTAAGTTTATCTGCGACATTGCACCATTCTCAGGGTACATTGTGCAAAATTTGAGACAAAACTGTCTTAGAACAAAAAAGTTCAGGTCTTTGATATACCTAAACTTATCCTAAATGTTTATTTGGTTAGAGAACGCAAAAAAATTGTACGCCACTGTCATTCCATACCATAGAGATATTGTTTATCATATTTTTTGTTTTAAAATCTAACTCATAAATTTTGTTTGAAAAATTATTTCATTTCAAGTTTTCTTCAATATCCCTAACTTTTTAGTTCCTATTCCTCCTAAAAGTTTAACTTTATAATATTTAATTGAAATACCTACAAATTTTTTCTATCAAATAATTTTCCAGGTTCACTTCATTTGACTTTGAAATATTTTCAATACTCTTCAAGTTATTTTTATCACTTTCTGAAATGAAATAACAAAATTATTTTTTTCAAACTCCCTAAATTATTTATATAAATTGACAAAACTCGTTTACAAAGACATAACCTCAAAAACCTAAAATTTTAGATTAAAAATAAACCATTTACTCACCTTTACCATGTTTTAATCCCTCCATGCGTTTTTTGATTCTCGGGCTACAAATGGATGATACTAACTTATTTTATTCCATTATTTAAAACAAAAACTATTCTGCTCAGCAGTGCTTCATCAATGCTTGTATGTAATAGCTTTGGGACAAAAATTTAAATGAAATCTTCTTTGTAACGAGGACTTCACATAGGAGATTTCAGAAATACAAATGAGTATTGATCAATCACATAATTTGATAGGTTTAATCATTTTTGCTTAAACGAATGTGAGCATTATATTCTATTACATAGAATTTTTCATTAGTGATAGAGTATGACTAGGGCTTCATAAAAAAATGCCACATAGGAAGTTTCATCAGAACAATGGCGAATTAGCAATGTCTATTGATGCCTAGGTAATCAAAAACATCAATATAATAATGAAAAGTTTACCGTATGGTTCCCTTTTGTGAAACTTTTATCTAGCAAATTTATTTCAGATACGTTTTCGATAATTATAACAATTATGTGTTATTAGATATTAAGAGATCGTCCCGTTTTGTGCATTATTTTTTACACCTATGTTTGTTTGTTAATATTTTCTACTCTATGTGTTTTAAGCCAACTTAGTATAGAGTCATTAATTGACTTGTAATATTTGGTGCTTCAATTCTTTGCTTTAAGTGTGGAATTTTTTAAATCAGCGATATGGAAATATACCTTCCACTTAACCTCGTTCGGAGTGTACTACAGTTATACTCTGACCTCTCTTATGTTGAGGATAGGAAACTAAAGCCTGTACTAAACAATGATCATGATGTCATTGATGAATGTATTCTGCTTGTGCTGGTAATTTCGGAAGATTTGATCATTGACTTGATGCATGCATTTGGGATTCCTTTAATTGGTCTCTTAGGACATTTTGGGGACCACGCTTGATGATCTTCAGCTTTGCATGAAGAACATCTCTCTGGAAGAGGAGATGTGCAGGTGTGTTTTTATTTCAAATGTTTTCCTTGGCATTTCCTGCAACTTAGTAAGATGGTGCAGTTTTCTGTAGTGTGGGTATACAATAAACATTTAGAACATGGAATAGGAGAGGGTTCACGTGGTTGGCTAGGGTAAACAGAGTAAAGATAGTTTTTAAAGAACATTCCTTCACTTAGTGGTTTTTGAAATTATGAGTAGTCTCACTTAATTATTCTGATGAGTTGTGTCAGTTTTCTGGTTTTCCTTGATGTGATTCTTTTACAGTAACGGTGATTTATTCCATTATTTACAAGGTGATCTTTTATATGTGTGTCTTCTATACCCATTTCCAGTGATGATATGATAGTTGTATGTGTTGTTGATGAAGTTTTTTGGATAGTTTTTATTGTTGATGTTTTTTGGTTGAGAGTGATTTGTTGTAGAATGTGAACCCATCATTACGTTTCGTATTTCTTGTTGTGATAGGGGTGGTGTGACCCTTTTTGATGAGTTTGTTGGATCCGATGGTTTTCTACTCTGTTTCTTCTTTCTTTTTATTTTTTCCCCCTGTCCGTTTTCGTCCATTTCTTCTGACAACGATGATTCGCCGCATTCGGAAATCATCTCATTCGTTGCGTTTGTAGCTCAATTACTCACTAAGAGATTTTAAATCACTTTTTAAGTGTTATCGTTCTCTGATTAATAACGTCCTACCTCTACAAATTTCAAATGATTACTGCCCTAATGTATATAAGTGTGGAAAAGTTAGTTTAATCTTTAAAACCATTTATTTTTTCAATTATTTTCATTATTCAAAGGATGAATATGGAAATAGGAGTTTGTTTTAAATAAACAAAAAAACTTTGACCAGAATGAACACCAAAATGATATTTAAAACATGTATATATATATACTGTAGATTTATTTCACACTAAAAAAAATTATTCAGATTTAGTAATTGGATTTATACAAGATTAATCTCACTAAAAAACAAAACGTAAAGAACATTTCGATAAAGACTATACTTTTATCTATTAAAAAATTAATATCTTACTGCTTCGGAGAATGAAAATGTTTTCGTTAAGTTATGAAAGGTTACAAATTATATATAAAAAAAAATCCCAATGGCACAGGACCAATTGGACAGGCTTATTTCAGTAACATGTTTGCATAAAACCCAAAGTAAAAAATTAGATACAAAAGTAATAGAATGTTTTGAGATGTACAAAAAACCAAAGTAACATTCTGGCATCAAATCAAAAACAAAAAAATAAAAAATTCTGGTAAATTTGTGATTTTTTTTTCAACTTTGACAGGCCGCCATTTTGTTTTTACTGGGCCGATTTGGCTCATTAACGAACTCGTTCAATATTTTGGCCTAACCGATTTTTGTAACGAGTTTGGTTTCGATCCGTCAAAAAATACGCCCTCTATCGTGCTTACAAATTCCGTTATAATTTGTGAATTTTCCTAAATAAATGTTTTAATGTACGATTTAGAGAAAAATGTTAAATACAAAAGTCGTAGAACGTGTTAAGGTCTATGAAAAATCTCAGTAACTTTTTTGCGTCAAATGAAAAACAAAGGAAATACGATTTTATTTCAACTTTGACAGGCTGCCATTTTGTGTTTACTGGGCTGATTAACGAACTCGTCCAAGATTTTGGCCTGAACGATTTTTGTAGCGAGTTTGGTTTCGATCCGTCAAAAAATACGCCCTCTATCGTGCTTACAAATTCCGTTATACCATATATATATATATATATATATATATATATATATATATATATATATATATAGCGTGATTTTGGCATCTAGGAACACTAAAACGAAAAACTGCATTGAAATTTTTCCGAAGTCGCGTCATGCTATTCTCTACAATAGCCCTATTTCATTCTGAAATAAGCCTAAAAATATTGTGCTAGCAAATCGCCCAAGATGGTATTCTTACCTGAAGGTCTCGGATGATCTTCTGCGGGGTTGTAACCCTTCTTGAAAGCGATATTGTGGACTGTATCAAGGGTTCAATGGGTTTTTATTTAAAGTTACTGGCACTAGCGCTTTAAATATTAACAACGAACGGTTCACTTCCTTCAACAACTGTTATTCTTTTCTCGCCGCTTAGAGAGCTGGGTTTTAAATTGAACATAATGTATGTATAACGTATGTCCGCTAAGTTTAAAAATACCACCAACGATTTGCATAAGAATTTCACATCTAAATTTAATTATTAAATAAGCTTACATATTAAATTTAGATCAAAAAAGGATCATAACATATTAAAGAAAATGAATGAAAGCACTTCACACATATTGAAAAGTGAATTATAACATATTCTACGGAATATTTTTTATAAAAACTAATCTGAACCAATTTTCAAAATGGATTGTCTTTACTTTTTTTCGCCTTTAAAACTTTGTCATTTCAAAAATTTTGCCGCCCTAGATGTAAATACATAACTGATCATTCAAGTGATTTTATAATTTTAGGTGACGAAACATCAAAAGAAAAAAAGAAATTACTCCAAGAACGTTCGAAAAAACACGCTCTATCAAGTGCTATTATGCAAGATCTTCGCGAAGAATACCTCGATACTCCAATAGAAGTTTCACAGAGTAGTAGAGCTCAACAGGTAGCGTAATTTTAAAATTACTCTTTTTTATTCATATACATAATTCAATTTTGTTTGTAGGTTATATCCAAACAACAACAAGAGAGACAAGCATACGAAGAGGAATTTATGACTCGTCTACCCATTAGCAAAGCTGATAAACATAAGAGACGTCAATTAACGACTTTGGGTACTTTAGGTGATGAAATAACGGATTTTGGAAGGTCTCATCATCCGAGCAGTAAAAGGAAAAGTAAATATACCGCCAACAAAAAGGGGAATTTTAAGAAAAGACGCTTCCATTGAAACAAAACAAAAAATGTTTGAGTTTTGTGTTGATTGTTTTTTTTTTATTATTTAGGAATAAAATGTATTGACCGATTAGTTGATAGAGAGCTTATAACAATGTGTACTATTTCTAAAAAGTACATTGATTGTGTGCTTTTATCTCAAATTTTCAAAGAGAAAAGAAAATTACATAATATACTGTAACTTGTATTTTGCAAAAAAGTGGAAAATCTAGTTTATGGAAATTGAATTTTTTTACATCTTCCTCTCCAACTTCTCAATTTTCTTCGTTCTGGTAGAATTTGCCTTTATGCATTCTCTTTTTGTGTCCAATTGTCAATTTCCTCAGTTATTTTCCAATATATTGATTATATTTTCGAATTTTGTTACAGCATCTCCACCTTCCACTTTTTTTTCTTATCTTCTCATTTTTCTTTGTTCTGGTAATATCCAGTCTAGTATTTATCTTCTTTTTGTGCCCAAACCAAATCAGTTGTTCCCTTTTCAGTTATTGAATCGATTCACATCCGTTTTTGTTTGAATCGTTTCTAATTTTATCTATTTTTGACCGTGTGCAGCTTCTTCTAAGAAAGTTTCTCAAAATATTCTTGGATTCTAATATTAAATAATTTCGCTTTGCATCAATAATTGATACATATTGCGAATATGTCCAATTTTTAGCAAACTGTTGACGTTCTAGTCATTTACACCATTATCTTCACAACAAAATCAAAAATATAATCATTTTATTGATGCATGATAATATGTACATAATCAAATATATAATTTAATTATTCCATCGAAAACAAAATACAGATGAACTAGTTATTATTTTTATAACAAATATTATACTGTTGCGTTAGTTGAAGGGGGCCTTAAAACTGATATAAATCGGCCACCGACTGTTATATAAACTTGGATTTGTTGTATATTATTATTTTTTTATTGATAAGCGGTTATGTTAACAATAGTTACATTGACAGTATTTTTCTTATTGCGATAATTAGTTGAAACTGTTTTTAATGTATACAATTTGTTTTATTTTTTTACTATTTTTAAGTACGCATTTTAGTTCATGGAGATCCAAATTACCATCCAAAAGGCAAGCCTGTATTTATTAATAGTAAGTTAATTTTGGAATATATTTAAAGGATTTTAATAAAAAATCTTAAATTTCATTTGGGGGTACAATATAATTAAAATCCAAATCCAACGCTTTTGAAAATCATTATAACAATTGGTACCAAAACAAAAAAAGAGCAGTTCCAGCATTTTACGAAAGGGATGCCAATTATTACAATGATTTAGTTATCACCATATCAGTTATGTTCTTAACTAACGACAAACCCGACACACCACCTTAGACTATTGCTAGTCTTTTTCACTAATTTTCCTTCCACTGTCTAATAGAACTCGTTATATTCTTAGGAACCCATAAATACCGAAGATATGGGCACAGCTTAATAAACACTTTGTTAAGCTGTGGTACAACTAATTACATGTTAGATATCTATGAATATGCATGACGATGGACAAGTAGCGCTCGTGCGTCAAATTTTATAACTATATTCAAAATTTGGCGGTAACTACATAGTGTCACAAAGTCATCTGGCTGTTACAAAGTTTTACTGTACATTTTACGATTTTGTATACATTTTTCAATATTCCACTCGGCCGAGCTATACATTTTAATCGATTCTTTTTTTTAATTTTTTTTTAACTAGGTTCATGGCTTTCGCGATTGCCAATTAGCCAGGCTGTTCTTGTTAATATATTTGTGATTATATTTTTACTTTCTCTTTTTTCTGTTTTCCCTTTTCTTTCTCCTTTTTTATTTTTTCTATCTTGATAATTAGATTGCTTACAATATTTTGTTAGTAAAGCTACAAATTTATTTTCAAAAATAAGCAACAGTCCAATATAAGCTTCAATCTCTGTAGAATCAACAGGTACAAAAACTTTAATTTTATTCGGATTTTCTATATTCCATTTATCATAATATGTTTGTGCCTTTCTGTTTGTTTCGGTTACTATTATGTTCAGAATATCCGGAGATAGGAAAAGGAGAAAAGCGTCTTTTATACTTGAGATATCAGAACTGTAATTTGTAAGGCCTAGAGCATGTCTCCGAATATTAGCTTTTGAACGTCTAATTTTTGTGTTTCCTGGAATTTTTGACCACTCAGTTCCATCTTTAGATTTATATACTGGAATGCCCTGGCTGTTACTAACTGTTGGTTCCTCTGGGTTCGTTTTCTCTATACTTTGATCAACAACTATTACATCATTTTCTTCCTCTACTTCTGTGACAATGTCTTCATCTTCTAAGTCACTCGATGTTTCGTCATTGATAACACTATCAAACTCTGGATCATCACTTTCAAGTATACGTAACATCTCATCGTCAGTAAGCCCCTTGCGATTGTTTCTAAATAAAAACTAACTCATTTTCAAAACGATGTACCCTATTCGCAATATCACAAGAGACTAACCCGAATCAGGGTTGCGCTGGCCTCCGTTGCCAGGTGTACTAAAAATGACTTGGTTGGCTACTAAATTTGAAGCTTCAATACTAAATTTCTTCTTTACCGACAAAGCGCGGGAAATTCAAATGAAAGTTATATAACTTGTACATTTATTCTAAAATTCAACTATACAGTCTACGCATTATATAACCATAGACAGATATCTCAATAGGTAATAGTCATAAACAAATTAAAAAGTTTCTCTATAGTAATAGTTATAAAATGACTATCTGGGACAAAAAAATGCGGGAAATTAAAAAAAATCTGATTAAATATATATTTTTTCAATGAATAAACAAACACAACATGGAATTATATAAAACAAAAATAACACTCTTGAAAAATAAAAATAAATAACATTGTTGAAAACAATAAAAAAAATAACATTCTTGAAAAATAAAAAACTCTTGAGAAATAAATAACACCCTTGAATAATGAATAACTAAAATTATGACAAACTTAAAATATATCTTCTTCTAAAACTTCTGTAGAAGTTACACGTTTATTGGAATAAGTCGTAACATTGGCTGGTGGTTGCCAAGTGAAACATTTTTTGTTTTCAATTCTTAACATATCTTTAGCTTGTAGAATTGATTGGCAAGTTTTTATCAAAAGTCTGTTTCTCACTCTAGTTTTAACTAAATTTAGCTGGGAAAAAATTCTCTCTGCCGCAGCTGACGAATGTGGAAAGCACAAAATGATTTTTGAAAGTTTGAATATGTTTTCGAAAATATGCTCATTCAAACTATTCTTTAAGCTTGAAACAGTATACCAAAATTCTGTTATGTCATCAGAACACTTTTTCAATTCATTCGTCTCACTTAGCAGCCGATACTCAAAGTCTATTTTCTCAATATCTATATTTAAATAAGGAAATAAAATCACAGCCTCAGAAATACTATTTACATTACCTGTCATAACTGTCTTGGGGTCGAAGTTCTGTGCAAATATCAACACTTTATCATTAAAATCAAATCTTTTTTTTATTTGTCTTGCCAACTCTACATAATAGTCTAGAACTCTGATCCTGAAATTCTTTACTTCTGTTTTGTCTATATTAGTTTCATTTATAAAAACCCTTGCTTTGGCACCACAATACAGTTCCTCCAGAGGAAGGTAGTTATCAGGATCATTAACATTGAGATTATTTATGTCGTTTTCATATTTTTTTATGCAAGTAGATTTAATGAACGATTTTAGAATTATTTTGTATAATCCAGTAACTCTATTCAACAAAACATGAATCTTGGTTTTTTCAGATTGAAATTCGATATTTAATTTATTGATTATATCCAATGCATAGGATAGAAAATAGAAATATAATTTATATACAGGGTTTTTTAAAGCATTCAAAATAGCATGGGCTGATTGAACATTGTCTTCTAGAGATGCTGCTGTAAAAAATAAATCTAATGATGACCAATGTTCCAAAATTCGATTGATCACTAATTCATATGACAACCACCTTGTTTGACTAGGTCTTAATATCACATTTGTTTTTTCCTTAAGGAAAATTTGGCACTCTTTGAATTCAGAACAGCGTTTTGAGCTGTTACTGAAATAATTATACACATCCCGACTGAATTGTTCAATACTTTTAGGTAATTTTTCACATGCAGCGGACGAGCAAAGGTGGAATGAATGGCATGTACATCCAATGATAACTATATTTGGGTTCACACTCTTGAATAAAGCTTTCATGCCAGTTAAATGCCCCATCATCACAGAGCAATTATCAGCTCCAAAGCCAATAATATTTTCAAATGGAATGCCATTTTTCAACATAACTTCTCTTATTGCACCAAATAAACATTCCGCAGTAGCTTTATCAACCTCTATTAGGTCTAAGAATCTATCAACTACTTGGTTATTCTTGTATTACCTAGCCACTAAAGCCAAGGATTTGGAGGTACTAATGTCAGTGGTTTCATCTATTATTAAAGAAAAATGATTATCCTTGAGGTCATTTGAAGTATCTCTCAAATTTGCTGGCCCTAATACTTCAACAGTTAATTGGGTAGCTTTTTTCCTATTAATGCATAGTTTGCTAGCTATTTTGGAGTCAGGACACACAGAAGATATAAGTTTAGGTAAATGGTCCATTATCATAAATGGCAAATTGTGTTCTATTAAGAACATTGTACATTTTAATTCAGCCTCTTTTACTCTTTGATTAATTCCTACTTCTTCTGGTTTGAATATAACTTCCATGGAAGGAGTCGACCTTGCAGCTTTTTCCTTTATCCTGTGGCAAACTGACTTTTCGTGCAATTTCAAATGCGTTACGCTACCAATAATTCTTATGTTACACACAATGCATTTAGTACTTGTACCATCAGTACCAAATGGTTCCGCCCACTTGAATTGAGATTTCCAATCGGATCTGAACTTCTGTTTGTACTTCTTTTTCGTCTTACTGGTTTTTTTCTCATCAATATTCATCGTATAAGATTTATCTTTACTGCTTCCAGCCACAGCTTCGAAGCTTCCTGTTTGAGGAACTGAATTTGCTTCATTGCAAATGTCCTCATCAACTCTTATTGAACTGGCATCACTTTTAACTTTTTTTATTAAAAACCTGCAGTGATAAATAGCATTTAGAAATAATCATGATAATTCATCATTCAATTAATTACCTTTCCATTGCAGCAAACCAGCGAAAACCAATAACAATAAATAATCCTAACGGCAATGCAACAACAAATAATTTTTAATATTTGAATAAACTCAACTACTCAACCATCTCAACTCAACCTGTCATCTGTCACCTGTCCATCCTGTCACCTGTCACTTGCCAGCAGAAATACGTCAAAGCAAAACGTCAAAAACACAGAACACGAATCACAGAGCTGAGCACAGAGTACAAAACAGAGTTGCGTTTTGATAAGATCTGTGGTGTGGTACTGTTTACGAAGTCCCATTATCTCACGCTCTCATTCCAAGGAAATGCATATATCTGAATGAATGACAATGGCAGAATGGCGCATGTTGGAATATTGGATGAGAATACTAGATTTTCATTGAGGATACTAGGCTACTAAATGGAATCGAAAAGTACTAAATTTAGTAGGATTGTACTAAAAATACCAACCCTGACCCGAATATTCAAGTCTAAAAATTATATCGTAGTGCGGGGAATCCCCCATTTGAACTGGTAATTTACATTTTACAATTATATGGGTAAATTCCCTGTGAGTAAACAAACGTTAAATGTATGGAATTCCCCGATTTTACTAACAGTTACCGGGATTATTTTATCGGACGTAAAAGGCTGACCGCGGTCTGAAGAGACCCCTGGAATATAAAACTATTTTTTGTTTATACCAGCCAATAAAAACTACTAAATACACCATATTTTATCAAAATAATCCATAAACTGCAGCTAGATGAAAGATCAATGTTTAAAAATTTGCGTTTGCAAAGATACAGCAAAAACATACGTCATGGGGTACAAACGGACCCCGGCCAGTCCTATGAAGGTTAAACTTTTTTTATGTTTATGAGATATTTTCAAAATGATTCTTGGACTAGTTTTAAATTATTTTCTACCCTCCAATGAAATTCAATATTTTTTAACTATACATCTTTGAAATGTATGCTAATATGTACTTTTGTTCAAAAATGCTGCCTTACCTTTTCGATGGTAATTTGAATCCTAATTTTATTGGACTATATTTTTGGGTTTTTTTAATACAATATTTGTTTATATATTAAGTTTTTGTTTTATGTATAATTTTTAGGAAAATAAACTATTGCCTCTAAACTACAACGATTTTTTTTATAATTAATCATGATTAAAGGTAAACATCTAACCAAAGACATTAAATTGAAGCTGTATAAAGCTGCTATTAGACCAACAATGACATATGCATAAAATACTTCAACCTAGAATTGAAGCTATTAGTGCATGAAGGTGTTAACTCACTGTTTTATTAAAATGCCGAAAATGGCATGTATGAAGGTGTTAACTCAATCTCTTTGCGTTAGTACAGACTCTGGTTTATAGATGTCGCCAGGAATCTTAAAAACTGAAGTTCAAAACACGTCAACTCAAGCTTTGTCAAACATATTTAGAGCAAGAAGGTGTCAACTCTTGCTAATTATGCAAGAAGGGGTTAACTGCTAAGTTAGCACCTTCTTCCAATATAACTTAGTACGAATTTGATTGTTTACATTACACAGTGTTGTACAAAGTGATATTTCTTGTGTTTATTATTATCCGGCAACAAAAGTAAGTCCTTTATATGCATTAGCCAATGAATATTATAGTTAATTTAAACAGAAAATCGTATTTATAAATAATTAAAATGCTTTTTAAAACATAACCTTAAAATGAAAAATATATAAGGTAACCAAATATTTTAAATTTTAGTTTTGAAAATACTTCATAATGGCTGGAACTAGTGGAAGAAGTGGTAGAATTCTTAAGTTAGCTTTGGATGCTGCTGAAATAACAGAAGCCCAAATAGAAACCGATGAGGATCCATTTTTAGATTCTGGCTCAGATTACCAACCAGCATCTGATTCTACTGACGAGGAAACTGATGAAAATTTTTCTCCCAAGAGAAAAAAAGTTAAGAAAGAAATAGCCAAGAAGAAATTAAGCAAAATACAGCTTCTTTTTTCGAAAACCAAGAACAAGTCCTAATAAGAACTGAGCAACAAGACAAAAATCGAACACAAAATATTAATGACCCTAAAGAACCTGTTCAAATTATACAGAAAGAGCCGGAGGAAAATATTGACAGAGAAGTTGGAGATCCACAAATTATTGGCAATGAGACAAGAAATGAATCCGACGAAGTTAAAGAACAACAGATTAATGGAATGGAAAGATATATAAATATTCCTGCTGTTGCCATTGAAGTTAATAAAAGAATAAGAGAAAAAAATCAAGGAAGCTTGAAGCTCAACCAAAAACCTGGAAAAGAAATATTAATATGGCAAATAGAGAAAAAGGAAAAGAATACACCGACTATAAAAATAGACGCGTTCCAGAAAAAACATCCGCAGCTGGGAAAATGCTTTGCACCGAAAAGTGTAGATTAAAATGCAACAACAACTTTACGGAAGCTGATCGCATTACCTTATTTAATCAATACTATTCATTACCTACTATCAATGAAAAAAATGTGTATCTATTCGGTTGTTTTAAACCATTTGATGTTAAGCAACGGACCGGTAACATTGCTCATCGTCAAAAATCTTTCAGATATTTTATAACTTTGGATGGGAAATCAAAACAAGTATGCAAAAGTGCTTTTTTAAAACTACTTGATGTCGGAAGAAAGAAATTGGAACTAATTCGTAATCAAATTTCACAGGGACAAGGTATCCCTCATAAAGATCAGCGTGGTTGCCATAATAACCGCAAAAACCGAACACCCACCGAGCAGCTTGACATAGTATGTCAACATATCAAATCTTTTCCTGCAGAAATGTCACATTATTCCAGGAATAAAAATGAACATCGCTTATACTTATCCCCTATGCTATCAATCAACAAAATGTATGAACTATACAAGAATCAGTGTAATGAACAAAACATACAGTTTATGAAAAACAGCAGATACAGAAAGATTTTTGTTTCCAAATTTAATCTTGGCTTTGGGTCTCCAAAATCGGATACCTGCAAAGTTTGTGATGCGAAAGAAACAAATGATGAACATGTAAGACGGTATAAGACAGCGTTTGAAGAACAAAAAAAAGACAGAAAATTGGCACATGATGGTGATATTCTATACATTAATTTTGATATGCAAAAAACATTACCTCTACCAAAGCTGTCTACCAGTGTGGCTTTTTATCTAAGACAAATGTGGCTATACAATTTGGGGATTCATTGTGTAAGTAAAGGTGACGCCTTCGGTAAAGGATTTTCCACCTTTGGACTGAAGACAAAGGTGGTAGAGGCCCACAAGAAGTTGGAAGCAGTATTTTGTCATTCCTACAAAACATCAATAATGAAAATGACCACTTCGTAGCCTGGAGTGATTCTGCGGGTGGACAAAATAAGAATTTTTTCATTATTTGTTTGTGGCATTACCTAGTACACCAGGGAATTTTTAAAACTGTTGATCATAAGTTTCCGGAGGTTGGCCACAGTTTTATGGATATTGATAGAGACTTTGGTGCTGTCGAAAAAGTTATTCGAAAAGTTCAAAACATTTACACAGTTGATCAGTACATGACGTTAATGACGGAAGCTAGAAAAAGGAATCCGTTTGTATTAACTAGAATGGAAGATAAATTCATTGATCTGAAAGAACTGCCTAGAAAGCTCAACTTGTTGGACAGAAAAAAAAGTAATAAGGGCGAAAAAATAATTTTTCGCAATGCAAGGTGGATAAGAGTTGATAAATTTGGTACAACGAAGTATAGATATTCACTAGATGAGACAGAAGAGTGGAAAGAAGTAGATATTATTAAACACAAATCAACCCGAACAACAGAACACGACAATTTTTTTGTTCCGTTAAATCTGTCGCGACCTATAGCAGCCAAGAAATTCGACAACATTATGGAACAACTCCCATATATTCCAGAAAATTTAAGGGGATTTTATTTAGGCTTAAATCGATCAGAAAGTGATTAGTATTACTTATTTTTGTATTTTTTTCAATTAATAAATATTAGTTGATCCTTTCTTTACTCGTTATTATTTCGATTAAAACAGTAAATGGTTGTGCATGAAGGTGCTAACTCAGTTTTTTTTGTAAAAAAAATTAAAAACATCTCATAAACCACAAAAAATGATAAAATCTTACCTATAATATTAAAATTACTTCTATTGACTAAGTTCTAGCTCCATTTAATTTTGATTTTAGTTTGAACACAAAAAGCTCCAAGAACATTACTTCAACCCTTAATATCTCAAAATTGTTAAAAAGTGAGTTAACCCCGACAGCATCATTGCCGATTGCATGCAATGTGCCTTGAACCTCATAACTACATGGTGTTCGAAGGAACGACTTTCAGTCAATCATTATACAACGACACTTGTTCCATTCACTAACAGGAGAAAATTAAGTATACAGACTCCAAGCTTGAATGGTACAACCCTGTTTTTTTTGGGAAGAGGTTAAGTACCTTGGAGTCATCCTTGATAGAAAACTTACGTGGAACTCGCACATCACCTCAAAAGCAACAAGCACTCTTTGGGAAAACTTGGGGTCTAAAACCAAAAATTATCTACTGGTCATATATAACGGTTGTCAGTCCTATCATCACCTATGCTGCGCTTGTGTGGTGGAGAAAAATAACGCAACAAAGGGCTACAATAGAGTTGCAAAAATTGCAAAGACTCGCATGTTTAGGAATAACGGGTGTAATGAGATCATAGCCTGGTGCTAGATCTCCCTCCACTACATTTACATGTAAGGAGGATTGTTCTGCAAAATGCCTATAGGTTAACACGGGCTAAATCTCTGAAACCCGGCGATTTGACAGGACATCTCGAGTTCTAAGGATTGGATTGTAATAAATACGAATACCTAAAAGATAATTTTATTGTAGAAAATTTCAGAACACACGGTAAAACATATTTTATTTTAAATCATAATAAAAACTGGAATGCGACCCACATTTTGTTTAATAAAATAATACGAAGTCAAAACAGAATAGAAAAAAATAAAACATCTTACTGGGTCAAAGCAAAATAATTGTTTTGAATACAATTATTTCGATAACAAAAATTACCACGCTTCAAAAAACAAAAAGTTGTTTTTGCAATTTGACAAAACCCCAAAACCGAAGTCGGGGGGGGAAAGCAAAAACGGGTGTACACAGAGCAGGAGCGGCAGCGTGTACCGGTCGAACACGCGGAAAAGTCCTTCCCTTGCCATGGTAACGGTACTAGTTTGTTTTTAGTGTTAGCGGTACGAGAGGTAAAAGTTCTCTCCGTTGTGTTAGGGATACTGAGATTATTCCTTAGAAATGGCAAATATTCCCAATTTTAGCAAAGTTCATGCCGACACCATTCCAGATTTCGATGGTAACGAGAACGAACTACAATTTTTCTTAGAAAGTATCGATAGCATTGTAAATCATTTCTACGATATTACAAATGACGATAATTACCAAAACTTATAATTTTTAGAACTATAATAAGTAAATTGAAAGGAAATGCAAGAGAAGTCATTAACATTAGTGGGTGTACCACAATAAATCAAATCAAATAAGAATTAATTAGAAATTTTAGTGATCCTAGAGATGAAACATGCTTATCTCTTGATTTGAATAACTTAAGGCAAGGGCATAACGAATCCCCGTACCAATTTTATGATAAAGTTAGAAACGTATTGCATACTATTTCGAACTATTTAGCTTTACATGAAAACGATAGAAACACACGTGCATTTAAACAAAATATGTATAATAATCAAGCTCTACAAGTATTTTTAGCAGGTTTAAGAAATCCGTGTGGTATCATGGTTCGTACAAAAGAACCTCAAACTATGTTAGACGCTATAAATTTTATAAAAAAGGAAGATAATATTAGATATCTCCAAAATAATTCTAATTTTCAACCGAACTCTAAAAATTTTAATAATCAAACTAGGCCAAAATTTAATCAAGTACAAAACAATTCACAAATTTCAAATCACTCTCGTAACTTCTTTAATAGAAATAACAATTTTAATTTTAATCAAAGAATTTCTCAACCACAACAATCTAGTTTTCAAAATAATAATCCTCAACCTAATAATAATTTCCCACGTGGTCCAATTCATGTTCAACCCAGACCAATTAATAATAATCAAAGATATTTTTCTAATGCACAAGTATTCGGCAGAACCGAACCTAAAAATGTTTGGAAACCACATCCAAATAACGGGCCCAGACCTGTACCTATGACAACTACAACTAGACAAAATAATAATCATTCTCAAGTACAATCACATCAAAACCGTAGGTGGGTGTCCGAAGAATTATATAATGTAGAACATGTTGATAATGAAAATAATGTAGATAACGTTATACAAGAAAATAATTATGATGACTACTGTGAACTTCAATATAATAATGATAATTTTGAAAATTTTCACGAAGATCCGCCTCTCGACGCGAAACCTTGATAGAATATAACAATTCATCTGATAAAAGAGAACTACCTTATATTACTATAAAAAATCCGCCACTAAAATTATTTATCGATTCCGGTGCAACTAAATCTTTTTTGTCTCCGGAAATAATTGATAAATATTTTGCTGAGTATAAAAGTCATGAACCTTTCGTTGTCTCAACGTCCTTCGGTTCATCACGTCATAATACTTCCGTAAGCATACCCGTGTTCTCAGAATTTAACGATGATAAAAATGTAACATTTTATGCGTATAAATTTCATTGTATTTTTGATGCTTTAATCGGAGTAGATTTATTACAATCACTCGGAATTAATATTGATTTTCCAAATTCACAAATTAAATCAAGAAATGCCAATTTACCAATTAATTACTTTAAAGCAACTCCAAAGAAAATTGTGTCGAAAATTATACCAGGTCAAACAATTACAAAAATTGTTATACCAGTCACAACGCTCACAGGAGAAATTTTAATACCTCAACAAGTTTTAGGCAATTGTATTATACCTGAATGTATCTCAGTCGCTAATAACGGTTGGGCAACTGTCGAAATTCGTAACAATTCCGACGATGATACAAACTTTACTATTTTATATCCTATTAATAGTATTCCTGTAGAAAATAATTTTGAAATGTACCATTTTGATCTTAAAAATGACAATGACGAATATAACTATGACGAAATTGACAATCTCATTAGAACAGACCATTTAAATGACGAAGAAAAAAGAGAAATTCTTAATATGTGTAGGAAATACGCTGATATCTTTCATAAAGACCAAAATCAGTTAACTTTTACAAACGAAAATCAAAACCACTTGTACAAAAACCGATTTCATATCTATAAAGGGTACCTATTTTATAGAACTACCATCGAGCTGTAGCTTCCAAACTCCAAGAAACGTATTCATCAACCACGAAGATGTCATCCCAGGTCAACCTTTACTACTTCCTGAAATAAAGATCGAAAACGAAGGAAGAATTCACTCTGGAAAAATCAAAATTAAAGAAAATCGAATGGAAGAAGTTAGTTTGAGAAACATTCCACACAACTACGCCTATGCATGGTCTACACCCCTCTATATCGTAATTGTGATCGCACTTCTTGTTGGTGTTTTCAAATGGAAGTCGAGATGTAAACAACAAAAATGGTCAACGAAGCTCAACAATATACTCAATACTTACGGATATGAATCTCAGTACTCGATTAGAAATTCAATAGAACTAATCAAAAAGTTGAAAGCAATTCACTTGCAAGATAACTATAAACTCATTTCGTTCGATGTAACTAACATGTTTACTAAAATTCCTCCTAAAGAATGTCTAATACTTGTAAGAAAATTACTAGAAGAAAAAAATATTAATCCAGGAATAATATCAGATATACTTAATTTATTTGATGTATGCATTAATCAGAATTATTTCACTTTTGACAATAAGATATATATTCAAAATGAAGGTTTACCAATGGGAAGCCCTATATCACCTATTTTAGCAAACATTTTTATGGACAATTTAGAAAGAAAGATCTTTGAAAGTAATATTTCGAAAAATATTTTATTTTGGTATAGATATGTAGATGACATATTAGCTTGTTTTATGGGTAGCGAACGACAATTAGATGTATTTTTCAACCACATCAATAATTTACACCCGAAAATTAAATTTACATTAGAAATTGAAGAAAATAGCTCAATCAATTTTCTTGATTTAAAAATTCAAAGAGTTAATAATGTACTTGATTATTCAATTTACCGAAAACCAACACAAACTGATGTAACCATTCAATTCTAACCACCCTGTGTCACACAGACTAGCAGCATATAATTCAATGATACATAGAGCTTTTTCAGTTCCTATGAACAAATGTAATTTTGATAGAGAGATTAATACGATTAGACAAATAGCAACATCTAACGGTTATCCATTAGATATGATAAATAAGCTAATTAGTAAAAAAGAGGAAAAAGTGGCATTACAACTAATATATCCTAAACAAGCTGATGAAATTAAAACTTATAAAACCATCACATATGCAGGAAATATTTCTAATAATATTTCAAAGATAATATCTTCAGCAACGAATACAACAATTTCTTTTAAAACAGAAAGTAACGTTAGTACAAAATTGTTAAATGTAAAAACAAAAATACCACTATTAAAGAAGTCAGGTATATATAAACTCAAATGTCCAGAATGTAATGTTGTCTATTTGGGTCAGACCCTTAGGAATTTTGAAATACGATACAGTGAGCACTTACGAGCATACAGATTAAAACAACCAGATAAATCCCACTACGCAAAACATCTACTTGACACCAATCATTCATTGACACCTAACACAGAACTAGAAGTACTGCATATTTGTGAAAAGAAACAAGAACTGGATTTCCTTGAAGAACTGGAAATTAGAAGACATTTAAGAAACCCACAATATGAAGTTGTCAATGAACAGTTAAATCTAGGGAATTCTCCACTAATAAACTGTCTTCGTAAGTGATAATTGTAAAGATCAACAGATATAGTTTTCCTGGTTTTCTATATCATTGCACAGTTATACTGATCTTAATTGGAAAAATGATATCCAGGATATCACCATAGGGCTAATAATATCTAAGCTTCAATATTTGTAATATCACATCTTCTTCTTTTTTCTATAAACATATATTAAGCCAATCACAAGTTAGGTTACTTCTTGGTCTAGCCAAAAATAACTACTAAACATCAGGTAGGCATAAAATGAAATGTAACTTCTGTCATTCTGACGATGATATTGATTTATCGAAACAATTGTCAATTTTTTAGAATTTTCAATAACTTGTATTATATTGTGGAATTAACTAGAGACCTTGAGTTTCATTTAAAAACACTATTTAATTTGTGTTCATTGTAGATAAGATTTTTGTTATTTGATAAAAAAGGGAAAACTAGGATTTGCTTATTTTCTGTGATTTGGTAATTATATATAACTTTTGAACTTGACTTAATTTAGAAATAGTTTTGTAATATATTTGAACAGTTTATAGAAATTAAATTTACTGAATTCGATAAAAAATTTATTTGTGACAGTGACATTTGTGGATTATTGGTGACAGACTGTTTATTGAAATATACTGAATGCCGGAAAGAAATTAAATAGCCTTGATAATTTTGAACAAACAGTCACATTATATTACTAGATAGATCATACAGAACAAAATTAATAATTAAAATTGAATTAGGAAAATACTTTAAAATTTAAATAAAAAAATATATGATAACGAACTGAACCCACCTGAGACTAGAGTCAAAATAATTCAAAGGTAAATGAACTCATCTTTCGATATATTAAAATTTTTTATTCTGCTAGCCGGAAATTATTTGCCGCAATACACTCTATACAGGTTGAGAACCACTGATATAATTATTTTGATCGCCATACCCCTTTGGCGGTATTTAACAGTTTAGTGAACATACTGATTATAACTCCCATTGTTTTTTGACAAATCTTTGAATTTTATTTTTAATTAAATACAGTTTCTTCAAATAATTGTTCGTTCCCTCGATGTTCACGTACGGATACTATACACAAAGTTTCAATCCATCTAGTGTACGAAAAGCACTTATAATGAACGAGATAATCGTAATCTGTATTTTTAGATAATAAAAAAAATATATATAGTAGTATTTTTTATAAATGAAGTTAATTTAGTTTATCAGTTCATATTTCCTGATTAGTTTCCATTTACTAATAAACAGCTTGAAAGCTCGCGTTAAAAAAATTTTGTTTCAAAAATTAGGATAGAAAAAAATTGATCAAGAGGTAAACAAAATTATTCCACTAATGTATTTTTATTTTAAAGTAAAATTAAATAAATACAAAACAATAAGAAAATCTATAGATATAACACAAGAATTTTAATAACAGGATTTCGATTGAACAAATAAAGGTGTAGTTGAGTTAAACTTGTGTGATTAAAGGAATAATTCGGGAGGTAATAAAATGAAACATTTCGATTTAAAAAGTGGACTGTGATACTGAAAAATTAATGTAGAAAGAGAAAAATGATTTTTATTTAAGAAATCGTGTTTAAATTAACATTGGGAAAGTAAAACAGGAAGTATAGTTACTTACTTATATATGACAATTTTGAAAATATAAATTTCAGAATGGTAAATATCAAGGATTTCAAGAAAAAGTTACCGATGAAAGGTGATGTTTTTGTTTTTGAACCCGATTATAATAGAACCAGTCACGATTTATTAAAATACATTTTGGTAAAATGTCAATTTATTGGACTGTTTCCGATGCATAATATCTGTAGTAAAGACCCATCGAAGATAAAGTTTTTTTGGCATTCCTGGAAAATCGTCTACACAATTACCATATGTGCAACATCAATGTTTTGTTCATATTTAGGATTTTATTGGGCTTTCCAATTCTACCCCGTTATAACCCATTTATGTAAGTACCTTGCACTCTGAGAGGAGGCTCAATAATACCAAAACCTCTTTATATTTGTGTGGTTTTTAGTATTACCTATGGTTTTCATGCAAGTAGCAGTGACAACGTTAATTTCAATAAATGTATCGAAAAAATGGCAAAAATTTATTACGACCATAACATATCTTGAAATGGAAATTAACAAAAAATATGGCGCACCGAAAAATGTACGCAATTTCTTGATTATTTTAACACTCGCCGTATATGCCATTGGTACTAGTAAGTAACAAAGGAGCAACCAATTTTTTTTATAAAAAAATTTGAAATATTTATTTTAGTTGAACATTTATTGGGAATTATTTCAATTACGTTAAACAATGGATCAAGAGGAGTTCTACTTTATATCCAACAGAAGTGCGTTTATCTGTATGGCGAATGTAATTATTCTTGGTCTGTATTATACGCGGTAAGTTTTTTAAATTTATATGTAACCTTCGGATCGAAAATTCTTATATACAGTGTGACTCGTTTAGATTGAAAACACACATGTAAAATCTGAAGTTTATTCTAAGAATTAATAATAATGAAGTTTTATTGTTCAAAAAACGAAAGTAAATTACATGAACAATGGGAGGGAGGGAGGGCTACAAGTATTTAGTATATTAAAGTTACAATTTATATTAAAAATTTCAACAAACAGTTAGATATGTATGCTATTAGTACTAAAAACTTATATTAAGGGTTTGATGAAGTTAAACAACTTATTAAGCACAAGATGATCAGTAGATGACAGTATAACATCTAAGTCATCCGACAGTCCTTCAGGTTGAATCAAATTATAACTTTGAAAACTATTTTTTTAAACTTATCTATATTATGAAAAAAAATGGTTTTATTTTGTAGCTTTATTGTCATGAAAATTTATACAATTTTATGGACAAAGCGAAATAATTTAAAAATAGATAAATATAAAAAATAATATAAAGATATAAAAAATACTGACTATACTAACAATACAAAACATAATATATAAAAATACAAATTTAAATTAATAATTATAATACAATGTTAGCATCGTACCAAATATTGAACTACGCCAATGTAACTCAAAAGTCTAGGGTAGATTTATTGCAGAATTCTGCCACTGAATAATAAGATCTCTTAAGCAGAAACGCCGTTGTCAATCTCCGGAACCTATTGAATGTATTTGCCACTTTTAATTCTAAAGGTAGCTGATTGAATAGTTTATTGGTATTGGTCCAGGACAAATCTACATAAACACTACAATAGTAGAAACTCAATATCCCCAAAAGTTAAATGTTTGGGCTGGAACGGCAATTTAACCGGACAAAAATATTTGGACATGCTGGAAAATCAAATTACTCCTGCCCTTATACAATTAGGTGTCAACTTCAATGATTTTTGATACGAACATGGCGGTGGTTGTGCATCACATAATTATCGACTAGCAATACATTTTTTAAATACACAATTTCCCTATCGGATAATCATCACGAATGGTAACATTAGATGATGCCCTTCCGATTTGGTACCTAACGATTTCTTTTTCTGGGGTTATGTAAAATCTAGAATTTTAGGATTCCAAGAAAACAGAGAATGAACTTAGGGAACAAATTCTACAAGTATGTATGGAAATAACACCTCAAATACTCATACATGTTCGTCAAGAATTTTATAACCGGCTCGGTTACTGTTTAGCTCAAAACGGGGTTTTACTCGAATATATGATTTAAATGCATTGAAGAATTAATTAAAGTGGCACTGGAAAATTACGGCTTTGATCCAGTAACAGTTTTATTTAATGACGAGGCTTCCACCTAATCCCGTCAATTGCTAAGATTTCTGCCATGGAAGAGAAACTTTCAACGAAAGTGAAAAACGATATTTCATCTACGAAGAACGAAATTTCTGCCATGGAAGAGAAGATTTCAACGAATATGAAAAGCTATATTCCTGCTATAATGAACGATGTTTCTGCTATGAAGAACGACATTTCTGCTAATATGCCCAAGTGACCATCTATGTCGCTGTGATATAGTATTGGAAGATAGAAAAGGGAGTATTATTATATAGTGCTTTCTATGACTCCGCTACGTTTCTAAGACAAAAAATGTTCCTTATCTATTGCAAACGTATAGATACTATGTAAATACTTTGCAGCAGTTACGTATTAATTCTACATAACGTGAAAGTAAATTTTGTACCTTATAGCGATAATTCTTATTGAGTGCGAATAGAGAGTCTTATTATGTGGTTTAGATTTATAGTTGTTACGTTTCTTATACAGAGACCAGTTCCAAATTTGATTACTTACTGGAAGAAGGAAAAGAATTTCGAGGTTATGTCAGCAACGCAATGCTAGTGTGAAACAATGAAGAGATTTCTGTTTTTTGTGTGTTTATAAAAGTAAAAAGATAGCTGCTAAATAGTGCATTAGTTCTCATTTTTTGTGTAAGTATGAAAATAAAAAATAAACAAATCAGATAACAGATAAGTATATATTCAAGTTATTATTATCTAAAAGACATGGGCGTAGTGATACGTCTACAAAATGTCGGAACTGATTATTCCTTGTGCAATGAATTATCTGCTCCTATTGCAACAGGTAATTTTTTGTTTATGAATTACTTGACCCACCTATGTTAGCAAAAAATTTGATCTCTTGGCATTCAGCCACTGCTTTATGTCTTCACATTTACAAATGCCTCATTTGTTAGATTTACAGAATTGAAAAACAGTAAATAATTTACACTTTACACACAATTTATATTGTTCGTTTCCTGATTAGATATCAATAACATAGCAACATCTATTGAAAGTGACTATTTTTAATTTTTTTTATCGTCAATTTTTTCATAATAAAACATTTTGGGAACTGAAATAGGTATTCAGAATAATTCATGTACACATTAATATGTTTATGTCACACCGTGAATACAGTAGGTATAATAAAATTGAGAACATTTTTGTTTTGTAGAAGAATTTGTCAAGACAAATAGAATTTTGGAGTAAATCCTTCTAGAAATGCAATCATCTAATCCTAACAATGCTGCTAAAGGCAATACTAATTTAAATCTTTGGCGTGAAGATTTCCAAAACATACTGTCAAAATTTCCCATTTAGAACATGGATGCCTTAAACGAGGTTGATGCATGGCAAGATAGATAGGGACCTGTAGGCATATAGTAAGTAAGTAAAGTAGTGAGTTACCATGAAAAATATATATAAATAATTCAAACTGTAATGTTATCATTGTTTTATTGAATTTGTTAGATATTGATTTAATTAATTACAAAATGTTTATGCTTATATTCAAGACTTGTTCAGAGTATCTCAATTTTAGTTTGTTGAGCATACAATGCTGCTTTACAGTAGTCGTTATGATTAATGCATGGGCTTGTTGTAAAAAGTGTGAATTTGACTGCACTATCACAACAATTTTTATTACTGTAAGTTATTATTTATTGCTTCATTTTAGGTCCTATATTTAAAGAGCCTAACCCAAAAAGAAAAAAATAGTGGCCACCTTTTAGTTTTGTCAAAAAATTTACACTTTCAAAATCACTTTTGTAGCTTTTAAGTACATAGTACTTATGTAGCTTTAGGACGAAAATTACTATTAATAAAATTACTTTACTCATCACATTCACTATCTTCCAATTGCAGGCAATAGACTGCTATGACATATCTGTACATAGAGGGTGTTTCTAAATTCATACGAAAAATTTGATTATGAGGTTTTTTTTGGTAAAAAAAACTCAAACATACTGAATTATTAATGAATATATTCTTTCAGATGCGCTAACCAATGGTCTCACATATTTGGAGAAGGAATTCGAAAAAATTTCCGCAGATTGGGTCCGTCAAGGGAAGCAGCGAGAGCAATACGAGGAAAACCACGAACAAAGGAAACATATTTTTTTTTATTATTATATTTTTATATGAAAATATATTAATAAATACAGTAATTTGAAGTTTAAGAAGCAGTTTCATTGTTAATATGGTTTTCAGTGTAGCGTGACCGTAAAACTTTTGCCCTCTAGAGACGCAGTTGACACAAAACTGAAACATCTCTGAAAGGTAGTTGACACAAAACTGAAACATTTCTGAGACGTAGTTGACACATAAGTGAATCATATCTGAGACATAACTGCGACAGATAAGGTACATTATTTGGCGCTTGAGAAAGAGTTTGGCTCCCTTTTTAGGTAGGACATAGGAGTATCACAGATATATCCCTGTTATGTTTACGAGCTTTCCTCGTGATGTCTGTGTGATAGAACAAGTAACACCTGTGATGTATCTGGAACGTAGTTGCTCTGTAAAATGGTCAATTGGGTGGGCGAGAAGATTTCTGCTATGAAGAACGATATATCTGCCGATATCCTATTAATGAAAAACGACATTGCCGCTGACGTTGAAAATGAAATTTTGTCTCTAAAATCTGAAATCGAGAATAAAATGTCAACGATTGACGAGAAAATGGAGAATAATATTACAACGATGGACGAGAAGATTGAGAATAAGATGACAACGATGGACGAGAAAATCAAGGAGTTAGAAAAAAAATATGACAGATATAAGATCTCGAGACATACCAGCGGAAGAAAAGAAGACCGAGCAAACGAAACCTTGCAAGACAGAAACACACCCTAAGTTAGAAGACATTGGCAGTTTTACCCGAGTCAAGGCCCCAACGTTCAATGAAAAAAGTCGTGGACCAATTATGTGAAACAGTTTGAAGCAGCCTCTAGAGTGAATAATTGGTCCGATAAGGAGAAAGCAGTGAACGTAACTATAGCGCTTCGGGGAGATGCCTTAGATGTACTTCAGACGATACCGCTTGAAGAACGGATGACTTCGAGCAGCTGAAAAAGAAGCTGGACATGCGATACGGTCACGAACATTTGGAACATTTGTACAGATTCCAGTTGAAGAACCGAAGGCGGAAACGTGACGAAACCCTTCAAAAGTATGAACTGGATATTGCCCGACTAGTTCGATTTGCTTATCCATCAGCACTAGATAACATGATGGAATGTTTAGGCTTCGAGGCCTTTATTGACGGCTTATGTGACCACGATATGGAGAAGACGCTTCGATTAACCCATCCTAAAACATTGGTCGATGCATTGACTGCTGCACTTGAATATGATATAACAAAGGTAGGACCATACAGGAAAAAGGTGACGATGACAGACTTGACCAGATCGTCAACTTGTTGAAAGGTATGGTAGACAAAAAGCCGAAGAAAATCAGGTGTTGTAATTGTGACGAGCTAGAGCACGTACGCAGTCCGTCTAAGCGCCCCAAGAACTCCAGTCACAGGGTAAATCAGACAGGGGTGAACATCGAGCTGATGTGAATCACCGAAAAGCCGACTCTCTGCCTAGACGGTCGTGCCCTGTAGACTATTCTCAATGCAACAAGTCGAAATCTAAGGAATTTGCTGTTTCAAGAACTACAGTAGTCTACGAAGATTGGTCACCCACCAGGATCAAAGAAGATCAGGAGAATGACCCTCATCTAAAGAAGATTCGGCAATGGAGGGAAAAAATCGGCGACCTACATGGCAAAAAGTGTCAAGATTTTCACAGACACTCAAGGCATATTGGGATCAATGGGACTCCCTTGTCCTGGAATAAAGTCTGTTGAAAAGAGTCCTTGAAAATGATGATGGTTCCGAGATGAAGAGACAGCTAGTTATCCCGAGAACAAGAGTAGTTGAGGTACTAAAGAAGTTACACGACAGTCCATCGGGAGGTCATCTGGGAGTGAAGAAAACACTCCAGCGAATCCGTGAGAAGTTTTATTGGATAAACAGCTCCGATAATGTGAAGGACTGGTGTAAGAAATGTACGACTTGTGCTACGAGTAATGGACCACATCGCAAGAGAAAGGCACCCATGAAACAATATAATCTTGGAAGCCCTTTCGAAAGGATTGCTTTAGACATCGCTGGACCATTTCCGACGACAGAAAATGGTGGTAAATACATTCTGGTTATAATGGATTTTTTCACAAAGTGGGTGGAAATTTACGCGATCCCGAACCAAGAGGCCACAACTGTCGTGGATGTATTGGTGAAAGAATTTATCGGCCGATATGGGGTGCCTTTGGAAGTCGACAGCGATCAAAAAAGCTATTTCGAGAGCCAGGTATTCCAGGAAATGTGTGACAAGCTGGGAATGAGGAAAACTAGGACAACAGTGTGGCATCCACAATTAGATGGAATGGTCGAGAGAATGAATAGGACCATTGGAAAATACCTGTCCAAAGTAGTTTCCAGCCACCCAGAGAGATTGTGACCAGTATCTTTCCCTATTCACGTTGGCTTATCGATCTGCCATAAATGAGGCTTCCTTGTGACCTGGAGTTTGGCTGTCGGCCTGGTGAAAACCTAGCAGGAGAAGATTACGTGATCCAATTGAGACGAAGGATGTGCACGAAATAGTTCGAACGAATCTTCAAGTTGCCAGTGACAGAATTAAAAATGGTATACACATGTCACAGAAGGCGGTTTCAAAGAAGAAGGCAAAGTATGGTTACACAACTCGACAAGGAGAAAAGTATTTTTTCCAAAATTACAGAAATCATGAGAAGGTCCATACTTAATCAAGAAAGGGATCAACGACATCAGCTATCGTATAAGTAAGATCCTCAATGGAAAACCGAGAGTAGTCCACCAAAACCGACTAGCGCCGTCGGCCCATTTGGCTAGCGAATAAATTCACTATGCTACAGGAAAAAACGTGAAAAACCTGCAGCACCGACGGGGTGGGTGGGGCTCGCGGATCAAATTGAATCGCTTTCGCTCCTGATGGGAGTGAAAGTAAAGTGAGCACGCCTGCCTATATTTGTTATAGAGCAGTTGTGTCGATAGAAGGAAGATATTAGATGGCGAAGAGTGTCGGCTATGACGTCCCTTGAGTTGGGGATGGCGTTCATGAGAGTGACGGTGAGGATTTCAATGATAATTTTGGTGTCGGTTTGAATGCGGAAAATATGAAAACATATATCAATCAAAATTTTATCTTATGTATAGCACAGGAAGAATGGAAAATGAGCTCACCTGTTGATCCTCTACTGCTTCCTTGGGGCCCCAGATGCTCCGATGTGCAACGTTCACTAAGATTACAGGCAATTTTGATTTTCTTTACAAAACAAAGGTGAAAACAATGAATTCGCACTACTCGTAACTTTCGATGCGAACACGACGAATATTTACCGGCAAGTCATTTTGTTCATTAATTGCTTCCGCTTTTTACGGGAGATTACAGGTTTTCGCTCTGTCCTTTTCCATCTGTGCATTTAATAGTGGGGAATAATTCATTAAAATGGCCATAGGCGCGCTAAATTTAGATTTATTTCTAAATTTTAATTACAAAAAAAAAGAAATAAAAAATATGTTCCTATTAGGGAAAAGGTTATAGGCAGCGTTGAATTCCTAACACGGTTGAAAGATCATAGGGAGTTGGTGGCTTTTCAAAAGTGACTTGGGCGGTCTCTTGAGGGGTTTTGGGAGTCGATAGGCTGTAGGGGCAGCGAGGATGGAAAGCGGGGTGTGGACCACCGCAGTTGGTACATTTAGGAGTGCCGGACTTGGGGCAATTTTCGGTTCGGTGGCCTGTTTGGCCGCAAGAGGGGCATATCGGTTTGGACCGACAAGATTCGGAGGAGTGTCCGGTTTGAGTGCATCGACTGCAATACTTGGGCACTGGGGGAAGTGGATTTGTGTTTGATGGCTCGCATCGATGTGGAAGGCCGTGAAATGAGAGGCCGGAGGTGAGAGGCCGGAGGTGAGGGCCTGGTGGTAGTGGGTTTCGGAGGTGGTAACGATGCGTAACATCGAAGTGGGTTTGTTGGTGGCTTTGGCCACGATTCGCCAAGTTTTGAGGAACGGGATTTGTTTGTTGTGAAGAATTCCTTCAAATTCTTCGGGACTGACAGTGGTGTCTACATTCCTGCAGACGAAAGAGTAGGTGGGTATAAGGGTTTTGTTGGCTGGACGTGATGGACGTTCTGTTGAGTTAAGAACGTTGATGATGATGTTTTTGTCACCAGTGGAATTATGGATTTGTCTCAGAATAGTTGAGACTGACTTTGGGGAGGACGTTTTGAAAAGGGCGGTGCGGTTGAAGTTTACCTTTAGAAAAAGGACATGGCCGTGTAGGAGTTCGAGGGTGTTAAGCAGGGTGAAGAGGGATTTTTGAGTGGCGTATTGGGTTGGGAGGTTTCGGAGGTTGAGGGTTTGAATTGGTGTGTTATTGATGGTGTGGGTTGATGTAGGACTGTTGATAGGTGTGGGTGTTGTGGGTCGGGTTTTGGTTTTACCGACGAGGGTGAAGCCATCCTCGTCGGGAACGGGTGGTTGTCGTGTGATTGAAGGTGTAGGGGATTTAGATCTTACGGAGGAAGCGTAAGACCTAGTTGGGGATGCGTATGCGGTTTGTGTGTATTGTCGTGTAAGTGTGTTTTGTGAGTAGCGTGGTTCGTGTGTGTTGGCTTGGAAACTTGCTGAGGATTTGTAAGGCCTGTTGGAATCAGGGGAGGGTTTGTTATGGTGTTTGTCGTGTAGATTGGTGTGTCGATGGTGAGTGAGAGTGTGTTGAGTTGGATGCGGCGTGTGAAGGGGTTGTGTTTTGTGGGAGTGCGAGAGAAGGGAATTCTTTTTCGTAGATGGCATGACTTTGTTGGATGCTGGGGTCGGAGAGGAGTTTAAGGTTCTCTTCGTACTCGTCCGGATCAAATAGGGGGTGGTTAGGGTTCATTGAGTGAAAGAGGTTTATTGTGAATTGTGGGAGAGAGAGTAAGGTTTGGTAGATTTTCTTCGGCGAGAGTGATTCGAGGACATGTTGGTGGTAGTGTTGTATGGATGCGAGGGCGAAAGCTAATACCGACAGCGGACTCACTGCCCCAGTTAAAGGTTTCCTGACTTATTAGCTTTCAGGGAGTTTTATATTACCTGGATGCTAAATGTCCTTCCCTCTTCGGATGGTGTGGCTTGCTAATGTGTTGGCTAACATAAAAACAAGATTAACACTGTTTATTGTTTTCATAAATAGAAGTTGTTTCGAGATAAACAATTTACACTTCCAAGTGTGTTGAATGAACGGTCGAACTGAAAAGTTCGACAGGACATGGGGTTGGTTGGTCTTCTGGTGGAGACGTCCACGTTGCAGGCGAAATCGCGGTGAACACGTTTGAATCAGTGACCCGTTCTTGCTGTATCACCTTCCTCAGGCGATGGACTGGCGCTACTAGCGGAGTTTAGTTTCTAATTTGATCTCGTGAGATAAACAGTGAACATTATCAAAATAACTCTTGCTAACATGTTTGTTATTCTATTTACTTAAACAAGCGTTTGCGACATGGACTAAGTTCATATTGATTCGTTTGGATTGTATCTAACCTTCGGGGTTAATAACCACTACAGTGTGTTTTCAATTTAAATAAATCGAACTGTATATTTTTTTTTATTATTTTAGATATTTTGTATCATAAGTTGGGGAGTGTGTGTTACCATTGACGTTTTCATTATAAATTTAAGTGTAATATTTGCGTCTAGGTTTACACAAATTGCAGATTCTTTTAATCGTTACAATGATGTATTAAAAATCGAAGAAATTCCTTCCGCTTACTTCACAGTGAGTTTATTTACATTTATTAGAAAAATATCATATTTTTTACAAAAATTTAACGGAAAAACTTTGCGATTATCTTATATGAGTTTTCTATGTGGCATGTACAAATGATTTTAGGAGAAAGCTTCGAAATACTATCAAGAAATAAGAGAAGATTACTCAAGACTCGCTTTAGCTGTGTACCAAGTGGACAAATTATTTGGGAATTTGATAATATGCAGTTATATTTTTAATATTTCAATGATTTTGATACAGCTGTTCAACAGCCTTAGGTAAACAATGTCAAATTCTTTCTTTTCTATTTTACTTTATCATTTAATTTCACATTTAATTCCAGTTTAAATTTTATCAAGCCACTTCATAATATTATACAGTTTTACACATACTCGTATTGATCACACTTTCATCTATCCTCGAAGAGAAATTTGAAGATCCGTCCTTTTATTTACAAAAAAAATGTGGTCAAACCCCAAATTTATGAAATTTATATGTATTTATCTTTTATTTTAGATATATCAACAGTAATTATTATTCCATCCATTTTTTCTACTCGTTTGGTTTTATAATAATGAGATTGGCTCTTGTTACAATATATGGTTCATCAGTTAATGAAGAAAGTAAAAAGTTCGCTGCAATTATACCCAAAGTACCTGACGACCTCTGGAATGAAGACGTAAGTTAATATTGTTACGAAACAGCACACTGGTATAGTCCCTGAATCCGACTCTGTCTAAGCAATATATGAAAGTTAAAATTATGGCGGATGCGTAAGGATTCCTTAGAACTGTTTACGATTGTGACTATCTTATCTAGACTTTGTTTTTGTGGCCAGTATTATCTAGAAAATGCCAGAGAGCCAATTATTTTTGTGTAAGCCGCAATCGAGAATTATCTAGTAAAAAAAGCACTAATATATATAGGACCGATCAGCGAGAGAAAGTTAGTCTTAGAAAAGATTAATAGTTTGGTCTTTGAGACATTGAGATGCAATCCAAACATCTCGCTATAGTGAACTACGGAATCCATATCGCTGGCCAATATAACCGTATCATCGGCGTACCTGATATTATTTATTGGGGTTCCATTGATCTTGATTCCGCCCTGGGCCCCATCCAGTGCCTCTCTAAATATAGTTTCGGAATACAGATTAAAGCGGAGTGGAGACAAGACACACCCCTGTCGGACACCTCGTCTGATTTGCATATCCTCCGATGTCGATTGTTCCATATTTACTACCGCCGTTAGATGCCAGTAAAGTTCTGATATGAAACGTAGGTCCTGTTCGTCAACCCCGGTTGTTCTCAAAATTTCGATCATCTTCTGATGATTAACACAGTCAAACGCCTTACGATAGTCTATGAAACATGCGAATACATTCATGTCTCTACACCTTTGTGTCATTACATTCAGGGAGAAGAGCGCTTCACGCGTTCCGAGTCCGTTTCGGAATCCAAACTGGGTATTGTCCATCTGATATTCGCACTTCTTGTAGATTCGTGTGTGGATGATTCTAAGAAAGGTTTTCAGGACATGGGACATAAGACTTATCATCCGATACTCATCACATTGTGAGGCGTTGGGTTTCTTTGGCAAGGTTACGAATGTTGATTTAAGCCAATCCGACGGTATCTTGCTTGAGCTATATAGTTTGTTAAATAGTGCTGTTATTAAATCTAGGCTTTTACTTTCATTGTCTGCAATTAATTTAAGTATTTCAACGTTGATTTTATCGGAACCGGTAGCTTTCCCGTTTTTCTGTGCTTTTATTGCATGAACAACTTCATCTCTGGTTATTTCTGGAGCCTTTTCATTCAATATGTGATCTATCGGTGGTGGGGAGCAAGGTCTATCATCATTAAAAAGTGCTTCGATATATTCTTTCCATCTTGCAAGCTTAGCCTCCACTCCTAGAATTATCTCGTTGTTATCATCTCTCAAGATTGCTCCTTGATGTTTTCTGTGTCTGTTTGTAAGCTCTTTTACTTTTTTATGAACATTGAAGGTGTCATATTTTTCTTGTAATTGTTCTATTTCTTGGCACTTTGCCGACATCCAGATCTCTTTCGCTTCCCGACACTTTCTCCTAATGATCCTATTCAATCGCCTGTATTCCGTCGGATTTGCCTTGTACTTCCGTCTGTCATTCATGAGGTCTAATATTTCCTGCGTCATCCATTCCTGTTTCTTGTTGGTTGCCATGAATCCAATGTCTTTTTCCTGTATACTTGTTATTTTAGTTTTCAAATAATTCCATGTCTTTTCAACATCCTCTTCCCGTACGGATACCTCTACCATTTCTAGTTCTTTTTCGATCTTAGAGCTTATCTCTTTCCTTTTTTCGGGATTGCTCAATCGTCGATGTCTATCTTTTTGACGTTTTTTCTCTCTCAACTCTCTGGAATCTCTTGAGTCTAAAGTCCAGCACGACAGAGTTGTGATCACTGCCGATGTCTGCTCCAGGATAGATTTTTGTTGATTTCATATATCTTTTGAAGTTTAGACTAATCAAAATGAAATCAATCTGGTTCCTGACAATTTTTTCCTCTCTGTCTGCAGGTGACCTCCAGGTGTATAGTCTTCTTGGATGCTGTTTAAAAAAGGTGTTAGCGATTAAAAGGTTATTTTCTACACAAAATTGCACAAGTCTGTCACCCCTACTGTTCCTTTCGCCAAGACCGTATGCCCCTATGCTATCCCCCTCAGCACCACGGCCAATCTTGGCATTAAAATTAAGTGCTTATACTGTGTAAATAATATAAATGAGTGAATAGTGTAGTTAATAAATAAATTAAGTTAGTAGACATAAAGTGTATGTGTAAATTTATCCCACCCGTAATAAAAACGTGTAAATAAATAATAAAAACATTACATTGGTGTCAGGTGTGGGGTAATATAAATAAATTGCTACGTAAAAATGGCCAAGTGAATATGTGAACTGAAAGTGACGGAACTACGAGCAGCATGGCAAGCAGGGCCGGCGAAAGGCTAGTTTAACGCTCGTGCCCCCTCCCCCCTCGATTTGATGAAACACATATTTTTAAAATTTTGTAAATTTTGCCATAACTGTTATGTGGAATCAATTTACAAAGTTAAAATAAAAATACTCAAAGAAAAACTAATACGTTACTATATTCACTTTCATAATCGTGAATCGTGTGTAAATTAAAATACAAAAGAACAGAAGAAAATTATTTATTAAATATTAAAAAAACTAATAATGACACTTAAAGTTATGAACATCTAAATCATTATATTATAAAAATAAATATAATAAAAATATTTTCTCAAAAAAGCATAAAAATTATATTATTCTACTAAATACAAACTAAATTTAATTAAAATTACCATTTCTGGCTTTAGTTTGCGAAAAATCCTTAAGACAACATAGTCAGATTAACACTGCTGTAACACACAGTAGGTAGCAACTAATTATTTCATTTTGAATTTGAAAACACTACCCTGATACCGGCTAGACAAAACAAAAAATATTTATTACCTGCAGGTAGTGCGGTGGCGACTGGCGGCGCCTTTCATTCCCCAATAAAATAGCAGCGCTTGGGCTTGCTTATCGTCTGACCGACCGGCGCGGCGACGACGCCTTTCTTTGTCAATAAAATAATACCACCCGTCTGTTCACGCTCCATAATGCACAATACATCATAAGCAAATAAACTGATTGATATATTATGCACTTAATTTATACTAGATAATAAATAATTTTGCACATTTTCTTGTGCTCTAGTTTATTATTTATATTTTTTAATATTAGACACTTTTAGTTCTTGCCAGGTTTTTATTAACTATCTCTTGATTTGGCGCTCCTATATATAGATGTTCGCACGGCACTGATGAGAAGATCGTGAGTTGGAAACGTCCGGTAAGAAAAGTGAATTAGTAGAATGACTTAGTGGCACTGGAAAATGACGGCTTTGATCCAGAAACAGTTTTATTTAATGACGACGCTTCCTCCCTAATCTCGTCAATTTCTGCTAACATGGACGAGAAGATTTCTGCTATGAAGAACGATATTTTTGCCATGAAAAAGAACATTTCAACGAATGTGAAAAACGATATTTCTGCTAATATTGACGACAAGATTTCTGCTTTGAAGAACGATATTTCTGCCATGAAAGAGAACATTTCAACGAATGTGAAAAACGATATTTCTGCTAATATTGACGACAAGATTTCTGCTTTGAAGAACGATATTTCTGCCATGAAAGAGAACATTTCAACGAATGTGAAAAACGATATTTCTGCTAATATTGACGACAAGATTTCTGCTTTGAAGAACGATATATCTGCCGATTTCATATTGATGAAAAACGACATTGCCGCTGACGTTGAAAATGAAATTTCGTCCCTAAAATCTGAAATCGAGAATAATATGTCAACGATGGACGAGAATAAAATGTCAACGGTGGACGAGAAAATCGAAAATAAGATTACAGCGATGGACGAGAAGATTGATAATAAGATTACAACGATGGACGATGTTATATATATGAAAATATTAATTTGAATATAATCACTAATTACAAATAAAACAACGTTTAATGTGGAACATATTTATTCGTATACTGCTTTTGCAAAACTCGTCCATATATCGATAAGGTATGTATCATATAAAAACATGTAATTAAATAAAAGTAAATATACAGAAATATATATACAGGGAGTATCTTACACTTTCTCCACCTTCAAAAAATATATACAAGTTAAACTAATAAAAAATAAATAACACTTTCAGTTAAATTAATAAACTAGTCGGTTTGGCTTATTTATTAAGCTCCACCGTCTTAACTGACGCGAACTATCCACGATAGGTGAAACCGACACTTCCTGATTCGAATTGTTCTCAACTAAATTATCCCTATCACTTGCTACAGAATCATTACATACTAAACTATCATTATGTACACTATTTACATTAAAATCAGATCTTGGAATGATCGTGACCGATTCTTCCTCTTTTGAATATTTTGAGTTAACAGTTTCAGTTTCATTACAATTATTTACTTTTAACTGGTCAATGTGACGTTTCCAAATCAATCCATGATCTGTTTTTATAATATAGGTTCTTTCTCCAAGAACTTCTTTGACCACACCTTGGCACCAATTTGGAGTATTAGCCCCAAAATCGCGTACTAACACCTTATCATTAATTTTAAAATATGTTTGTCTTTTCCCTTTAAAATATTGTTTTTGTATGAATTGTTTATTTTCGACAACCGATTTTGTCGATGGCAATAACAAATCAAATCTGGTGCGCATTGTTCTGCCCAACAAAATTTTAGAAGGAGCTTCTCCTGTAGTTGTATGAGGAGTGTTTCTATAATGAAATAGAAAACGATTGATAATTAAATTAAAATCTAAATTTTTATTTTCACTTTTGGCTTTATAAATAGCTTTTTTTAGAATCTTAACTGCACTTTCACCTAATCCATTTGTAGAAGGGTGGTAAGGTGCACCTGTTAGATGTCGTATTCCGCTCAATTTTAAAAATGTTTGGAATTCATCCGAATTGAAAGTGGTCGCATTATCGGTACAAATTTGGAAAGGTAAACCAAATCTACTAAATAAATCACGAAAATTTTTAATAGTACTCGTAGCCGTTATATCGTGCATTTGAAAACATTCTATCCATTTTGAGGTTGCGTCCTCAATTACCAAGAAGTTTTTATTAAAAACTGGACCAAAAAAATCGGCGTGTAACCTAGTCCATGGTTGCTCAGGCCATTTCCAGGTTGACAATAATGATTTGGGTGGTTTGCTCGAGTGAAGTGCACAAGCATTGCAATTTTGAGATTGTTCTTCAATCTGTTTGTCAATTGAAGGCCACCAAACATATGATCGTGCAAGTGCCTTCATTTTCACGATACCCATATGAGTACTATGCAATTCTTTTAAAATTGAAGTATGAAATTTCTTTGGAATAATCAACCTGTAACCCCACATTAAACAGTCTTGTTCCATAAAAATTTCATTTTTTTTTATAAAATATGGTTGAATTTCACTTGAAGGGCAAGTAGAAGGCCATCCCCTTTTAACAAAATATATAATTTTACTAAGAATAGGATCCTTCGCTGTCTCTTTTTTTATAGAGTGAACATTCAAAGGAAAATCGGAATCTTCAATATAATTTAAATATGAATAATAAAATTCTGAGCTTAAAAATGAAGTACATTCTTCTTTTTCGGGATTAACGGGAAGTCTGGACAAACAATCTGCAACATTATCTTTACTTTTAACGTAAACTATGTCATACGAAAAAGCTGATAAAATATGAGCCCATCTTTGTATCCGATTGGCTGCAAAAATTGGTAAACCTTTTTTATTGCCAAAAATGGTTAATAAAGGTTTAAGGTCAGTGCATAAAATAAATCTTTGACCATAGAGATATTGAAAAATTTCTTTACGCCAAAAATAATGGCTAGAGCCTCTTTTTCAATTTGAGAATATTTTATTTCGTTGGGTTTTAACAAAGTTGACGCAAAAGCAATTGGCCTTTCCGTTTTATCCTTGTAGACATGAGAGAGAGTGACTCCCAGAGTTTTATTTTTTCTTCGGGATTAAAATGTGCTAACACCGAAGAAGATGTCAACATAGCCTTAGCTTCTTCGAAACTTTTCGTACACTCAGGCGTCCAATTCCAAGCTGAGTCTTTTTTTAACAAACAATAAAGAGGTTTCAAAATTTATGATGCATTCTTAATAAATTTACAATAAAAATTTACCATTCCTAAGAAGGATTTGAGTTCCGTAACTGTTTCCGGAACCTTGGCTTTTTTAATAGCAGTAGCTCGCTCGTCTAGCGTATGTAATCCAAATTTGTCAATTACATGACCTAAATATTTTACCGAATTTTGAAAAAATGTACATTTGTCTTTTTTTACTTTAAGTCCACATTCATGAAGACGTTTAAACACTTTTTCTAAACGCTCCAGATGCTCACGGTCATCTTTACCTGTTACTAAAATATCATCAAGGAAACAGACAACACCCGGAAAAACAAACATTTGTTCCATTATATTTTGAAATATAGCTGGGGCACTAGTTATCCCGTAAGGTAAACGTTTATAAGAGTAAAGTCCCTTATGTGTAGTTATAGTAACAAGTTCCCTAGAAGCTTCTGTCAACTCCACCTGTTGATAAGCTTCCGAGAGGTCGATTTTTAAAAACTTATCACCACCTTGCAATTGCGAAAAAAGATACTCTATTCTCGGCAAAGGAAAATGTTGAATTAACAAATTTGGGTTTAACGTAACTTTAAAATCTCCGCATATTCTTATACCTCCATTGTTTTTTAAAACTGGAACGATAGGAGTAGCCCATTTTGAAAACTCTGTTGGTACTAAAACATTCATTTTTACTAACCTTTCGATTTCCTGTTCCACTTTGGGTTTTAAAGCGAGCGATAATGGTCTAGGCTTGCAAAATTTCTCCACAGCGCCTTCCTTTAGCTTTAATGAAATTTTAAATTTGTTAAATGTTCCCAATCTGTTATCAAATATAGCACCATATTTTTTAATCAAAGAAGTAACCTGGATAGAAGCATCTATATTTTTACAGCTTTCTAATAAATTTGTATCAGATATATCATTCAAACTTTCGGCTTTCTGAATTTTGCAGATACCCAATTTAAGCATATTTAAACCATTTCTACCAATAAGTGGTGGACCCCCGTCTTTAATTACATAAGTTTTTAATACATAATTTTTATTTTCAAAAACCAAATTGAAATTAACAAATCCCAAGGGTTTAAAAGTAACACCCACATAATCCTTCAATGATAAATCATTCTTTTCTAATTTTTTATTTGAAAAATGTTTTTGGTATAATGTTTCAGTTATTGCGGCATGAGCAAAACCAGAATCCGCCTCAAAACTCATTGGTATATTTTCAACAAGCATATTTACAAAAAAAGGTTTAATATTTCCATTCTTATCAACATTGTCGCTTAAATTCCCAAAATTTAACAAATAATTATCAAATTCCTCAAAATTCTCCGCAACCGGTTTATTTAAATCCGATAAATTAAAAATTGATTGGTCAGTATCGACTTCATTATCTACTTCCAAATATTTATGTGAAACTTTTTTGCACTGAGTAGCTAAATGGCCTCTCACACCACATTTATGGGAATTACAATTTTTATATGCACAATCATTTACCATGTGATTACTACGACCGCAAACAGTACATTTTATAGAATATTTACGATTGCTTACCGTAGGATTTCTGACATTATTCTTACCAGCTAAACCGCTGCTGCCTTGGTCTTTTTGATATCGCTGAAACGGCTGGCTAGAAGAATTGCGTGTGATCTGGTCCTTATTCTTCCTTTGACGATGGAAATTCATCGAGTCGGTCGGTTCTCGTTTCACCACCGCACCCAAGCTTTCTCTCAACGCGTGTTCCTTCAAAGAAGATTCCTTGGAAATGGCTAATCTAACTACTGATTTCAGCGTAACATTTGCGCTGGAAGCATCGTCTTCAAAAAGCCGATCCATTATCCTTTCTTCACTAATGCCGATAACAAAAATATCACGCATTATGACACCTAATTCAGTGCCAAAATTACACTTTGAAGCTAAACTTTTTACACGTGCTTCCCAATCGCCAACACTTTCACTAGGTTTCCTCCGTGCAGAGTACAATTGTAATCTTTCTGCGAAGTACGAGTTTACTGGATTTAAATGTTCGTCCAATAATTTAATTAATTCATCGAAAGTTTTTGCATTCGGAAGATCTGGTACACATAAATTCCGCACCAATTTATAACAATTCTCCGATAAAGTATTTAAAAGTATGGCTTTTTTTCGGTTAACGTCATTTATTTCATTTGCAATAAAAAACTGGAATAGTCTTTCTTTAAATACCGAAAAATCCGATCTATCAGGATCAAAAGTATTTAAGGTTCCTAATAACCCAAAACATTGTTGATTATCTTTATCAGCCGGCATTTTTTTACCACTAGCACTTAATTAAAAACAAAAATTTCAGCACTAACTGATAAACTATACTTTCCGATTATGTACACGTGAATTCAAAGAGAAAAACACCTCGTCGCCAACTGTTATATATATGAAAATATTAATTTGAACATAATCACTATTTACAAATAAAACAACTTTTAATGTGGAACGTATTTATTCGTATACTGCTTTTGCTAAACTCGTCCATATATCGATAAGGTATGTATCATATAAAAACATGTAATTAAATAAAAGTAAATATACAGAAATATATATACAGGGAGTATCTTACAGACGAAAAGATTGAGAATGAGATGACAACGATGGACGAGAAAATCAAGGAGTTGGATAAAAGATGACAGATATAAGGACTCAAGACACGCGGAAGAAAAGAAGACCGAGCAAACGAAACCTTGCAAGACAGAAACACACCCTAAGTTAGAAAACATTGGCAGTTTTACCCGAGTCAAGGCCCCAACGTTCGATGGAAAAATGTCTTGGGCCAATTATGTGAAACAGTTTGAAGCAGCCGCTAGAGTGAATAATTGGTCCAATAAGGAGAAAGCAGTGAACCTAACTATGGCGCTTCGGGAAGATGCCTTAGATGTTCTTCAGACGATACCGCTTGAAGAAACGGATGACTTCGAGCAGCTGAAGAAGAAGTTGGACATGCGATATGGTCACGAATATTTGTACAGTTTCCAGCTGAAGAACCGAATGCGGAAACGTGACGAAACCCTTCAAGAGTATGAACTGGATATTGCCCGACTAGTTGGATTTGCTTATCGATCAGCAACAGATAACATGATGGAATGTTTAGGCATCCAGGTCTTTGATGGCTTACGTGACCCCGATATGCAGAGGACGCTTCGTTTAGCTCATCCGAAAACATTAGTCGACGCATTGACTGCTGCTGTTGAATATGAAGCAGTCACGATGGCTTCCGGATACAACAAAGGTAGGACCATACAGGAAGAAGTTGACGATGACAGACTTGACCAGATCGTCAACTTGTTGAAAGGTATGGTAGACAAGATGTCGAAGAAAATCAAGTGCTGTAATTGTGGCGAGCTAGAGCATGCACGCAGTTCGTGTAAGCGTCCTAAGACTCCTGCAAAGCAAGAACCTCTTAAATGCAAAGCAGCCACGAAGAGCGCGCGGTACAACAAAGGTAGGACCATGCAGGAAGAAGATGACGATGACAAACTTGATCAGATCGTCAACTTGTTGAAAGGTATGGCAGACAAGAAGCCGAAGAAGATCAAATGCCGGAAGTGTGGCGAGCTAGAGGACGTACGCAGTCCGTCTAAGCGCCCCAAAACTCCTGTAACCCAAGAACTGCAGTCACAGGGGAAATCAGACAGGGGTGAACATCAAGCTGATGTGAATCATCGAAAAGTCAACTCTTTGCCTAGACGGTAATGTCCTGTAGATTATTCACACTGCAACAAGTCGAAATCAAAGGAAGTTGCAGTTTCAAGAATTACAGTAGTCAATGAAGAATGGTCACCCACCAGGATCAGAGAAGATAAGGAGAATGATCCTTGCCAAAAGAAGATTCGGCAGTGAAAGGAAAAAAATCGGCGACCTACCTGGCAAGAAGTGTCAAGATTTTCATCGAAACGCAAGGCGTATTGGGCTCAGTGGGACTCCCTTGTCCTGGAAGAAGGGCTGTTGAAAAGAGTCCTTGAAAACGATTATGGTTCCGAGTTGAGAAGACAGCTAGTTATCCCTAGAACGAGAGTAGCTGAGGTACACGACAGTCCATCGGGAGGTCATCTGTCACAGTCTCCTTTCAGCGAGTCCGTGAAAGGTTTTATTGGATGAACAGCTCCGACGATGTGAAGGACTGGTGTAAGAAATGTACGACTTGTGCTACGAGTAATGGACCACATCGCAAGAGAAAGGCACCTATGAAACAGTATAATGTTGGAAGCTTTTTCGAAAGAATTGCTTTAGACATCGCTGGACCATTTCCGACGACAGAAAATGATGGTAAATACATCTTGGTTGTAATGGATTATTTCACAAAGTGGGTCGAAATTTACGCTATCCCGAAACAAGAGGCTACAACTGTCGCGGATATATTGGTGAAAGAATTTATCAGCCGATATGGAGCGCCCTTGGAAGTCCACAGTGACCAGAGGAGAAATTTCGAAACCCATCTATTCCAGGAGATTTGTGACAAGCTGGAAATGAAGAAGACCAGGACAACAGCATTACATCCACATTCAGATGGAATGGTCGAGAGAATCAACAGGACTATTGGAAAATACCTGTCCAAAGTGGTTTCCAGCCATCAGAGAGATTGGGACCAGTATCTTTCCCTATTCGCATTGGCTTATCGATCTGCCATCAATGAGTCCACGGGTGAAACACCTGCGAAAATCCTGTTTGGACGTGAAATGAGGCTTCCTTGTAACCTGGAATTTGGCTGTCGGCCTGGAGAAGATCAAACAAGAGAAGACTACGTGATCCAATTGAGAAGAAGGCTGGACGATATTCATGAATTAGTTCGAACAAGCAACAGAATGAAAAGTCGGTACGACACGCATGCCACAGTAGGCGGTTTTAAAGAAGGGGACAAAGTATGGTTACACAACTCGACGAGGAGAAAAGCGTTTTCTCCAAAATTACAAAAATTCCGGGAAGTTCCAAACTTAATCATGAAAAGGATCAATGATGTTATATATCGCATAAGCAAGATCCTCAACGGAAAACCGAAAGTAGTTCACCAAAACCGACTAGCGCCATTCGAAGAAGACCATGACCTAGAGAAAGGAGTAAACTATATTCGAGATGTGTCTGACCCTACCTTCGATGAATTTATGGGCGCGTATGGAGGTACCGGGAAAGCTAGATATGAAGTCACTTCAGAACAACGACAATATTTGTTCACTCTCCCGGAAGATTATTCACTGGCATACAACATCCCCGCCCGTCTCAAGAACGCACGAGGGTTGGTATCCGTCTTTCGAAAGAAGAATTAGAAAATTAGAAAAACCTGAAGACCAGATTCCAGCCCCTGGCAAGACACTGAATCTGAAGCATAATTCGCGGTACGTCTTCTACGTGGTAACTAAAAATGAATTTCAAGATCGATCTACCTACCGCGATGTGTGGGAAGCACTTTGAAACCTCCGAGACCATGTGTTAGAATCCAGCGTGAAGAAGCTGGCTATGCCTAAGATAGCGAGTAACCAGTTGGATTGGCGAGTCATCAGGAACAAGGTAGAGGTTATCTTCCAAAATACCGGAGTCCAGATATTAATTTGCAGCTACAACCCCCGTTATCAGTATCCGATGAGGACGGTACCCTGCTATTTCCATAAGATCGGAAAGTGTAGAAATGGGGCCAGTTGTCTCGGCTACACAAATGTCCCAGGAGGAACTTTCATTTAAGGAGGGGGTAATGTTACGAAACAGCACACTGGTATAGTCCCTGAATCCGATTCTGCTTAAGCCATGCATGAAAGTTAAAATTATGGCGGATGCGCAGGGACTTCTTAGAACTGTTTACGATGGTGACTATCCTATCTAGACATTGTTTTTGTGTAATCCTCAATTGAGAATTATCTAGTAAAAAAAGCACTAATATATAAACGACCGATCAGCGAGAGAAGGTTAGTTTTATAATTTGACATCGTGAGATAAACAGTAAATACGTGAATATAAATTAGTGAAGTGTTTATATAAATTAGTTTTTAAGTGCATATACTGTGTATATAATATAAATTAGTGAATAAATAAAGTTAGTAGACATAATGTGTGTGTATAAATTTATCCCACCCGAAATAAAAACGTGTCAATAAATAAGAAAAACATTACAATATTCTATTTCTCCTTTCAAATCTGATGGCTATTGAGACTTTATTTCTCCACTTCTTAATTTATAATTCCCAGCAATTGATTTTCTCTAAAAAAACATTTTGTTTCAGCTACAAAGGATAATGTGGCATATTAATTACGATTCAATAGCTTTAACGGGCGGACAATTTTTCAGAATTACTAGGCGTTTGACACTAAATGTATGTAACATTTACAATTTCTGTTTAATACTAATAGAATAATATTTGTTATTATTTTTTAGATTGCTGCTTCAATTATTAGTTACGAACTGATTTTGATACAGTTTAATCAAAGCGCTTTAAAATCTGCTTTAAAGCCAACAAACAGTTCAAATATTATGGAGTACATTACATGACGTGATATAAAATAAATAATATATAAAGTTGTTTGTTTTCATTTCCCACAATTTTTCTATTCAAAGGTTCATTCGTTTGAGTTGTGCTGAACAGCCCGGGCACCATAGGCGTGCCTACAAGGGGGGCAGGGTGGGCCAATGGCCCACCCTAATTCCTCAGAATATCAAACTATTAAAAACATTTTATAATTTTAACGTTTTTTCAAAATCACAACAAATATAAATATGAACGATGAAATAAAACAATATAGTTTGTTTAAATCTTCATTTATTTGAACTAATGTTCAATTTAAACTTGTTGACGCGTTTCACTAACACAGTAGCTTTGTCAAAACGAATGAAGGTAAAATATAAAAATGTCTTAATATATACAGTGCTAAATCTATTTACTAAGGTTAACAATGGTATTAAAAGGAATTACCTGGAAATTCATTCACTACAAACATTCCTAAGCTATCTTCTAGGTAAAGAGGTTCAATAAAGGAGACTGATTGATATCTATTTGGTCGTTAAGGAGATTACCTGAATATTTATTTTTGTTAATCTCTAGGGCCTCTAATAAATTTAAACTAAAGGATTTACCGACTACATGGATAATTTCAAAATTTGGGTCGAAAATGTGTTGGTTTTCTAATAAATGATTTGAATAGTTAGAATCTATTTTTTTGTTGTCATAGCTACGTTTGTGTTCCGAAATTCTAGTTTTAAAATTTCTAAAAGTTCTACCGATATAAATTTTATCACAATTGTCATTACCACATTTTAATTTATAAACTCCTGATTTGTTCAATTTTGAAGATTTAGATTTATTATTTTTAATGAATTTGGATAAATTGTGATCAGTTTTAAAGGAAATATTCATGTCTAAAGTTTCTAAAAATGATTTAATTTTTAAGGATGGTGTTCCAAAGTATGTTAAGCTTTTAAATTGTTTATTATTTTTATCTGAAGGGAATACTTGTTCTAAAGTCTGTTTTTTTATCTTTTTATTTATGATATTGTCAATTAAATTTGGATCGTAATTATTATTAACTGCTATTTGTTTTATGATATTTAATTCTTTGGTATAATTATTAATATTTAATGGGACTGTTAAGAGTCTGTGTATCATACTATTGAAAGCTGCTAGTTTATGACTGAATGGGTGGACCGAACTATTATGAATTGTAATATCTGTATGTGATGGTTTATGAAATATAGAAAAATCATGTTTATTATTTATATTTGAAATTGTAAGGTCTAGAAAGTTTATAGACTTATTTTGTTCAAGTTCTACGGTAAATTTGATATTATTGTGAATAGAGTTTATGTAAGTAATGAAGCTCTCTAATTGTCTATTTGTACCGATGAAGCTATCTAAAATGTCGTCCACATATCGGTGGCAGTACATACATTTTTTACTAAGGGGGTGTTCATGAATTATTTTTTCTATATTATCCATGAACATTTCTGCTAGTAGGGGGCTGAGAGGGTTGCCCATAATCAAACCATCTTTACTGCTATAAACCTCTCCATTGAAATGAAAATAATTTTGATTCAAACACACTTTTAATAAAGTAATGATCAGAGTGAATTATATAATTCACTCTGATATCATTACTTTATAAATTAAAATGTGGTAATGACAATTGTGATAAAATTTACACATTTTCGACCCAAATTTTGAAATTCTCCACGTAGTCGGTAAATCCTTTAGTTTAAATTTATTAGAGGCCCTAGAGATTAACAAAAATAAATATTCAGGTAATCTCCTTAACGACCAAATAGATATCAATCAGTCTCCTTTATTGAACCTCTTCACCTAGAAGATAGCTTAGGAATGTTTGTAGTGAATGAATTTCCAGGTAACTTCTTTTAATACCATTGTTAACCTTAGTAAATAGATTTAGCACTATATATATTAAGACATTTTTATATTTTACCTTCATTCGTTTCGACAAAGCTACTGTGTTAGTGAAACGCGTCAACAAGTTTAAATTGAAGATTAGTTCAAATAAATCGATCAGTATGGATCTTCATCAAGTAAAAGCCTCATCTATTCAAATATAAATATACCTATTGTTGTTATCTTTTTACGACGCGGCGTGCTACCTTTGTCGAAACCAATGCCGCTAAAGATACCGCTTTGTTGGCTTTTTGAAATCATGGTAAAAGGAGCCGAGCCGACACTGAGAGCGGGATTTCGTTGCACGTGCCGCACACTAAAAAAATCAAAAGGGTAGCCGCAATGATACGAGGAAGCAGTTTTTTATTCTTAAAATGAATTGCAAGAAATTGAAGGGCGGCAATATGCAAAAGCAATGTTTCTGCGCGCACGGCTCTTTGTTTTTTCATCAAAAGATTCCGATTTGATATTTTAAATGTTTCTATGTATTGTATCTTCATTTCGATTTCGCTGCTGACAGTGAGTGCTTGTCGTTACATACATATTTGCTGTGTATCTTAGATACAGTATCTATCTAGGTATTCGTAATTCGTAAGATTTTGGATTAGTACTTATAAGTATGAAAAAAATCAGTGGCGATATTCGCTCGTTTTTCGCGAAAGTGATGCCTCCAGGAAATTCTGCTGATGATGCTAATGCTGATAATCCAACTAAGCCAGGCCGCACACCAAATATGCACGCCGCATACAGGATGCAAATGCATCGCGACACATTTATTGCTCGTGTATATTCGAATATGACCACGCACACTGGATAAACAATTGTGGCGCGATACTTTTGCAGCGTGTCTGCAGTCAAGCCACAGATTGCTCGAATAGAGCATGTTCTATTTTTGCGGCGCGGTATAGGAGACACATTAGAAACATGAAGAACGATCTAGAATTTTGTATTGCTTTTATTTACGAAATTGAGCAAAACCCTGCAATTTACGATCACACTCTTGCAGATTACAGTAATAGGAGAGTGACAGAAATGATATGAGCCAAAATAGGCAACAAATTTAATGAATCAGGTAAGTAATTTAGGGATACAAGTGCAATTTTGTATAAACATATCGGTACTATTTTGTCTATTTTATTTTTGGACAAGTTTGACTAATTAATACTAAACTGTGTAGTTATTTTGCCAAGGCACGGCACCATAGGGTTTTATAAAATATTGACATAAATAATTTCGAACTTCAACTGCCTCATTATTTGGCCTTCCTTGTAATTGATGTCGGATATCACGGGTGCAGCCTTTCATTGTGTTTTCAAGAATAGGGGTAAACTTAATTTGTTCATTTTGTTTGATGAAATTATGCAATACACATGCGGCTTTTACAATTTTAACGACTTTTTATTTTTCCGTAATGGTTTATTATTTGATTTAGTAGTCTTTGGAAGTGGACGAATGTCGATAGGACTTTCTGACCCAAAACTACTTTTCCTTTGGTTTTCTGTAGAGCGAAGACATGCTGATGCTGAAGGAACTTCTTTTTCCAGCTTAGATTGTATGGGCTGTGATAAGAGTCGTGCCGGCAGTAGATGTTGAAGCCGTTGCTTCTTTATCGTTACAATGTGAAGGATCGTTTGAAGTAGATTCTGTAGGAGGCGCTTCATCCAACTTACATTGTGTGAACTTCGATAAGGTGCTCCCTGCAGTAAAGGTTGGAGAAATTATTTCTTCCTTTTCAGATTGTGGCAGTTCGTTTGTCGCTAGATTTTTGTCAGTAACAGCAGACGGGGCAAAGTCTAAATCTGTGAAAATATTTGGATCATAGGGGACTAATCCACACTTTTTAATAGCGGTAATAGCCGTTAAGGGGGTTGCTGCTTGTAAGTACGCATCACCAAAAATTTTGGCGATCTGAAAGACCGTGACAACTCTGCCTGGATGAATATTCAAAAACTTTTCCAGAGCCATATCGTAGTAGCGAGCTAATGGGGCCATGAAACCGACATCTGTTGGCTGCATACGATGAGTGCTGTGGGGCGGCAAGCAAATAATATGTACATGTTTAGTTCTGGCTATATCAATCACATCAATATTTTTTGTGTGGCTACTATGCCCATCTAAAATTAGTAAAGCGGGATCATCGTCGGTGGGTTTCACCTGTTGAACGAAATGCTTAAACCAGACTAAAATGATGTCGGTATTAATCCAGCCACTTTCACTGCATGCAAATATTGTTCCAGGTGGTGCGCCATCTTGGAGTTCGACCTGCATCCTTTTCCTTGCAAAAATTAATAATGGTGGTACAAAGTTTCCTGATGACGACATACAAATAACTGCTGTGGTGGTTCCACTTCTATCTGCAGAGGTGAGACGGCCAACTTGCTTCCTTCCTTTTTTAGCTAATATTTTACTGTTACATTTTGGAACAGTGCCTAACCCGGTTTCATCACAATTGAATATTCTGGTTAATGCGATATTTGTAGAATCCAAAACGTTTTTGTATGTCAAAAAATTGCTTGACATTATGGCGGTTAAAGGCTTGAGCCCTTGCAGCAGAAATCGACTCGGGTTTGCGCAACGAAATGTTTGGATGACGTATACGAAATCCATAAGTCCAATCAAGGCCAGCTAGTCTTTTGGTGTTATTAAATGTATGCTCTATCTGATTTTTTTCTGCTAACTGAAAAGCAAGAGAACGAAGGTCAAGCAATGTAATGCCAAAGAACCTGGTTTCCATATCCAGAATATAATTTTCCAATTCTTCCTCCTGTTGTTTGGTAAACACAGATTTATAAAACCCCAAACCTTTTTCGTTGGGTAAAATTCTTTTATTTTGTTCCTTACATCGTCGAATTAATGTTGCTTTTGGAATATTAAAACATTTACTTGCCTTCAAATATCCCATTTGTCCGCTTTTAACTGCTTTAATAGCATTTTCCATTGCAACAAGTGACCATGTTTGTTTCTCCGTTTTTCTTCTATAATTACGAACCATCTTGACTAGGCACCTGAAAACAAGGAAAATAAAATTAGATATATAAAAATGTACTTGGGGTAATGTGGACCACTAACAGTTCAATTTGCCCCACATAGACAATAAATTGAACACGTGTAGTTTATATTCAATGTTTATAAAAAATCGTAACATTGCCGTTTGGCATATATTAAGCACACTCTAAACAACGTATGGAGACTAAAAAATAGATAAAAATACATTTACTTACCAAGTAATTCTGATATAAAGTCAACACTTTTGTTAGATCGACGCTTCCGCAAATCACGTTTTGGCTCTAAACTCTGATAAACAATCCTCTACGGCTGTCAAGTTCTTACTGAGTATCGGTAGGACCCGTATGCACATAAGTAGAATCGAATCTGTTGTATTGCTGCCGCTGTTATGAAAAAAACCTAGGTGGTTTACATTACCCCCGTAGTCCACATTGCCCCAACCTCCCCTAATCAAATTTTCTTTATAATTTTTTTTGTTATGACAATCATTTAAATATTTAGAAAATTTGTTTAGTTAATCATGTGAATATAATTTATACGTTTTGTTTTCCAGACTGAAAGGGTCCTTTTACAAGTATGTCATTATCTGGCGGACAACATTTGACGATAACAAGAGGGTTGTTATTTCAAATAAGTGAATAATCGATACAACACTTCAAAAACAATGTGGTTTGTTTTCACTTATACAGAATGATTAATTAACAATGTCCAATTTGTAAACTTCAGATTTTATACGTCGAAATATGATGATTCAGCCCAATACGTCTCACGTAAATAATATGACAGGTTTTGAACTTGGCAATATTTTTCACACGTTTTTAAGTATTTAAAAATAAGTTAAAATTTTGGCGAAATTTTTTGCGATCGTTTTTATAGAGATTTCCAGGAAGGTCGATTGTTTACCGGGAGCCGCAATCGATAAGTTTCCGGAATAGAAGGCATTAGAAAAACTTTTAATATATAAGAGACCATCTACCAGCGGAGTTAGTTAGTTTACAATTTAATGTCCTAGTGAAGAGATGCGAACACAAATAAATATTAGTGAATCATTTTTATAAATTAGTGTTAGTGAATATACAGTGTATTTAATATAAGTTAGTGAATAGTTAAGTGTATAAATAAATTACGTATAGTCTATTTCTTAATGTCTGACAGCACGGTAGCCTCATTAAATATTCAAATAGAAAATTATCTCTTACAGAGTGATCCTAAGAATTTTACAAGTAAATACTAAAATTCTAATGCAAAACAAGTAGGTGTCTGTATTAGTTATCTGTACATCCCTGTTTCAGCTCAAAATACAATATGGTAATAAAACTGAACAATGCCAGCAAAAGGATAAACAGTGCGGCAGTGGTGGATATTACGATATTAGTTCATTTTGCTTATTTAATTAGATTCGGTCAACATTACAGTTGAAATAAAATTCATTCGTTTAGGCCTATTAACAAGTTACATTTTCGTTTTTAATGAATTAAACTAATTAAAGAAAATATAGTTCAATTCTCATAATTCAAATTTATTGACAATGAATTTATAGGAAATATAAAATTCAATCTATAGTATCATCCTCTTCGCTGGCCATACAAGAATCATCCGAAGACTCGTCGAGAGAGATCACTATCGGTTCTATAGCTTGTTCTATGAGGTTATCTAAAACCCACATTTTTTCTTCCTCTTTAATTACATGATTCACAGCATCTCTCCAGTTCTCTTCAGTTATTGTTGTCAATGAGTACTTCATGAGTTCACGACCATCTTTCATTGTAAATGTTTTAGTATGACTAGCTACATAACCTTTCATTTGGGCCCATATTAACTCTATCGCATTTTCACAATGGTATGGCGGCAAACGAAGCACTGTTATCCCACGATTCTTGGCTATTTTATCAATAACAAACTTTTTAAATTGTAGCTTGTGATCTGAAGCAACCTTTAAAACTTCTTTTTCCAACATATCATCTTCAAATGGTATATCTTTTACGATTAACCAGTTTCTAATATCAGCTTTTCTCCAAGAGGTAGATGGAAGATTTTCTGTTAATCGCTAATGATAAGTGGCATTGTCCATAACGATTACAGCATTATTTGGAATTAATTCGACCATTTGTGTAAAATACATCTGCAGTCATTTCTACATGATAGTCTTTGGTTGATGTTGACTGAAACTCCAGAAAACTACCTTCAACGAGCCCTTGATTGCATCCAATATGCGTTATTATTAGTCGGCGACCTTTATCGATAGGAGTTTTCAGTCCAGTAGATAAACCTTCTATGAAAGCTTGACGACTGGTTTGAATACTTTTGTCCTGCCATATTTTTTTCACTGAATGTCCTTCATTGAGCCATGTCTCATCTAGATAATAGATTTGTCTTTTCTCCTGTCTGTATTTTCGGATATCTCGTAAATACTGGCGTCTCCAACATATTATTTCTTCGTTGTCGATTAGCACTGATTTGCGACTTTGCTTCTCCCAAGTAAAATTTAATTTGTGTAATATTTTCCACAAAGTTTTTCGCCCTATGTCAGGCAAATTCTCGTCCTCCTTCACCATTCTTAGAATTCTGTCAAGGGTTGGGATCTCTTTTTTAAAATATAATTCATGTAGTTTTCGTCTTATTGTATTTTGCATATGTTCATCAAGGTCAAATGGTTATCTTCCAGTTGACTTTTTAGGTGGAGATATATTTCCATTTTTCCTCTCTCTTAGAAGCCTGTAAATAGTAGATTCATTAACTCCTGTCATATTGGAACATGTCGAAACTATATTTCTAACAGTAGCAGCCGGCATTTGATGTACAACAGCATCATGCACATTTAACAGTACAGTCTTCGTTTGTAAGCTAATCACGCTCTTACACTTTACTGGGGTAAAACTTGAAGACATTTTTCACAACACAGTTAACACTTATGGAACATAAGCGACTCTAAGCAAAACAAATTATACAAATTTGGGCGAGACCAAGTTTCACCGTATATACCTGCAAAATTTCTAAGTAGTCATTGGGACAATCCCTAGTAGGACCCTATTGTAATGTTTCTTGGAAATGTTATTATCAACATTTCGAAAATCAGAAAGTAATTATCTGGAGAATGAATTGATAAATGGTTTGTTAATATGTCTCCCAAGAATTGACCTGCTTCAAATTCTCAAGATAATTAATGAAATATTCAGTCAGAATAGTTGCGTTACAAGATTATTTCAAAAATAATTTATTGTTTTAACTGTATGTACTCTACAAATGTATGAAGGTCAGTTAGTTGTTTCAACTAACCAAATTTACATTTATATTACCTTTATATATCAGATCGGGTATAAAATTAAATAAATTCCTTAGATGAACTGTGACGCTTATACTTTACTACCTGACTAGCATCTGTGACCTTTTCGCGTGCTGTCAGTCAATAAGAAACAGACTATAAGTAGATATACCGCGTGTGTATAAATTTATCCTAGTCGTTCTGTATTTAGATAAATAAGAAAAACATTACATTATGATAGTCTTTCTCATTGATAACTTCCTTAAAACCAGAACACATCAACATTACTTTTATCACCCTCGATTATTGATAAACCTGTTTGGAAATCATCAATCAAATAAAGTGAATATTTTATGTAACAACTAAACCGATCGTGTTATCTTTATCGATTGAACATAATATTATAATTTATTCGCAGAATATTTACTTAGAAATAATACCACAATTTTATACTATTTTTTAACATTGTAATTGTTTATAATAATAACAAACATTCACTGTGTCCAATTAAGTCGGAACCATATGTGAAACTTTTTTATTGTTAGTTTTATTTCTTTATAAAAAGTTCTGCATAGTCTAAAACCCAAATATCAAATTTTTTCAGCCGTATATAAAGTTTGTCAAAAAATATTGTAATCTATCAATAATAAATGTAGCGAAAACTAAAACAACAAAAGTGTTTGATAATTAAATGTTATCAAACGTATTCTCTAACCAGTGGCGTAACTAGGATGAAGCTCGGGGTGGGGATGAACTACCGGGAGATCTGGGTATCGGAAATTTTTTCAAATGTTGAAGCTCTAAAACTGCATTTTAGCTTTGTGTTTCTTATAAAATTGTAGCCTACAGTTCTAGCTTTTAGTACATTTGAATAAAGTATAGGTTTGCTGTGATTATGTATTTGATTTTTTCATTTTTAGGGTTCTGGAGGGGAGGGCGGTTTCTATCCTCCTCAAGAAACGAGCAGTATATAAAGCCAACATTCCTGCTTTTGCTGAATTTTGTTCTAACATTTATTTGAAATTTATCGTATATCAGTTTCATAATCATTTGTATAGTTTAAATGAATTACGCAATTTAAAATTTTCTGTTGATTTTAGCACAAATTTACTGATAAATAATTTTATAAAAACTCCGCTACTAGATGAGACAGAAGCGAATTCAATATTTCCGTTGACGCTAACGAAATATTAGCTTTGCAAGTTCCTGTAAACGGCAAGGGGTTAAGAGAATAACTTGTGACATTAACAATGCCATAATGAACTCATATACCGAGAATTGCCCTGAGACGGTCAGAACGACCAACCGAAATGCACGTTGGTGGAACAAGAAGCTCGAATCGATGAGAAGGAACGTTCGAAGGCTGTACAATCAGTGCAAACGCACAGGAAATTGGGACAGTCACACGAAGGCGCTCACTGAATACAATAAAGCAGTGAGGAAAGCCAAGAGAAGCTCATGGAGAAAATTCTGCCAGGACATCGAAAGTGTCTCTGACTGTGCAAAACTCCATAGAGCCATGGCTCAAAATCCAGTTAACACTCCAGAGACCGTACTCAAAGAAGACGGCACACACACGGATGGACCGGAGGAGACACTGGCAGTAATGCTAAGTACGCACTTCCCGGGATCCACCGAAATACAAGTCGAAGCAACGAGCGAAGTCAGAGAAGAATGGCAAATTGTCCGCGGTCTGGCAACTCGTGATAGCTGGACTTGTGCGAAGTCCATAGTCACATACGGGTCTGTGACATGAGCTATTCAAACGTTTAATCCCTTCAAGGCGCCTGGAATGGACGGAATCTACCCTGTACTGCTCCAAAAAAGCGCCGACATAATAACTCCAAGACTTGTGAATCTGTTCAGATTTAGCCTAGCCACAGGAGTTATACCAACGGTGTGGGAAATCTCCAAGGTGGTATTCATACCAAAACCTGGAAGACCCTCTTACGATACTGCAAGGGCTCATCGTCCGATAAGTCTCTTGTCATTTCTTCTTAAGGCACTAGAGAAGATGATAGATAGGCATTTGAGGGTCACGGTGCTGGGCGACATGCCGCTGCACCCTAATCAACATGCCTACCAAAGCGGCAAATCTTGCGAAACAGCCTTACATAGCTTGGTGAGCAAGATAGAGCAAGCCATTACCCACAAAGAAGTTGCACTGGCTGTGTTCCTGGATATCGAAGGAGCATTTGACAACACGAGCACTCGCTCAATATTGTCAAAGCTGGAATCCAGAGGCACAGACAGGACAATCACCCGATGGATAGGGAACATGCTAAGCAGCAGGAGAGCACAAGCATCCCTGTGTGGAGTCACAAGAGAGGTGAAGACAGAAAGAGGATGTCCACAGGGAGGTGTTTTGTCACCAAAGCTGTGGAATCTAGTAGTCGACGACCTTCTTGTCTCACTAAACGAGCAGGGGTGGTATGCTCAAGGATATGCTGACGACATCATCATTCTAATACGGGGAAAACACGTGGGCATCTGCCTGGAACTAATGCAGAGGGCAATGTCCGCAGTGGAGAGATGGTGTGATGCGGAGGGACTGTCTGTAAATCCCTCGAAAACCATCATGGTACCATTCACAAAACAGCGAATCGCAGACATTACTAGTGCGCCAAAACTCTTCGGCAAACAGATAAAGGTTGCCAGGGAGGCAAAATATCTAGGAATCTGGTTAGATGACAAGCTAACCTGGAACAGCCATCTAGCGAGCACCACAAGCCGTTCTCAGATCACGCTAATGACGATGAGACGAGCAATTGGGTGCACCTGGGGACTAACTCCGACAATGGTAAACTGGTTGTACACCAGAGTAATCAGGCCAATGATGGTGTATGGTGCGATCGCATGGTGGCCTAAAGTTCAGCAAAGCACAGCCGCCAAAACGCTTTCTAAAGTGCAGCGAGCTGCGTGTCTGAGCATTACAGGCGCCATGAAGGGCACCCCAACCGCAGCATTGGAAATATTGCTAAACATCCCACCATTAGATCTCTATATACAGGGGGAGGCTAAAATGGCTGCTTACAGAATGCAGTGCAATGGCAACTGGTGCAAGCACCATGCTATGAAACATACTCAAATACACGACAACATGAGGTGCGACATCATCGAAATGCCACCTGACAGAATGTCCAAGGTCGTGGAAACTGAGATACCATATCGTGTCAACTTGAGTGGCAGATCCGAACGGGTGGGATAAATTTTAAACACACGGTATGGCTACTTACTAATTTATTTAAACACTAAACTAGTCACTCACTCTTAATTTATATATACTTAACTAATCGCTTAATTATTAATTTATATTAACTGTATATTCACTCAAACTAATTTATATAAACACTTTATATTCACTTATTTATTTGTTTATTTCACGATGTCAAATTATCAACTAAACTCCTCCGCTGATCGGTCCTTTATTTATATTAAAGCTTTTATTTACCAGAGAATTCTGGATTGCGGCTTACACAAAAACAAATGCCTTTCGCGATATTTCTCGATTGCCGGCGTAATCCTTAAAAGACCTTCCGAGAACATGTCTATAAAAACGGTCACAATAAATCCCAAGACCTTCTCAGATTTCGGCGCGCTCGCCATTTTTTTACCTCAGCTAACATAACGTTACAGGACCGTACTTAGTATCTGCTTCGGTGTGCAAGTTCGTAACAATATGGTACAGAAGAAGACGAAGGCCCAAGAAAATAGAGCAACCCTCAGTAGACCATAATGAGCCCGAAAACAACCCTCCATCCGTATTGTTTTCGCCAATGGGGGTGAGGAGTTATATAACTATAATAGATGACCTGTGAAATATATATAGACATTATTTATTTTATAAAATGATGAGTCAGTATTTGTAAACTTTCCTTATTACTGATTGTAATTTGAAAATTCATTCCATGTTCAGTTTCTGAGTTAACAGCACATAAATTGTATGTTAGTTAATAAAGTTTTTAAAAAATAACTTTTAGTATAAAGTTATTTAACTAGTGATACTTGGAGGAGAGACGGTCAGGATGACTGCAGGAAGAAGTTGTCCCCAAAGGGGAGTTTTATCGCCTTTGCGGTGGTCAATGGTTATAGACAGTGAAATATTGAAACTTTCCATTGATAATACAAACCAAGTTATACAACATTAAGGTCAGGGCCGTCCCAATCATATGTGCAGGTCATGCGGCGCACGACGGCGTCGTCACAAAAAAGGCGCCGAAGGCGCCGAAGATATTTTTTTTATTTTTACCAATGTCTGAATATGCTAGAATTAAGATTAAAGTAGGAAAAATTTAAACAAATAATTTATAAAATGTATTATTATGATCACTATTATCATCTATAGATTCAAATATGACTTCTTTAAGTTGCTTGGTCCCGACCTATTGTATATTTTGTTCTATTACTGAACGCCGTGCGCTCGCAGTATATTTCTTAGTTCCTATGTTTCATTTCACAAGTTCATTCTTGTCTGGCCAAGCGAGTATTGCAGTGAAATCATGTTCATTTGAGCATTGGCTTTTGTCTTAAGCAGTAGAGTAAATCGCATCTCACATCAGCTAAAAAGTTATACCTATTTCTTATTTCCTTATTTGAAATTTTGTTCTTTTCTGGAAGCTCAAACTTTAAAGTATAAGTATAAAATAAAGTTAAGGTAAGTAATGTATATCCAGATCGTTATAATTCGTAATTATAAATTAATTAGATTCAACAAACCCCGAACCCAAACCCAAAATTTTATGTGGTATTATTTTTTTAGATGTCTGAAGGTAAAAAGAAACTTTCTGGTTACCAACATCTAATTAACAAACGTAAACGGGAGGAGGTGTTGGAAAATACCAATAAGAAAATAACTCAATTTTTCAAAGCACCCATTGATTCTTCTTCGGAGGCTTCCGTAAAAAATGATGATGATAATATGGAGCCATCGACATCAAGTTCAGTTGAAGTTGAAAAAACTGTAACGTTTATCGAAGCTGATGATGATGAAGTTTTTGATAGTAAGACTGTACAGCTGTCTAAAGATCCAGGTTTGTGGCCGAAAATATTATCTTCAATGAATATTGAACTTCTGATAAAATATGGTCCAACCTATTATAACAATTCAAATTGCGTTTTTCCGAAAGACAAGACTGGGCGAAAATTTTCTGAATCACACTTCACTCGAATTTTGCCAAATAATGAAAAAATCAAGCGTGATTGGCTTCTGTACTCGGTATCGAAAAACTCAGTGTTTTGTTTTTGTTGCAGAATATTCAACCTTAACACCGCAAAAGCCCGATTGGCTGATGAAAATGGCTATAATGATTGACAACATTTGAGTGAACATTTAAATATTCACGAAAAAAGTAAAATGCATTTCGAAAATCTTAAGACATGGTCTGACTGTTTAACTAAATTTGAAACAAACAATACGATTGATCTAACTCATAAATATTTGTTTAATGCTGAAATTAAATATTGGCATGCAGTTATTGAGCGAGTATTCTATGTTATTCAGTTTTTAGCTAAACAAAATCTGTCCTTTCGCGGTCAAAATTTGAAATTGTTTCAAAATAATAATGGCAATTTCTTAAAATGTGTGGAAATGATTGCCAAATTCGATCCTATAATGGCTGAACTTTAAAACTTTAAAACCACTTTCTGAAACTAGATGGTCGAGCAGAATTGATGTCATTACTCCATTGAGGTATCAGCTTGGGGAAGTCTATGATGCTTTATATAGTATATTCAGTGGAGTTTCTTTCGATAACAATACAAAGCATATGGCTGAATCTTTAGCAAATAAATTAAAAAGTTACCGGTTTATATGTACATTAGTATTGTGGTACAATGTTCTGTTTAGAGTCAATACTGTTAGCAAAACATTACAAACCAAAGATTTTAATATCTCGGAAGCATGTACCCAAATGAATAATTTGCTAAAGTTTTTCAATAGTTACCGAAGTGATAAAGGATTTGGAGATGTATTAGTTGATGCTTCTGAACTTGCAAAATCTCTAGATGTAGAGCCAACCCTCAAAACTAATAATGTGTTTAGACCAAGGCGTGTTAAAAAACAATTTAATTACGAGAATGACGATGAACCAATTACAGATGGAGAACGGGATTTTAAAATAAACATTTTTTTAGTACACTTCATATTGTTATAAGATCAATTGGTGAAAGGTTCGACTTATTGTCGTCCCATTCCGACCATTTTCAATTTTTATGGGATATTAGTAAATTTTCGTATTTACCAGAAAAGGAAGAACTAAATTGTTGTTTACAGCTTGAAGGAGTTTTAACAGACAAAAATCGTAATGAGCGTGACATAAATGGAACAGAATTGTTCCACGAGTTGCAATTTTTAAAAAATCTTAATCTACAAACACCGACACAAATGTTAAACTACATTATAAAAAATAATTTAACTCATTCTGTTCCAAATGCAAGCGTAGCTTTGCGAATTTTGTTGACAATGCCTGTATCGGTTGCTTCAGCGGAGAGAACTTTCTCAAAGATAAAGTTAATCAAAAACTACTTAAGATCGTCAATGGGCCAACAACGGCTCGATAATTTGGCAATCATATCGATTGAAAGTGATTTGTTGGACAATATAAATATGACTGAACTTATTTCTGAATTTTCCTGAAAGAAAGCGAGTAAAGCTATTTTTATTAAGTGGTTATTTAGTTTTATTCAGGTTATTTAGATTAGGTAACTATTTCTTGTTCAAAAAATGTTTATTTTTTGTTTGGTAATAAAATGTTTATTTTTGCTTCAAAGTTGTATTATTTATTAATTACCTTCTAGCGATTATGTTGAATGTACATAATATAAAATTTAAAAAATATATGCACCAAAAAAAGGCGCTGTGATCACATTTGCACGACGGCGCTCGACCAGGTTGGAACGGCCCTGATTAAGGTTGTACTTTTTTTTTAATTCCGATTCCAAAATCCAAAAAAAAACTAGGTATTTTAATTCCGAATTTAAAAAAGGGGATTTTTTAAAACGAGGATTCCAAAAAATTTGTCAGTTATTTTGGGTGAAAATGGAATTATACATCAGTAAAAACAATTAAAATGTTGAATCCGCCTCTGGATATTCATCAATTCTTTGTGACGTTTCCAAGTACGAAAACACCGCTAAAAGTAAACATTCAATTTACGAATATGTTTACCACCAAAGATAATTTCGATAATGTTCAGTAAATCCATATACGTTCACCAAAGTCTGTAAAATAATCATTCCTTTTTCAAACATTTTTTTTTAACATTTCACATCTCAAACAGTCAGCATGTAAATATGAAAAAATTGAATCGGCATTTCTTTGTAGTGTCGGTAAACATGCCACAAGCGCAAGAAGGCGATTTTATCGTCAAGAAAAACAATTTTCACGATTCAATCAAATTTATTATAAAAATAGCGCAATATTTCGGCGTGATGCCATTACAAAACCTAAATAAAACCTGGGATCTCGTTTATTTCGACTGGCGAAGCCTTAAAGTCGTTTATTCTATATTAAACGCCTGCGGGGCTTTTATCACTTTCGGATTCTGGTTGGTGAAATTCTGGGTAGACGGATTAGTTGTTGATCAAACTGGTAAGTAATTACCTTTATATTTCTAAATTATTTTCCAAAATTTCCCCAACCATGGGGAAAAACTATGTTTGACAACATATGATTCTGCATAAAAATCTCCTAGTTTGGGGAAAACTAGATGTGGCAACATGTTAGGTTAAGGTATTTCAAAATATATTACGAATACAAAAAACACATTATTTTTCGTAAAATAACAAAATGAATGTGATAATTTCTTGTATGTTTTTCTTCATGTGAGCGTTGGAATAAATTTCTGAAACAAAGTTGTCTATGTATAGGTGCTACTTTTTTAGCGCACATGGCTTTCTACATATCGACGTTTCTCTGTTCATTGCATTTGATTAAATTAGCCAAACATTGGAACGAGATATTGAATGATTGGTCGTACATTGAAATGAGTATGAGGGGATACGTAAACGATGTCAATTTAAAAAAAAGATACTTGTGGATGACGGCCACATCTTTTACCCTTGGAACTAGTAAGTACATTATTGATTATATACGGATTTTAATATTTTTCCTTTTATTATGATTCGTTGTAGTTGAACATGTGTTGTTCGTTGTAAACGGTATATATGTAGCAGATGCGTGCGCGTCTTACGTAATCAGCCCTTTGAGAGCAACGATGGAAGTTTTATTCAATAATTACTTTACCTTTATAACTTTTAACGTATGGCTTGGAGTTTTGGTTAAAGTAAGTTAAATTTTTATTAATAACACTTAACCGACGCTAATACATTTTTACAAATATATTGTAATAACCTCCAAACTGCTTTGCAGCGGCGGCCTTACCCATTGCGAGGTTCCGGGCAGCAGGTCTTTGCAAGGCCTTTTGTCCAGTGGCGGCGCCAGCTTTTTCTTTTCGGTTGGGCAATACCCGGCACAAAAATTTGGAGGGTGGGCAGTAAAAATTTGGATTATTTCGGTTTATACAGATATCCGCGTACCTAATTTAAATATTTCAGATTTGTAAAATTTCAACTAGTATTAATAAATGGGAAAACACTCTGGCACTATTTTAAAGTTTATTTTACACAGGAACACGTTATTTGCAAAACGTTAGACGGTTAGACATTAAAAAAGAGCTATCTTTCTATTGTTATGTTTAGTGGCAAACAAATCTACACCTACATCCAAATCCAATGTTTTAATAATATTTTTTTCGACATACAAAATTCCTAAATCGGTGAGCCTCCCTTGTGACATTGTGGTCCTTAAATAATCTTTAATTATTTTTAAGCCACTAAACGATCTCTCACAACTGGCACTTGAAGAGGGTACGGTTATTGTAATTCTACACAATTTATTGAGTTCGGGAAAAACTAATAATTCCTGCAGAAGAACTGCAAGATTAGAGACGGTCTTTATTTTAACATTATGATTAATTTCATACCTTTCAATGGTTTTTGGTAGTAACTTTAATTCCGTTTCGACGGATGCCAAGTCACATCCGTAATGTATAGCTAATGGAGTTAATTGCTCTAAATTTAAAAATATATTACTTGATGGGTTTAAAACACTAAATCCTTTTAGAACACTATTATTTTCTTCAAATCTCCGACAAAGTTCCGAAGTGATTCGATCAATAACAGGATAATACAATTTAGTTTGAAATTCACTTTTTTAGTAACACATCTGTCCTCTTCAAGTGAGGTAATTTTTTTGAATAATTATAGTATTATTAAATTTAGAAGGCAATTTTCTTGATCTTTTAATATTTACATCATCCAAGTTAATATTATTAGCCGAGGCGTTTTGTACTGTCGCAGTCTATAACTTTTCAAATTCACAATCTTGGCTATATGATACAAAGAACTGTTTTAGTGATTCCACTAATGTTAAACTTTTTAAAATGTAACTGTCTTTGCTTTGTAGATAATCAGAAACATTCTTTATTTTTGTTAAGAATTCACAGAAAAACTCTAAATTGAATAAAAAAGTAAAATTAATATTGTTTAAAAGTCCATTTACATCTGGAGAGCGAACATTATTTTCTGTTATGTACTGGTTTAATAAAATTAATATTGCTGGCAATGTTTTTTTACAGCCAAACAGCTAGATATATGTGAAGTCCACCTCGTATCACTAAGTCTTTTTAGTTCAACAGGCTTATCTTCTGGATGTACGTCTTTTTGGATTTTTAAAAATGTATTATGTATGCAAGAGCCACTAACAAAAACATAAAGGTTTTCAAGAACAGAAAAAAAAATATTGCAGTCTTATAAGTTTTTACATATATCTACTACTAAATTTAAGGCATGATTAAAGCAGTGTACGTAAATAGCCTGTGGGACTTCTTTTTTTAACAATACTTGTACCCCCTAACCTTACCACTCATAACGTTTGCTCCATCATAAGTTTGTGCCATGCAACAACTTAAGTCGATTTCACATTCACTTAATCGTATTTTAATAAACTGAAACAATGACGTTGCATCTAATTTGTCTGCAGCTTCATAGCCCAAAAACCGCTCGTACAACACACCGTTTAAATAATATCTTACTATAATTGATAACTGCTCAATTTTACTTAAGTCTTTGGTTTCATCAGCCATAAGGGCAAAATAACGGGCTTCTTTAATTTCGCCACTAATATGTTTTATAAATAGTTCGGCTAAACAATGTATAAGGTCATTTTGAATTGAGTGATGCGTATACCGAGCATTTTTTGGGCCCTCAAGTAGTCTTTTTGAAATAGTGGTATTATCACGTGACATCAAATCTAATAATTCCAAAAAATTACCTCTATTTTGACTAGTATTGGACTCGTCGTGTCCTCTAAGAGCAAGACCCTGGGTAGATAAATAAATTATACACCGTAAAATAGATTTAATGTACTCCCGGTTTTGTAGAATCAATTCAGTATGCGCAGTACTTATTTGAGCTGCTACTGACTGTTGACTTTTAGTATTTTTATACGAATTCCAAGCTACCATAGCACTTTTGTGCTTAAAGCTATTATTATATTTAAATCCAGCTTTTGTTTCTGAAGCTCTTTTCCAGTTTTTATAACCCTCAGAAATGAATGTTTTGGATGAAAATGTTCCTTTTGTGTGCAATGAAAAAAATCTACATGGATAACAAAACACAGCATCTTTTAAAACGCTGTATTCAATCCACGGATAGGTTTTATAAAAGTCTGATTTAAAAGATCGGAGATCCGGACCAAATCTTGTTTTTGGGAAATTGAGCAAATCCGGTTGTCTTGGAGGTTCATCTAGAGACTGGGCTAAATCACTCATAGCTGTAGGATTTTTGTCAGCGTCGCTGACGTGCATCCTATATCAAAGAATAATTTTTATAAGTACCTAATGACTTAAGTAGTATAATCTCTCTAACATAACAAACTTACGTGTCGGACTTAGAACTATCATTTTCATCACCGCTTAATAAAGGGGAATCATCATCTTGAACTGTGTCATCTTCCTGTACTTTCCTTCTTTTAGGATAAATGTTGCTGTCTTCTGCAATATTGTCACTTTCCCATTCATTTGCTCCAGCATCAACCGTTTCACTTATTTCTAATAAATTTGCACTATGAACACTTGGTTTCGATTTAAAAAAGTCACTGATAATGCGTTTAGCACTCATTTTAAACGACAATTAAATTTTCAAAAATTAAATTTATATGTATTCCAAGGAAGTAAAAGAGAAAACAAGTAAACTCTTTTAAAAGAAAAGATTAAATGAAATTGTAAAGAAATACATAACATCTATTTTATTAGACACCCTTCCACTTGCAAGAGATTTGTAACAACAATATTGCGACCGCACGTGTCAAAAAAAGTTCTATGTAGTACAGACTACCCTGACTACCGACCGGACCGACAAAGCGGGTATTTATTTTATGATACATTAAAAGGCTTCCGACTGATAAGCGGGCGTCTTCAGACAAAGCATGCCGTAAATGCAATAAATCAAATAGACAGCAACAAGTAAAATAAAATAATATAGATATTTTACTTATTCAGTTTTTGTATAGCTCAAAATAATATTTCTTATACCTAGTACGGTCCAATATTGACAGCGATTGTTTAAGTTTTCTTTTATTCTATTCATGAGGCTTTCTATTATTTTTCTCCATGTAACAGGTTGGGCAGACGGTTGGGCGAGAACAATTTAGGTTGGGCGCTCGCCCAACCGCGCCCACCCCTGGCGCCGCCACTGCTTTTGTCCTTCGTGAAAAGTATGTGATGTGAAAGTAGGTCTGGTTGTTTGGTTTAGGTATTTGTCATGTTTAACGAGAAATGCTAAAATTATACAAATAAATCGAATTTGAGTTACTAAATTATTTTACATTGAAAGATTTACAAAATTAACAAATACAGCGATGATAAATTTTAAAATTGATGTTTGCGGCTTTTCCTAAGACTAAAATCTTTAATTAAAGCACAATAATCTAACCGCTAACGAATGAGCTACATCATTTTCGATTGAAAAAATAGCAAGTGCTGAAAACCGATCTTCTGTCATCGAATTTCTCAAATATGTTTTAATACGTTATTTTAAGCCTCGAAAAACTTTTTTCAGCAGACGCAACTGTACAGGGTTTTTCATTATAAATGGACCCTTCTATATCTCACTTATTATTTGATGCAGATAACAATGTTTCAAATAAGAGTTAAAGGGTTATTAATGTAGTTTTTAAAATTCAACAAAAATATTATACAGGATGTCCCAGAAAAGAGGGTAAGAGGCAAAGTGTTCTTTCTTAAATGGGACACCCTATATATTTTTATATTTTTAAACTGTTAACTTCAATCCGAATTCAGCAATATATAATTGTTATAGTCTAACCTTAACAGTTCAGAAAATATATTCATTTAAAAATCGTTTTCTGTGGGATGAAAACCAACTATAAACAACGGACATTGAGAGCATTGTCATATTTGACAAGTAGTTATTTACACCATTATAAAACATTGTAATTGATAGTTTGGAAAATGCGGCATACAGATGATGAAAAGATTGAAATATTTTCTCTATTTGTAAAAAATAATAATAACAAATTAGATGCAAGGAGAGAATTTATGGAATTATATCCAAATCGGCATGCGCCTAGCAAAAATACAGAATATACCAGCATGTAATGACAACTAAGAACTTTTCTAGGGAAAAACGAACGTGTGTAATTAATGAGGAGGATGATTTAGATTTTATGGTAGTTGAATAAGAAGGAATAATTTTTGCGCTACTACTTTTTTGCAGAAAACTCTGAAGACTCGTTAGTAACCAGCTCCAATATATTACAAAAACATCCTATGAAAATTTTTAGGACTCTGAAAAGACACAATTATAAACCATATAAGATACTTCCCGTGCAGGCTCTTACTGAATTGCACAAACGGAAACGGTTAATATTTTGTCAGGAAATGCTTCGTCGCTTGAATGAAACTCCAGATATCCTTCAGAAAATCTGTTGGACAGATGAATCCAGTTTTTCTACAGCTGGCGTGTTTAATAGAAAAAATAGACGTTCATGAGAAAATAAAAATCATAGACAGCGGAAAGTGCAACAAATAAAGAAATCTGGACGGAAATTAATTAAAGTTTGGTGTGGAATATTCCAGAATAAAGTGGTTGGGCCAATATTTTTCAATTATAAGTTAACAGGAAGAACTTACCTAAACTGCATAATACCCAAAATAAGTGAAATACTAGAAAATGAATTTACAGCTGACCAATTAAATACTATGATCTGGCACCAAGATGGGGCATCACCCCATAATGTATTAGAGGTGAAAGAACATCTCAACCATCAGTTTCCAGAGTGGATCGGAAATAATGGGACAATTCTATGGCCTCCTAATAGCCCCGACCTAACTCCCTTACATTCTTTTTTGTGGGGGATGCTGAAAGATATAGTTAACTTTGGCGAAAATAACAATCTTGAGATAATTCAGGAAAAGATTCAAGGCGAAATTAATAACTTAAATAATCATGCTGATATTATTTCTTAATGTTTAGAGAATTTACGCCGAAGATACCAACTATGCATTGACAATATGGGGGGTCATTTTGAAAAATATTTATAGTTTCATTTGGGCTTACTTAGTTTGAGATTATTTTATTTTGTAAATAAATTTACTGAATTCCAATCGATAGATTACTACATCGTACTGTGTCGTATATATTTTCTGAACTGTTAAGGTTAGACTATAAAAATTATATACTGTTGAATTCGGATTGAAGTGAACAGTTTAAAAATATAAAAATATATAGGGTGTCCCATTTAAGAAAGAACACTTTGGCTCTGGCCCTCTTTTTTTGGGACATTCTGTATAATATTTTTGTTGGATTTTAAAAACTACTTTAATAACCATTCAACTCTTATTTGAGACATTTTTAATTGTAACAAATAATAAGTGAGATATGGAAGGGTCCATATATAATGAAAAACCCTGTAACAGGTGTGGTAGCAATAATTCTCAGGACTATTTCGATAGTGGGGTAAACTTCAGTTAATTTTTTTTCTATTATGTATTTTAGCACCGAGATAATGTCATCGTTTCCTTTATACAAACGAATGAACATATTCAGTTCTTCGTACAATTCATGTCCATCAATATCACATGATTCTCCTACTGTCATAGATATTTGCAAGTCGCTGCATTGATTTAAAAGTTCACTATCACTAATTTCCTTTAATTTTTTCATATTATACATGAAACCAAATACGCTTTCATGATGTTTAAGAGCCTCAAACCTAGGATGACAGCTTGCGCGAACATTGTCGACAATGACATATAGATAGTTTATTTTGAAAATTTCGGCTAAACTTTCGTTTAGCTGAAATCAGTTATGGAAAAACTGTTGCCATGGCAGCCATTGACATGGTAACTCGTACACAAGAATCTAAATAATATGGTGAGGAAATGCGCGGTTGCCAAGTTGACCCCACTTTCGTTTAGATGAAATCAGTTATGGAAATGCGACGTTTCGCAATTCGCGCGCGCGAATTGGGAAACGTCGACACGGCGCGCTCGCTTCGCTCGCGGTATCAATCTGTTTCCGTATCTCAAACGGAAATCCAATCTTATCCAGATTTTTCACTCATAAACATACTGACTTTTCAGATTGATGAATCCAAATTTGGACAAAGGAAATACAATCGAGGACGAATTGTAGAAGGACACTGGGTTTTGGGTTTGATTGCTCAAGATTCAGACAGTTTGAGATTAATTGTACGTCCCGATAATAAGAGGGGAATGCACACAGCCTAATACCACTTATTGAGCAGCATGTTCAGAGAGGTTCTATTACACCGCCCTAAAAAATTAAAAAAAAATTTGTTGCCAAGTATTTTTGAACGAATTTAGGGTAATTCAGGTCTGCTGAATTCAAAAATAAAAGCTGTTTTTCCAAATAGGCTCTAGTTTTTGAGGTAATGGATACATAATTTTTTAAGGAATTTAGCTATAACATATGCTTTTTATTTTTTAAGAATAATTTACGAACAAGAAATTTACGCAGACACGAGAGTTCGACCCTGTTAGTGAGCGTACCACGTGCCGACTGCTGATCACGTGATCAGTGCGTGCACTTGTTTGTCTTGTGTCTCTTGATTTTAACTGTCAGTTCAGCGTAAGCAGTTGTTCTACTAAGACTTAGCGTCGCGGTTATTGTGCTTTTCTTACGTATTTTGAGTATTTAGTTCTTATTGCCTACCTAGTGAAGTTATTTAAATTTAATAGACGTCAAATGGAAGGTAGGAGTACATGTGACGAATATTTGTATCTATATTTTTAACTAAAGTTACTCTTTTTTCAGAGGAATGAGTTCTTCACGCAGAAGCTGTTTGAACAGCCCTAATGTCTTCTGCTAAATTTGTGGCGAATATACTGTAGCGAAACAAAGAAAAAATATCACAGATTTTGTTAGACAAGCTTATTTCGGCGTACAGCTTGGAGACCAAGACAAGTCCTGGGCTCCCCATAAAGTGTGCAAAACGTGTGTCGAATGTTTACGACAGTGGTCAAACGAAAAAAGGAAAAGTTTGAAATTTGGTGTGCCCATGGTGTGGAGAGAACCTAAAACACCATGATGATTGTTATTTTTGTTTAGTTAATGTAAAATGTTTAAACAAATACAAGAAAGGCAAATGTGATTATCCTGATTTAGAATCAGCACGAAGACCTGTGCCACATAGCGAAGAGATTCCCGTACCAGTATATACAACACTGTCAGATGTTCTGATGGCGGAAGAAGAAGAAATTAAGGACCAGTACAGTAGCAATGGAAGTGAATATGAGCAGGAAATACAATCAACACCACAGCAGTTCTCTCAAGAAGAACTGAATGACCTGATACGGGATCTTGGTCTATCAAAGCAAGCATCTGAACTTCTGGAATCCAGATTAAAAGAAAAAAAACTGTCTACAACCAGATATAAAAATAACCATTTATAGAACACCAGAGGTGAAACTTGTTCCTTACTTTAGCCAAGATGAAGATCTTATTTATTGCAACAACATTCCCGGACTTTTTCGTCAAATGGGAATATAATTTGTTCCAGGTGATTGACGACTATTCATAGACAGTTCCAGTAGAAGCTTAAAGTGTGTTTTGCTACACAATGGCAACCGATATGCGTCAATTCCTATGGCCCACTCAACAAAACTTAAGGAAGAATATCAAAACATCAAGTAGGTATTACAGAAACTATCCTATGAAGAACATCAGTTTTCCATTTGTGTTGATCTAAAAATGGTCAACTTCTTGCTTGGGCAGCAATGTGGGTACACAAAATACCCTTGTTTTATCTGCTTGTGGGATAGTAGGGCGAAGCAAGATCATTGGAATATGGTTAATTGGCCAATAAGACAAATGTCATAAACGAACCATTGGTTGACCGTGAAAAAATCATTCTCCCACCGCTACACATCAAGTTAGGACTAATGAAACAATTTGTTAAGGCTTTGAGTAAAGATGGCGAGTGCTTCAAATATATTTGTAGATCGTTTCCTAGGCTAAGTATGGAAAAGCTAAAAGCGGGTATTTTTGATGGCCCTCAAAATTCGCAAACTTATTAAGGACTCTAATTTTACAAATCACATGACGACACTTGAAGCTGCTGCTTGGTGTAGCTTTGTTATGGTAGTTAAAAATTTCTTGGGTAATCACAAAGCGGACAATTACGAGGAATTAGTGCAACAGATGTTATTAAACTTTAAAAACTTGGGTACTAATATGAGTATTAAAGTACACTTTCTTCACAGCCACTTGGATAAATTTCCCGACAATCTTGGCAATTTCAGTGAGGAACAAGGGGAACGGTTCCACCAGGATATAAAGGAGATGGAGGTAAGGTATCAGGGCAGACGGGATCATCATATGATGGCAGACTATTGTTGGAGTCTCCAACGTGATGTACCTGACGGTCCTCATAAAAGAAAATCCTACAAAAAGAACTTCTTTCCTACGAATTAGATGTAATTTTTTAAAATAAATTATTTCTTTGCTGTTATACCTAATCAATAAATGAATTTTATTATTTTTTCGTTTCTCTTTTTTTGAAACCACTTTAATATCTTTTACTAAAAGTTGCTTATAAGGGTCTATTAAATTGATATTTTTCTCTATCTTATCATATTTTGATAATATATCTCTAAAATTAGAGCCAATTCACCTAAATGAACTTCAAATTCGTGATTAGCACCACGAAATTACCTAGCAATCGCCCAAATATTGTTGACAATAAAATTAGTGTTGATCAGTGTTATCCACACATCGAAGTTAGTTGAAATATTTTGAATCATTACACATGATAATCCACATTATTCAATACTATCAGGAATACGTACATACACAATAACCAAATGGAAAATGTTTATGAACAGCTATCAACGGACTGTGAAAAATGCGCGCCGGATCGACGTTTCGCAATTCACCATAGGATTTGGGTTTTTGTTTACTACTAATCACTACAATCGTAGCCATAACAACAGTTTTTCCATAACTTATTTCAGCTAAACGAAAGTGGGGTCAACTTGGCAACCGCGCATTTCCTCACCATATGATTTAGGTTTTTGTGTACCCGTTACCATGGTAATGGCTGCCATGGCAACAGTTTTTCCATAACTGATTTCAGCTAAATGAAAGATGCCTCAAAATTTCTTCCGCTTTCAATTCATGAGCTTAATTTTCCCCTTCATAATCAAAATGTCTTCTGACTTCTTTGAACTGTCTGTCAATATCATTTTTCTCGGCTATATCTCTTGCTATTACAAGGGATGACTGAAAATCATTTCTCAATAATTAAAGAGCCAATTTGTGAATGCGTCTAGGTGTTGTATAGCCACATCTAAGTGCATGTTTTCGCTTTGCCACATTTTACTTATAACATTTATCTTTGCAAAAATGTCATACCATATGACAAGTGAAACTACAAATTCGACCAACTGACAATCTATTGTGTTTCCTGCTAAATCCTTTAAAGCATCACATATATCACTTAGTTGGTATTCAATGGTCTTCACCAATGCTACCCTGCAGTCCCATCTAGTTTCAGAAAGTGGTTTTAGCGACAACGATTTTACATGAGCATTTAAAATAGCTCACCTCTGACTTGAGGCGGCAAACAGAGTGTACAAGCTTTGTAGCAAACCAAAAAAAGATTTTGCTTGGGCACAAGACGATGCTGCATCTCCTAGGATGAGATTCCAGCTATGACTCCCACAAGGTAAAAAATAAGCAGGTCAATTAATTTCAAGAATACGTTTTTGGACACCACTTTTTTCACCACGCATATTGGCATCATTATCATATCTTTGGCCTCTGCAGTTTTGCTATGATATACCTAACTGTTCTTATTCTGTGATTATATAATTAGTCAAACTCTCAGCTGTAGTTTTTTCGACGGCTAAGAAACCAATAAAATGTTCTTCAATTTCAGCTGTATTTGTATTAAAAAATCTTATAATAATTGAAAGTTGCTCAACACGAGAAACGTCGCGAGTACAATCAAGAATAATCGAGTAATATTTATTATTTTTGCAACAATTTGAGTCTTCACGTGACTTGCTATTAAGCTATTAATTGTATGAGCTCATTTTGAATCCTTTTTCCGATATAGTGGTCATTAATCGTCTTATCCTTTACTTGTTTTAGCTTTAGTCTCAACACGGGATCAAATCGGGCTATTAAATTTACTAAATCTATAAAGTTGCCGCTTGTCACACTCGAATCTGAGTCAGATGTTAACTTCTCTCTATGACCCCTGAAGGCCAAATTGTAATTAATAAAAAAGAGGAAAAGTGGCATTGCAACTAATATTTCCTAAACAAACTGAAGGAATAAAAACTTATAAAACCATCACATATGCAGGAAATATTTCTAATAATATTTCAAAGATAATATCTTTAGCAACAAATACAACAATTATTTTTAAAACAGAAAGTAACGTAAGTACAAAATTGTTAAATGTTAAAACAAAAACACCAACATTAAAGAAATCAGGTATATATAAACTCAAATGTTCAGAATGTAATGCTGTCTATTTGGGTCAGACCCTTAGAAATTTTGAAATCAGATACAGTGAACACTTACGAGCATACAGATTAAAACAACCAGATAAATCCCAATACGCAAAACATCTACTTGACACCAACCATTCATTGACACCAAACACAGAACTAGAAGTACTACATATTTGTGATAAGAAACAAGAACTGGATTTCCTTGAAGAGTTGGAAATTAGAAGACACTTAAGAAACCCACAATATGAAGTCGTCAATGAACAGATAAATCTAGGGAGTTCTCCACTATTGTCTTGTCTTCTTAAGTGATAATTGTAAAGATCAGCAGATATAGTTTTCCTGGTTTTCTATATCATTGCACAGTTAAACTGACCTTAATTGGAAAAATGATATCCAGGATATCACCATAGGGCTAATAAGCTTCAATATTTGTAATATCACATCTTCTTCTTTTTTCTATTAACCTTCATAGGACTGGCCGGGGTCCGTTTGTACCCCATGACGTATGTTTTTGCTGTATCTTTGCAAACGCAAATTTTTAAACATTGATCTTTCATCTAGCTGCAGTTTCTGAATTATTTTGATAAAATATGATGTATTTAGTAGTTTTTATTGGCTGTTATAAACAAAAAATAGTTTTATATTCCAGGGGTCTCTTCAGACCCCGGTCAGCCTTTTACGTCCGATAAAATAATCCCGGTAACTGTTAGTAAAATCGGGGAATCCCATACATTTAACGTTTGTTTACTCACAGGGAATTTACCCATATAATTGTAAAATGTAAATTACCAGTTCAAATGGGGGATTCCCCGCACTGCGATATAATTTTTAGACTTGAATATTCGGGTTAGTCTCTTGTGATATTGCGAATAGGGTACTGTTCGAATTTGGTTTCTAATTACCAAATTCTCCCGTGATTGTATTTCAATTTCCCCTGTATACTACAAGTCGAATATTATGCTCAAAACAGATAACTAAATATATCCTTAATTTCAACAGTTAATATTTCTTTACTTCACTAAAAAAGTCATTTAAATTTACTAACACCTAAGGAAAACAGATAAATATCGTTTTCTGAAATTCTACTGAACATATCAAAGTCCCCGACATCTTATCTCTTCATAAAAACTCTCTTCCAAACTCTGTTATCTGTATCTACGAAACCGTTGAAAACCCCAAAAAAAACATCTTCATATCTGCCAAATTCACTTGTTGTTCGAACGCTACGTTTTAAAATAGTCGTATCCCATTGGTTAGACCCGACCAAGTGGATCCTACGTCATCAAACATATAAATACGACATCTAACCTACATCCAGCCTCTCTTCATCGTATAACGTGGTACAACAAAATACCTCACGTCGTATCATCACCCGGCGTGTTGATACAGGGAGCAACCATGTGTCCGTAAGCTTTAATCATTTAATAAATCACCGAGGTATGTGCAAAATACACTCTTTTATCGCGAAAGTAATAAGTGACGTCTTAATTGTCGACGCAAAATAACTAAATTATAACATCCTGACAATATAAAACCTAAGTGACATGAGTGTGTTTCATTACATCATATACATCATTCCTAACGTAAAAAATATCCATTTGGTCCTTCGAGTGCATCGTATTTACTACAACGAAACTACATTCCCTCTAATTAACCCAAAGTAAAAGGGTTAAATTAGAACAGGGTACATCGTTTTGAAAATGAGTCAGTTTTTATTTAGAAACAATCGCAAGGGGCTTACTGACGATGAGATGATGAGATGTTACGTATACTTGAAAGTGATGATCCAGAGTTTGATAGTGTTATCAATGAGGAAACATCGAGTGACTTAGAAGATGAAGACATTGTCACAGAAGTAGAGGAAGAAAATGATGTAATAGTTGTTGATCAAGGTATAGAGAAAACGAACCCAGAAGAACCAACAGTTAGTAACAGCCAGGGCATTCCAGTATATAAATCTAAAGATGGAACTGAGTGGTCAAAAATTCCAGTAAACACAAAAATTAGACGTTCAAAAGCTAATATTCGGAGACATGCTCTAGGCCTTACAAATTACAGTTCTGATATCTCAAGTATAAAAGACGCTTTTCTTCTTTTCCTATCTCCGGATATTCTGAACATAATAGTAACCGAAACAAACAGAAAGGCACAAACATATTATGATAAATGGAATATAGAAAATCCGAATAAAATTAAAGTTTTTGTACCTGTTGATTCTACAGAGATTGAAGCTTATATTGGACTGTTGCTTATTCTTGGCGCACTTCACGTATCGAAAGAGGCTATCGATATGATCTGGTGTCAAGATATTTCTTACTGTCGTCCTATAATTCCTGCTACAATGTCAAGAGACAGATTCAAACAAATTACTTCATTTTTACGCTTTGATAATTTTCAAACAAGACAAGAACGAAAATTAGTAGATAAGCATTTATTCCCAGGGAACTTCTACCGGCATCGTACAAGAAAGAGTTTTCAAGTATGTTTGCTTTTAGAAATCAAAGAATGCTAGTATCCTATGTTCCAAAACAAAAACATGCTGTCATCTTACTTTCAAGTGAGCATACTGATAGTAAAGTAGCTGGAGAAGAACAGCACTATAAACCAGAAATTATTCTTCATTACAACAAAACAAAAGGTGCTGTCGACACTTCAGATAAGTTGGCCAAAGAATATACAGTGCAGAGAAAGTCAAACCGCTGGCCAATGGCAATATTTTCGCATCTTATAGATATCGCAGGAATAAATGCTTATAAATTGTGGTTACTGCAAAACCCGGATTGGCGAAAAAACAGTTTGGATAAACGTAAAATGTATATTTTGGGACTAGGAAAAGAACTCATAAAGAAAAACGTTTTCCGGCGATATAATAATAAATACATTCAGACGAATAGAAAACGGCATAAGACAGACGTTTTTCCCGAACTACTGGATGCAACAGAACATAGAGTTGAACAACAAAACATTACCAGGGGGCGCTGCAATTTTGCATAGTAAATTGTATTCTACTTGTTGAGACCTTTCATTTGATACCCATGTTGATGGGATTGATAAAACCTACGTTATCCGCCATTTTGTAGAGTTCGTTATCTTGGATTTTAATTTTATATAGTATATTGTATTCTACTGGTTGAGCACTTTTATTTGATACCCATATTGATGGGATTGATAAAACCTACGTTATCCGCCATTTTGTAGCGGCCGCCATCTTGGATTTAAAATTTTTATAGTATATTGTATTCTGCTTGTTGAGCCCTTTCATTTGATACCCATGTTGATGGGATTAATAAAACCTACGTTATCCGCCATTTTCTAGCGGCCGCCATCTTGGATTTCAATTTTTTATAGTATATTGTATTCTGCTTGTTGAGCCCTTTCATTTGATACCCATATTGATGGGATTAATAAAACATAAATTATCCGCCATTTTGTAGCGGCGGCCATCTTGAATTTATAATGATAATCAATAAACATAATTGTATTGTCACCAAAATCCAAAGTGTATACAAAATTTCAGATTAATCGGTTGACAGGAAGAGGGTGAAATTTGAATTACTAAATTTGACCCAAGAATAAAACAAACGGGGTGAGCTAAATAAAACCGTTTAAAAAACGTAATATTCAATAGAATTGAAAGATATGTACGGTAACGATTTTGTAACTCATACTGCAAGTAAAATAATTCCAAGGTGACAAGAGTTAACAAATGAAATGAACAAGGGGATTCCGCGAGCGATAGAGGAGCAGAACATTGTCCCGACCCACGAGTGTTATGCGATTAAAAAACCGATCTTCAAGTGTTTCGAGGCGCAATATTCAAGTACTACACTAAGAGATTTTTTTCGATAACCGCAAGTACAAAACGTGACACACGCGATTCGAGGTTAACAAGTGAAAATGTACGTAGATCGTAGTAAATTTTGGGTTATGATAGGTAAAACTGTACTAAGATTAAGAAAAATATAGAATAAAGTACATCTTATGGTTACAATAACCCGAAGTTTATTTCTGTTTACACACATTTGTACTTATAAACTTCAAATCGCGGATTTTTTGTACTTGCGGTGCCGCAGATACGTTGACCATGATGGTCACCAATTGTTATAAACTTATTCTAAGCTGTAAATATCTTATTTTCTGTAGCATACTCATTAAATTACATTTTATTCGCTTTTTCCTGCAAAATGGGGGCGGAACTTATGCCGCACCCTGTATATTAAAGGATTTTTGAAATATATGTAAAATTTTAGGGTACTTTTGTATGAAATACTTTTTTCCACAAATATGTTTTTGAGTTATTTTATTTTAGTAAAAAATTGACCTTTGTAGACCCTTACAAATTATATTTGCACAAGCAAACGCTTAAAGAATTGTAAAATGTTTCTGTAGGGTGACTACTAGAAAGGTCAAAGGTATTTGAATATGTGTTGAAACACTCTTCATTGTATACAGGAGGCGCATAAAAAATTTCAAAAGTTGAACTCGTAACATTATATTTTAATTGTGTGAAATTTTTTTTAGGTTATTAATATTTTATCAACTTTCACTTGGATATTCACAGACGTTTTTATAAGTTTGATAAGCGTAGCTCTAACAGCTAAATTCAGACAACTTGTTATGAGACTCAAAAAAAATAAGGTAAGCATATAATTTTGCTTAAGAAATTCATTCAGTGACTACCGAAAAAAATCATTTACACTAGTAAACTGAATCTAAATACCAAGAATTATAGTACATCATCTTTTTTTAGAAGCTGCACTTTTAAACCTGAAAATACCATCGTTTTCTCATTTTACCCATATCCTCCTAATAATTTGTTATAATATTTTAAAAGCATCCTTTTTAGATTCGGGAATACTTATTCTATCAACTAAAAAAGATCGATATTTCCAATACCACTGTTTACTTAAATATATCGATCTTACAAGACCCCCCCCCGATTTTTAAATATATATATATATATATATATATATATATATATATATCAACTTTGACGCTCTGTACCTCATGCAAAAACTCATTTATGATACTTTCAAGTCTTTTTACTAATAGCCCCTTTCTTCGGGAGTATTTGTTTGAAATATAAATTTAATATTTATATTGATGTTACAAACTTCTCCAATTTTTGGATATATCAAGTTTGACGACAAAAACCTCATTTAGGATAGTCCCATTTTTTTTCCTAGTAGATATATTATTCGGTAAAATTTCCTTGAAATATAAATTTAATATTTCAATTATTTCTAACACTTCTTCTAATTTTTTAGGTTATGCACCATAAATTTTGGAGAGAAATCCGACAAGATTATCATAAATTGTATATTCTTTGCAAGAAAATGGATAAGCACATTTCGTTTTTAGTTTTGATTTCGTACATGCACAACATATTCTTCTTGTGCATACAACTATACAACAGCTTAAGGTAAAAAAAGAATTTTTCTACTTCCGCTACTAAAACCGCACTTTGAACATGGGTTTGACATGCACAAAATGACTCTTTAAACACTAGTATTTAAAATGCGAAAAGTCACATCTCGTTTATCTTTTGTTTTTTAAACGTCAAATCAAGTGTATCTTTTGTATGTTAAATTTCATGGTCCTTGATAATTTTGTTTTATATGCTGCACCATCACAGAACTGATGTAAATTGGAACAGTTTTAGGCCTGCTTTATTATCGTTCAGATATCATTTTGTTTGTGTAACACTGTAACTTAACTTTTTAAAATTTATTTTTGTACTGGATTTTGTTAGTGCTATTATGAATTATTTTTTGTTTAATTTGACAAATTAAAAAACTAGTTAGCTATAAATGAAACTAAAATCTTATTTGTTTTAAAAAAATTAGTGTACATTTTAATAAAGGAATTTATGGTATTGAAATATAACCCAGTAAAAACAAAAGTTGAGTTGCCATATATATGACCTATATTTGGTTACCAACAAACACGTTAAACTAGGAACTAACTGACAAAATACTATATCAGTCCCCACAGTTCTTTCATTCAAGAGAGTATTAAAATTACCGTTCCGTGGCGACTCTAGAACGATCACAAATTTCAAATAGAAACATAACGTTATGGTCACAATTAGCTTGGAAAGGCATTAACTATATGCAGAGGTGCAGTCCCGTTCTAGAATGGTTCTTTGCAAGGTTGGAACGAACCTATTACAATCAGTTCTAAAAAGGGAACCATATAATAAAATGAAGATATTAAGAGTAGAATGGTTGGAATAATAGAGAATAACAAAGATAAAATAGAAAACACCTCGTTGGCTATTGTAAATATCACTAAATCAAATCAGTATACATATTTTTAATAAATCAGTATTCCTATAATTTCTGAAAATAATTACCTTTGTTTTCATTCTAAATGTTATAACAATATTTGTTTGTCATTTTAGGGAAAGAAAAGGTGTAGCAGAATCAACGTATTTTGTTTTTTCGTTTTCTTTCTTAGTATCGAGAATAATAGCCGTCTCGATGTATGGAGCTTGGTTGCACGATGAAGCTAAAAAACCTATGGAGTATCTGTATAATGTACCCACGGAATATTACTGTACTGAAGTAAGTTCATTCGTTCAACTCACCTCAATTGGAACACATAAACGCTGTAAGTTATTTGATAGCGTTGCTTATTTCGAAGACTTTAATAGATGATGGTATGTGGGGTTTTCATTAATACACAACATATTTACTATTCTGATTCTGTTTTTTATTATACACTTTTTCTTTTTCAGATAAGTCGATTAATCGAACAAATATACACGAATCCCATAGGAATCACGGGATCGGGATTTTTTATAGTAACCAGAAATTTTTTATTGCAGGTATATGTATATCCAATTGCATTTGTAATAATTAAATTGTGAAAATATAATTTACCTAATAGTTTCGAACGTATTCCAGATGAAAACTAAAAGTTTTTGAGGTTATGTGAAAATTATGCGAAACTGTTTCAGTTTGTATTAGAAACGATAAATAACGTTTAACGAAAGTATATTAATATTGATAATAGTACACGTAAACTGGTATCACAAATACTAAACTAGCGCAATAACACAACACTTAAAATTGTAAACTATCAAACAAAATTTAAAAAATGTTTATATAGATTTTAGTTCATTGACAGTCGGTTTTGTAGAGGGCGCTGTAACATCTTATTTTTGGCACTTAGCCAGCGCAGGTATTTTATCCAATGTTTGGTAATATTCACTGAAGATTGTCTGCACATTTCCATCTTCCATAACAAAATCCCTTCTTTCTTATTAGTTCTTGCTGTATTTTTACTTTTTAATCGTTTAAAATATAACCATAGACAAATCGAAATGAACTAAGCGATATACTCACACCTGCACTACACTACTTGCGAAGTTAAGCGAATACGGGCACTTAATTTCGCTTCGTGCATCCTTCGCTCGCATAGGGCGACTTTTGATTATTATCGATATTTACGGCTGAGTCAAAGTTCTAACACGAAGCGTCTTACTAAGTTGCAGGAGTGCATTGAAATTTTAACCTTCATTTTTTCGTGCTGTACTTCTGTTAACATATGACTTTGACGCTAAATGTGATAGATGTTATAAACAGCCAATACAAGTGGTCAACTTATCACGTGATGAGAATACGCGTAGTTTCCGCCATGGCGCTTAGCATTAACCGCAGATATTATATACTCCCCACAATAACTTACAATAGTCACGTACTTCGGACATCTTCGAGGAGTATTACGTTCCGAAGTTCTAACACCAAGCTTCTAACTAGGTTACATGAGTCACGTATTTCGTCAACTTAGTGAGTAGTGTAGTGCAGATATACAAAAGGTGACCACTATTTAGAAAGAGACGAAGCAATTGTAATCGTTTTCTTTCTCGTACTTTTCGGCCTGTACTTACAGCGCAACTTCGAATTGCGCAGTACAATTCTTATTTCTTGTTCTATGTTTATTGTAAATACATTGTAATTCTAAAAAAATTCTATTTTCTTTTTCAGATGGCTGGAACGATCGTTACTTTCGAGCTAATGTTGTTTCAATTTGCCCCCTTGAATTCAAAATATCGAGCTTACAACAGATCTGAATCTTGTATTTAATAAAAACATATTTCGAATTCTTCTTCTCATTCAAATTATCCATAAAACAATAACTTACATAAATGATTCATACCAGAAACAACTGACTGAATATTGTTATGAGTTTCTTCAGTCAGCTGTCAGTAAAAGGGAAAGGAACAAACGTTTATAATACGGGGGTTATTTAATGAATCTTAAAAAAATTTGAAGAACAGAATATTCTATTAAAAATCGAACAATTAAGCTAATATCTGTAAACGAAATAATATTCAAATCATCCAAAAAACAATAACTTAGTAAATGTCAATTATTCATTCAACAGAAAAACTTGGCTGAATATTGTAATTATAAGAGGCTCTTCAGTGAGCTGTCTCGCCAGTAAAGAGGAAGAATGAAACGACTATAATATGGGGGTTATTTAATATTTAATAATAAAAAAACACAAGTCTATACAAATATTCAGTCTGGAATTATTGAAACCATTAATCGCTTACTACTGAAATTATCACAATTAATCATTTAATATTCTATACAATAAGTAATAAAACCCACTTGTAATGCAACAATTAGATCTGCCATATAAAAAAATGTGAATTATGATTAAAGAATATATTTTCGCAATAAGTTATTTGGAGTAGAACACAGTCTATTCCATTAAAAATCGAACAATTAAGACAATAACTAATTTTAATCACGAAAGAATAGGGAATTGAAATTTTCTCAACTTTTGGAACATTCGTAACAATTTTAGACTAGCGTCGTCTGTTTCCGTTTATGAAGATATTGTTTTCTTTTGATTCAAAACACTCGTGAATTGATGGAATAATTTTGTTTTAATCATTCCTCTTGTAAAAACATTGCACTGCCACATTTTAGATAAATTCACAAAATAGGTACCAAATTATATAGAAAAATAATTTAATATGTTTTTTCATATTTTACAAGTTTTTATAGAAACTAAAATTAATTATTTACATAACAAACGATTCTACTACAGTAAAAGTAGTAAATATGAAAACAAACAGAAACTTAAAAAAATTATGTATTAGATTCGTAAAAAAATTAATGAATATTTTTAGAACAGAGATAAAGGCGAAAAAGTAATTAAATAAATATTTTTCCATCAAGAGTAATTAAATTAACACTAATTCTCGAAAAATTAAGAAAATGTTTATTAATGAGACTTGAGTAGTAGTAATAGAATCAATTGCCAAGGAATGTATCATCACACAGTTACGAAAATTCCTTCCAGTCATATCAAGTCCCACATCGTGGTCGATTAATAAAAAAACCCCATTAATTAGTTCAATAGTAATCAGTAAATGATATCGGTCTCCACTAAACAATTTCTCTTAAACACAACAAATATTTACATTTTATTTTCCCTAAATGTCTAGTAAATAAAAAAAATTACATATATAGATGTTACACGTCACCACTGTTTTGCGAGAAAATGACTCTAAAATCTAATCTCACTTGAAGAAAAAAATGAATGTAAAGTTCCTGTTTAAAACTCGCAAAATTTATCGTTTATGTATCCTCTATGGCAGGTAACCAAAAAGCCATGTTGGTACAAGCTGAAGCAAGCATCATGTATTTCGGGTTGAACTGAACACACTGAACCGGACCAGGATGATCCGCATTTAAAACACAAACCTTAAAAGGGAAAATAGTAAAAACCTTAAGATAAAAATTAAATATTCATATATAATTATACAATTTATTTGATTGTTGAATCATATAAAAAATTATGACAGATATAACAAATAATCAAATATGAGGGCTGTTTGGAAAGTAACAGACTATTTTTCTACATTATTACCATTCGCAAAATCAACTACTAATTTACCGCCCTGTGGTGCTCTTGTGTATGCTGTTCGTTTTCTTTTAAATGTTATTTATATTAGTTTCAGATAAAGCTTAAAATAACATAATTGTTCTTTATTTTCTGAGAATCTCTGACAATCAACTAACTGGCTCCTTCATGTCAGTCGCCACTGTTGAAATAAAGTAATCAGCGACCTATTTAGGTTCATGAAAAACTGCCTTTAGCATATTGTATTTAAGTTGGCTAGTTTGTAAGAGTTTAAGAAAAAAGGAAGAAGAAGAAATGTTTGATTATTGTTTTTTTTTAAGTAAAAAATATAGTATGTCCACGTTGTTGCTTTTAAGTTAAGTGATGATTGGTATTTGATATGGAATAAAAAGATTGTTAAAGTAAAAAGCTTCTATTATTAACAAACTAAAACACGACAGGTTATGTGTCCAGAGACTCTCTAAATAAAAATTAAAACTTATAAAAAAAACCGAAAACTAAAAAAACAAGAAAGTTATTGCTAGCATCGAAAAATTGATAAATGCCGAATCATTTGAATTATGGGAATTTCAAATTGGAATATTTTTCAAAGCAAGCGGACTCTATGCGATTGTCACAGGCGATGAAAGATGCGAAGAATTGACTGCCGAAAAAGACAAAAAGTCATGGATCCAGAGAGAAAAAATAATAATATCCACAATTGACAAGAAGATCTTAATTCATGTGCTGAACTGTAAAACATCTGATGAAATGTTTCTAAAACTAAAAAAAAATATTTAAAAATAATACTGAAGATCAGAAATGTTAATTATTGCAAGAATTTTTTAGTTGCCAGTTTGAAAGGGGAACTGAATTGTCCTCCCACATAAGTAAGCTGAAAAATATGGCCTTCAGATTAAAATCCTTAAAGCAGGATATAAATGATGAAATGTTAATGTCTAAAATACTATGCACATTACCAGAAAGATACAAATATTTTAAAACTGCTTGGGAATCAATACAACAACAAGACAAAACTATAGATAACATCACTGCAAGACTTTTGGCTAAAGAAAACTCTTACAAAACTAAAAATGGAAAAGATAAACCAGTAGCATTCCAAAGTACTGAGATGTTATGCTATTCCTACAATAAAACAGGACACATATCACGTTTCTATAAAAATAAACCAAGTACAAGTAAACATAACAACCAAATAAAAAACAAAGTACCTGAAATGTTTTGCAAAATATGTAAAAAGACAAATCATAATGAATCAAGATGTTTCTTTAGAATCAAGCAACAAAATGAAACAGGTGATAAAAATGTATCCTTCTTGACGGAAACAATAATATCAGAAAACTCGGACAAAAAACTATTTGTTTTGGATTCAGGAAGCACATCACACATGGTGAATCACAAAGAGATGTTTAACAACTTGGTAAAAACATGTGTTGCTAAGAAAAATGCAAAAATAACAGCTAAAGTTATTGGAAACATAGAAATGTTAAATGAAGTCTTGTACGTACCAGAACTAAGCAAAAATGTATTATCTGTTTCTGTTATAACCGAAAATAAAGGAGAAGTAGTTTTTAAAGAAGATAAAGTTTATGTCATGAAAGATGAATCAACAATATTAGAAGGAAAGGAAAATGGTTTATATATGATAAATTTTAAACAAGATAATCTCGAGGATAATCTTAACAAGGATGAAATTTATTTGAGCGAAACAAAAGAAGTAAAAGTTCAAAATTGGCATAGAAAACTAGGGCATATTAACATAAAGAGTATGAAAAAACTGATTGATGGCAAAATGGCAACAGGAATAGACATAAACTCAAAAGATTGTGATTTACTTGAGATCCCATGTGACATATGTATGAAGGGAAAACAGTTGAGACTTCCTTTTAATACAGAAAGAACCAGAGCACAAAAACCTCTAGAAATTATACATACTAACTTATGCGGTCCAATAGATCCACCAACATGGGACAATAAAAATATATATTTTGACATTAACAGATGATTAGACACATTATAGTGTAATATATCTTTTAGAATTCAAAAGTGAAACAACAGAATATATAACAGAAATGGAAAGAGATAAAAATGCTAAAGTTAAAAGGATAAGAAGTGACAATGGCAGCGAATTTACGAATAATGATTTGAAAAATATACAATAGTTTGAACAAATCTCTCTGGTCGGTACGGCGTTATTTTAACATGTTGAACGTCATATGCTGTGAGGAATTCAGTCATTTCATGTTCATCAAATGGTGGGCCATTGACTGATTTTGATGATTTTGGTATTCAAAAGGTGATAAATATCTTTTATAAGATATTTTTGAATCTGCTAATGTAGTATCTACCCTAATTATTGGAACTGTAACCAGTTGGTACTTCTTCAAACTTTTTATTTCTTTATTTTGTCCTGCTTTCCCAAATCTCATTATTTTAGATTTCTTCTTATTATTTTTTAATCCCATCTCCATCTCTTCTTCTTCAATATGCAATTATTTGTCCTCCTGTAGTTCTCAGATTTCCTTTTTGTTTAATTTTCTTAAAACGAATTGTAGAGCCAGATTGAAGAACGTAGATGATGATAGTGAATCTCCTTGTCTTACACCTTTGTTTATTTCGAATTCTTCAATTTCCCCTTTTTGTGTCAAAATACTAACTTTTCATTGTTTCATTGTCATCTCTATTAAGTTTCTTATTTTTTTCCTTACTCCTTGTTCTTTTAAAGCCTTCTTAATTTCGTTCCTCTTTAGCGAATCAAAGGCTTGCTTGAAGTCTAAAAATAACATTTCTATTTCATATTGATGTTCGTATCCTTTTTCCATAATTTGCTTAATATTATGTTTGTTTCTCTGCCTCTTATAACTCCGCATTGATATTGTCCTACGATATTATGAGTTTCAGCTATTAGTAGTCTTTGTATTATCAATGATAATATTTGATAGGCCACACTTAATAGTGTGATACCTCTGTAATTATTGCATTCTTTCTGGTGTCCTTTTTTGTGTATTGTTATAATTTGTCCCAATTTCCCACTCAATGGGCATTTTTTCCTCTTTCCATATTTTTTCAATCAGTATATGTATTCTTTCGTGCAGCATGTCTCCTCCGTATTTAATTAATTCCATCCTTTCCAGGTGCTTTTCCATTGCTACCTCTCATTATAATGTCTAATCTCTTCTACTTCCTCTATGTGCCATGTTTTTTTCTTCTCTTTCATTTTATGTCATTTGTTCATTTAGTAATTCTTTAAAGTATGTCGTTCATATTTCCATGTATTGTTTTTCCTCTCCCATGCTTTTCCTTGTTTGTGAATTATCCCTTTCAATTTGTTTTTAAAAACCCTAAACCCTATTATTTTATTTTATTATAAAATTCTTTTGAGTTTCTATTCCATTTCTCGTTCTTTATTTCTTGTATTTTTAAGTTCATCCATTGCCCTTTTCTCTTTCTGATTATTTTATTACTCTCCTTCCGTATTGTTGTATATCTTTCTCTATCTTCTGGTTTGCTTGTTCTTATCCATTTCAATCTAGCTTCCGTTTTTCTCTCCACTTTATTATTATTAAATTTGTTATTAACAATTTTATGCAAAAAATCGCTTTTTTTAGTTTTTTGCTTATAAAATTAAAACCGTTAGGGTAATCGTGATGGCGTCTATAAATTGTAGAGAATAAAAACATGAAGAAAATGAGAGATCGAACAACTCGATAGGACCGTTAGTTTAGGAGAAAATCAGAAAAAACCTAATCCATCTGGATACGCTGTGATTGACCATCTTCAATTGAAGCCACCATTTGAGCCACTTTTTCTGATGTTAAATTACTCATTTTTGATATTACTACTACAGCCTTTAGATGAAGAATCAAACAAACGTACTACATTAAACAAATTTCAAAACTCAAATGGTAAGAATAAATTATACATATCATACCTTATCGTCTAATTTATGCTAAAGACACCTTTATCTCAGGAATTTAAAGGAGACCATACACGCATATTAAGAAGTTCTAATAAAAATTAATACCAATTTTTCTGGTATTTTACGAATTATGTGATACTTTTCGTGACGAGTGTATATTATATACTTTAAATTCAATGCTATGACTATGAGCAGTTTATTATGATGACAATTTAAATATTTATTTATCTTACCTTATAGCCTGTGTCTGCATTCCAAACGTGTACTCGCCCATCAGTGGACCCGCTAAAGATAAACTGCGAATCTGGACTAAATGATGCCTCTATGGGAATACCTTTATTGTTAAGATGACCTGTGAATGTTTGTAAAGGTGTACCATGGAAAGCATCGATTAATCTTATTATGGATCCGTTTGTACTGATCAAAATAGTTTTACCGTCTCGAGAAAATTTCAAACCCGTCCAATCGCATTCTTTTTCTTGTGTCAGTTTGAATGTTACAAAAGGACCCTAAAATGAATTACGTGAAAGTACAATTTTACGAATAAATTATGGAAAAATTACCTTATCGAACGACCTTAAATCGTACAGCTTTATACTCTCAGAATTCACTCCGGCCGCAAAAATGAGTCCTTCGGGATCGTAAGCTGCTACGGGTCGTCCTGATAAATGCATCAGTCCTTGACAATTCGGCGATCTTAAATCCCACAATCTAAGAGTTTTATCGAGGGAACCGGATAAAAACGTATCCTCCACTGGGGATAAATTCAAAGACACAACTTTTTTAGTATGTCCCGGAAAATATCTAATATATTTATTATCGTGAAGTGATAGATATCTAATGGTATCGTCTATTTTGGTTGAACTGTGGATAGCAGTGTTTTTTGCGTGTGTAAAATGTATCAAATCGACTCCGTATTTTTTACTGTTAACCGTTCTGACTTGTGTCCCCTTTTCGCAATCGTAAATAACTATCTGATCGTCTTCGCTGCAAGAAATCAACGTTTCTCCAGTCGGCGAAAAATCGATGCTGTTTATTTTGTCTGTATTTTCACGAAACACTTTGGCTACGCGGAAACTCCGCACCACCTGATCTACCAATTTCATCTTCATGTGTGCGGCCGTTGTTTATCGTATTATAATTACTACAAACTAGTTATAATACCGTCAAATCGATTGGGGAAACCTCACCACAACTTAAACTAAACAAAGAATCAAATATGGAGGATCACTTTGATACAGTTGGCACCAAAACATGTGTTGTAGTGAATTGAAAAACAATATACGAATCGTAAGTCTATTTTATACGTTAAAAATAAAAAGTATAAGTTTATTCTTTCTAGAATTGTTAAATAAAACTCAATTTTATAAAAACAGAAGCTTAAATAAACATATAATTTTAGTATTTTTAAGTTGGTACTGAACATAAATAAATTACAGCAACATTTAAGTTGGTGAACATGGGACTGAAAATAATAATCTTTGCAAACTTATTAATTTCATAAATATAGTATTTAAAATTGTTCATTTATATGTTTAAAATGTTTTATTCATACCTTTTCTTAACGAGAAAAAATGATTAAAATGTAAATTTGTAATGACAGAAGAATGAGTCTCGTCCACTGAAGTGAATAAATAGTTTAGGTTATTCATTTCGGTGGTCCCGCCTACTTCGCAGAACACTCACTTCACGGTTGTGTTTTCTGAACGTACCCAATAGTTCGATCATAGTAGCGTCCGTTTTATTACATAGATTTCTTTGGCTCTAAAGCCTTTCGCACGGAAATCTTCGGAGTCACTCCCAAAAAGAGCGCATTACTGTTGCAGCGGAGTCGAATGACCCTAACAAAGCGGTAAGGCTCAAGGGGAAACATTGAGTGTAAAAAAAGGTACAATTTCACGTGACGCTCGAAGCTCAAATTTTGACGCTCAAACCGGTGATCACATGACTAAATATGCAGTTTTAGCTTCGCTTTAGGAAGTTCGTTTTAAAGCAACTTTTAGCGTCCATTTTCAGCTTGAACCAGTGTTGCCAGGCGAAAAATATTTACATCCTCAGCCATCTTATCAAAACTGTGCCAACCGTGATTTAAAAGTTCCCAACATATTAAATTAAATGTAACAAAATTTGTACAAATAAACTTTTTATTATAAAATGTATAAAATTATATAAAATCAAGATACAATTTTTTTAATGCACATAACAACTTCAAAATAAGAACAGTCTTCTATATATCATCACAAATAAACAGAATATAACTTGGTACCTTACTTAATGAAAAGTAAGCAAAATTATTAGGTTCTCACTTTCTACCAATAAAATTTAAAATCCCTAATAATTTCGTCACTACGTTAAAAAATCCCCGATTTGAGGAAAAATCGACACCTTTGGCAACAGAGGTTTGAACTATGGTTTTCCATAGACAAATCGAATAAGTATTATTTGCTCTCTTGTTTATTAATGTATTAACACAGAGTACATAAATATTGAGTAAAATGAATGAAGAATTGGAATCTATGATTTATATTGAGTCCTTACACTTGTGCTAAATATTGTATATTCCGATTATACCATTCAGTATATTTTTGATGATATTCGACAACATATTTTCCATATCGAACTTTATTTCGTATTTTTACACTTGCTTATCAATATAATTATTAACGGGAATAATTAAATTTAGGTTTTATATCTATTTTATTAGCAAGACGCTCCAATTTTGACGCTGGAATACCTTTTTCATCGAAGCCACAAATTTGAGCGTTCTATTTAGACATGTGACAGCTTTTGAAGCTCATTTTTCAGCTTCTTGCGTCACGTGAAAATGTACTTTTAGACCTCAGACTCCTCAACATCGCTATAAAGCACGAATCATCCAGAATCGCTCCCGTGCCTAAAACGAATGGGACTCAAATGTCAAAAGGGCTGAGACTGCTGAGTAAAACACGAGAGGCTATTTTGCCCAGGCCGTACCAACGTTGCCAAATGTTAATGGCACTAAGTTGGGCGCGAAGTTTCAAGTATCCAGAGTAGATGATCAAAGAATACACCAAATCTTTGATATGACACCTTTCGTCGTAAGAGAAGAAGCTTGCCTAAATGACGAGTACTTTCGGCCACAGACCACTAGCTCCATAGACAAATAATAATATTCATCTAAGACTAGCTCCTATCTATGCTGTTGGCTCTATGGTTTATGGACGTTACGACGACCACGGGTGATTTGTGGAATACATATAATCTGTGAGCACGCTGTGCGATCTCAACCAAGTAATTTTTCCTACATGAAGATAGATATTAGTGTTGCTGTTGTTGAATAAAGTCATATTAAAGTTTCCATTCCGTTATTCAAAATCACATTGTTTATTATGAAAAGAAGATTTTTAAGTTGATGTCTTCTTTTTTATAAGCTACTTAAAAAATTTATTGCTTTCCACATCCACAGTTCAAGTTCAATTCATAACCTTTCTTTAAAGTTTTTTTTGTCGTGGTGAACTTTAATATTGAAATTGTTACTTTCTCTGAAATAAATTAGATCACTTTTAACCACACCTTCTTTTACATATAGTTCGTATGTACGAAAGAGCATATAATTTTTCTCAATATAAATAAAACATTGCAACACTTAAATAAGTTGTCAGATTGAAAAAATAAGCTATAGGGTACGTTTACATTGTATAAAAATATAATTTGTTCATTTTATTGTTTGCCAATGTTACTGTGAAACATATGTTATATTTTCCGTTTTTTAAAGGTGATCAATTATGGCTGTAACAATGACTGCGAAAGAAGTAAGAAACTCTTATATAGATTTCTTTAAAGAGAAAAACCACACTTACGTACATTCCTCCTCTACTATCCCACTAGACGACCCAACGCTACTCTTTGCGAACGCCGGTATGAATCAATTTAAATCCATCTTTTTAGGAACGGTAGATCCGAATAGCGATCTTTCTAAATTAGTACGAGCCGTAAACACTCAGAAATGTATCAGAGCTGGTAAGTAACAAATTTCATATTGCAACATTCCTATTTTAATTCGTATTTTGTAGGTGGGAAACATAACGATTTAGACGATGTAGGTAAAGACGTGTATCACCATACTTTTTTCGAAATGATGGGAAATTGGTCCTTCGGCGACTATTTTAAAAAAGAAGTTTGTTCATGGGCCTGGGAATTTTTAACGCAGAGATTAAAATTAGACGCTGATAGGTTGTACGTAACGTACTTCGGAGGCGACACAGCATCTGGATTAGATCCTGATGATGAATGCAAACAGGTATTTGAATTATATCACAAATATATTAAAAATAAATTAAAAAACTTTCAGATCTGGTTAAACCTAGGTGTTAAACCGTCGCACGTCCTACCTGGTAGTTTGAAGGATAATTTTTGGGAAATGGGCGAAACGGGACCTTGCGGTCCTTGTTCAGAACTCCATTACGATAGAATAGGAGGTAGAGAAGTATCTCACCTTGTTAATATGGATGACCCTGATGTTTTAGAGATATGGAATCTTGTATTTATACAATACAATAGAGAAACTGACGGTAGCTTGAAAACTTTACCTAAAAAACATATAGATTGCGGACTAGGATTGGAACGATTGATATCCGTTATACAAGATAAACGGTAAGTCTTTGTTTTAATTACAATATTAGTTTTGTAACTAACTAGCTGACCTGATGGATGCTGTCTTAACTATTGAATTTGAATTGATATAATTAATAAAAAGAAAATAATTATTGCAAAAACATATTTTTTGTTATTCTAATGTTTTATGATACACAAAATTCTTAGTTTTATTATCTGGCACTTATATGAATAGTTTTGTGGGTATTCCAACAAGGGAACAGGTGACGTACAACTGGCTATATGAAAGACATGGATTTTCAAGATCGATGCCATAAAATATCAGCAACCGTTTAGCTTAGCCCCATTTAATGTCAAATGACATGGCGTTCGGAATCAAAATGTCTTCACCTTTGTATGTCCATTTCAGAATTGTGACTCTGATGATGTTGTTCATTGTTTTCCCCACCGCAAGCCGAGTGCCATTATAAAGACGTGGCTGATTTATATTTTGCAACATAATTATTACCGATCCGATTTTTAATTACAAATTATGAGGTACAACTTTGATGTTTTATAACTTGGTTTTTATTATCGGTGGAAAGTTGCTGTATTTTTTTATAGTAGTATGAACACTCCTCTTTTGATTTTCACCAATTTCAGTCTTTCCATTCCATAGACTAGTTACTATAAATTTTTTTAAGGGAATTTTTCACGAACATTTTTAATACAACTTTAACCTTGTATACTTTCCACAAATTTGAAGAAGAAGAAACCAAATATGATCAGTTATTAAGATGCATCTTTCCTTTCTTGAACAGTCTAAGAATGAGATCGACATTTCTCATAGTTTAGGAATTATAGAATTTTTTATAGAAGCATGTCATAAATTTTTCAAAATTTTAGCAGTTTTTGAAAATTTGAGTTTGCAGTGAATGTATATGAAAAATTATGCAGCATCGTGTATTTTGTGTGAGAGAATCCAAAAACATGTCAGTTTATGATTTTGGTGTATAATTTTCCATTTTGAATGAAGTTTTTGTTGAATTTCATTTACAGTTTGTGTATTTATTGCTGGGACATTTGGACGAATTTCAGATAAATGTGTTTTTATTTTGGGATTATTATAAGTAAATAATTGTTGGAAATGAACATTGTTTACTCGTAGCTTATTGTAGATTCGGTCTTAGTTTATTATGAATAAGAGGCACACATGTTTTGGGTTTCCTTTGCATATTTTATGTTCATTTTAGACTTAAAAACGCAAGTCGATAAAAATCAAAGTCTTATATTCAGATTTCGTCTGTTTTAAACTTCAGCAGACGAATGGTAAAAGTTAAGATTTCATAAGAAAGCGGAGCCGTTATCTAGCGGCCGTAATTTAACGGTGGCTGACGACAATGAAATATTGTCTATTCAAACTTGTTAAAGAATTCTGGGATAAAGTAAATCAATACAAAAATAGAAAAAAATCAAATAAAACACCAATAGACCCTGAAGCGGACTGGGTAAATGAATTTCATACCAAAATCTCTCCCCTTGGGGTTGACAACAAATCTATACACCAAATAACTACAGTACGACGAAACAATGCATTTCTACTCTCAATATTCAATATGTGGGAACTAGAACAAAGCTTGAAATAAACCAAAAATACCGCCCCCGGTACGGACAATATTTCATATGTAATGATTTATAAAATGCCGATAGAACATAAAAAAGCATTGCTAGAACTGTTCAAGTCTATCTGGACAAACAAGATACCTTTCCCCGAAAAATGGAAAGACTACATCGTTTTACCCATAAAAAAACCAGGTAAAAGAGACGATACTCCAGAATCATATAGACCTATATCACTTTCATCATGCGTCTAAAATTTTGGAAAGAATGATTAAGAACAGACTCGAACATTGGTTAGAGAGTGAAAAAAATTTGCCTGACTCAAAATATGCATTTAGAAAAGGTAGGTCCACCCAAGAACCTCTAACAATATTTATCTGGGATATTCACAAAAACACCACACTTTAGCTACATTTATCGATGTAGCATCAGCTTTTGATAATGTCCAATTGAATTTACTAGAGGAAAAACTCATCAACATAGGATTACCAACTCATATGGCAAATTTCATTAAGAACGCATATTCAAATAGATCAGTCTCCTTAAAAATTAACCAACACATTTCAGATCCAAGAATTTCCAGAGACGGTTTACCACAAGGCAGAGTTTTCAGTCCAATCCTATTCACCCTATATACAATGGATATTGAAAAAATCGTATCACCAAAATCTAAAATAGTACAATACGCCGATGATATTGTGTTATACACCACAGAAAAATCAGTTGTAAGATGTACAAGAATTATTAACGCGGAAATTAGTCCAATCCAAAAATGGCTTGATAATATTGGGCTGTCCATATCAGAAACCAAGACCGAAGTATGTATCTTTTCCAGAACTAGAAGTTGTCCGCAAAATCTGATAACTCTGGGTGAATGCACCTTTCCCATAAGAAATACCATCAAATACTTTGGATTACTGTTAGACAAGAAACTTTTATGGAAAGACTGTGTACACCAAGTAATCAAAAGAACTGAAAATTCAATGAATATATTAAGAGCTTTCTGCAATACAATGTGGGGAGCGGATCCAAATACTGCATTACTCATTTATAAAACAATGGTAAGGTCAATGATAGACTATGGAAGTCATCTATACGGAACAGCAGCTGAAACACACTTAAAAAAAATTGAAGCCCAACAGAATAAATGTTTGGGAATATGCCTATAACAGATCCACTCCTATAAATATTATGCAAGCAGAAGCAATAATACCACCTCTTAAACTAAGAAGGCAATTACTCAGTAATATGTTTATTACTAAAATAATAGCAAAGGAAGCATCATATCTCAACAGGTTACAATCATTAACAGTTCAGGTCCTCACCTATAAATACTGGTACTCAAAAAAAACCAGTTATACTGGAAAGGCTTATGGAAATATCTAGCTACCAACACAAATTACATACAAAGAGGGAAACTACCTAACTTTACATACCTACCTGAAAATCTCTATGCTCACAAAATACCAACATATTATTTCGAAATTCAAGACGAAATACCAAACCTGACTCAAACCAAATTCAATGAATTCAAAAACAAATACTGGCCTAGTAGCGAATATATATTTACAGATGGTTCAAAAGCAAATGAACAAACAGGCTGCGCGCATTCTACCGCATAAACAAAAAACATCATTCCAAATATACTTTACCAAAGGAGGCTTCTATATATACAGCAGAAATAACAGCAATTTTACAAGCAATGAAATACATATTGAATTCAGATAAAAATAGATATGTATTATTTACAGACAGTAACTGCTCAGTGGACAGATTAAAAAATTTGAACATAAAGAGACATTAAATCATATTGAAGCAAACATTTTGAACTTATACCACGAAATTCACACAAATAACAAAATAGTCATATATGTATGGATAAAAGCTCATGTTGGTAACGAAACAGCTGATAAATTTGCAAAGGAAGCCATAAAAACAGGAGAAAAACTCCAACTTAAATTACCACCCTCCGACGTATTCAAATCACAAAAACAGGAAATTAAAGAAAACTGGCAAAAACTCTATAATGAATCTACAACTGGATTAAACATTAAAAAACATCAGGATAGGATCCCTAAACAAAGTTGGTTCTACAAAGAGGTGAACAAAAATTTTATGGTTACAATAAATTGAGTGCGTGCAAATCATGCACTTACTACCGTATATAAACATCGGCTAAAAATTATTGATAACCCATATTGTTCCTGTGGGGATATAGGTACACTGACACACATCCTACTTGAGTATAACTGCCAATATAACCCTTCCAATAGATCTAAATTGTATTATTTGTTCAGAAAGTATAAACACTCTTTACATACTGTACCAACACATAATAAACTGTAAACTTAAATTGTAAAATTTGTAAGCAATTATGCAAACACAACATTGTATATGTAATTACTAACAATTATTAAAATAGAAAAAAATCCAAAAAAAGTGATTAAGAAAAAAAAAATTATGAGAAAAAAAAATGATTTTAAAAAATTATAATAAAAAACAAATTATGAAAGAAAATATGATTAAAAATAAGTAATAAATAAAATATGAAAAAAAATATTTAAAAAATAAACGGTTTTAAAGATTAAAACTAACTTTTCCGCATCTGTGGCCCTGAACAATATTCTATCATAAAATTGTTACTTGTATACACTTCGGGGGATGTATAGTACTATACTCGATAGTCGAAATTGTGTAAAGTGAGTCAGAGCTATCTAATCAACACTTTGGTTAAAGCGCAGTTGCCATATGTATTCTAGAGAGAAATGCTGTATTTTATAAATACACTTCAAATCCATTGTGTCAATATTTCAGGTACAAAAGATGCAATGTAATTAAGTCAATACCAATTTAATATATTTATTTCAAATTTCAAGCAGACTAATAATAATTAGTTTACTTGAAATGTGAAATAAAGTGTTTATGTATATTTCTTGAACGCAAAGTTTGTTGTGAAAAACTCGCCGATTTGACAATGTTGGAGAGTCGCTTCAATGTTCCGGCTTTGAGAACGAGATAGATAGATCGAGCTACGCGAATGAGACAGTGATAGTAAACAGTTATGTGAGGTGTTTATTCTCTTCATGAGCGTAACATCAGTATTTGTGTTGTGGTTTTGTGTGATAAATCGGTTATTATTGGTATTTATTGTAATATTTATATCGGTATATTTAGTGACAATAATGGCGGAGTGTAGCGGTGTTGGCGATAAAAAACGGCGTCGTAACAATTTAATTCGGGAAGAAAAAGTCCTCATATTAAATGTGTACGAAGGACTGCGTGCCATGGACAAACAGTTGGGTGTTAGTGACGCTGTGATTAAGTGCAGTTATTTAACTAAAGTTTCTGAGAGTACTATATACAATATTCTAAAGAAATCGCGGGACGGATCTTTGACAAGAGAACGAGGTGAAAACTGTAAACCGGAAAGTAGGGGAAGAAAGAAAATTGTTTTAGACGACCAAACACGGAATGCTATACGTAGGGAAATACATTCTTTTTATTTTAGGAATGAAATCCCCTCGGTAGCTAAATTGAGCAAGGTAATAGAAGCTGATGATACTTTACCAAACATCAGTGATAAAGTTTTGAGACGAACTTTAAAATTAATGAATTTTCGTTACCAAACAAGAAGTAGAAACAGTGCCTTAATTGAACGAAATGACATTGTGGAATGGAGGAGAAATTATTTAAAACAGATACGACAGTTTGGTAACGAAGGACGGCACATATATTATCTTGACGAAACATGGTTAAATGAAGGCCACACTGTGTCAAAAGTGTGGCAAGACATGAATATACGAAGCAATCGACAAGCCTTTATGGAGGGTTTCTCTTCCGGTTTAAAAGCTCCCTCTGGGAAAGGACGTCGACTGATTATCACTCACATTGGCAGCGAGGAAGGATTTGTAGAAGGTGGATTACTAAGTTTTCAGTCCACAAAAACTGTCGATTACCATGAAGAGATGGCTGGTAACCGGTTTGAAACATGGTTTAGATCAATTTTAACAAAGGTAACTCCTGGTTCAGTGATAGTTATGGATAATGCTTCATACCACTCTCGTCGACTGGAGCAAATACCTACTTCAGCTAGCCGCAAGAGGGTTATAATTGATTGGTTAGAGAGTAAAAGCATTCCGCACAACGAGGCAATGCTAAAAGTTGAATTATTATCTCTCGTACGGAAACATAAAAGCAGTTATATTAAGTACGTTGTCGATGAAATGGCGAAAGATTTCAACGTCTCAGTTGTTAGACTTCCTCCCTACCACTGTGAGTTAAACCCCATCGAGCTGGTTTGGGCCCAAGTGAAAAATTATGTTGCGAGAAAAAACAGTACATTCAAAATGGCTGACGTTGAGAAACTGTTTGACGAGGCGCTGCATACCGTTACTGCTGAGAGTTGGCGTAAATGTATTCAACACGTATTAAAAGAAGAAAAAGTTTTGGGATTTAGACATACGTGTAGAAGTAATGACGGAACCACTCATTATCGATATAGGAGGAGAAAGCGATGATTCTGAGGAGTCGTCAGGGAGTGATACCGCTTCCAGTTAGTCAGACATTTTACAAGTGACCTCGCAACATACCTATACTTATTGGTAATTTATTTTGGTCTTGACAAACAACTTTTTTTTAGTTTTAGTAGTAGTAAGTTGGAATTGACTTTTAAACATTTTTTTTATTTTGTTTTAACTTACTTATGAACAACTTGTGATAAGTTATTATTTCAAATGTTAAAAATTGAAATTCCAGATATTTCAGTATTCGCACCCTTAAACTATGATACGCTCATGGAGTTCACTTTAAATCGGCAGATAACCGATGACGTCACTTTACAGAATTTCGACTATCGACTTTTTTATATACATCTTATTATAGCTCATCCTTAAAAATGTGTATTATTCTTGGTAACACCCTGTATATACATAATGATACCTACCATAATAATTTCGTATTTCTGTTCTCTCAAATTTAAACGCCAGAGCGTACAAGAACATTTTCTATTTATTTTTTATTTAGGACTATTAAGAACCCTTCAAAAATGATGCGCTCATGAAGTTCGCTTCTGCAACTGATTTTATGGACAGTAAGAGCGATGAGTCACTTTACAGAATTTCGACTATCGAGTATAACAAACCGAAATTTCTCCAGAAATAACCAAAAATTTAGTATATCTAGTTTTATAGGACCCGCTGTACTCGCACTAGTCAACTGAAAATCAATAGGGTACATCTGTGAGACACCTTGAACAATACTTATTCATAAAGTTGATCAATCGTATACTCTCTGGAGGCTGTATCGTGCTAACAAACTGAAAATTCTCCAAAAATGACAAAAATTTGGTACTTCAAGTACCACAGCACCCGTTGTACTGGCTTTAGTGAGCTCAATATCAATAGGGTTCATCTTTAAGACGCTCTGAATAATATCCAATCGTAAAATTCATCACTTGTATATACTCCGGAGGCTGTATCGTGCTAACAAACTGAAACTTCTCCAAAAATGACAAAAATATCGTACTTAAAGTACTGTATCACCGGTTGTATTGGCTCTGGTGAGCTGAAAATCAATAGGGTTCATCAGTGAGATGCCCTGAATAATATTCAATCATAAAATTGGTGACTTGTTGAACTCCGGAGGATGTATCGTGCTAATAAACTGAAATTTCTCAAAAAACGACAAAATGTCGTACTTCAAGTACCATAGCACCCGTTGTACTGGCTCTGGTGAGCTGAAAATCAATAGGGTTCATCTGTGAAATGTCCTTAACAATATTCCATCATAAAATTGGTGACTTATTGCACTCCGGAGCCTGTATCGTGCTAACAAGACTTGCAAGGAAAAGTGGCCGACGACAACGACGACGGCATACACACAGGATTTTTTTACTAAAAACCGTTTTTTCGTGTTGTTGATGGACAACGTAAAAATAACTCAAAAAAAATTTCAAATTTCCATTTTTTTTGTGGGTAAACCAATACTTTTCTCGCATATTAGATAGGTTGGCGGAAAAGTAATAATAAATAACGAATTATAGAAAAAAATGATTATTAAAAAAATATATATATAAACAAGAAAATGAAAAAAATTGTGTTGAACTAGAATAAAAAATACTAACACAAATAAACATGTATACTGTGCTCAATCCTGCAGAAAAATTAGAGAAATTTTTAATTAAATAATCAGACACCTACATAGCCTGGCTAATTAGCCTCAGCCAAAGCCATTACCCTAATAAAAAAAAAAGAAAAAAACTTGTTATGGCTTCCTATAGAGTGTTGATTGCGAATAGCAGTACCACTATCTATATGACGGCCGTTGTAGCGGTGATAAACAGTTTAAGAACGTTTTTTCTCGTGATTTGAAGTAATGAAGAAAACGGAATTTTGATTGATTTTGTCAAAAATCATCAATTACAACATTGGTGTTAAACAAAAGTATTGCCTGAATTTTTCATCATTACAGCACAGATGATGATGTACTAAAATTTGAAATCCACCCTCTGTAATACGCTTTCATCTAATAGTGCTATATCTAGATCGTATATTCTCAACCGAAGTTTACAGCCACTGAATTTCTAAGTTGACAACAACAGCTACCGTCATATCATGGCAGTTTACGGATGCTAGATAACGGTGCACCACTTTCTTAGGAAACCGCAGCTTAAGTGCTAGAGCTTTATACCTAAGATTTGGAATCAGCATCATCTGAAACCTGTCCAATGGAGAGAAAAAAATCGATCTGTGACCTTTATTTATTGAATTATTTTGTTTAAATAAAATGTGACAATTGAGGAAGATATGAAAACGGGATTTTCCGGAAAACCATACATGTTTTGTGGATTCTTCCATTAAAATACATGATATTGCATAATTTTTATCATACATTCTTTGTAAATCCAAATTTCCAATTTTCAGACCAGAACCGAATTTTTTTTTAAATATTTAAATATTCCTACATAAAAAATTCTATAAATCCGAATCTATGGAAGATGCCGATCTCATTCTTACACCGTTCGATAGATGAAAGATGCATCTTGATTACTGACCATTTTTGGTTTCTTCCTCATCATATTTGTGAAAAATATACAGGGTTAAAGTGGGAGTAAAAATTTTCGTGAAAAATGACCTTAAAAATATTTGTAGTAACTGCGTTTGTGCAATGGAAAGACTGAAATTGCTGAAAATCGAAAGAGGAGTGTTTATACTGTTATCAAAAAAATACAGTAACTCTCTATCGATAATACAAACGGAGTTATAAAAGATCAAAGTTGATCATTTTTTAAATTTCAATTCCAAAAATAATTACTCTGATGACAGTGACATTGTAGTGACAGTGTTAAGTTAGTTAGATATTCTTAAGTAGTTTTAGGTTAGGTATTCTTCTTTTTCTTTACCGTCTTATGTTAGTTAGGTTGACCAGCAATAGAATGTTCTGGATTGTTCGATTGATGATTCTGGTGGGTTCGTAATTTCAATCTGGAATATTCTAGAAGATTGAAATGTATATATAAGAAGGCGCGACAGTTTTTTTTTTCTTTTTTTTTTAATTGAAACATGTCGCATCCACCAAAAGGTTATTAGCGACAATACAATAATATAATACCATTAGATCTTATTACAATAAGTTTATAGACTTTAAATAATCTATGATTCGCCTATGATATTGACAGTTTTTTCCAAGGAGAACGTCCAAACTGTTTGGAAAATTATTTGTTGCTCGTTCGACTGTGTATTTTGGACATGCAATAAGGACATGTTTTATGATATCTACGACATTACACGTTGTACACATCGGGGGTTCACTATTTGTGAATAAATAGGAATGAGTATATCTTTAGTGACCTAGTCAAAGCCGCGTTAATATAGATATATTACTCTTTACTTCCCTTAGCTTTGATCTGGAATTCGACCACTCTCGTTCCCACGCACTATACACTTTCATTTTAAAGAATGCTTTTAAATCACTAGCAACGCTTCGACACTCACTATCCAAATTAATATTAAAGATCGCGTCATGCGCACCAGCATCTGCTTTGTCGTTGCCTTCGATTCAAATATGCGATGGTATCCATATAAACTTAACGCTTCTAGAATTCAACTCAGCTTCCAGTAATTCAGCCTTTATTAGTTTTCCAATAGGATTTTGTTGGTATATTTGCTGCAAACTTTTTAAAGCACTGAGGGAGTCGCTAAGAATGAGGCTGTTTGAAAATGTCTGCGAGTTTGCGAGCTTTGTATAAAGCAAAAAGTTCAGTAGAGAAGATACTGAGGCTGGAAGGAGTTCTGTATTGGGAAATATTCCCCGAATTTACAATGGCAGCCCCTACCCCTGTTTCACATTTTGATGTGTCAGTGTATATTTGATTGCAGTCACTGTATTGATGAAGATTTAGAGACCTTCTATGAGGACATTGCCATGGCATTGTCCAAGGTCCCAACACATTTTACAATGGTAGTTGGAGATTTTAATGCTAAACTCTGAAGAAAGCAGGATGAGAGTGAATTCTCCCTTGGACAGTATGGGATAGGAGAAAGAAACGATAGAGGAAACTTTCTGCTAGTTTCTCTTAGAACACCGCCTAAATGCTATGAATACCTTCTTTAAGAAACCGGACAACGGAAATGGACCTGGGCTAGCCCTGATGGAAACACGAGAAATGAAATAGATTTCAGCATTACAGATAAGAAGCAAATCATACAAGATGTAACAGTACTCAACCGTGTATCAATGGGAAGCGACCATAGAATGGTTAGAGCAACAATAACGTTGAACTTAAGGAAAAAGAGAAGAAAGCTCCAAAACACAAAAAATAAGAAATGGAATACAGTTGCAAATAAAGAAGAGTATCAAAGAACCATAGCTAAAAAATTGGGAAATATAGACACAAAGGATGTAGAGGACTTGAATGACACAATACTGAAATCGTTACGAGAAGCTCAGCAAATACACTGCACCCAAAGGAGTGATAAAGAAGAAAGACTATCGGTGAACACCCGCCACCTTATGAAACAAAGGCGAGAAATGATACACAAACAATCAATCAACAGAGACCAGTTGAGAATATTGAATAGGAATATATCGAGAGCCGCACGGAAAGATATCAGAGATTACAACACAAGATGGGTAACGAGGGTCATAGAGGAAAACAAGAGCATGAAAGTACTCAGAAATAAACTCGCTTTGGGGAGGACAGAAATCATTAAACTGGAAAACGCAGATGGACAAATAGTCACAAATAAACAAGAGATTCTAGAAACTGTGAAAGATTTCTATGCAAATTTATATTGCAATAATGAACAGCTGAGATGCACAGAGGACATCCCTCGAGTTTTAAACCAGGGATCGGAGGAAATGCTTGACATAACAGAGGAGGAAGTCCTAAAATCAATGTCGGAAATGAAAAACAATAAGGCTCCAGGTGATGACGACATCGTGATTGAGGCAGTTAGGGAAGGTGGAGAACAACTGTTAAAGGCCATAACAAAATTATTCAATAAATGTCTTATGGAAACCGCAACGCCTACGAACTGGAACAATGCAATCATAATCATCATGCATAAGAAGGGCAACATTGCCGACCTGAAGAACTATAGATCAATTAGCCTGCTTTCTCATCTCTAAATTGTTTACCAAAATTCTAACTAAGCGTCTAACATCGAAATTGGACTTCTACCAGCCGACAGAACAGGCAGGTTTCCGATCCGGATACGGAACAAATGACCATCTGCAAGTTATTAAGACATTGATCGAGAAGTCCGTTGAGTACAACAAGCAACTCGTGTTAATATTTGTGGACTACGAAAAGGCGTTTGATTCCATCAAGCACAGCGAGATGTTTAAAGCACTTGCCGACTGCCGAGTAGACCACAGATACTCTGCTATACTGCAACATATATACGAAAATGCAACAGCGAGCTTAAGACTCCATGAAGAGACAGATAGATTCAGAGTGCAGCGCGGTGTACGACAAGGCGACACAATCTCCCCTAAACTATTTACCACTTTGTTAGAGTATATGTTCAAGAGTGTCGAGTTGGAGAATATGGGTATAAATATTAACGGTGAAAATTTCAGTCACCTTCGGTTCGCTGACGATATTGTACTGATTTCAGATAGCTTGGATAAAGCAGAGAAACTGCTTAGGAGACTAACATCTGCTTCACATAAAGTTGGGCTTAAAATCAATCCATCGAAAACAAATTTCATGACAAATCTAGTCCCAAGCCGAAACTACTTAGTAGAAGGAAAAGAAATTTTCCAAGTTACATCCTACAGATATCTGGGCCATGATATTACGATTGGCAGGGACAATCAAACCTGCGAAATAAAAAGAAGGATAGGACTAACGTGGGCCGCCTATGGGAAGCTGAAGCACATTTTTAAGTCCGAAACCCCCATATGCCTTAAGCGGAAGGTGTTTGATCAGTGTGTTCTGCCGGTTCTGACTTATGGTTCGGAGACCTTAACTCTAACACGAAAATCGGTAAATAAAGTAAGAGTGGCCCAGCGAGCCATGGAACGCTCCATGTTGGGAGTCACGCTGAGAGACAGGATTCCGAATGATCGGATACGTCAGAGAACAGGGGTTACCGATGCAATCCAGCGAATAACATATCTAAAGTGGAACTGGGCTGGACATGTCGCAAGAATGACCAACGAAAGATGGGCCAAAAAGATCATAGAGTGGAGACCTAGGCAAGATGCGTTCAGGAACAGAGGTCGTCCGCCGACCCGGTGGACGGATGACATAAAAAGAGTAACACCAAATTGGATCCAGGATGCCCAGGATCGAAATAAATGGAGATCGTTAACGGAGGCCTATGTTCAGCAGTGGACGAGACAGGCTGTTTGATGATGATGACTGTATTGTTGTTCCAATATTAAATTAAATTTATCCCTTAATACTGCTGAGTTTACTTTGTATTTGTTAAATATACTTAGTGTTGTACTAACACTAGGGGTTTTGATGGTCCAGGGTGGAGGATGATCCAAGTCTACAGGAAATACAGGAGGAAATTGAATGTCCAAATTATTTAGGAATATTCTTATCCTTTCGTAGTAAGGTTTAGCTGTTTGGGGCTTATTGCTGAAGTGATGTAGATATTTATTGGTGAAAGTGTTATTATAAAGGGGCTTGTTTTTATTCGATGCAATTGAGGTAGCATGTGACAATGTTAGATACATTCTTCGATAATGTAGAGGAGGTTCACCCGTTTCACTATGAATACTATCGACATGAGTTGTTCTAAAAGCTCCAAGAGCAATTCTAAGCCCATGGTTTTTTTTTAATAGAAATGCTTTTATTTCAACAAGTGTACAAAGTCACAGTACAATGTATGAAAAACTAATCTCTTAGCCTATCACGTGTTCAGACTATAAAGGATTCTTAAAACTAATTACAATGTTCAGGACGAGCTCAATTAATAGTCTCGAAAAAATTTCATACATACATACGCATACATATACACGCACACACATATACATACAATAACAAAAGAATATATGTATATAATCATAATTTTTGTGAAGCATTGTTCCTAATCAGCAATAAATGCTGGCACCGGAACCTATATATTTTAAGTTTCATGGCCATTTACAAATTCTGCTTTGAACGAGGAATAACTATCTTTATTTTTTATATAGTTTGGCAAAAGATTGAATGACTGAAGACATTTAGAAAAGGGATTATTTAGAGCAATTTTCGTTCTCACCTGGGGTAGATAAATTTGGTCTTGACTTCTAGTTTCATAGGAATGTATTTCATTAATTCTATTCAATTTTGTGTTGCGTTTCTGTTGATTTTTTGTTATTTTGTAGATAAATTTACATTGTTCTATCTGTAGAATTTTTTCCAGCGGTAATATTTTAGTTTGATCGTAGATCATTTCTGTATTAGCCCTGTAACCATAGCCAAATAAAGTTTTTACCGCCTTATTTTACAGAGTTTTGATTTTTTTAAATAATGTCTGAGAACATACCCCCAGTTTGTTATCAGATATCGGAATATAGAAAGAAAATAAGCATTATATATAATAATTTTATTCTGTAGATTCAGGTAGCTCTGACATCTATAAAGTGCTCCAATCATTGGTACAATTTTTTTTGTCATGTGCTCTGCATGTTTGTGCCAATTTAGTTTGTCATAGATTACCAATCTTAGATATTTGGTATAATCGACCTTTTGAATGGCCTGATCCCCAATTTTGATATCTGGGTCCCAGCTTTCTTTATTTTTATTTTTGAAGAGCATATACACTGTTTTACTCACATTTATTTGCAGCTTGTTAGCTAGGAGCCATTTACCATATAGTTGTAGATCACTATTTACCAAGGCTTCCAGTTCTCCCAAGTTAGATCCCTCATATACTAGGATGGTATCATCTGCGAATATGTAATGGCGAGCTTTAAGATTTGCCTTTTTCAGGTTTAGGGTGTGTAGTGAATATAATAGTGGCCCAAGGACTGAGCCTTGTGGGACTCCGCAGTTTATATTTGCGATTTCACTATTTACTTTATGCATAGACACATAGTGTTGACGATCCTTTAGATATGATTTTAATATACTTGCACTTTTTCCTCTTATACCTAATAGGTACAATTTCTCGAGTAGTATTTCATGATCCACTACATCGAATGCTTTTTGTAAGTCAATAAATATTGTTAGGACAAATTTTTTGTCATCCAAGTTGGATACAACATGGTTCAGGAAGTCTGTTGTATCGCTTTGGGTGTTCGAGTGTTTCTGAAAACCATATTGATACTTGTCCAATTCAACATACCTAGTAAGAAAGTTCATGATACGTTTTTTGAAAAGAATTTCCACAAATTTTGACAATGCACAAACTACAGTAATTGGGCGATAGTTTTCTAAATTGTTTTTTGGTCCTGTTTTATGGATAGGGGTAACCTTACCCACTTTCAGCTCCTTCGGAAATTCCCCTGTTTCAAGCATTTTATTAACCAAGTTGACTAAAATTGGTATTATTACCTCCTGTACTCTTAATAAATTTTATCATTACCTGGAGCAGAGTTTTCATTCATTTCATTCAAAATTTCTGTTACTTCTTTGATATTAGTATCATATAGGTACAAGGAGTTTTTTATATTGATTTCCTCGAAACAGTGTGAGAGTGGGTTACTTAAAAGGTTCGCATTGATTTTATTGACGATTGATTGACCTATATCACAGAAATATTCGTTAAATTTGTTTCCAATTTCTAATTTATCAGTTATTAATGTTTTATCTACCTCTATTGTATCTACACTAGTTTGTTTCTTTTCATGTTTTATTAGGTTATTTATGAAATTCCATTGTTTCTTTGGATTTAGATCAGCGTCATTCCATTTTTTTTCTGAAAAAGTTAGTTTTTAGATTTTTTTTTCGTTTTCAACTTTCTTCTTTTCATTTCTGAAGTCCCCTAAGATTCGTTGATCTTGAGGGAATTTTTTTGTTAGTTTGTATAATTCTTCTCTTCCTTTCAATAATTCTAAAAACTGGGGGGTTATCCAATCATTATTTTCCCTAATTTTCATTTTAATTGTTTTTGTAGCCTTATTTTTAGCTTATTGTATTAGTTTGATCAATGTTTCGAATGTATCAACCGGTATAGAGGTTTGCAATAGATCTTTCAAATTGTCTTCATATTTTGAGTTATCTAGTTTCTCAAATGTTTTCTGAACTTTACAATTATAATTTTTATTTTTCGTATATAATTCTATTTCTAATATATTGTGATCCGAAACTGTGCTATATTCAATGTTTACCTTACAGTCTATGTTACTTGTTGCTAAAACATGATCGATAATAGTATGAGAGTGTTGTGTAATTCGGGTTGCATATTCTATGCCTATATTGTTTCGGATTTCAAAACCATTCAATATAACACAATTCCTATAGTCACTGGTGGTCTCATTATTATCTAATAAATTTATGTTAAAATCACCAATTATTAGTGTTTTTTTCTCAGGCTGTAGTATTACTTCCAATATTTCCAGGAATTCCTTCACATTGAATGATGGTGGTCTGTATAAGGCTATAATTTTTACACCATTTACCTGTAGATTCATCCCAATCATGTTGAATTGGCTGTCCCCACCAACATTGTTCATCTCAATGAACTTGATGTGTTCTTTAATATATATTGCGACTCCTCCGGCTCTAGTATCTACATGCATGAACTGCTGTATATCCATTAATTACGAATTGGTGTACTTCATTTTTATATAACCAGGTTTCCACAATTACTAATATATCATAATATTTCATTTTTACGAGACACAGTAGTTCCTCCAACTTGTTTCTGAGACTTTGTGCATTTATATATAAAATTCTTAGTTGTGCTTCTGCTGTTGGTTTGCTAAATTCATTGGATTTTTCTAGTTTTTTAGATTACTGGTGTCTTCGATTGGCTGAACTGGGCTATGTTCATCTTTGCGCATATAAATTTTCCCACGACTTATCCATGCAAATCTATAGTTATTTTCTTTCTTGTACTTCAGCACTTCTTTGAATAGGTATTGATTTGCTTTTGTTAAATCATGATTTAGGTAGATAATGTTTTCTTCTTCGTATCCCAGGTCTTTCGCATTTATCATTTTCTTCTTTCTAGCCTCCAAGAATTCTTCCTTCTCGTTTTCACTGGTAAAACATACTTTTATAGGCATCTGTCCATTGTGGTTTCGCCCTTTTCCAATTCTGAAGCATTTCAGTTTATTTACTGTTTGACCTTGCAGTGATTCTCCCATTTTTTTGATGATATCTTCGATGTTTTCTCGCTTGTCATATGGTACCCCATTGACAATTATGTTGTTTCTCAGCTCATTTTGTTCATTCTTGTTTTGTTCCTTTCCTGGTTGCGACTTTATTGTCAGGATTTCTGCTTTCAGAATTTCGTTGACTTTAATTTGTTCTTCATATTTGTTCAGTAGATCGGTATATTTGTTATCCATAGCCATTAATTTTTCCATTATATCATTCAGGGTATATTCCTGTTTGCTATTAGTATCATTTGAGTTTATTTTTGGAGGTTTTGAAGGGATTTTGTTTACATTTTGTACTGTGGTCATAACCTCATTCTTTTTACAAGATTCACAATTGTATCTTTCACCTTTCGGATTTTTCATTTCACTTGCAAAATGGTTGAATAATGCGGTTGGTACCTTTTCGCACTTTGTATGATACTATTTCTGGCATTTTATGCAATTAATAGCATACGAATTTTTGCAGGAACTTGCACAGCTACCACACAAGTCGGCCATCTCAACTGATGGTTATGAACAGTATTGAGTAATTTTAATGTTGTTTTAGATGCAGAGGCGTAAGCAATTGATCCATAGTCTATTTTAGATCTTATTAAACTTTTGTAGATAGTTAGCAGCATATTATAATCAGATCCCTAGTGTTTGTCTTCATTATGTTTAGCCTTTTATGACATGATAATATGGTTTGCTTTATATGTTCTTTCCAAGAAAGCTTTTGGTCCAACCACCTTCCAAGAAATTTAACAGTTGGCTTGAATGAAATAACTTTATCGTATAGAGTGAGCTTTGGATAAGATTCTGGGATCCTTTTAGAAAATAGTACTCCTTTTGTTTTTGAAACTGAGAATTTGAAGCCGGTGTGCTGAGACCATTGTTCTAATTGTGTGAGAAAGGATTGAAATATATTTGTCATTAGAGTGGTATTTTTGCCTTTACAATAAACTACCAGGTCATCTGCGTATAAGCGAGCCTTAAGAGGCTTTGGTATATTTTTGATAATCTTATTTATAGCTAGTGTTTTAAATGAAACTCACGGTTTCTAGTTAATACCACAATATAATAAAAATTGTTGAAAATTCTAAAAAATTGACAATTGTTTCGATAAATCAATATCATCATCAGAATTATTTATAGCTATTAGAAACAGTGTTGGGCTAAGTACGGAGCCTCGAGGAGTTCAGTTTTCTTCAGTTTGACTTTCAGAATATGAATTATGGACTCTTACTTGAAATGATCTGTCTTTAAGGAAATTACTAATAAATCTGAGGAAATTACTACGAATATTCCATGAGTGGAAAGTTCTTTTATTATATTAAATCTCCAGCATGTGTTAAATGCTCTTTTCAAATCAAAGAATATAGATATACATGATTGTTTAATCGACAGTGCTTCATGGATATCACTTTCCAGTTCAAGAATATTATCGATGCCGGATCGATTTTGTCTAAAACCATTTTGTTTGAATATTGAACATTTTGATGTTTCCAAGGACCACATTAATCTGTAATTAACCATTTTCTCCATTGACTTGCACATTGAACAGGTTAAACTTATATGTCGATACGAGTCAGGTTCCAGACTTGACTTTTGGTTTTTCCGGAAAGGTAGAATGTACTCTGTTGACCATGTTGAAGGAAATTGATTATGTTTCCAGACACAGTTGAATAGTTGGAGAAGGAGTGTTTTCGCAGATTCAGGAAGGTGTTTTAAGAATGTGACTGGGATATCATCTGGTCCAGGACTAGCATCTTTCATGCTATAAAGTGCATTTTCAAGTTCCTCCATGGAGAAGGGTATGTTTAGTGGAGAGTTTTCGTCTTCGTCTTGAAGTAGCTCTGAATTTTCCACCACTAATCTGTTTTCAAGGAAGGTATTATCATAATTGGGGTTTGAAGACAAACTTTTAAAGTGATTGGCTAAAGCGTCGGCCATTAGCTGAGGAGAGTTTGTGACTGCATCATTAATCTTTAGTCGAGATAATATTGGTGTGTGCTTTAGTCCTGAAACTTTTCTTATTCTTTTCCATACTTCACTGAGGGGAGTGGCACTGTTTATTTCGGAAACATATTTTGACCATGATGTTTTCTTAGCTGTTTTGATGACAAGCTGTGCCTTCGCTTTGAGCCTTTTGAAATTTATTTTATTGCTGTTTTGGCGGCTCGAATAGACTTATGACATTCCGTATTCCACCATGGTACAGGGGTGCGTTTTTTGTTTGTCCTCATAGTTCCTATGAATAATGCTGTTGAAATTATTCAAGGATTCATCAACGTCGTCGATCATCGTACATTCCAGCATTTCGTGGTTGATGTGGGATTCAAATTCTGTCCAGTTTGCAGATCCTATTTTCTATTTCGGAACAAAACTTTCAGGAGTCAGGGCTGCTGAGTTCTTGATAAGGATAGGATGGTGATCACTGCCGTATGTGTACTGAAGGGCTTTCCAAAAAAGGCGAGGAGTAAGTTGGGGGTCGCACAAACTTAAATCAATTACTGATGAGTTCCCAGTGTTGACGTTAAATTTTGTTGGAGAGCCATTGTTAAGAAAGTTAAGCTGAAGATCCGATATGATTTTTTCTACAATATTCCCTCTAGCATCGGTATAAAACGAGCCCCATATAATGTTGTGACTATTAAAATCTACTATAATGCGAGGAGCCGGTATCTGACTAAATAAATCTTTTAGTTCGTTGTAGGTTGTAGGAGTGATTGACGGTAGATAGAGATTACAAATAAAATAAACATTGTCTGACTTAATTTTAACAACTATGGCTTCCAAGTTAGTTGTTACGGGAAATAAACTTGCTTCTAATGTATCCTTAACTAATGTTGCTACGCCACCACTCGATATATTGTTGGTTGCGACTCTATCTTTTCGAAAGCATTTGAATGATACAGAGTTGTATATTTTTTGAGGGTTTAAGTTGGTTTCTTGTAGACATATAATGTCCGTAGTTTGTTCAGCATTAAGGAGTTGAAGCATAGCAAGGCGATGGAAAAATCCATAATTATTCCATTGTAGTATTGATGTAAATTTAAGGAATTAATTTGTATATGTTAGTTCTGACTTAACTGAGAGGCGTCGCTTTTGTCATCTGAGAAATTACCACCGAGCTGAGCCAAAATTTTCTTTTTAAGTAAAGTTAGTTTGCGCTTCATTGATTTGTCTTTTACGTGGGGATATATTAGACGTAGCATACTAGTCAGTGTTAAAATATCTGTAGTGTACTCTTTCATAATACTAATGGGATTTGAAGATCCGCTTAGACTGCTTAAGGCGGCTACAGACGTTCATGCATACTTGACAAGTGGACTTGTGCAAGCGTACTTGTACAAGTTTGCATCGACTCCACACGATACAAGCGTACTTGAACAGTTTTAGTAGGCAAAAATGGACGAAGACGCGCTAGCTCTTGCGATGTTCGTTATTGTGCTTAAACAAAAAGAAAAAAAGACAAAACGTATTTTGGTGCAAAAAGTGGCTTCTAAAGAGAAATATCTATTCGCATACAAATATTTTAAACGAACTGATGCAGCCTCTCTCTTGTTTTTGTTATGATAGTCCTTTGATTTTACCTGCCATAAACAAGGAGATTCTTTGTAAATATTAATAAACTCCTCCAAAACCTCGCGCATACTTTTTTCATGTTCACTAGCCATTTTAATCTATCTTCTAGTAACAAACAAATAAACAAGTTAATAAACATACTAGGATCAACTTCCAGTTTCATACACACGTTCATGCATACTTGCGCAAGTCACTGGGGCATGAAGAAAATTCGTACAAGTCTATGCCACTTGCACAAGTCGATATACTTGTACAAGTTTGTTCCTACACACGCTCAAGTATACTTGTACAAGTACGCTTGCACAAGTCCACTTGTCAAGTATGCATGAACGTCTGTAGCCGCCTTTAGCAAAAGAATTAGTTGATCGAAATTGAGCACAAATGGAGGAGACTGGGTTTCGATAAATGTTTTGCCCGGTTCAAGTGATTGTATTAAGTTTAAATTGCTATCTTCATTTTTTGAGTTAGAGTTGAACTTTGCACTGTGTGATAGGTGGACTCACTTCAGGTGAGACGATTTCGTCAAAATTTCGTTTTGGTTGGCTGGTATCGACAGTTGCTTGAGAAGTTTCCATAGAAGTTTCCAACGTAACTATTTGTGGGTTTTCAGAGCTTTTGTATTTGTTGGTTGCGTTACTGTATTTGTTTGAGAAGGTGCTTAAGGAATTTTATTTGATACATGTGGAAGTACTGTAGGTTGTATTATAGGTTCAGAACATTGAGATGCTATGTGGCCTTGTTTTTTGCAATTGTAGCAAACTATATTGTCATGAGAAATGAATATTCTGTAGAAAGTGTTGTCGAAATCAAGTATACATGAATCTGGAAGCTGTAAGTTGTGTGGGCTGACGAATACTTGTCTTCTGTGAGTATATTCCAGTAGAGATGCACCAATTCTTAGGAAAGTCATGGGTGAAACAGGGGCTAAACCAATTTTTTGTAATTCATTAATCAGTATATTATGAGGTATAGATGGGCACACATTTGAGAGAACGATTCCTTCTGCTGGTGATATTAGTTTTCTAGCACTGACTACCATTCTGTTAACTTCTATTTGTCCGTAGTCATTCATGAAAGTTTCTTCTAGATGTTTATTGGATAAATACATGTTGTTTGATAACCGGGATGAAAAGATTATGTTTTTTGGCTGGATTATACTACCCAGAGGAATTAGGTAATCTTGAAGACAATTGTTTTCTAATGCACTGAAGACGATTGCTTGTTCTTTTGAAGGGAAGATGGGGATTGAAGCTGCTGATGAATAGGTTCGGGAAATATCTGATCTAGACTGAGAATGTGGAAGAGTCGAAACATTTTGGTTGGGGTTCATGATGAAGTGTCCGAAAAATAGTACAACCTTGTCACTTGATAAAACAGGTGTATGGGCCTGCGATAGTAATTATTATCCAGCTAATGAAACCGGTTTCTTATCAATAACAATATAAAATGAATGAAACTGAAATTATTTAATACACAGATATCGTACACTTTGTTGTCAATAATTTAATTTTGAAGATACCAGCAAATGCACTTACTGTTGTAAAAGTATCCCTACACAAAATTCACAATTATTACTTTGTTAACACTTGGTGCGACAGTTGCGAGAGGTAGTTGACAACTGTGACAGGAGTGAAGTTGAACATTTTAGCGAAATATTGTAAACGAATTGTAAATTGTATTCCTTGTTTGTTAATAAACCAATTCAATATATCCACTATCATGTTACAATATGTTTTATTTTCATTTCTTATTATTTTTATTGGATAGACAGTGCTTTGTTTTGTTAATGTATTGATTATTACATAAATTAAATGGTCATTAAACTCAAACTACTATTTATAAGTCTCTAATGTGGTGCTTTGCTACTTATTCATTTGGCCGTGATTTTTTTCATTTATACTTCAATATTTGTTTTTGCTGTAATACGTTTCGCTTCCCGATGTATTAATTGAATTTATTTAAAATCTTTCTCTCCTCAGGTCTAATTATGATACAGATCTGTTCGTGCCTATATTTGAAGCAATACAAAAAGGTACGGGAGCGCGTCCTTACGAGGGTAAGGTCGGGGAGGACGATAAGGATGGTATAGATATGGCGTACAGGGTACTTGCGGATCATGCTAGGACTCTAACTATAGCTTTATCAGATGGTGGAAATCCTGATAATACTGGAAGAGGGTGAGAAAAAATTGAAAAAAAATAGTTACGTTTTTTTAATTTTATTATATATTTTAGTTACGTTTTGAGGCGGATTTTAAGGAGAGCCGTTAGGTATGCTACGGAAAAATTGAACGCGAAACCTGGTTTTTTTTCTACTTTAGTTCATACTGTCGTTGAAATTTTGGGAGAAACATTCCCTGAAGTTAAAAAGGATCCGCAAGGTAACTTATCTTTGAGTTGCTGTATAAAAATTTTATTGTTTATATTTTAATTTAGCTATTATCGACACTATTAACGAAGAAGAAGAACAATTTTTGAAGACATTATCGAGAGGTAGAAACTTATTAAACAGAACGATTACAAAATTAGATAAAAATTGCAAAGTTTTGCCCGGAGATGTCGCTTGGCGTTTATACGACACTTACGGTTTCCCAGTAGATCTAACTTCGTTAATGGCAGAAGAAAAAGGATTAAACGTTGATATGGACGCTTACGAAGATTCGAAAAAACAAGCGCAGATCGCATCTCAGGTAATTCGCTAAATATTTGATGAAATTTAATATAATTTTCGAAATACTTTGTAGGGTAAAGGATCAGGAGTTGCGGATACTATCAATTTGGACGTACACGCAATTACAGAACTTCAAAATAAAAAAGTGCCACCTACTGACGATATCGCAAAATACGCTTACGATTCCACAGAATCTCCGGACTCCGAATATACATTCGAACCGTGTGAAGCGACAGTTATAGGACTGAGATTCAATAAAGAATTTGTCGAAGAAGTTCGTACGGGACAAGAATGTGGAATACTTTTAGATAAAACAAATTTTTACGCTGAACAAGGTTAGTAAAGAACATTTTAAAGTGTATTTATTATTCCAGTAAATGACATAATCATCTGGCGGTTGTTTGTTGTGGAAGAATTTATAATTTGAAAGGAAATAAATTTGTCCAAGATTACATTCTAGTTCAAAAGGGAAAAATTACACTAAGTTTCGAAAATATTTGTATTCCCCAAATTATGACACTTGACAATTTTTGTTTAGACAAAAAATGAAAATCAGTTCATTATCTACGAAAATGGCTCTATTCGTTTTTTTCGAAAATTCGATAGTTTCCGAGATAGCAGGTCCCAAACTTATCCTTATCCTCCTCAGCTATATCTCCCAAATTATGACACTTGAAGAATTTTTGTTTTGACAAAAAATGAAGATCAGTTCATCATCTACAAAAATGGTAGTATAGATTTTTTCGAAAATTCGATAGTTTACGAGATAGCGGGCCCCTAACTTATCCTGTATTGTTGTCTCCTCCCAACTATATCCCCCAAATTATGATACTTGAGAATTTTTGTTTTGACAAAAAATGAAGATCAGTTCATCATCTACAAAAATGGTAATATAGATTTTTTTCGAAAATTCTATAGTTTCCGAGATAGCGGGCCCCAAACTTATCCTGTATTGTTGTCTCCTCCCAGCTATATCCCCCAAATTATTACACTTGGAGAATTTTCGTTTAGACAAAAAATGAAGATCAGTTCATTATCTACGAAAATGGTTCTATTAGTTTTTTTCGAAAATTAGGTAGTTTCCGAGATAGCGGGCCTCAAACTTATCCTGTATTGTCTCCTCCCCGGCTATATCTCCCAAAATATGACACTTGGAGAAATTTTGTTTATACAAAAAATGAAGATCAGTTCATTATCTACGAAAATGGTTCTATTAGTTTTTTTCGAAAATTCGATAGTTTCCGAGATAGCGGGCCCCAAATTTATCCTGTATTGTCTCCTCCCTGGCTATATCTCCCAAAATATGACACTTGGAGACTTTTTGTTTAGACAAAAAATGAAGATCAGTTCATCATCTACAAAAATGGTAGTATAGATATTTTTTCGAAAATTCGATAGTTTCCGACATAGCGGGCCCCAAATGTATCCTGTATTGTTGTCTCCTCCCCAGCTATATCCCCCAAATTATGATACTTGAGAATTTTTGTTTTGACAAAAAATGAAGATCAGTTCATTATTTACGAAAATGGCTCTTAGTTTTTTTCGAAAATTAGATAGTTTCCGAGATAGCGGGCCTCAAACTTATCCTGTATTGTCTCCTCCCCGGCTATATCTCCCAAAATATGACACTTGGAGAAATTTTGTTTATACAAAAAATGAAGATCAGTTCATTATCTACGAAAATGGTTCTATTCGTTTTTTTCGAACATTCGATAGTTTCCGAGATAGCGTGCCCCAAATTTATCCTGTATTGTCTCCTCCCTGGCTATATCTCCCAAAATATGACACTTGGAGACTTTTTGTTTAGACAAAAAATGAAGATCAGTTCATTATCACGAAAATGGTTCTTTTAGTTTTTTTTCGAAAATTCGATAGTTTCCGAGATAGCGGGCCCCAAATTTATCATGTATTGTTGCCTCCTCCCCGGCTATATTTCCCAAATTATGACACTTGGAGAATTTTTATTTAGACAAAAAATGAAGATCATTTCATTATCACGAAAATAGTTCTATTAGTTTTTTCGAAAATTCTATAGTTTCCGATATAGCGGGCCTCAAACTTATCCTGTATTGTCTCCTCCCCGGCTATATCTCCCAAAATATGACACTTGGAGAATTTTTGTTTAGACAGAAAATTAAGATCAGTTCATTATCTACAAAAATGGTAGTATAACTCGAGCTAACACCTTTTACATGGTTGTCACTTCTTACCTAATATTAAAATAAATTTAAACAATTACAAAAATGTTCCTATCGGTTTACTGGGCTATATATCTAATGCATATTTCATTCATTTTAGGTGGTCAGATCTTCGATACTGGATACATAGTAAAAGTAGGAGACGAAAGCGTGGAATTTTCAGTAAAAAATGTCCAAATAAGAGGCGGTTATATCATCCATATCGGAAACATCGAAGGAACTTTAAAGAAGGGCGATAAAGTTACCCTACACGTCGATACGTCTAGAAGGAGATTGATAATGAGCAATCACACCGGTACTCACGTCCTCAACTACGCCCTTAGGAAAGTTTTAGGTACAGAAGCTGATCAAAGAGGATCCCTAGTAGCACCAGATAGATTGAGATTCGATTTCACCAACAAAGGCGCGATGTCAACCGATCAAGTTAAAAAAACTGAAGAATTTTCGAAAGAGTTGATATCGAAAAACGACAAAGTTTACGCTAAAGAAACTAACTTGGGAGTAGCTAAAACGATACGCGGTCTACGCGCGGTTTTCGAAGAAACTTACCCAGATCCTGTCAGAGTAGTATCCATAGGTTTACCAGTGGAACAATTGGAAAAAGATCCTTTCAGTCCTGCCGGTGATGATACCTCGATTGAATTTTGCGGAGGAACTCATGTAAAATATGCGGGACATATAGGAGATTTCGTTATATCCAGCGAAGAAGCTATAGCTAAAGGGATCAGGAGAATAGTAGCTTTAACCGGTCCGGAAGCTAATAAAGCTATTAAAAAAGCAGAATTGTTAGATAACAGACTGAATCAGTTAAAATCTGTTATCGATGGTGATAAAGATAGTGCTAAATCGAAAGAACACGTTAAGAATATCGTTGAATTAACGGAAGAAGTTTCCCACGCTCAGATACCATATTGGAAAAAAGACGAAATCAGAAACACACTTAAAAACCTCAAGAAAACTTTGGACGACAAAGACCGCGCTGTTAAAACAGCAGTTGCAAACAAAGTAGTTGAAGATATTAAAAATTTCGTCAACGAAAATAAAAATTTGCCGATTTTGGTGAAGGAATTGAAAGCTTTCAATAATACGAAAGCTCTGGACGCGGCGTTGAAGCAAGTTAGAAGTTTGAGCCCGGAAACGTCCGCGTTATTCTTGACGGTAGACGAGGATTCTAACAAAATATTTTGTTTGTCTTCGGTACCGAAAAGTGCTATCGAGAAAGGTCTGAAAGCTAACGAATGGGTCCAAGAAGTAGCTAAACGAGTCGGCGGAAAGGGAGGCGGTAAACCGGATTCCGCGCAAGCTTCGGGAAATAACACCGTACCGGTTCTGGATATATTAGAACTCGCTAAAAAGTTTGGCGAAACTAAACTCGCCTAAATATCTCGAGTTGTAATTTAATTAATTTTAAATTATTTCCATTTAAGTTTTAATAAATTTTTGCATGTTTGTTGAGTTTTATTTTTATTTTTAAACTCTCCTTCCGATCCTTTCCCACCATTTCCTTATTTTTTTCGAACTTCGGATATTACTACTGAAGAGGAATAATGAGCTGAAATGTTTCGACACTCTACCAATGACACAAACAGGTAAAAAGAATTTAGGAACACACTATATACTTATACACTTGTTGTGACAACCAATTTATCGTAAATAATCTGTAATATAATAAATTTAATTCATGAAATAAAATCCCTTTTCCAATATTGTATTTTGACTCACCCAGTAAACGAATATTAGCAAAAACAATCATTTTTGTGAATTTTGACAATTTTATGTTTCCTCTTGAAGTTCCTTCAAAACGACCCTTGCTCATCGTGGGGAGGAGAAGAATGGGCCTGTAGATCTGGGGTAACGTGGAGCCCCTTTGGTTCTTTTTATTCATCTGGAAAGTGATTGGTCTTCGGTATTCCGTGTATGATTGGCTGTAAGGAATATCGCTCCTTTTCTTGATAGATGCTTCAGAGTGTTGTTGGAGATATCATACTTCCCTGGTGCCTTCTTTCCTCTTGTGCCTGGTCCGGATGATGAAGGATGCTTCCTCAGGAATGGTGTACCTTTTTTGAATATCTCTTATAAAAGTTTTGGAACACCCTGTCCTATTCTATTTTTATGTTACCATTTAAAAATTTCATGTAACCGTCAATTGTGGTGACATTGCACAATTTTAAAATTCAAGTTCATAATTTTCTTATAACCCATTTTCTAGCTCAGTGAAGTTGCCCCCCCCCCAAATGGAAATTTTCAACAAAAATTTATATGGTCGTAATGCACCAATATGCTCCATGAATGATTTTCTTTGCACCACATTTCCCGAGAGACTACAGCTATTTGTTTATGGGGGGGGGGATACACGCTAGCCCCCCCCATCGGAATTTAATCAAATTTTGTACTTTGCACCGTCAAGCAAGTTAAATAACTTTATACTCAAAGTTATTTTTTTAAAACATTATTAACTAACATACAATTTATGTGTTGTTAACTCAGAAATTGAACATGGAATGAATCTTCAAATTACAATCAGTAATAAGGAAAGTTTACAAATACTGACTCATCATTTTATAAAATAAATAATATCTATAAAATTCCACGGGTCATCTATTATGGTTATACAGTGTTGGTAACATTACGAGGGAACATAGGGTTTACCTTCAATGTGTTAGAAAGAGACAAAATACATATAAATTCAGTGGATCATTCTTTTTCGCTAACAGGATATCATAAAGTGGAAAACGTCCAATACAAGAAGTTGTGTGTGTGTGTGGGGGGAGAATGGCCTCAGACATAGTCTATTAGCCACAGAAAGTTAAAAGTGAGTAAAGGTTGAAAAATTAAAAGGACTGTAAAGGAGTACGGATATAAAATTGCTGATTACTGGGCATAAATCTAAGCATATATCTAAATAGACAATTTAGAATTATTTATGAAATCCACTATGGAATCAAGTACAGACTTCTCAGTATTTGCCAAAAGAGCGGTTATATTTGTGGGAAGAGGAACGTTGAAATTGATAAGAAAATTGTAAAGTTCAGTAGTTGCCTTTTTATTTTCAGTGCATTCAAAGAAAATATGGTTCAGATCTCCTACTGATGCCTTGTTACAGGAGCAAGCTGGAGAATTGACAATACCTATTTTAAAAAGATGAGCTGGGAAACGACCGTGATTTATTCTTAAACGTGATATGATGGAGGTATATTGTTTTCTATAATCAAAATTAAAAATATGAGGGATCTTAGTTGGTAAAGTAGGATGCAAAAGGAAATATTGGCTATTAGATGTTTTAGCGAAGTCGGCGTAAGACCGCTCCCAATTAGTTCTAATATGTTTCTTATAATAATTTAAAAGGTCTGAGAAGACATAAAGATTGGTATAAGAAGTCATTTTGCAGGCTCTCTTGGCTTCCAAGTCCACGTACTCATTTCCTTTTAAACCGCAGTGCCCTTTTACCCACATGAATACAATACTTTTGTTCAGGGTTTTTAATTCGCTTGTTAATTTTTTAATTTCTAAAATTATATTTTGTCTGTAACACTTGAATGGAGAACTTTCTATAGCCTGTAATACTGACTTGGAATCACACATAATAACAGCTCTTTGAATCGGATTTAAAGCACACCAAGTTAACGCTTTTGATATGGCGAAGGCTTCTGCAGAAAAAACAGAACAATAATTGGGAATTCTAAATCTTTCCACGTAATTAGTATTTGAAACAAGAAATGCTGCCCCAGTTCCTTCATCACATTTCGATCCATCAGTGTATATTGTGGTAACATTGTCGCCTATATTGTTAAGTTCAGTTTTCAAAATTACTTGGTTGATACTAGAAAATTCGTAAAAAGAGGGGTATATGATGTTAGGAGCAGTCACTAAAGATTCATAATTGCATTGAAAAATAGGGAAAGTATCTTGCTTTAAGATATGATTTTCTTTGCTGTTGGTATTAAGAAAAGCCTCAGCTAATGGAGGACTGGTTTTTATTCTCCAGTATGGCATAGTCAGATTGTTAGTGTTTATTGCTGAAATCTTTTGAACCATGTACGTGTTAAATGTTCGGTATTTAATAAGAAGCTTTTCGGCTAGGTATTGCCTTCTAATATGCAACGGGGGCTCTTGCATTTCTGCTAAGACAGCTTGATTAGGTGATGACATCATAACTCCTAGGCATATTTTTAATGATTTGTATTGAATTCGGTCAACAGCTATTAAATTGGTTTTTGATGAGGAACCATAAAATGTACACCCGTAATCCAATATTGAACGGATATAAGACTTATAAAAAATGAAGGAGATGTTTGAGTCAGCTCCCCATTTTTGTTTGGAAACTACTCTGAGAAGATTCATACCTTTTTCACATTTTTGTTTAGTGTACTTGATATGGCTAGTCCATAATAATTTTTTGTCCAGGACAATACCCAGATATTTGTATTCGTCGACAAATGGGAATGTGAACTCATCTAGAGAGAGAGCCCTGGACGTTTCCAGTCGATGGCGAGTGAAACATACCAGAGCAGACTTCTCCGAAGAAACACTAAAGCCCATATTTACCAGCCATGGTTTGAGTACTTGAAGGAATGCTCGTAAGTCCTTAACACATTCTCCATATGAATTACGAGTAACATAAAAACATAAATCATCAGCGTATTGAATTCGGTTAATTGTTTCACCGCCTAACCTATGCAGCTCTGCAGTATAGATGTTAAAAAGCAAGGGACTTAATATGGATCCCTGTGGTAAACCGTTGAAGACTGTGCGTGGACCATGTAACACGTTATTATGGTCGCGGATAAAAATGTTTCTATTTGTGAATAAATTAATTACATTAGCACAAACCTTTTTCCCAATACCAGCATCTACCATTTTTTCAAATAAAATATTTAAATCTACTACATCATATGCACCTGTCAAATCGATAAATAAACATAATGTGTACTGATTGTTCGAAAAACATATTTGAATATCTGCAACTAATGCACCTACAGCATCCACTGTGCCCAGTCCCCTTCGGAAACCGAACTGCGTCCTAGGAAGAATAGAATTACTTTCAAGAAAATACTCAAGTCGAAATTTGATTAGTCTTTCAAACGTTTTTGTTATACAAGATAATAGGGAAATAGGTCGATATGATGAAGGAGACTCTGCATCTTTATTTGGTTTTAAAAAGAGACAAATTATAATATTTTTTAAATCGTCGCTATATTCTTGTTTCACCCACCAATCGTTAAAAATTTGAAGAAGGAAAATCTTCACAGATAAGGGTAGCATTTGAATAATTTTATAGGTAAAACCATCTAGCCCTGGGGCTGTATTACGACTATCTTTTGTAGCAAATTCTAGTTCATCTATTGTAAATGCTTTTAATGTATAATCCGTGGGTTGGAAACCAAAAGATCTGCAACTTAAGAGATTGGGTGCAGAAGGAGGTGCTAGTTTGTTTAAAATTTTTTAAATTAACTCTTTAGGAATAGGCTTTTTACGATTTTGATTGCAGTTGCCGTTCATAGATCTAATATATCTCCATATATCAGTTAGTGGGGTATTTTTATTAAGTTTGTTTAAAAATGTCATCCAGCTGTTCCGTTGTTTAACTTTAAATATACGTTTAGCTTTAGCGGCAGCATTTTGGTAGTTCAAAAAGTTTTCAAAACTTGCTAGAGTTCTATATTTTTTTAGAGCTTCTTTTCGTTTTTTAAATATCATTGTACATTCCTCGTCCCACCATATAGGCCTAGGGGTAATCGCTATAAAAGGCTTCTTGACCGGCATGGATTGACACGCCGCGCTTGAAATCATTTCAAAAAGTCTCTTCACTTTATCCGGGCCAGTTGAATTTTCATCAAAATCATTTTTTACCATTTCGGTTTGCAAAACGTTTTGAAATGTATTCCAATCTGCGTGGGAATCATTCCATTTCGAGGAAGGATTTAATGCAAGGTTTGTAGAAATAATCTGAATCTCAATTATTAAAGGGTAATGATCAGATCCCAATGTGTCATCTAAGATAGTCCAGGAAGACTTTGCAGCGAGAGTGTTGGAGGTGAGAGTTAAATCGACTGCTGAGTGATTGCCACTTGGGTTAATTCTCGTAGGGGAACCGTCGTTGAGAGCTATAAGTTCTAGGTCATCCATAGCTTCTACCAGTATTTTTCCGTGTCGATCATCAGGAGTTGGTCCCCACATATCGTGATGTGCATTAAAATCACCGCAAAAAATTGTAGCAGATAAATCAAATTGTTTGAAAAAATTAATCCAGTTGACTCGACTTACCATTACGTTTGGAGGTCTATATATTGATGCTATAGTCAAATTCAAAGAGTCAAGCGATACGGCGCATACTTCTAAGTCCTTGATTCCAGTATTTAGCAAAACCTCTTTATAGTTAAGACCCTGAATCACAAAAATGCATACCCCGCCATAACCATCTTTTCTACATTTACTTACTAGATTATATCCTTTTATACGAAATTTATTGTTTGGTTTTAGCCAGTGCTCTGATATAACTATAATGTCTACATGTGTGTCTTTAATATATTTTACAAGACTCGCTTGATTTGCAATAATAGATCTACAGTTCCACTGTACAATTGTGATATTATTTCTGATGTGCTTATTAGAAAGTATCTGAGTCTTCGTCATTTTGTCTATTAATACTACTTTTTTCTTTTAATTCATATTTATCCAGGATATTGTTAATTGCTTGTTTAACATTGATCTCATTAATGTTACTTTTTTTGAGAATTATATCTTTAATAATGTTTTCTACCTGAAATGCTAGTTGCTCTTTATAAAATTTGAACTCTTCCCTATAAGGATTTGGGAGTATGGAAGAATGTTTGTTAGTTTTTTTGTTCTCATGATTTACTGGAGGAGAAGTTGGAGGTGAGGACTTTCTGCGTTTTTTTGACGCAGATGTACTCGTATTAAGTTTAGGTAAATGTACGGAGGGCTTAGGTTTACTCAAGATTGAGCTGTAAGAAGAAGTTGAAGCTGTATGTGTTAGCTCAGGGAAATTTTGTGGATTTGATAATAATGAAAATCGATTATTAGTTGTGATTTTTCCGTAAGCAGGATTTTTCACAATAGTTTCGGCTTCTTTGAAAGATGCATTCATAGAGGCCATTACTTTTTTAATACTCAATTGTGTATTGTAAACAGGGCATTTTTTGGATGTGGATTTATGTTCATTACTGTCGCAATGTACACAATGTGTTCTATTTTCTTCACAGGAAACTGAGTTACAATTTTCTTCAGAGCAGTTTTGGCATTTCTGTTTACCTTTACATTGATGTTTAGTATGTCCGAAACGTAAACAATTATAGCACTGAACCACCGGATATATGTATGGCTCTACCTGAAAGTTTACCATATTTATTTTAACGGATTGGGGAATCGTATTTCCTAAGAAAGTAACCACGATCATTTGTCTATCTACTTCTTTTGTTTCTTTGGTTTCACTGTCTACAATTTTACGCTTTAATCGCTTAACATCAACTACTTTAATTCCAGATTCAATTGCGTCTTTTAGGTATTCGGCATTAAAATAAGTATCTACCATACGTACTATACCTTTTTTATGCGTGAAGAATAGTGGAATATAAGCTATGTAATTATTTTTTAATAAAACTTCATGATTTACCAACAAGTTAGCAATATTGAAATTTTTAAAAATTACCTTTACCCTGTTTACCCCTACTGGTTTTATATCTGATATATTTTGCCTGAATTCTGTAATGTTTCTTAAAAAGTGACCGATTTTAATGGGAAATAAACGACCTACATTTTTTTCTTTATGTTCTATATAAACTAAATAAGGACCAACATCCGAAGGCTGATATTTATTCTCGAAATTAATATTTTGAAAATCTTTTATCGAAGACCCTTTATCAATTAATAGGGGCGGCGATTCGCCGCCCGAATTTAAATCCATAAGTTGGTGAATTCAATTAAATATTAAATTCGATTTTATACTTAAACAAAAATAAAACTAGTTACTTATCTTTAGAAAGAAGTCAAAGTTTTTGTTAGGCACTGTTAATACCTGATCGCTTGAACTATCGATACGTTCACTGTGAAGGTACAAACACAACTGAATATACAAGAAGTTAAAAATACAGATGTGTAATGTGAACAGTTTAGTTTATTATTTGAGAAATAATAAGATTTTATGTACTATACTGATAGCTTAATGCAATGAACAATAAAAAAATCAACACTACTTTCGTTTATCCCTTCATTATTAATTTACAAAGAAATAATTCAGTAATAATAAAATTCACTATATTAGATCGGTTAGTATTGGAATAAATAACCGTAACATGCGAAATAAAATTTGTATTAATAATAATATGTGTTTCCAAATATCTCAATTCTCATTTTTTGCTAACAGGATCTCATATCTCTATTTGTAGCTTCTGACAGTATTACCAATTTTCATTGTATATTTATATTATTTGTAAAATGCATTGTTCTAACACGAGAACAAGTTATAAGAAGATTTTAATTATGATAATTCAAGAGGTTGTAACAGATCAAGATATAATTAATTCAATCTATTCGTTAAATATTTTATTGTAATGCTGGAGATTGTTCTAGTTTGAAAGCGGTTAAAACCTTTACTTTTTTTCAGATTTGGCAACGTGAAATTGGTCTCCAAACATCTGCTGTGTTTCGAATGTTAGTAAAAAAAAATTGGTATCTTTATAGTTTCTTATCGTTTGTATGCAAATAAGAACGAATTCTCTGTGTAAACACACACACAGTGCAAATTAAAAAAAAAACAAAAATAAAACTAAAATCGAATTCTAATGCCTACAATTTTTAAATAAAAGTAATATTATGATATGTAATAAATTAAAAAATAAAACTTAATTCTTCAATGAGCTTAAATCAAATGTTCGAATAAATCCCCGTTTTGCGCTAAGCAGTAGCCGAGACGGTTATAAAATTCTTGACGCACATGTATGAGCATTTCAGGTGTTATTTGCATACAAATTTGTTCCCTTAGTTCATTTAGAGAAGAGGCTCTGTTTTCTTGAAACCCATAAATTCTCGATTTTATATAACCCCAGAAAAAAAATCGTTGGGAGCCAGATCTGGAGATCTCGCAGGCCATCTTATGTTACCATTCGTGGAGATTATCCGATTGGGAAATTGTGTATTTAGAAAGTTTATTGCTATTCGATAATTATGTGATGCACAACCGTCATGCTGGTACCAGATATCATTGAAGTTGACACCTAATTGTATAAAGGCAGGAGTAATTTGATTTTCCAGCATGTCCAAATATTTCTGTCTGGTTAAATTGCCGTCAATAAAAAATGGTCCAATTAAATGGTCACCTAATATTCCAGCCCAAACATTTAACTTTTGGGGATATTGAGTCCTATTATTATAATGTTTGTGTAAATTTGTCCTTGACCAATATCGAATAACGGATGAATTATGTGCACTTTGTATGGGAAAAGTCGATTCATCTGTGAACAAAATATTTTTCGAAAAGTTTGCGTCCAATTGTATTCTTTCCATAATTATTTATTATTACGATAACCATTTTTTTTAATACAGTCCGAATCATTTTCGGATCAACATCAAAATACTTTGCTATATGAGTGGACGATTGTAGGGGATTATTTTCCAAACTGGCACAAATTAAAATATCTCTTTCTTCTTTTTCGGGTTTTGTTTGACGTTTTTGTGTACGGGGTCCATGTTTAGTAGGATTGACACATCCATGCTCTTCAACATTTTTTATAACCGTTCTCACTTGTTGTTTGCTAATTGGTTGGGCATTTTCGAATGCCACAATAAACAAATTTTCTGCTATTTCTCGATATGAATGACCCTGGTAGTACCATTTTACAATTTGCACTTTATGGTGTACTTGCATACTCATTTTAATAAGATTTGCAAAAGATCGTTACTCATTCGCAAACAAACGTTTAGTGAAGTACCCAGATTGTACAGTTGAACATCTTCAAGAGGCGCACGCGCGATTCGTATTCGTCTGGTGTAATAATCTACGCTGGCTTTGAATTCTCTGTCTCATGATTGTCCTTCTCCAACACACTGGGAACTCCATGTGACCATGATAATTTCTTTTTGGACGTGAGAGGATATCGTTTTACGTTGAAATTAAATGTGACTGATTCCTCTCACAAATAAAAAGAAATTTTTGAAAGGCACTCTACAATCTAACGCGTGGATTGAAAATGAAGAGAGGGGACAGATAAAAGTAGAATTTGAGCTGTAAGCGAAATCGTTTGATCAGGAGCGTAGGAAAAAGAGGCGGTTTACATTGAGATCTTTAAAACTATTCCTTATGATGTTAATAAAAATTATTATGCTTACATTCATTAATTGTACCCTCAATATCGACGAATGTAATTTTTTTAGCTATTTTCCAGTGATTTTTTAGTGGTACTTATTTCAAATACCTATTAGGTAGATTTTAATTTATTGTTCAAATCATATTAGCGTGTACTACCCGAACTGATATAGTGAATTAGTTTCTTACTACTGAATTATTTCTTTGTAAATTCATCATGAAGGTTTTTAAATAAAACTCACGGTCTCTAGTTAATTCCACAATATAATAAAAGTTCGGAAAGACTACCGCCTAGTGAGTTGTAGGGTCACGGATGATCCTAACCAATGGAAATTAACAAGAATAACATTGTCGACGATTGAAGCAGCATTGCCAAATCGAAATCATTATCTGATGGAAGATTATTTTAAAATGACAGAAAATAATTTTTACAATAATAAAAAAGTTATTGGCAATTTTAAAACTTTTCTAACTATACTCGATTCTCTAATTTATTCATTTTATACTTTTTCGAAAACTAGAACAATTTCCAGCATTACAATAAAATATTTAACGAATAGATGGAATTAATTATATCTTGATCTGTTATAACCTCTTGAATTATCATAATTAAAATCTTCTTATAACTTGTTCTCGTGTTAGAACAATGCATTTTACAATTAATATAAATATACAATGAAAATTGGCAATACTGTCAGAAGCTACAAATAGTAAGAGGCTGGCGTTGTGGGTTTTCCACTTATGAGATCCTGTTAGCGAAAAATGAGAATTGAGATATTTGGAAACACATATTATTAATACAAATTTTATTTCGCATGTTACGGTTATTTAGGTTATTTATTCCAATACTAACCGATCTAATATAGTGAATTTTATTACTACTGAATTATTTCTTTGTAAATTAATCATGAAGGGATAAACGGAAGTAGTGTTGATTTTTTTATTGTTCATTGCATTAAGCTATCAGTATAGTACATACAATCTTATTATTTCTCAAATAGTAAACTAAACTGTTCACATTACACATCTGTATTTTTAACTTCTTGTATTGGACGTTTTCCACTTTTAACTTTCTGTGGCTAATAGACTATGTCTGAGGCCATTCTCCCCCCACACACACACACAACTTCTTGTATTGGACGTTTTCCACTTTATGATATCCTGTTAGCGAAAAAGAATGATGCACTGAATTTATATGTATTTTGTCTCTTTCTAACACATTGAAGGTAAACCCTATGTTCCCTCGTAATGTTCCCAACACTGTATAACTCCTCCCCCCATTGGCGAAAACAATACGGATGGAGGGTTGTTTTCGGGCTCATTATGATCTTCTGAGGGTTGCTCTATTTTCTTGGGTCTTCTTCTGTACCATATGTAGAAGATAATCGATATTATTATAATAACTGACAAACTGGGTATATTCCAGAATAAGGGATGGACTTCTTTATTTTGTATTGTTTTGGTGAATTTTGCTTGTTCTCAAAGAGTATTTATGGCTTCGAGATTTATTGAATGTAATGTTACGAAACAGCACACTGGTATAGTCCCTGAATCCGACTCTGTCTAAGCCATGTAATAAACACGAGATATGACACAAATTCTAAAAACACCCTATATAGACAATTTATTTTTTAATTCAAAATAATTATTGAATTGACGACCTCAAATAAAAGAAATTACATAAACAAACGGTGTAAAGACAAGGTTAACAAAATATATCAGATTATGATTAGGTCAGGTTTTGTTTACCATAATAATAAGCACGATATTGAAAATGGACCTTCACTGAAGGTGAACTCTAGAAATAAATATCGAAAAAATTGGGGAATCAGGAGTCAGTGAAAGAGAGAGAGGAAGTATCTCTCCCCTGGTGAGGTAAGTCTAAGTATTGACGGGCCCTCACCCTCAAACAGTAATAGTGTGCAAATTTCAAAACGTAAGTTTTTAAAGTACAATTATTTTATATTGGATATTGAACGGTGATATTATATTCTCCTTTAACTTAACCGGGTATCCCAAGACAGTTAAGGGACCCCATAGTAATTTTCAGTCATATCTAGTGTTTCTTATATATCAGCGCCCCTCATCTACTGGTAAAGCCTAAATTGTAGAGGCATCTTATTTAGCTATATTCAGGGACCATTTTCCTGCATATGTATGTGTTTTGTTTTTCTTGACTATTTGAGAATTGCGTAGAGGTATTTACATTTTAGAGATTATAATTAATCCTATTTCAGAGATATTTACATTATACTAGAGATTATAATTAATCCTATTTCAGAGATATTTACATTATACTAGAGATTATAATTAATCCTATTTCAGAGATATTTACATTATACCGGAGATTATATTTAATCCTATATTAGGGATTTTCCAATTTTACTTGAGATTATAATTAATCCTATTGTAGAGATTTTACATTATACTGGAGATTATATTTAATCCTATTTTAGAGATTTTCCATCTTACTTGAGATTATATTTAATCCTATTTTAGAGATTTACCATCTTACTTGAGATTATAATTAATCCTATTGTAGAGATTTTACATTTTACTAGAGATTATAGTTGATCCTAGGTTAAAAATTTTGATAATAGCGCGCAGACATTTATATTATATTAGGGGTCACAGACAGTCCCATCTTAATTTTTTCCTTTTCCGAATTTTTTACTTGATACAGTTTTTTTTCTTTGTAATATATGTTTGTATATATTTTAACCTTTCAATTTATCTCCATAACCTCAATCCTCACCACCCCCATACCCGTCAAATAGGACGGACCGGCTAAACCTGCACTACGAACTCGGGCTTGGCACACTGTATAAGCCCAAGGGGCCCCACGACGTCTTTGATCGCTCGAGCCTGGAACAACCCCTCCCTCGAGGTAATCCCGCAGGGAGAATTCCTGGTGTTACGTCTCCCGACGAAATAACAAAAAAGTAAAAAAGTGAATTGTCAACAACTGTCAAATAATAATTTTGAAATATAATATGTCTATGTATTGAGTTTGAAATAAAAAACATTTATTTGAACGAAAAAATATATCTACAGTCCATTCAACATTGGTCCTTAAGAACCGGATTTCCAGTCCAGAAGTAATAAATAAAATATAAATAAACAATTAAATTTACAACCGATCATAAATAAAGTGATTCAGTGCCAAGAAAAGAAAGATCTTCAACTTCCTGTAAGTTATCCCAATTATTCCTATTATTACTATCCAACAAATCATTAGCTTTCTTAAACATATTAACGAGGTTCAATTTGTGTAAAATGGCGAATCTAATAATTGCCCGTGGTCAAATTAAATCAAAATTGACTCGATTTAAACATTATTTTGATGCGATAGATAAAGATAATTTAACAGAACAAGTAACCTCACGATTAACAACTAGATTACGAACATATGAATTGATATTAGAAGAGTTTAATGAAATTCAAAACCAAATTGAAAGTTCCGACAGTGTAGAGGATCAGCGGGAAGTTACTAATGCTTACGAAAGAAACCAATTTGAAGATGATTATTATGATTATTTAGCAGATGCACAATCTTTAATTCAAAATTTTAATACTAATATCGATCATATTAATTTAAACAAAGAATTAAACCCTGCTGAAGGTAGCATTAGCAGCTCAAGATCTAATAATAATAATGCGCGTAGTCGAATCGCTTTACCTAAAATAACGTTGCCAAATTTTAGAGGAAAACCAGGTACATGGCTAGAGTTCCGAGATGCATTTGTGGCCTTAATCGATTCAGATGATTCACTTTCTAAGTATGAAAAATTTTATTACTTAAAAATGGCATGCAAAGATGAAGCAGCAGATATTTTACAAGCCATACAAGTAACGGAAGACAATTATAAAGTAGGTTGGCAAGCATTAATTGACAATTATGAAAGTAAAGCTCAATTAATTCATGACTATATTCAAGCTATACTAGATATTTCCAATATAAGTAAAGAATCATATGTAGAGATTAAAGGTTTATATGTGGAAGTTAATAAACATTTACGTTCACTCAATAATTTAGGAGAAAAAACCGAATATTGGGATAGAATTATAATTCAAATAATTTCTAATAAATTTGATAATGGCAATCATATAAATATAAAAATGAGTTACCTGAATTAAACGATTTAAATAATTTCTTAAAGGAACGAATTAAAATTCTGAGTAATGTTGATTCAAAAAAGCATTCTTATAAACAGCCACAAAATATTAATTCTCAACCAAATAATCAATTTAAAAGAAAAAATTTTAATAGTTATACATCGATATCAAATAAGTATAAATGTTTCTACTGCAGCAGTAAAGATCATGTCATTTATACTTGTCAACAGTTTTTAAAATTATCAATAAATCAAAGAATAGCGGAAATCAAAAAATTAAAATTATGCCTAAATTGTTTAAAGGATAACCACGCTTCATGGAACTGTAATGTTCACAAATGTAAAAAATGCAACAAGCCTCATAACACATTATTACATTTGGATTTCTCAAATTCTGACCGCAGACCAATTCAATCAGACAAAGTAGCTGGTGAAATATGAAATATTGGCAGTTACATCCGATACCAATGAATTAAATTTTGATGACTCTGCGTCCGGCAACGTTGCAGATCCAACAGTTACAAATCATGCTTCTACACAAGACAAGGTACCATCTCATGTACTTTTGTCAACTGCTTTAATCCACATAATGGATAACAAAAATAACGTTCATTATTGTAGAGCTTTATTAGATAATGGATCTCAGAGTAATTTAATCACCGAAAAATTATGTAAAAAATTAAATTTGACTCAAAAAGAAGTAAATTTTTCAATTACAGGGGTCGGTCAAAATTTAAAAAATATTAATAAACAAGTTAACATTAACATAAAATCATGTTACAATAATTTTAGAGTAAACATAAATTGTCTAGTACTACCGGTAATAACAGAAAAATTACCACTAGAATCAATTCATATTAATAACTTTAATATTCCTCAACATTTAAAATTAGCAGATCCCAAGTTCCATGAAAGTAGAGAAATAGATTTACTACTTGGTGCTTCAGTGTTTTGGTCCCTTTTGTGTATAGGACAAATTAAATTAGGTCCAGAATTACCCATTTTACAAAAAACTCACTTTGGATGGATTATAGCTGGCAATATTTGTTCTCTGAATAAAAACAAAACTATTTCGTGTTTAAATGTTACCCAAAATAATTTAATAAATGATCAAATTACTAAATTTTGGAATTTAGAAGAGGTAAAATTAAAATCATTTCCTTTAACAGCCTCTGAAAAATATTGCGAAGACTATTTTGAAAAAACCACTATTAGAAACGATAACGGCCGATTCATTACTAGAATTCCCTTCAACAATTTAAAGGAACAGTTAGGTGAATCATATCACATGGCAAAAAGGAGGCTTTTGACCCTTGAGAAAAAATTAAATGCAAATCCCAATTTAAAATTGGAATATTCAAATTTTATGAAGGAATATCTCCAGTTAGGGCACATGACTAAAATAAACAAAGATTATAATCCGTTTGAAGGTAATTATTTTTATCTTCCTCATCATGCAGTAATAAAAATGTCGAGTTTAACTACTAAACTACGTGTAGTTTTTGACGGTTCTGCTAAAACAGATACTGGTATATCTTTAAATGAGATTCAGTTTAGTGGTCCAAAACTTCAAAATGAATTGCTAGACATTCTTTTACGTTTTCGAATTTATAATTTTGTAATTACTGGAGATATATCAAAGATGTATCGCCAAGTTTTAATACATAAAGATGACCGACGTTACCAAAGAATTCTATGGCGGGATTCAAGTGACATTGAAATTGATTGTTACGAATTAAATTCAGTAACTTATGGAACCACTTCGGCTCCATATTTAAGCGTAAAATGTTTACAAAAATTAGCTTGTGAAAATAAAATTATACATCCAGTAGCCAGTAAAACAATAATTAATGATTTTTATGTAGACGATTTGAGAACAGGAGCAAATACGAGACAAGAATTAATTAATATTCAAAAGCAAATTTCACTAATTTTACAGTCCGCAGGATTTGAATTAAGAAAATGGTTAAGTAATGATAAGACAATACTAAATCAAATTAACGTTATTGAAAAACTAGATAAAAATATTTTACAAATAGGTGAAAATGAAAATAATAAAACACTTGGTATTCAGTGGAATCCACAATCTGATTCCATAATATATACAATGACTAATACGTCTTTAAATGAAAATCAAATAACTAAAAGATCAATACTTTCAGCAATATGTCAAGTTTTCGACCCTTTGGGTCTCCTAGGACCTTTATTAATTAGAGCTAAATTAATTATTCAAGAAATGTGGAAATTACAGATAACTTGGGATGAAACTGTTCCACAAGATATATACACTAAATGGTGCCAATTCAAGGACGATTTAATTCATTTAAAAAATAATAAAATTCCCAGACAAATTTTGTTTCCTAATTCAAAAATAATTGAACTTCATGGTTTTTCTGACTCATCAGAATATGCATATGGTGCATGTGTCTTTATTAGATGCGTTGGATCAGATGATCTAATTAGATCTAACCTTTTGTGTGCAAAAACACGTGTAGCCCCAATAAACCAAATATCCTTGCCGAGGCTTGAGTTATGTGCTGCAGTTTTGCTCGCAGAATTGATCCAAAGGGTCAGCGAATCAATAAATATAAAATTTCATGAAACATATTGTTGGTCGGATTCTACTATAACACTATCTTGGATACGAGGCGAACCAAGAAAATTTAAAACCTTCATAGCCAACCGAGTTGGACAAATCCAACAGCTGACCAATATTAATAATTGGTATCACGTATCATCAACTCAAAATCCCGCAGATTTATTATCTCGAGGTACATACTGTCATGATTTATTTAATTCCAAGTTATGGTGGCATGGACCCTCATTTTTTAAACAAGAAGTATCTACATGGAATCTTAATAATTTTCTTTCAACAAATAATCCTCCCGAAATGAAGTTATGTCATATTTCGTTATCATTAGATTCGTTAAATATTTTTAATCAATATTCCTCATTATTAAAATTACAAGCCGTTACTGAATTTATTTATCGATTTTATTGTAATTCGAGACTACCACTAGTACAAAGAAAATTAACCAAGAATTTAACTATTGAGGAGATGAAGTTTGCATTATTATTATTAGTGAAATTAGCCCAAAGAGAAATCCAAACTTAAATTTGAAAAATCTCATCCGTTGTTGCTTCCACAAAAACATCAGCTAACCAATTTAATTTTCAAATATACTCATGAAAAATTATTACATTGCGGATCACAAACATTACATTATGCGGTTCGCGAAAATTATTGGGTAATTTCAGGACGCAATGTAGCAAAAGGAATTATTCGCAAGTGTATTACTTGTTTTAAGGTCAAACCTAAATGCACAGAATATTTAATGGCAAATCTTCCTACTGTAAGAGTCAATCAATTTTTTCCTTTTATCAATGTTGGTCTGGATTATGGGGGACCTTTTTTAATTAAAGATAGGAAAACTAGATCTCCTAAAATTATAAAATGTTACATATCCCTTTTTATTTGTATGTCTACTCGCGCAGTTCATTTGGAATTAGTTTCCGATTTAAGTACTGAATCATTTATGGCCACATTGAAAAGATTTATATCGCGAAGAGGAAAACCTCAAAATATCTATTCCGACAATGGATCAAACTTTGTTGGAGCTAATAACGAAATTCTAAAAATGTTCAATTTTTTAAAATCTGAATCAAATAATATCCAATACAAATTAAGTAAAGATCTTATTAAATGGCATTTCATACCAGCCAATTCTCCCAGTTTTGGCGGTCTATGGGAGGCGGGAATTAAAATCACAAAGTATCATTTAAAATGAGTCATCGGTGTGAATAAATTTGATTTTGAGCAATTTAGTACTCTTTTACAACAAATTGAAGCTGTTTTAAACTCCCGACCCATTTCCCCACTATCCTCCGATCCTGAAGATCTTTCGCCACTGACTCCAGGACATTTTTTAATTGGACGACCATTAATAGCCCTTCCAGAATATAATTGGAAAGACATTTCGACCAATAGACTTACTAAATATCAACATATTCAGCAACTGGTTCAGCATTTTTGGAATCGCTGGTATAAAGAATATATATCAGGGCTTCAAACGCGAATAAAATGGAAAACAACCAGTTCCAAAATAATCAAACATGGTATCCTAGTTGTCATAAAAGACAATAATCTACCTCCAATGAAGTGGCAACTGGGAAGAATAATTCAGCTTCACCCAGGTGATGACGGTGTGGTTAGAGTGGTTAGTATCAAGACCCAAGATGGTATTATCAAACGCTCAGTATCCAGAATTTGTCTTCTTCCAATTGAAAGCGATAACTTTCAAGGTGGCCGGCATGTTACGTCTCCCGACGAAATAACAAAAAAGTAAAAAAGTGAATTGTCAACAACTGTTAAATAATAATTTTGAAATATAATATGTCTATGTATTGAGTTTGAAATAAAAAACATTTATTTGAACGAAAAAATATATCTACAGTCCATTCAACATTCAACACCTGGTTCTACAATTTTTGTGCCGCAAGGCATTGGTGACAGCACGCTGCAACGATCTTGGAAGGAGTGAAAAAAAAATATAAGAAATAAACGAATTCACTACACCGTCTGACAGCGGTAACCGAACGCAAATTTAGTACATACGAAATACCATTTATTATACTGGTGAGAACGGTTTCCAAATTTACCATTCATTACACTTGTAAATAGGTCAATTTATTACACCATGTATGAAAGTTAAAATTATGGCGGATACGCAGGTTTTTTTATATAACTGTTTACGACTATCTTATCTAAACATTATTTTTGTAACCCGTCTTATCTAGAAAATGCGAGTGCCAATTATTTTTGTGTAAGCCGCAATCTAGAATTATCTAGTAAAAAAGGTACTAATAAATATAAAGGACCGACCAGCGGAGGGAGAAGTTCAGTTTAATTAATAAAGCGATCTCGATAAATAAATTGCTACGTAAAAATGGCTAAGAGACTAAGTGAGCTGAAAGTGACAGAATTGGAAAATCGTGAGTTGGAAACGTCCGGTAAGAAGAGTGAATTGATAGAAAGACTAAAAATGGCACTGGAAAATGACGGCTTAGATCCAGAAACATTTTTATTCAATGACGAGGCTTCCACCTTAATCTCGTCAATTTCTGATATGAAGAACGATATTTCTGCTAATATGGACGAGAAGATTTCAACTATAAAGAGCGATATTTTCTAATATGAAGATTGATATTTCTGCCGATATCTTATCGATGAAAAATGACATTGCCGCTGATGTGGAAAATAAAATTTCGTCTCTACAATCTGAAATTGAAAATAAGACGACATCGATGGACGAGAAAGTCAAAAAGTTTGAGAGAAATATTGCCGATTTAAGAACACAAGGCACTCCAGCAGAAGAAAAGAAGCCCGAGCAAACGAAACTTCGCAAGCCAGAAACACACCCTAAGTTGGAAGACATTGGCAGTTTTACCCGAGTCTAGGCCCCAACATTCGATGGGAAAATGTCGTGGACGAATTATGTGAAACAATTTGAAGCAGCCGCTAGAGTAAATAGGTCCAATAAGGAGATGGCAGTAAACTTAACCATCGAGCTTCGGGGAGATGCCTTAGATGTACTACAGATGATACCACTTGAAGAAACGGATGACTTCTAGCAGCTGAAGACAAGGTTGGACATGCTCAGTCTTTTACCTAGTGTGTAAATGTTATTCAGTTTATTTATGTGTAAATATTAATACAGTAGAACTTCAATTATCCGAATTAATGGGGACCCGGACGCATTCGGATAATCGGAGTTTTTTTAAAAAAATTGCCATTGGAGAGAGAAAAAGCTACGTTTTGATATTGCACTATTTTTTTATGGAATTAAATGAAAGAAACATGATATTTTCACATGTTTTAAATATAAATAAGATGTAGCTATGTACAAGTTTAGAAATAAAAATCATTGTTTTTCAAACATCTCCGTCAATGTAAGCTGTTTTGCGGTCTTCATCCGTTTTCGGGCAGCCAGGTCACGCATTCGCTTGACGGTGAGCAGTTGCAAGTGGTCACACTCGGGCTGACGCTCCATCCACTTCAAAGCAGTCTCGAGGCCGGCAAATGCTTCACTAGCTGATGGTCCAGCGTCTACTTCAACATCTTCTCTCACACTTTCAACAATTTCATCGTCATTGAGAATTTGAAAACCAGGGTCAGACGTGTCACAAGCCATCCACTCTCCTACATCTTCAGCACTTACTTCTGTACAACCAGGAATTTTTACAATCATTTTTCTTATTTCCTCTATTGGCAACACATCTTCATCCTCTCCATTTTCTTGTTTCTCATTTTCTTCAGATTCTTTTTTTTTGTTCTTCTCAGACGGTAGGCCTTTCAGTTTATTCCACGGACGTCTTAGCGTCACTGCCGTAACCAAACTCCAAGCTTCCGCTACCATGTAACAGCAGTCCTTTAAATTTATTTTGCTATGATTTGCCAAAACCAATTCTTCATCTTCAGCACCTTCGATCAGCAGTTTTCTCAGCAGTTGCCTTCTGTAATGGCGCTTCATTGTTTCAATAACAGACTGGTCCATGGGTTGCAGCAAACTTGTAACATTGGGAGGCAAAAACGTCGTTTTAAACTGCCCATTCTCTCTTTCCAACAGTTCTGCTGTAGGATGAGTGGGTGCGTTATCAACAATTAAAAGCACCTTACTGCCTTCTTTTCCCACCGATTTTTGGTGCTTTTTCACTTCAGGAATAAACACTTCATCATACCATTCGGTAAACAAAGCTGCAGTCATCCAGGCCTTGGGTTGACTTTTGTAGAAGAGTGGAAGTTTTTTTACGTTTTTAAATGCTCTTGGATTTTTTGATTTTCCTATCAAAAGAAGTGGTAGTTTATGATTTCCAGTGGAGTTGGCACAGTTAAGCACTGTAACACGTTCTTTACTGACCTTATGTCCAGGGGCACTAGATTCCCTTTTAGAAGCCAAAGTGGTTTTTGGTAATGCTTTCCAAACAAGGCCAGTTTCATCGGCATTATAAACAAACTCCGGATCATAGGATTCTGCTGCAGTTTTAAATTTTTCAATAAAATTTTCAGCAGCTGCAGAGTCTGCTGAAAGCTTCTCACCAGCCAAATCTAACTCGCGTACACCATGCCTGAATTTAAAGTTCCTTAGCCAGCCAGTACTAGCCTTAAAAGATGAATAACCAAGCTTTTCTGCTAAGATTTTGGCGTTTTCACAAAGGATTGGACCTGAAATCGGATTTCCCATAGAACGTTGCTGCAAAAACCATTTAAACACGGCATCTTCCAAATTTTTGTTGGTTGCTGTCTTCATTGTTTTCCTGGAGGAACTTCCATCTTCATTTTCAAGCACCGAAACAAAGTTTTAAAGTGTTGACTTACTGTTTTTAATGTCACAAATTGTTGCTTGTCCAACACCATAAATCTCAGACAACTTCTTACCCGTTACACCTTTATCGAGTTGCTCTATAATTTTCAGTTTGTCCGCTAACGATAGCACAACACGTTTTCTTTTCGAAGCCATGGTAAAAAACAATACAGTATTGTACACGCATAAACATAAGTAAGCCGTAGCGAAAGAGTAGCATCCTCGAGCAAGGTCAATAGCACACTGACTACAATCAAAACAAACAATGACAGGTACGCCGTGACTGCAATGCGCCAGAACTGGAGTGGGGACTCATACCACGTGTTGTGCCTACACTGACTTCGCGGAGGGAAGGACAATAGTGAGCGAATGCGCAAACACTGGCTTCGCGGGGGGAAGAATAATAGCGCACTTAGACTTTTTTTGGACAAATTTTTTTCTGAAAGTGATTCGGATAATCGGCCATTCGGATAGTCGGAGTTCGGATAATTGGAGTTCTACTGTATGTAAATGCGAATGTTATACTATGTATATTTATGTATAAATCTTAATTTTAAATGTCTTAATTTATGCTGCATACTCGATTAACTTTTAAAATTAAAACTGACATGTATATCCATCTGTGGATGGCTGCCTGTATGCAAATACGAATAAATATTATTATTATTATTATTGTTTTTGTGTAAGCCACAATCTAGGATTATCTAGTAAAAAAGGCACTAATATATATAAAGGACCTGCCATCGGAGAAGTACAGTTTAGTTGATAAAGTGATCTCGACAAATAAACAAGAATACACTGAAATAGCAGACAGTAAAGTGTTGATATAAATTAATAATTAAGGTTGTGTGTATATAAATTAAATTTAAGTGAATAATTGTATATAAATTAAATGTTAGTAAGTAGTTTAGTGTTTAAATAAATTCGTAAGTAGCCATACCATATGTTTAAAGTTTATCCTACCCGTTTACTGTTTAAATAAATTAGAAAAACATTACAGTACTTTAATTTATAAAAGAGAAAATTTTTCCCAAAAATGCATAATTTTAGGGTAATTAATAAAAAAAAATTTAAATCCTAAAATGTCGAGGTTTTTGAAACGCCCTGAATATAGCAGAAGTAGAAAATTGGTGCAATCTGTGAAAACCCCTTTTTACATGCAAATGAAAAGAATAAAACCATTTCCCGCTTTCGGAGAATTAATTCACCTACAAATCCTATGTTGCTGGGCCTATAAATAAAATATGGATAGGCAAAGTGGAGTCACTATGCCCACTAGATGTTTTTATTGTATAACAAAACTATAAATAAAAGGTGGGACAAAGCCTCCTCCTCAGGGTGTTACAAGAGTCACAGTGACATCAAAAATTGATGAAAAAAAAGAATTTCATTCCCGAAATACATACATAAAAGAATCTTGGAAGAATTATGCTGAAAAATCTTGCAAAATGTGAACAAAAAAAGATGACTTATGAAAATAACTGTTCACCAAAGAAATAAGTGCCAAAAAGAAGTCTATAAAGGAATACGTGCAAAAATGTCTTGTGAAACTCTGGCTTCATCTGCCACATATGAAGAAGAGTGAACGATTTTCCCTTATCCTTGGTTCTCATGAATGAGATCCATCACTAAATTCCTTAGTAATTATTACCATAAAATGTTTTACAGATTTTTCCCCAACATTTTCACACGAACTAATTGCAAACCACAGAACAGTTCATAGACATCTGGGAGGAATATTTCAGTGACTGCAGTGCCTCAAAAGACCTATCAGATAATTACAATAAAGTTGCAAAAATGTTGTTTCAAAACTGGGCAAAATCACCCGAAAACAAAGTCATCCTAATTGACGGTACTCAATTGTTATTATTAACAATCTTGCTAGCCAATCCAATAATACTTGTAGTTTGGTTTTATCATCAGTATTTTATCCCACTGACATCCAATGCTGGACATATGTAGACCTCCTACAACAAGAAGTCCCAAACAGCTACTTCTTGTAGGTGACCTTTTCATTTGTACCAGGTAAAAAAATGGAATCCTGTTTTATTTGCCTAATTCAGCATTTGTCTCTTACAGTTAAAAAAAATGTAGGTTTTGGCAGGTATGATTTATTTAAAGTATGTTCTATTCAATTTTTAAATGACTGAATATTGCTTTTACATAAAAGTTGCATTTAAACAAGAGAATTTGTAAAAAGAAATATTTTTTTAATAATTGATTTTATTTCAATGGTATATCTAATTAAAAATATTATTAATTAGTAGTTTTAAAAGAACACAATAGAAATAAATAACGTGTTCAAAAAAGATGCAATTAGTTTACATTTGAAAAAATTTATTTAGATATTTACATAATTTAGTACATCTTCGTGATTAGTGTATCGAAATATGAATTGAATTATATAAAAGTAACATTCAAAAGTTGATATATGAAAATCTCAAAAAAAATCAAAATATCACTTACAAGCTTTTACGTATCTGCATCTCTTCTAGTCAACTTTTCATATATCACCTTCGATAAGAGTTCATGTTAACGAAGAATCTTTAGACCTTTGATCTTTTGGGATTTCTTTCCCTTATCCCCAGATGTAGACGATGATTCTCTGCTATCGGTGGCCATTACTTCATCGGTTCCATCAGACCGTTCTTGCAATTGGGTTTTTAACGTCTTTTTAATATTCACTATTTCGTTTTCTATATCCGCTTTACGTTGCATAGATTTCGTCTTTTCGGAATTTGCTCTAAGTATTTGGTTTTCTACACAACTTAAAACACCTAAAAAATAACAAAAAAATACTTAGTGTTAGTTACATATAACACCATATAAATAAAATAATGACTCTATGGAAACACTAAAGATTATAAAAACTAAAATATAATTCTCTGAAGTTTTAATATTTAATTCGTTATAAAATAATAAATGATTTAACGAACCTTCGCAAGCTGAACACCAATCCTGAAGACAGTTACTGATAATATTTATATCTTCAGCACGGATATCTCTTCCTATAGCATAATCCACTTCGAGTTGACTATTCTTTTGATCTAATTTTCCGTGTATAATATCTGCGTAAATAGCTTCGATAATGAGATCCTCCAAGTCTCTAACGTTCTTAATATCCAATTCTAAAAGTAAAGTGCTGTACGGTATACACTTGGATTTCATAGCTAAGGTAACGATTGTTAGGTGCTGTAATTTCTTCTGTTGTGCAGGAGTTAGTTCTAAAACTTCGTTTTTATTAGCCAAGTAATCTTTGAAGGTGCCGAAAGCGAACAATTCCAACGTATTGAAATATTTTCTGTCGGTCGTCGCTAATTCCAAAATATTCGGCATATCTAGAAGTTCGCCAAATACGTATACTCCGGGAGCTTCTAACACTTGTTTAACTAATTCCGCACATGCTGCTCCCTTCGTACATTTCGCCAAAATTACGAATTGTTCCAAAACTGAGCCTGACAGAGGACTTTTATCAACAACCATTTTGAAGCTTGTAAATAAAATTTGAGGTTATGTGATCTACCCTGATGATATATTCGCAAGGAAGAAAGTTACTTTTTTGAAACTCTAGTTGATGAGCAGTACTTTTAATTATTAAATTAATGTAGTATATAAATAATACAGCAATAAATTTTTACAAAATAGCACTATTTACTGCACAATATCAAAAAAATTATGATCACAGAACAAACTTATCTGTTCTGTCACAGTTTCTAACTGTGGTTCTATGATTATGATATGGCTACGCGACGTTGCCACGTTAAACTTGTATATAATTTTAAACATTTATCAAATTTATTTAAAAAAAAATTATTTCGATCTTTTTCTAACTGGTAAGACTTGGAGCTGTAATCCTAAAATACTGCGACGGATGTACGTCATGATTGTCAGACCAGAGTCTCGTTCTTTTTAGGTCCGGGAGTGACTCGGGCTTTTAGCGTTGCGCTCTTTTTAGTTGGGACGTCTGACACTCAGTGTTTCCCCAATTTCCCCTGGAGCCTTACTGCTTTGTTAGGGGCACGCGACTGCACTGCAACAGTAGTGTATTCTGTTTGGGAGTAACCCCAGAGTTCCGAGCGAAAGGCTCTAGAGCTAATGACATCTAAAACGAGTACGACTCAGCGGAGCAATATTTCTATGGTCAAAACCATATAAATTATAGACACGCTTCTTTCACATCGAAACTGAGTTGAGATTAAAACGGCCCAAACATGCAATCTGTCGTACGATAAGTTGTACAACCCAAGTAGTTTCGACCGTCGAAACGAAAATTGCATATTGTGTGTGGGATGGGTGTACTGTCGCCTCAGGAGGCACCTAATAAGAATATGTCTAGTAGGAGCTGACGAGTATCCAACGCAAAAAAATCTTCAGACATGAAACTTGTAGTGGTGACGATCTTCCTTGAATCCGGCTGAAGTGATGTGCAACGAGACACGACCTCTTGGGCCAACCTCTTTACTTTCTCAGTGACAAAGGCTCTTCATTCATGCCTGAAGAATGCAAGTCCTTCTTAACTCATTCGAATATAACGTCATCAAGGACGACGCCGTATAAGTCTCAGTGTAATGAACAAATAGAATGGCTAAACGAGACACTCTGGCGAATCATTCAACTTAGTCTGCGGTCGAAGGGACTATCAGTCGAACACTGGGAGTCAGTGCTAAAGGATGAACTACACTGTGTTCGATCGCTCATATGTACGTCTATAAATGCCACTCCACATGAAGAACTTTTCACTTCCACAAAGATATCACCAAATGGGGACTCGCTTCCATATCTTGGTTCAGACCTGGGCTAATACAGGTAAAGAACAATGTCAGATCTTCAAAAAGGGATCCGCTAGTCGAAGAAGCTGAACTATTCTCTTATCCGGAGGGATAATGGGGAAACATCAACTGTATCGAACCACCAGTTCGCTCCAATCCCGAGCGGCATCAATGAGAGTCGAGATGATAGCTTTTAAACAGTCAAAGAGTTAGAAGACACATCTAAAAGATTCTCGATAGATGTCTCTACGAGTAGAATCTCCTCCTTCAACACCGTCACGCTTTTAAGTGTTTAATCGGTCAACGCCTTTACCGATACTTCGTGCCGAAGCTATTCCTCGGAGGTGCAACAGAACCAGAAAACTACCTTCTCGTTTGAACGACTTTGTGAATTAAGAGAGTGAGGACGAAGACTCAAGCGGGAGAGAATGAATTAAGATGCATCGAAACATGTCATCTTTGGACTGCAGCTGTCAACATGTGACAGCTTTGTCATACGAATTGTCATAATCGTTAGGATTTTGAAATTAAATTGTCCCAATGAAACTTTAAGACTTTATTTATTAAACGCCACTTATTCAACAAGAGCAAAACTTAAATATTTATCTTCTCGTAGAAAAAATAAGTTGGTTGGCATTGCACAGTGTGGTCGACGTTGAACCATACAGAGCCGGAAGTACTCGTCATCTGTTACAGGATCTTCTTCTACGATGAAAGGTGCGTTCTATTAAGCCGAAACAGAACACAGAATGTTTTCCATTCCAACTATAATCTATTTGTTTATGTTCCAATATCTAGTATAAATAATTCTTCAAGTTAAATAAAGCCACGTTTCTGTTGGTGATTTCAAATACTAGCTTATTAGAACCATAGAATTGGAAGGCCAGCTGTAGTAGTAGCGAGAACAGCTCTGATATGGGGGCACAATAAAAGATTGCAGTGCAATGTAATTCCGTTAAATTCTAATCTAATAGATCTATTAATTTAAAAAGTATATTTCAACTTATAATACCCAATATTTAGTTGAAATTATGAAAATTAACTTACAGATCTAGTTGGAATTTATTTACCGGAAATAACTGGATTTAAATAAAAAGTGGCAACGTGTGTTTTCACAACCTTCTTAATTGTGAGGTTATGTCGAAATGTTTATTATTTATTTTGTTGAAGGAATATATTTGTGTAATGTTTAATACCGTTAAGTTTAGTCTCAAAATTGTGCACGGCGTCTGTAAGTTTTCTCAAAAAGTAGCACAACCATTACGAAGTAAAAAACCTAAATCGTCAGCATCTACAGTGAGTATTCATATAGCCAAAAATAAATTGTTTTTCAATGTAAGTACTTTTAGGTACAAAGTTTCGTGGATATTAAACACCTCCGAGTAGTTGGTGGTAAAGGAGGAGATGGTTGTATTTCATTTCTATCATTATTTGGTAATGAGTTTGCTGGACCGGATGGAGGAGATGGTGGGAATGGAGGCCACGTAATTTTCCAACCATCTGAAGACGTAAAAGACTTAAGCGGTGTTCCAACAATAGCCAGAGCTAGCAATGGAATTAATGGAACAACCAAAGATTGTCATGGAAGGAACGCTGAACACTGGACAATTAAAGTACCCGTAGGAACGGTTATTAAAGATTCAACTGGTAAAGTAGTTGGTGATTTATCTCATCCTAGTTTACTGTTTGTGGCAGCCAGAGGCGGTGCTGGAGGTAAAGGAAACCATTATTTTATTTCTGATACACAACAATCGCCTCAGATTTCTGAATATGGAGCTGAGGGTGAAGATTTAGAATATACTATTGAAGTTAAAAGTATGGCACACATTGGATTGGTAAGATATTCAATTTTTTTATTAATAAATTTCTATTATTAACGTTTATAGATAGGTTTCCCGAATGCTGGAAAAAGTACTTTATTACGAGCTATTTCGAGAGCCAGACCTAAAGTAGCACCATACCCGTTTACTACATTAAAACCTCACGTCGGAATAGTGCAGTACGACGATTATGAACAAATAGCTGGTAAAATATACAAATTTACGATTTTAGATTTATATTTCTTGAACGTTTTATTTTTTAAGTTGCTGATCTACCGGGTTTAATCCCAGATTCCCACAAAAATAAAGGCTTGGGAATACAATTTCTAAAACATGCCGAAAGATGTATGGCGCTATTGTACATAATCGATATGTCTGAACCTGAACCATGGCAACATCTTGAAGTATTACAGTTTGAGTTATCACAGTTCAACGATGATCTTAATTCTCGACCTCAGTTGGTAGCAGCCAATAAAATAGATGTACCAATAGCTGAAGCGAACGTAGAGGAATTGAAAAAACGGACTTATCTACCTGTTATACCTATTAGTGCTAAATTAGGTACGAATGTAGCACTACTTTTAAGAGAAATGAAAATTATATATGATAAAGAAAAAGAAAATAAACAATAATTTTGGAAACAAGTGTTTTTTAATATTGTTTTTATTGGGGGTATTTAGATGACTTGAAAGAATCTAAATAAAAAATCTGAAATGAATTTTCTTAGTTACCATTAACACCCTTGACTCTATCGTTTGTATCTTTTATTATGCTTACCAAATATATTTTTAATAAAATTTATTGTTTCAACCTTTACTACCTGGAATCTACTCATGTTATTATTTTAAATGAAACTAACTGTTTCTAAATAATTCTACAAAATATTGCAAAAATGTCAGAAATTCTAAAATATTGACAATTGTTTCAATTTTAAATATCATCGACAAGATAGAGTGCCCTTTGGACTCCTCAGAGGGGACGAGTCTGGCCAAACGGGAGGAAGGGGTGATCAGCGCGCGGAAGGAGGAAGGTAGGGGTTGGATGAAGGGTGACACAAATAAACTTAGGATAGTGCATGATATATTAGATGAAGTGATTTTTAGAAGGGAATTGGATGTGGTGTGTGGATCTGAGGTAAATGCTAGATATGTGGAATAGGGAGGATTGATTATACAGGAGAAACAGGAATAAGAGCGGTGGGGAACGGAACTGAGGGCGCATGAGATGAGGAAGAGAAATGGATGGGTGGTAGTGCGAATGGGAGACATGGTGGTGTACAGTGTGTATATAAGCACAAATGTCAACCTAGAAGAATATGAGAGAAGCTTGACAGAACTGGAGGATGACCTGAGGATGTCAAAAGCGAACTCCTGCCCACCTTCGTGAGCATAGATAAAGGATAGGTTAGGTTAGGTTTATTTTCAACACTGTATTCAATCCACGGATAGGTTTTATAAAAGTGTGATTTAAAAGATCGGAGATCCGGACCAAATCTTGTTTTTGGGAAATTGAGCAAATCCGGTTGTCTTGGAGGTTCATCTAGAGACTGGGCTAAATCACTTATAGTTGTAGGATTTTTGTCAGCGTCGCTGACGTGCATCCTATATCAAAGAATAATTTTTATAAGTACCTAATGACTTAAGTAGTATAATCTCTCTAACATAACAAAGTTACGTGTCGGACTTAGAACTATCATTTTCATCACCGCTTAATAAAGGGGAATCATCATCTTGAACTGTGTCATCTTCCTGTACACTCCTTCTTTTAGGATAAATGTTGCTGTCTTCTGCAATATTGTCACTTTCGCATTCATTTGCTCCAGCATCAACCGTTTCACTTATTTCTAACAAATTTGCACTTGGTTTCGATTTAAAAAAGTCACTGATAATGCGTTTAGCACTCATTTTAAACGACAATTAAATTTTCAAAAATTAAATTTATATGTATTCCAAGGAAGTAAAAGAGAAAACAAGTAACCTCTTTTAAATGAAAAGATTAAATGAAATTGTAAAGAAATACATAACATCTATTTTATTAGACACCCTTCCACTTGCAAGAGATTTGTAACAACAATATTGCGACCGCACGTGTCAAAAAAAGTTCTATCTATTACAGACTACCCTGACTACCGACCGGACCGGGTGTTTATTTTATGATACATTAAAAGGCTTCCGACTGATAAGCGGGCGTCTTCAGACAAAGCATGCCGTAAATGCAATAAATCAAATAGACAGCAACAAGTAAAATAAAATAATATAGATATTTTACTTATTCAGTTTTTGTGTAGCTCAAAATAATATTTCTTATAGTACGGTCCAATATTGAAAGCGATGGTTTAAGTTTTCTTTTATTCTATTCATGAGGCTTGCTATTATTTTTCTCCATTTAACAGGTAGGGCGAGAACAATTTAGGTTGGGCGCTCGCCCAACCGCGTCCACCCCTGGCGCAGCCACTGGTAAGTATTGTCACCGAACAGAAACCTCTGTTCGGTGCGCGAATGAATTCATAACAAAACTTTCTTTTTTCGGGCTCTAGTTGCTTTTATAGTTCGGACTTCAAAGCACCGACGCCAAGTGAGCCTTCTTGTCTTGTTTCTTTTCGGTGCCTAATTGGAGATAAAATGTGGTCTCTTATTTTGTATTTATATTGTATAGTTTAGTTTGTCGATAGATTCCAGTGTGAAAAGAGTGATTTCGAAAATATTTATTTGAAACGCCTAAAATGCCGAAAGCCGCTTCGTGGATTAAAATTTTTCCTGAGTTGGAGTTTAGTGGGGATAAAGTGTTTTGCAAAGTTTGTGCCAAAATCATTGTTTGTGAAAAGAAGTTCCAAATTGATCAACACATGAGAACAGCTATGCATAAAGCTAAGTTGCAGAAAAATAAATATGTGCATGTTCAGCAGTGTGTGCAAACCGCATTTCAAAATGTCAAACCAAAGAGTGAAAAGGAGGTGTTTCATCAAGACTTATGCAAAGCTTTAGTCGCAGCAAATATACCTTTGAAGACTGAAAAATACACAATTCGAGATTTTTTGCAAAAATATTGTAATCAAAACATCCCTGACGAATCCACACTTAGAAAGAAGTATGTGCAAACAGTATACGAAACCGTAATGGGAGAAATTAAAGTTTCACTGGGCGATGAACATTTTTATATTATTGTTGATGAAAGCACACACTCATGTGGTCGATATATCGCACATCTTATGATTGAAGGGCTTCAAGAAAATGAGCCAGGGAAGCCATATTTAATATCTTCTAAACAGTTAGACAAAACAAATAATGTGACCCTAACTCGATTTATTCAGCAGTCTCTATCAATTTTTTTTTACCAAATCCAGTTCCAGTAGAGAAGTTTTTAGTGTTTTTGTCTGACGCAGCGCCGTATATGGTTAAAGTAGGCAAAAACTTAAAAATATTTTATCCCAATATGGTACATGTCACTTGCCTTTTACACGAGATAAACAGAGTAGCAGAAACTATTAGAACAGCATATCCCTTGGTGAACAAATTAATTTCAAATGTAAAGAGAGTGTTTTTGAAAACACCTCTAAGAGTGCAGATCTATAGAGAGAAATTGCCAGGAGTTAGTTTACCTCCAGAGCCCGTAATTACTCGATGGGGAACATGGATTAAGGCCGCGATATTCTACGCAGACCATTTTGAAGCCATTAAAGACATAGTTTTAGATTTTGAAGACAATTCACAGTGTGTAGTGCAAAGTCAAGCAGTATTCACAAATGTAAATTTAGCTAAGGAACTTGTTTTTATTAAGGTTAATTTTAGTTTTATACGATATAATAACTTCGTTAGAAAGTAGGAATATAAGTTTAAGAGAATCAGTTAATATTGTTGAAACTTTTTCCGACAAATGCAAAAAAGTTCCCGGTGATGTAGGAAATCAAGTAAGAAGTAAACTCGAAGTTATTGTGGGAAAGAATGAAGGCTTCAATTATTTAATGGAAGTCAAAAATAATTTTGATACTAAACCATCCAACGAAGTAATACCTTTGCCTTATAACTTACTACCCAAATTAAAATATTGCCAGATCACATCGGTAGATGTTGAAAGAACTTTTTCTTTGTACAAACATATTTTTACAGACAGAAGGCAAACACTTTTATCGGAAAATTTTGAAAAATATATCGTTATAAATGCATTTTATACTATTTCAGGTTAAAAATTTTACCTATTATATTTTTCTTTTAATTTTACTTAAAATAAAAAATAATTTTTCAAGAGTCGGCGTATCTTTATTTCCATTTTTCCATGTTATATTCAAGGCATATAATTGCATATTTTGACAAATAAATGCATATTGTTGCATATTTCAAAGAAAAACTATGCATATATAAATGCGCATATTTTAACTGAATTGACGTGCATATATTCCGCCCTTTAGTTATAAACATCTAAAACATTATATTATAAAAATAAACATAATAAAAATTATTTTCCCAAAAAAGCATAAAAATTATATTATTCTACTAAATACAAACTAAATTTAATTAAAATTAACTTTTCTGACTTTAGTTTGCGAAAAATTCTTAAGAATATTGTCAATATTAATACTCATCATTTGATCAAATTCTATGCTCAACATAGTCAGATTAACACTGCTGTAACAAGCAATAGGTAGCAACAAATTATTTCTTTTTGAATTTGAAAACACTACCCTGATAACGGCTAGACAAAACAAAAAATATTTATTACCTGCAGGTGGTGCGGTGTCGACTGGCGGCGCCTTTCATTCCCCAATAAAATAACAGCGCTTGGGCTTGCTTATCTTCTGACCGACCGGCGCGGCGACGAACAATACATCATAAGCAAATAAACTGATTGATATATTATGCACTTAATTTATACTGGATAATAGATATTTTACACATTTTCCTGTGCTCTAGTTTATTATTTATATTTTTTAATATTAGACACTTTTAGTTCTTGCCAGTTTTTTATTAACTATCTTTTGATTTGGCGCTCCGTGCGGGCGCACTGGCCTTCCGCCGGCCCTGCTTTCTAATCTTAAAAGATCAGGAGAAAATCCAGGATATGGTGGACGAGACAGCCAGGAGAGGATTCGAAGAGCTGAAGACTTTCCCCAACATCTAGATGAGGAAGCTTTCGCACTACACTAGAGAAATCTACGGCCGAGAAAATAGCTGGACCACGTCTAAACGAAGAGCATAAGAAGAAAAGAACAAAAAAATAAGAGGAATCGCTTACTGATCCCCAGAAAGATGATCAGGATCTCAAATAGGGACAGCTATAACAAGTGGATCCGCCCGGGTTCACATCAGTAGATATAGCTACTCTCTTATTTTTAAAATCTTTTGGCAAATCATTACTGCTCAGAGATTCACTGCTTGACTTGATTTTCAAACTACTTGATTTGACTTGAAATCAAGTCAAGTAGATTTGTTTAAAGTTCAAGTCAAGTAGTTATATATCAAGTACTTGAAAAATCAAGTAGTTTTTCAAATTACTTGATTTTTGTTAATAAAAAATAAAGTTTTTTATTATTACATTATAACTACCAAAAAGTAATAAAATAAAAATGCGTGTATGTAAATATTATTTTTTAATGGAAAAACATAAACCAACATTTATTACAACTTATATTTTTTAATTCCCAAATAACAAAACTAAATAATAAATGGATTAATGGATATAAAAACATAATTTTAAACAATAAACATTTAAAGCAAATCTTGAACATCTTTACTCGCCATCCATGATTTAAGGCACATAAGGCTTCTAATAGATTTATCGCCTAGTCGGTTTCTAGTTTTAGTAACAGTTAAAGCAGCTCGGGAAAATTGCCTTTCAATAGAAGCTGAAGATGCAGGCGTTGCTAAAAAGTCTTTGGCCATTGTGGCAAGGCTTGGAAAAATATTTTCATGCCTTTTCCACCATTCTAAAATATCTTCACTGCTGTCAGCCCTTGGATCAGATGTGTATTTATCTACTTCATCTTTTGGATTGGTAGATTTTCTGAACAGACTCTGTAGATCGATTTCAAACTCTCCGCATCCACTATTTTCAATTGGGTTTAAAGATAAAGATGAAGTTGATGGGACTGGCGGTGACGCAAGCAGTGAGTCGGACCGAAAATACCTCGTTTTGAAAATATTCTCAAAATGTTTGACTGCTTCTGTCTGCAAATCCTGTCCCCAGTGAGTATTGGAGAATGTTTCTACTTTATGTCGGGGGTCTAAAATTAAAACAACACAGTACATCCAGTTGGTTCTCTCGTAATGTTTAACGATTTTTTCCCTTGCCGCTTGAATACTATTTATTATTTTCTCATCGGTTTCATTTCTACCGGGATTATTGTCAAGTTCCATAGCCCATGATTCTAGTTTATCCAGAAGCATATTAAGAGGGGCCTCCTCACAGGTATATAAACCTAAAAACCTACACAATACTAGTTACTAATTTAGTAATTATTTGGTTCAAAATATTTACGATAGATGTCGATAGTAGTACTGAATCGGCTTCTATTTATTCAACATATTTTCTCTCTCTGTCTTTCAGCTCTTGACGGTTCAAAGAAACGCATCTCTGTTCGAATGTTTTGATTTCAAATAATTCAACTTCTTGTGAGCACAGAAACCTTATCTCTGTTTTTTATGTTGCAACCAAACCACAGTACACCTGTGCATAGATAAGATAATATTATATACACGGTTCCAAACAAAATTTGTTGACATAATTTGCATTTGAGTGTAGATTTTTGATTATTTAAGAGTTTCATAAATGTTTTTGAAAGGAATAAATTGTTAAAAAGTACGTAATCGTATCGACCCGATATCAAAAATTATAGTTATGATAATGTAAATTATCCTGCAATTCGTATTTTTTAATTTTAAAAAGCTATGTTTGAGGTTATTTTTACTGGATTATTTGATTAATGTGAGATAAATAATACTGATGGTTTGTTCTAGTATCATCAAACCATCTTTCAATATTCTCTTGAAACCCTGTTTTAATGATAATATGGGTTTGTTAGCGAAAAATGCTTAATTGAAGTGAAGTGACCTTTGAAGTATCTGAATGAAGAAAAATTAAAACCGCTCTCAAAAGACAAGAATTGCATAATTCATTTTGATGAATATATAATAATGATAATTGAAAAATATAACTATTATAACCTGACAAGGTGCATTACATATTGCATGAAAGGACATGTGCTATTTAATAATATGGATCATGCTAAGAAAATTAAACTGCGGAAAAGTTGCAAATTTACATGATTTAAAATAGGCCATTTAGTCTGAAAACACAGAACGTCATGTCACAACTTTGCCTCAATCTAATCATATTTGTATCAGTTTCAGAGTTCCTGTTGGTTGCTTTCAAATTTTATTTGCCATGTAGGCTCTTTTTTCAACTACATGTGTAAATATATTCAATTTTATCTAGAAACAAATAATATAATCAAAGAGTTTCCAAATTTATTATACAAAGAAATATTTACTTGTAATACAATGCTTTACATTTAATAGAAAGAAAGAAAGTAAGGTACAGTTAAGAATTTAAATTTAAAATAGCAAACGTTTAAAAAATTTAAAGCGAAAGATCTGTAATGACAAATAATAATGTATATTTTGTGGGAAGATCGATGTGTACAATACAAAATCAAACATACAATCAACATATACAAGCTTTTACCTTGTTTGCAAAGATTGATCATATGTGTTGTGGAGATTGGAACTGAAACATTTTTCCTTCATTATACAAAAAAATAGTTGGTTCATTCTCTTTTTTCCATGACAGATACACATATGTGTGATGACCTGAATGGTAAATATTTTTTTTGTTTTTAAATAATACATTATTGGTATTATTACTTTTCCATCCAACCCATCTAATATGCTAGAAAAGTATAGGTTTACCCAAAAGAATTTTGTATTTTTTTGAGTTGTTTTTACGTTTTTCAGCAAGAACAACACAAAAAAATGGTTTTTGGAAAAGAAAACCTATCTGTATAACTCAATACAGCCCCCGAAGTGCAACAAGTAGACAAAATTAACTTTTTAGTCGTCCTTTGTTTTACAATTTTTTTTAATATCAACAACTAAGACTATTACTAAATCATCCTTTAATAATAATTTGGTTTCTTATTTTCTTTGATTTTTTAAAATGCTTATATAATCAAACAATTTGCAAAGTTTTAAAATATTTATGGTTCAAAGATTTTTAAAATAAAATGTTACCTACTTCATTCATTAATTTTATTCAACAATTACTATTATCTATGGTGCATAGGCTGAGGCAAGCTAAAAAGTGGATAACCATCCTAATTTCTTATAAAATCTTTGGACAGGTTGTTAAGAGAAAAACAAATAGCATTTTTGAACAAGTACAAAATGTTGTGGTGGTTGATTCAGGATTGTGGGTAGATGCTCAACACGGGTTACTAGGTGGTTCTCCTGATGGTAAATATATTTAACATAACAAATAATCACCATGTGTTATAAATTCTTTTTGCATATTAAATGACATACATTTATTGATAAAATATTTTAGGGCTTGTAGGTGATGATGCACTACTTGAAATAAAATGCCTCCACTCTGCATTAAAACTGAATTTACAAACAAATATAATAAGCGAAATAATTGACCTCATGAAGAACAAAATTTGTCTAGAAAAACACAACAATAAAATTCAATTTAAGCGGAATCACAATTACTACTATTAGGTATAAACATGATATATTTATTCCAAAGAACAAAAATTCAAAATCATTCTCACATAATATGTTTAATCACTTTGATGTATTTAACAACAATAAATAAGAATAACATTAAAAAGTAGTTATTTGTGTAATAGGTGCAAAAAGTGCATTTTTGTTGCAAGGATGCATGAAGCACTAAACACAATCTTGTGGAGTAAATTTAAATAGCATTTACGAAGCACAAATTTACTTATTTAGCATGAAAATTACTTAATTATAATCACTTACAAATACAATACACACCAAACTATAAATTTGGGATATTTTTATGAACACAAAACATATGACAACAGCATATTTGACCCATAGAGAAAGTTATAATATTATTTGTCTATGAATTGACCGTCGTCTTCTGTCATTGTTCTATATTGTACTATACAGCGCCATGCGTCAAGACGGCGGAGCGGTTGAACTAAAGTAAAAGATGTTCGTTTGCAAAAATTTGCGCACAACAAATCTCAAAAAATACAATGATTTGAGATTTCATATTTTCAGAATCGAATTCTCTAGGCTTCCTTGTGGGGATCAGGTTTTGGTGTCCAGATTGGTGACCACAAATTGTCAAAACTGTCAAAATCACACCATCACTTAATGGCTTATATCTTTTTTATAACAATATAAAACTCAACCAAAATACCTGATCCCCAAGACAAAGGTCCAAGTTATATTGGGTTGAAATTTCAGCACTTAATTTCCCTGCGTTCTTTAGATTTGTTGTGTACAAAATGACCTAAATTTTGTTGCAAATCACGGGTGCCAACTGTTTTCAGGTTCCTAAAACGTGAGGCCCCTCTTAATACCAATTATCACCATAGGAAGTGTAGAATAACATTCACCTTCTAAAATTGTGGAAATAGTCTTAAAAACATGTAGGTATTTGCAAACGCGTTCTATTATAGACCAGTCTGCATCTGTCGGCTGTAAAGTCTTTAAATTATCTATATTATCACAAATAATGTTCAAAGCCTTTCTCATATTTAAGCTCCATTGCAACATTTCGAAGGTGGAATTCCACCTTGTTACCACATCAAGTTTAGGCATAGCCATTTTTAGGTTCAGAGTGCTGGAGAATTTTTCAAAATCCTCACGTAAATGTTCAGTTTTTGATTTTTTTGGCAAGAGATCGGGTTTTTTTACAGATGAAAGCGAATTGGGATCTTCATCATCATCATCGTCGGTTTCTGACAAAATGTTGACCGTTTCTGGCGTTTCTTCATATTCAGCATTTCCTTCAAACGTAGAATCAAGAATTCACATAAAATCTCTGGCACCCAATTTTAAAATGTGCGCAAAACACACGAAGTGACTATTCTTAACATCAATGTCGGAAATATATGTCTTTAGTTCTTTAATAAACGTGAAATTACTATTTGTGTTATCAGTAGTAATACCTTGGATAGACTTTGTAAGATCGTTGAATCGTAATACTTCAAAAAATAGTTGCGCTATTGAACTTCCAGTATGTTTGCCATGTGCTGGCACAAAATCCAAAAGGATACAGTGAAGTTTCCAATTATTATCTATAAAATGGGCGGTAATACCATAGTACCCTTTCATATTTGAAGAAAGACCATCCATCGATTGTGAACGAGATTTTTGAATTGCGAGTTTTTAAGAAATATTCAAGTCTTTGCTGCGCTGCCTCAAATGTTTTTACTGTCAAGGATTTCATTTGATTTCTACCGGGTAAATTTACATTTGGATTCAGGTACTTATACATTTTTTTACTTATATCATCCTCAAAAAAACTAAAAGGAAGGTATTTCTGTGCTACATATTCCACAAGTAGTTTTTGAAATTTATCTTGTTGAAAATTTGGTACCACGCTGACAGTCTGAAAAACAAAAGATTGGCATTAATAAATATATGCAGTATGCATATGTACCAATAGATTTAAAACATAACTATTTCAAGTTTAGCTTGTTTGTTTATTCACTGATTATTATTATAATTGGCGGGGGCGAGGCCCAAATTGACCACTGGAAATAAATATTCTAAAACTAACAAGTGAGCCTCATACAAAATTATGTTTAAAAAACGCCACTTCTACAATCCTAAATATTGGTTATACAGCACCAACCTGAGGTACTAAATTCTTTACTACTAAATCCAGTTTTAAGTTATTTTTTCATCGAAATGTACCGGTGAGTCACCATATTTTGGCACCCACTTGCAGTATTTATTGTAAGAGTTAGAAGGAAATGTTTCAAACCAAAGTTGTAGGGTTGGGTTAACTCTGAACCGTCAGGAAGTATTAAAAATAGGTATATGACATACTTAATAAAAGTTGAAGAATTTTAAAAGGAATTCGAAACAAAATTTAAAAACAGGGTGTTCCATTTAAAAAAACGTATGTTTTATTCGTCACGCTTTTTTGAGCCACACTGTACTGTATAATAATTTTAAATTGTGCATCCTAACAATCTTTACAACTTTTGTATTTACCATATTCTACCAATGAGATAATAACTTTACTATATCGTTGACTCACCCTGTACACGTACAATCCGTAGTTAGTTACATATAAAGCTAACAAACAAATAGTAATTATTATCGACTCAAACATCCAAGTAAGTAAACCACAAGGTTTGAACACAGGTTTGAATTAAACATGAAAATAATATGATTATGTCTAATTATTTATACTCGTAATTTCCTACTAAGTATAAGACTATACCACAGTAAAGAAAAATTACTTACATTTTCAGTTTCAGTCTCGCCAGTCTCAGCTCCAGCAAGCCAATTTGAAATTGTACCACGTTTATTGGAGCTTCCGAAAGAATTCGCCTCAAAATTTGGTGGTTGTGAGCTACCAAAAATTTTGTCGTAGACTCTAGTGTGTTTGGATTGCAAATGTCGTCCTAATGATGATGTTCCACAATTTTTCATTTTTAAAACTGTGTTTTTCGTAGTACAAAGCGTACATTTGCCTAGTTTGTCAGTATTTTTTTTACTTTTGGGATCTCGCTCGATTACAAAATACTCCGTAACTTTTTTATTTTTATTAGCTACATTTTTATTAGTTTTCATTATTTTTGCAGTCGACCCTGTAATTTCTACATCGGGTTCGATATCTTTAAAGTCCGACGCTTTATCATCTGGTAATTCTGGCACGTATTCTGACCCACTGCTTTGAAACGGTTCTGATTCCATTTCGGGCAAATCACTCACGTAAGACATATTTTATTATTGTCTTCAAATAACATAGGACGTTAAGGGCGATTGTCGTTGCACTATTAACAGTATTCCAGACTAGCACGTTGTCGTTTCGTCAGTAAGCTGCCTGTGTGCGTGTATTGCAATTTTCCTGAGCCGGGCTCGATTTTTTGCTGCTGCACAAAGGTGCCGCGTGCCATACATTTTATTTACGACTTGCATTTGCTGCCCCGCCGCGCGCTGTCACTCCTACCACCGAGTCTTGTTAATGTTCGGTGCTCCTACCTACATGCATGTACATACAGGCTTTATCAATATTCAAGTAGTTTGAATTTACTTGATATCAAGTCAAGTACTATTGATCGAAAATCAAGTCAAGTATCAAATTTTGAAATGCTTGATTTTTCAAGTCGTCAAGCATTTTAAAAAAACCTCAAGCTACTTGGCTTGATGAATCACTGTTACTGCTTTTCTTAATAAACTGACGAGCGTCAGACAAACATTTTTAGAATCCAGTTTATGGATATTCTTTGACCCAGTCACAAAATGTACGCAAATGTTCAAGAGTAATGCTTAAATGGACTCCCATAATTTGCTTATGGTATTGACACGCGTTAATAACTCGTACCATATATGTAATGACATGATATTTTCCAAACCGAATATTTCGTTTAAAACAAAATCGGAATCACCGAGTCTGTCCGATTATTTTAAATATTAGTGCCTTTTTTACTAGATAATTCTAGATTGTGGCTTACACAAAAACAATTGGCTATCTGGTATTTTCTAGATAAGACTGGTCACAAAAACAATGTCTAGATAAGATAGTAACAATCGTAAACAGTTCTAAGAAATCCCTGCGCACCGCCATAATTTTAACTTTCATACATGGCTTAGACAGATTCGGATTCAGGGACTATACCAGTGTGCTGTTTCGTAACAATATCTATACAAAACGATTTATCGAAATTTAGTAAGACCAGTTTACAATTTCCTTAAAATTCCTCTTTGAAATTAGAAAAGCCCCAGCTGCCAGGGCTATTCGGTCTAATTTTTTTGAAATATATTTTGACAACTGACATTTCGTGAGTTGGTACATTTGAACTACCGAATCATGTTCCGGTTTTATAAAAGGGAAACATGTAGAATTAAATTACACATGAACGCCAAATAAAAACGAACCCCAATCGAAACCACTGCCCTACAAAGAAATACATCCTATATCTGGGCCCAACTTTCTGTAAAAACCCAAACCTATCCAAAATGTCTAATTCAAACCGAAAGCTACGAACATATCTCCCCTTTCTCTCTCTGATTTAATTAGTGTTCTGTTGTTATAATTTCTAGGTAAATATTATTTAATAATTTAGAGTTCAGTTCAATCGTTTATTATAAATTATTACATGAAGTGAATACATGTCATCAAGCCACTGCTGTCATGTCTACCCCAACAATAAGTAGTTACTAATTTGAAAAGGTAACGGCATCTATGCAATCTTTAAAATAATAATTAATAATTGTATATGGTAATGAGAAAATAAATTGTTTTTGAGCAAGTTTATGAAATATAAGTAACCTGTGCTTCGCTTTGTTTATTTTACAAAATTTGGTGTATGTAAATAAAAAATTGACAAAAAAACATTTGGGGACATTGTAGAGTTCGAATACATTTTCTGAAGCGTATTCTCTTAGTCCTCATCGAACAGGAGGCAGGAGAAACACACCAACAAGAGCTATGGAGGTAATCCTCGGACTCACTCCCCTTGACATATACATCAAGGAGGTTGTTTTGATGACCATGACACGACTACGCTCTACCGGTATACAACCTGATGTAGGATCTGGTAAACTGAGACGTAACTTGTGGCATGAGGCCCTCAGGGAGGTCCCACTGCTGCAGGCCATTACGGACTCGAATCCACCGCGATATGCCTTCTACAGGCCCTACAAGTAATCTTTAAAAACAACGAACAACCCTTCCAACTTTTACAGATACAGAGATCGAATTTGTCATTATGCATATCAAATATATATTTTTTGGAGTTCATGTAACATTTTTTATAGTCAGGAAAAAAATATAAACAAAGTACTATGTTGTTATAGATTTTATTCACACAACCTTTTTTTTAGACAGGAAAATACAGAATAAATTGTGCTTGCGGTATAGTATTTTTTATTGTATACAACAGTAACTATCCGGGACGGAACGGAATATTCAGCTGGCGTTATTTTTTTACTCAGAATAATGAGGCTAAAAACTATCACGTCCTACAGTAAAATTTTTGATTATTAGTTTTTATCACAGAATGTGTCAACTATTTAAAAACAAAATATTCTCAAAATAACAATATCCTATCCAAAAAACGCTAACAGTATGGAAGGTCACTTTTCAATTAAAAAAAAATTTATATACAAAACGATATAATCGAAATTTAGTAAGCCAGTTTACAATTTCTTTAAAATTCTCCTTTTTTAAAATTAGAAAGGCCTCAGCTGCCAGGGCTATTCGGCCTAATTTTCGTAAAATATATTTTGACAACTGACATTTCGTGAATATATGGTACATTTGAACTACAAAATCGTGTAGTTCAAAAGGAAAACAAGTAGATACTTTGAAAGACGACAACAGCTTGTTTGATAGCATCTAAGCCTATCTTTAAAATAAAACCTAACCTCTAAAAATTAATAATATTCTATTTAATTATATTCATATGTATATATATATAAAGACGAAAGCATTTTTGGCATAACTTTGATACAAGTTTCTAAATCCACTCGATATAAATAAATACACCATAACAAAGAAAAATAATAATAATAAATTAGGTATAAGTAAAACTAAAGATAATTATTATTATAGAAATGACTATTGATTAAAAAAATCAAGAAAAATAATGAAAAAAAATATTTTCGTTGTAGAGTAGAGGATTCTTAGTTAACGGTTTTTTTATTTACAGGGTGTTATTTTTGATCTCTTAATTCTTATGGAAATCAATTTCAAGGTACAAAAAAATTAATTTTAGATTAAAACACATAAAAAACAGTAAGATTTTTATTTATTCCACGACTTTTCGGGTAAATAGTCACTCCCATAGAAAAATAAACTTGAGGATTATTTGTTCTTTCTTTCGTCTGTTCTTTTTAAAATAAAATATTAGAGAGGTGAATAGAGAGAGATAAAATAATTTTTGTTTTAAATATTTAAATATGCGTCTACTAAAAGTTAAATGAGCTAAAGTTTTTAAATATTCTTAGGGCACACCGGCTATTGGACTTTACGAAAAAAATATAAAAGTCTCATAAGAAAGGATTATTCGAGTTCGTACCGTTGGCAGCACTGACCTGTAACAAAATACGAAATTACTCCCCCATCGACTAGTCCCCGTAAAATATATATTTACCCTAAACGGATTCGGTGTCCATCCGTTGGCGGCGCCGTTTACTGCCAAGGTTTGAACTGGAAATGCGGCTATTGGCTGGAAGCCCTGCGTGTAACCGTTAGATTTGATCGTGTCACTAAAAGGATTTACGAACGGCTGTTGTGACTTCGTTTGAATACCGCCGCCGTTTAAATTTGACCAGTTGACGATACCGTTTGCCGCTCCATTCGTACTGAATGGATTGGAAACTACGCTGGGGGTTACAGCAACGTCTTGAGATGGAGGGAAGGCGGTCATACATTGACCTAGAAAAATACAATAATTAACCACAATAATACAAACAGCGCACCCACCAAATACTACAATGTGTCAAAGTCAGTCTTATTAAGATGTTTCGATTTTTAACTTGAATATTTGCTGGGTTAAAAAAATTGCCGCTAGATATTGCCAGTTTTTGTTTTCATGTGCATTTTGATTTGGTTTGGTTTGGATACAAAGATTTCAAAAATTTTGTCGGTTGATCGAAAAAAAAATAATTTCGGGTGGGAAATTAAGGAAAATTAACTATACATCAAAAACTGATATGTTTTTTGGATTCTCCGACACAAAATACATGATACTGCAAAATTTTTCCAATACATCACTGTAAACCTAAATTTTACATACATACAACGCTATAAAAGATGTCAACTTCATTCTTGCACCATTCGATAGAGTAAAGATGTATTTTGATTTCTTTAATTTCATATTTCAAAAAAATATACAGGGTTGAAGTTGGAATAAAAATTTTTGTGAAAAATTACCTTAAAAAATTTGTAGTAACTACGTCTATGGAACGAAAATATTAAAATTGGTGAAAATCGAAAGAGGAGAGTTCATAAAATTATTAAAAAAATATAGCAGCTTCCCATCGATAATGCACACCGAATTATAAAACATCAAAGTTGACTTTTTTTTTAATTTCCGATTCAAACATTTTTGAGGAAAAAAAACGTAAATTCTGACAGAAAAAGCTGTGAATTTTGGCAGTAAAAATTGTAAATTTTGACAGTTACTGTTAATTTTGACAACAGATGCAGTGAATTTTAACACTACTTAAACATTTTTTGACAAAAGAAACATCCAACTTTGACAGAGAAAGCTGTAAATATTAAGAGAAAAAAGTGTAAATTTTGACAGGAGTTGTTAACTTTGACTAAAGATACAGTTTATTTTGACAAAAAATACTGTTTAATACTATTTTGACACTACAATTTTTCGCAGAAGAAAACTTAAATTTTGACAGAAGAAACTGTTAATTTCGACAGGAACTATAAACCTTGACAGAAGATACAGTGAATTTTTACACAAAAAACTATTTTTTGACATAAACAACTAACTTTAACAGAAAAGGTTGCGTTCAAGTTTGGGACGTCAGTTGACAAAGAAAACTCTAAATTTTGAAAGAAGAATTTCTACGCGAACTGTAAATGTTGACAGTAAAGCTATACATTTTAATAAAAGAAACTGTCAATTTTGACAGAAGCTGTAAATTTTGATATGATGTACGTTTTGACAGAAGAAACTAAATTTTGACAGAAACTGTAAATTTTAACAAAAACGATAAATCTTTACAGAAAAAAGCGTAATTTTTTATACGAACTGTAAATTCTGACAGTAAAGCTGTAAATTATAATAGATGAAACTGTCAAATTTGACAAAAGCTGTAAATTTTGAGAGAAGAAGCTGTAAATTTTGATAGGAGCTGCAAATTTTGATAAGAACTATACATTTGAGCAAAAGATACAGTTAATTTTAACAGTAAAAACATTTTTTGACAGAAGCTAACTTTGACGTAGAAGGATGCGTTAAAATTTGGGACATCAAAACTGTAAATTTTGACTGAAATTATGTAACTATAAACCTTGACAGAAGAAACCATAAATTTCTACATGAACTGTATTGACAGTAAAGCTGCAAATTTAAATAGAAGAAACTGTCAATTTTGACAGAAGCTCTAAATTTTGACAATTATAATATAAGAAACTGCAAATTTTGACAGGATCTGTAAATTTTGACAGATCTAGTGAATTTTAACACTAAAAATATTTTTGTGACAGAAATAATTTATCTTTGACAGTGAATCTAAATTTTAATAATAATGATGTAAGTTTTTAGAGAAGACACTGTAAAATTTGACAGGAGCTCTAAATTTTGATAGGAACTATAAGTTGTGACTGAAGATACAGTGAATGTTAACAAGAAAAATAGTGTTTAAGAGAAATAATTTACTTTGACAGAGAAAACTCTAAATTTTGACTGAAAAAACTGCAAATTTTGATATAAACTGTAAATTTTGATATAAACTATAAAGTTTGACGTAAGCTACAATGAATGTTGACAGTAAAAACATGTTTTGGACAGAAATAACTAACTTTGACAGAGAAAACTCTAAATTTTGACCGAAAAGGCTGAACATTTTGATTGAACTAAAAATTTAATTAGAAATCCTAAAAAATAAATTTGATTTCGAATTCTATGAAATTTTACACAGGGAGGTTTTTGATACGAGGATTTAAAAAAATGTGTCGTTTTTCGAAAAAAAAAAAAGATTTCTGACGGAAAATTTATGAAAACGAATTTTTTTGGAAAACTATAGATCAAAGTGAAAAACGGACATGTTCTTTGGATTCTACGATACAAAATGCAAAATCCTGCAAAATCCTACATAATCTTACTATATATATATTCACTGTAAACCCAAATTTTCAATTTTTTAGTAAAAAACCGCAACATTTTAGAAATGATTTTGACATGGTTCCATAAAAAATTCTATAATTCCAAAACTATGAAAGATGTCAACTTCATTCTTGCACCATTCGATAGAGGAAATATGCATCTTGATAATTGAGCATGTTTCACTTCTTTCATTTCATATTTCGTGAAAATATACAGGGTTAAAGTTGGTATAAATATTATTGTGAAAAATTACCTTAAAAAAATTTTTAGTTACTGTGTCTATGGAATGGGAAGACTGAAATTGGTGAAAATTGAAAGAGGAGTGTTCATACTATTATAAAAAAATACAGCAGCTTCCCATCGATAATGCACACCGAGTTATAAAACTTCAAAGTTAAACTTTTTTTTTAATTGAAAATCAAAAAAAAAATGTTGATTCCGATTTCGATGAAATTTTACATAGGGCGATTTTTGATAACAACATTTCAAAAAAATTGTCGGTTGTTAAAAAAATATTTCATTTCATATTTGTACATTGTATCGTAGAGCGTATTCGCCAATTGAAAAAAAAAACAGATCCAATTTTTTGTTCGGTATTACCTTGACTAGGAGATCCGAATATGGAACTTTGCGGTGAAGGCGAACTGTACACTGAACCTGTAGGCGTTGGGGAACTGTACAAAGATCCGTTGGAACTATTGCTGTTACTCCAATCCAGGCTACCGGTCTTCTGCGTCTTCAGTTCGTTATCTAGATCTTTAAGGGCGGCGTATCTGTCTTCTGACGGTACCGGCATCGTACCACCGGTACCGTTGAGATTTTGCGTAACATTATTCAGATTCGCTGTCGTGTTAGGTTGGTTCCAACTGGTGCTTATGTTATTAAAAACACCGGGAGCTGGTAAACCTGTAAAGAAAAACGGAATTTAATGGATTTTTTTTGGAATATAAATATGAATTTTTATTAATATTGCGTCTATGTTAGCGGAAATAAAATATTTGCGTAAGAATTTACTTAAATTGGCGATACATGATACTCTTCATAAAAAAAAAGTTCTGGATAATAAGTAAAGGGGCTAGGCGGATTCTGGACCGATCTTTATATAAAACTCTAAGGAACATTCTGGTCATTTCCCAATAAACACACCTACGTAAAAAAACGTTTTTAAAACGTTTTAATGTTATTTCAACGTTACTAGTTGAATTTTCAACGTTGACAAATTGGTTGAATTCGAAACGTTATATTCCAAACGTTTTTTCAAATTTGAAAACAACGACTTAGCTTAACCCACAAGTATTATCGAAAACGGTTTTTATGGCCGTTATTTTAACGTAGTATTTTTTAACATTATTTATACCATTTCGCGAGTTATTGACGGTTATACAGAAATGTTTTTAACACGTTGTATATACAACGCTTTTTTAAATTTGAAAACAACGACTCAATTGAACTTAAATGTATTTACAAAAATGCTTTTTATGTCCGTTATTTTAACGTAGTATTTTCAACATTATTTATACTATATCGCGTGATAAAGACGGTTATACCGTAATGTTTTTAACATGTTATATATACAACGCTTTTTTAAATCTGAAAACAACGACTTAATTGAACTCATATGAATTTACAAAAACGCTTTCTAATTCCGTTATTTTAACGTTATATTTTCAACATTATTTATACTATTTTCCGTGATATACAATGTTATCCAGTAAATGTTTATAATATGTTGTTTTCACAATGCTTTTTTAAATTTGAAAACAACGACTCGATTGAACTCATATGCATTTACAAAAACGCTTTTTATGTCCGTTATTTCAACGTAGCATTTTTAACATTATTCATACTATTTAGCGTGATATAAATAGTTAAAAAGCAATGTTTTTACCACGTTGTATATACAACGCTTTTTCAAATTTGAAATTTTTACCACGTTGTATATACAACGCTTTTTCAAATTTGAAAACGAATTAATTGAACTCATATGCGTTTACAAAAACGCTTTTAATTCCCGTTATTTTAACGTAGTATTTTCAACATTATTTATACTATTTCGCGTGATAAAGACGGTTGTACCGTAATGTTTTTATCATGTTATATATACAACGCTTTTTTAAATCTGAAAACAACCACTTAATTGAACTCATATGGATTTACAAAAACGCTTTCTAATTCCGTTATTTTAACGTTATATTTTCAACATTATTTATACTATTTTCCGTGATATACAATGTTATCCAGTAAATGTTTATAATATGTTGTTTTCACAATGCTTTTTTAAATTTGAAAACAACGACTCGATTGAACTCATATGCATTTACAAAAACGCTTTTTATGTCCGTTATTTCAACGTAGCATTTTTAACATTATTCATACTATTTAGCGTGATACAAATAGTTAAAAAGCAATGTTTTTACCACGTTGTATATACAACGCTTTTCCAAATTTGAAAACAACGAATTAATTGAACTCATATGCATTTACAAAACGCTTTTAATTCCCGTTATTTTAACGTAGTATTTTTAACATTATTTATACTATTTCGCGTGATATAAATAGTTAAAAAGCAATGTTTTTACCACGTTGTATATACAACGCTTTTTCAAATTTGAAAACAACGACTTAATTGAACTCATATGCATTTACAAAAACGCTTTCTAATCCCGTTATATATATACACGTTGTTTTGTAAAATATTAAAACTAGAAATCTTATATATTTTATGTTATAGTTTTAAGAACATTTTTTATTTTATTATGTTAATTACAAGAATTTTCTTTTTTTATTGTATACTATTTTTGTGTGGATTTATCAAATAAAATAAATATAACGTGTAACAATCGCCCGTAATTCTCGCAACCCCAAACCACAACGGCCAACACGAGACGCCTGAAGAGGTGGTAGTAATCTTATTATCGTCGCCGTGGAGTTCCCCGGTTCCCACTGATCGATGTCGCTGTAGGAATAGACTGCCTCCTTTTAATCGTAAGCGTAGCTCATCAGTATAAGGGATCCATCGAGGACCGAAGACGGTAACAAGTAAAGAATACATAAATGCTTTATTTCTTGTATAATAAATTTTATTTGTTATTTTATCAATATGAATAAAGTTTTATTTATCAAATATTACTTGTTTACAAACGTTAATATACGATTCCAGTTTTTGTCAAATATGCCCCCCTCTACTTTTAATTTTAAATGCGAATATAACGTTACGAAAATGATGGTTTAAACCGATTAAATGTAACGCTTAAATCACGTTAAAAGTAAGTGCTGAATATTATTATACAAAAACGTTTATAAATTGCATTATAAAAACGTTTCTATTACATTACAAAAACAATGGGTAAATCACATTGAAAAGGTAACGTTTAAGTGACGTTAGTAAGGTGGGTGCTAAATTTCGTTTCAAAAGACCGTCTATAAGTAGCATAAGAACGTTCATATTACGTTACAAACGCGATGGGTACATCACATCAAATAAGTAACGTTTAAATTACGTTAAAAGTATGTGCTAAATATCATTATACAAAAATGTTTATAAACTGCATTATAAAAACATTTATATTACGTTATAAAAGTACTGGGTAAATCACATTGAAAAGGTAACGTTTAAGTGACGTTAGTAAGATGTGTGCTAAATTTCGTTTCATTTTTATAAACGTTTATATTGCGTTCAAAAGCAACCGGTAAATCACATTCGGTAACGTTTGAATGACGTTACGAAAATCATGTTGTATTTGACGTTGGAAAAATCGTTATATGTTACGTAGAAACAAGCGACATTACTCCGGTAATATAACCAGTTGCCTAAAAACCATTTATAAACGTTAGGTTACATGTTAAATATTTTACGTTTTTAAAACGTTTGTGTGTTTATTGGGTTTTGGCTCAAATATATCTGCGCATGCGCCGATTATGACACAATATAACTGACGGTTGCCCCATGATAGATGACAACCAATAAAAATTCGACACATGCGCAGATAGATTTGAGCAAACAATTACTAGAATGGACGTTTTCCTATGTATTTTAGATAAGGAAGGGTCCAGAACCCGCCTAGTCCTTTTACTATCATATAAAATGTGTCAAATTAATATTTATTTTTTACTTTTTGGATTATGGACAGCGCAAATCATTTTTTATGATGAGTAACTTTCATTATATCTACAATATTATAATAGACATACGTATATATGGTGCGGCAGATAAACGGTCAATTAGAAATATCTTGAGAACTGAAGGTATCTGAATTATGAAAAATGGCATGAAGAGGTTTTGAATAATGAGCTATTTAATGAAAATATTGCCGTCACCATTCTACTTCCGGTTAAACCGGAAGTTACACATAACTTTGTAATTTTGAATTAAAGACCCTGTATATTTTCCAATTTTAGAAATATTTACGTTATTCTGAACATTTTTTGTTAATACTTCCCTATACCTATTTTGAGCCGTTTTTGAGTTGTAATGTTTTTTATATGAAAATTACACTTTTTTACCATGTACATAAAATTCAATATCCTCTAATGTAATTTGAATAAAAGTTTAAATTTCTTAGGAACTATTTACCACATACCGCTTTATCGTTCATACTGTGAAGTTACCTTTTTTATTATACAGGGTGTTGTCAAAATTGGAATAAAAACGGAACCCACAATCTTCACGTAATTCCTTTTTTTCAAATGGGATACCCTGTATGTGATTATTTATTTTAGAAGAATACGTTGCCCACTATCGATATGTATTACTATTCCCTATACCTATCTTCTGCAGTTTTCAAATAAATCAGCTTTATACATTTTTGTCACAAAAAATTAATTTTTTTATAGGCTATGTGGTATTAATTTATTAAGTTAAACATTGAACAATTATACAGATACTATCAAAGATAATAAGGCACTAGCTTGTTAATGCAACAAATGTTCAAGATATTGCCAATCAACTTCCAAACATTGATGGACTCTTTTAATCAGATTTTCATTAGTAGCTCTTGATAGTGATTCTCCATCTATTTCGTTAAAAACGTGAAGGACTTTGTTTATCATATTTTCCTTAGTAGTGACAGGCTCAGAGAGTACCTTATTTTTAACATATCCCCAAATATAGTAATCTAATGGTGACAATTGTGGGGATCTTGGTGGCCAGAGAAACGGGCCTTTATTAGCTATCCATCTATCGTTAAATATTTCATCAAGCAATGTGCCTACTCCTCGAAGATTGTGAGCCGGTGCACCATCTTGTTGAAACCAAGCTTCGTTAGCCTCATTATTAGGTAAAGCGTGCATTGCTGGTACAATTACTTGCCGTAAGATGTTGCAGTAACGTTCTCCGTTTAAATGTTCGTCATAAATCATGAAAGCGAATTTCGTATTATTTTTCACATCACAAAAAACATTCAACGAAAATGACACTTGAAATTTACTATCCCATGTGACTTGAGGATTTTCGTCACTCCAGAAGTGACTGTTATGGCGGTTAAACAAACCATTTTTAGTAAACTTTGATTCATCACACCAAATAATTTTTTTTGTAAAATCTTCATCTTCTTGGCATTTAAATAAATTCGATTCACAAAAGTCTACACGTCCAGGATATAAATGCTGAGCTAGTGTATAAGAATAAGCGGTCCAATGATGTTTTTTTAAAATTCTGTGAACTGTTCTAGTCGACACCTCTAACAGTTTCTCACATTCCCTTAAGGATGAATTTGGATGAGCTGCAAAATATCTCAGGATGTTTATTTGTAAATCCTCATTATCGACATGGGTCTTGGGCTTATTTCTTCTACTTTCAAACTGACCAAACTGGAAACAGTTGTGCAGAAAACGTTTTACAGTTTTATGATTTGGTAGAGGCTTTTCAGGATATCTCTCAGCAAACACACGGCATTATTATTTTGTCAAGAGAATTAAAGGCAAACTATTATTATACCTTTCACACAACGGCATACAACAAGGTGACTACTAAACGTTAACAATAACATTATTTGTCAGAATATTCCATAGGCGACTTGATAAATTAATTTTTCGTGACAAAAATGTATAATGCTGATTTATTTGAAAACTGCAGGAGATAGGTGTAGGGAATAGTAATACATATCGATAGTGGGCAACGTATTCTTCTAAAATAAATAATCACATACAGGGTGTCCCATTTGAAAAAAAGGAATTACGCGAATATTGTGGATTCCGTTTGTATTCCAATTGTGACAGCACCCTGTATAATAAAAAAGGTAACTTCACAGTGTAAATGATAAAGCGGTATGTGGTAAATGGTTCCTAAGAAATTTAAACTTTTATTCAAACTACATTAGAATATTGAATTTTATGTATAGTCTGTTTCTTATTGTCTGACAGCACGCGAAAAGGTCACAGATGCTAGTCAGGTAGTAAGCCATAAGCGTCACAGTTCATCTAAGGAATTTATTTACTATTTAATTTTATATCCGATCTGATATATAAAGGTAATATAAATGTAAATTCGGTTAGTTAAAACAATTAACTGACCTTCATACATTTGTAGAGTACATACAGTTAAAACAATAAATTATTTTCGAAATAATCTTGTAACGCAACTATTCTGACTGAATCTTTCATTAATTATCTTGAGAATTTGAAGCAGGTCCATTTTTGGGAGACATATTAACAAACCATTTATCAATTCATTCTCCAGATAATTACTTTCTGATTTTCGAAATGTTGATAATAACATTTCCAAGAAACATTACAATAGGGTCCTACTAGGGATTGTCCCAATGACTACTTAGAAATTTTGCAGGTATATACGGTGAAACTTGGTCTCGGTCAAATTTGTATAATTTGTTTTGCTTAGAGTCGCTTATGTTCAATAAGTGTTAATTCTGTTGTGAAAAATGTCTTCAAGTTTTACCCCAGTAAAGTGTAAGAGCGTGCTTAGCTTACAAACGAAGACTGTAGTGTTAAATGTGCATGATGCTGTTGTACATCAAATGCCGGCTGCTACTGTTAGAAATATAGTTTCGACATGTTCCAATATGACAGGAGTTAGTGAATCTACTATTTACAGGCTTCTAAGAGAGAGGAAAAATGGAAATATATCTCCACCTAAAAAGTCAACTGGAAGAAAACCATTTGACCTGGATGAACATATGCAAAATACAATAAGACGGAAAGTACATGAATTATGTTTTAAAAAAGAGATCCCAACCCTTGACAGAATTCTAAGAATCGTGAAGGACGAGAATTTGCCTGACATAGGGCGAAAAATTTGTGGAAAATATTACACAAATTAAATTTTACTTGGGAGAAGCAAAGTCGCAAATCAGTGCTACTCGACAACGAAGAAATAATATGTTGGAGACACCAGTATTTACGAGATATCCGAAAATACAGACAGGAGGGAAGACAAATCTATTATCTAGATGAGACATGGCTCAATGAAGGACATTCAGTGAAAAAAATATGGCAGGACAAAAGTATTCAAACCAGTCGTCAAGCTTTCATAGAAGGTTTATCTACTGGACTGAAAACTCCTATCGGTAAAGGTCGCCGACTAATAATAACGCATATTGGATGCAATCAAGGGTTCGTTGAAGGTGGTTTACTGGAGTTTCAGTCAACATCAACCAAAGACTATCATGAAGAAATGACTGCAGATGTATTTGACACAAATGGTCGAATTAATTCCGAATAATGCTGTAATCGTTATGGACAATGCCACTTATCATTCGCGATTAACAGAAAATCTTCCATCTACCTCTTGGAGAAAAGCTGATATTAGAAACTGATTAATCGTAAAAGATATACCATTTGAAGATGATATGTTGAAAAAAGAACTTTTAAAGGTTGCTTTAGATCACAAGCTACAATTTAAAAAGTTTGTTATTGATGAAATATCCAAGAATCGTGGGATAACAGTGCTTCATTTGCCGCCATACCATTGTGAATTAAATGCAATAGAGTTAATATGGCCCTAAATGAAAGGTTATGTAGCTAGACATAATAAAGCATTTAAAATTAAAGATGTTCGTGAACACATGAAGTACTCATTGACAACAATAACTGAAGAGAACTGGAGAGATGCTGTGAATCATGTAATTAAAGAGGAAGAGAAAATGTGGGTTTTAGATAACCTCATAGAACAAACTATAGAACCGATAGTGATCTCTCTCGACGAGTCTTCGGATGATTCTTGTATGGCCAGCGAAGAGGATGATACTATAGATTGAATTTTATATTTTATGTTTACTTTACTTAATATACATTAATTCATTGTCAATAAATTTGAATTGTAAGAATTAAACTATATTTTCTTTAATTAATTTAATTTAATAAAAATGTAACTTGTTAATAGGCCTTAGTATTTACTTGTAAAATTCTTAGGATCACTCTGTAAGAGATAATTTTCTATTTGAATATTTAATGAGGCTACTGTGCTGTCATACATTAAGAAATAGACTATAAAAAAGTGTAATTTTCACTTACAATTGCACAAGTGGTTTGTATTTTATCGGGTAAATTTGGGTTGTTTAATGAGAAACTGTTTCCTATCAATTTGACGAGAATAACTGTCAACTATTAAAAACACGACACCGAAGGTGGAGTGTTTTTAGGTTGACAGTTATTCGAGTCAAATTGCTAAAGGAAACAGTTTAGAATTTGAACAACACAAATTTACCCAATATCAATACAAACCTCGACTGTAATTCGGCAGGACAATTTAATGAATGAGAAATTTGGAAACATATCAATGCAAACTTTATTTATGAAACATTAAAAATAAACACATTTTTATTTTAATGTACACCGAATCGACTCATTGTTAGTTCTTGAAAATTCAATAAGTTGTTGACAAACATGCCAAACTATTTATTCTGGTAACCAACACCGCGAAAATTGATGAACAAATGAATAAGTGAAAAAACCACTAGTGTATTTGTCGCTGTAAAAGTTAAAGCTAACTTTTGCCGCTGTCAAAGTGACAATTGCACTGCGGCATATGCGATTTTTTATACATGAGTTAAATTGTCATATAAAAAACATAACAACTCGAAAACGGTTCAAAATAGGTATAGGGAAGTATTAACAAAAAATGTTCAGAATAACGTAAATATTTCTAAAATTGAAAAATATACAGGGTCTTTCATTAAAAATTACAAATTTATGTGCAACTTCCGGTATAACCGGAAGTAGAATGGTGATGGCAATACTTTCATTAAATAGCTCATTATTCAAAACCCCTTCATGCCAATTTTCATCATTCAGATACCTTTAGTTCTCGAGATATTTCTAATTGACAGGTTATCTGCCGCACCCTGTATAGTACATATCAAAGTAAAACGGCTTCTGTGAACAATTTCAAATAAGAGGTGATTTCGTCAAAAAATTTAGTACCACTAAAGTGTCCATGTATTTTTACCTAAATGCCAAAAGATGTCTATTATTATCATTAAAATCCCTTATTAAAAATTATTCATAGTGAAAAGTTTTCATTGAAACACACTATATATAAATGATAGGTTAACAGAGCACAGCGTGAATCTTATTAAAGCAGTGGATGTAAGTTGAAAAAAAAACTATTTGTATTGTTATCAACGTTGATGATAATACATTTACAGATAAGTAGTCGAATGATAAAGATACATGGGATTCACAAAAGTATGAATTTTTTTAACAAATACTGAGTTTTATAACGTTGGTAACAATATCTGCTATTAAGAAAAACATAAAACCAACAGAAACTTTCGATTTTCTACGACTTACTCCAACGATTCACGTTACACTTGGGGAATAGAGTGACGTGGTTCAAAACTGGACCACAATTGTCTGTAAATTTTAAGTCGAATATGCTGAAGTCCTCTGGAAGAATAATAAACCAACATACATATATTTTTTTATAAACGGCAAATTGATGCTTATTTCGGGTATTCCAACTAGTCACGTTTTGTTTATAATTATCCTATTGTTTTACAACCAATTATTATCGTTAATTGTACCCAAACAAGTCGTTACTGAATATTATGCATCAAGGACGCATCACAGTATTACTTTTTCAAAAAAATATATTATTACATTGCACTCCGCAACTCGCCAAGTAAATAATTACCACAACGTTTATTTTTTGTTTAAACAATGAAAATACACATTTAAAACAAAGGAATATCAAGATACGTGCGACCCTCACAATGCCACTTGGTGTACAATGACAACCTTCTCTCTTCTTTTTATTTTGACCTTAATCTCATGCAAACAAAATCCCTATCAAGTTTTTTAGGTAGGCCACAATTATGCAATGAAGGTGTTCAAAACCCTATTTTTAAATAAGACTTTATACAAGATGTGGCAATGTGTTTTTTGTTACGGCGTAGTGGCAACATTATTCATTATTGAGAGAATGGTTGTAAAGTACTGTTACGAAACAGCACACTGGTATAGTCCCTAAATCCGACTCTGTCTAAGCCAGGTATGAAAGTTAAAATTATGGCGGATTTTCTTCCTTCCATTGCCGGATCATCTTTAGGCAAGGATCATTCTCCTGATCTTCTCTGATCCTGGTAGGTGACCATTCTTCATTGACTATTGTAGTTCTTGAAAATGCAGCTTCCTTAGATTCCACCTTGTTGCAGTGGGAGCAGTCTGTTGGGCACGGCCGTCTGAACAGGGAGTCGGCATTTCGGTGACTCACACCAGCTCGATGTTCGATGTTGAAATCATACTCTTGAAGTCGTTCAATCGATCTAGCGATCTGGCCAGTCCGGATTAAAAACTTCCTACCATAGAGATACTGGTAAAAGTGTTCCACAGAATTCACTACCGCCAAAAGTTTTCTTCTTGTGACGCAGTAGTTTCGTTCTGGTTTGAAGAGGACTTTACTGAAATATCCCAGCACTCTTTCTTGTCCTCCTAGGATCTGTGAGAGCACTCCTCCAATTCCTACGTTGCTTGCGTCAGTGTCGAGAATAAAGTCTCCTTCAGGTAATGGATATCCTAATATCGGCGCCGTGGTTAAATGCCTCTTCAAGGTTTCAAAAGCCGTTTGACAGTTTTCGTCTCATTGGAAATATCTTGCTTATTCTGTAAGTCGAGTTAGAGGCTTGGCAATATCTCCAAACTTCCTGATAAATCTTCTATAATACGTGCAAAGTCCAAGGAAACTCCTAATTTGATGTTTGTCGGTTGGTTGCGGCCATTGCTGAATGGAACCAATTTTCTCTGGATCCACCGCCACTCCTTCATTACTCACACGGTTTTGGAACAGCTGACATTTCTTCGGGTTTAACATGAGCTGAGCAGCTTGGAGTCGTTTGAATACGCCTTTCAAATTCTTCAGGTGCTCGTCAAATGTCTTCCCCAGTACTACGATGTCGTCCAAATAGACCAGGCATGTCTTCCAAGACAACCCTCTCAAGACATTTTCCATGAGTCTCTCAAATGTCGCGGGCGCATTGCAGAGCCCGAATGGCATGACGTTGAATTGCCATAATACAGATCCGGTGGTAAAAGCAGTCTTCTCTTTGTCTTCTGGGTCCATTTCCACTTGCCAATAACCAGACTTCAGGTCCAAGGTGGAAAACAGTTTGCTGCCGGCCAAAGTATCTAGCGTATCGTCAATTCGAGGCAGAAGATAGCTGTCTTTCTTCGTCACGTTGTTAAGCTGGCGATAATCCACGCAGAATCTCATAGTTCCATCCTTTTTCTTGACGATCACTACTGGAGACACCCATGGACTAGTAGATGGTTCTATTACTTTTTCTTCTGCCATCTCTCGAATTATTCTTTCAGCTTCCTCTCTCTTCGCTCGTGGAAGTCTTCGAGCTGATTGCCTAATTGGCTTAGCATTACCAGTATCGATTTTATGTTTGACGGTTGATGTTCTACCAGTCTTTCCTCCTTTTGGTACGAATAAGTCTCGATACTGCAAGAGAAATTCTCTCATTCTCTTCTTTTCAGCTCTATCCAAAAATTGACCAGCTACTGATAACATCTGTTCGAATCTGGCATTAGAATTGTCAGTGGTCGTTGTTTGACGAACTATAGACGTCATTGGTACGCAGGATCCAATCTTGGTTTCATTCTTGATGGTAATTGGGTAATCGTTCACGTTTATCAATCGTACAGGGATCTCCTTCGCCGACGTAACCAATCCTTTTCCAATTAGTACTCCTTTGCCAACCTCTTCGTCGTGGTTTCTTGGCTCCATCAAAACCGGAGTACCTTCCTCCATGATTCCCTGTAGCCGTGCTACTATCATGGTTTCGCTTCGTGCAGGTAGAACGGCATCTTCCTGTACAGCTGCCAACTCCGCGCTGCATTCATGTGGTTGAAGGAATACCTCCTCGGAACCCACTTTAATGGTTCTGTTTCTGAAGTCCAATTGGAAACCATGTATATTCATTACGCCCATTCCCAGAATCACGTCTTCTTCAATGTCAGCTAAAATTACTGTATGCGTGAACTTTTCTGCGCCAATTCCCAATTGGATTTGTGTCTCACCGTGAACGTTGGCGCTCTCACCTGTGGCGGTCCGCAGTCGCAGTCTCGTTAGTAAAAGCTTCTTCTTGGAGTTTATTATTTCTGGTCGTATAATGGTCCTAGTGCTCCAGTGTCAACCAGCAGAGCATATTTCTTGCCATTTACTTCGCTATCCACATATACACTGTCGTTGCGATATCTGAGAGAAGCTATCAGTATGAGAGGGTCTTTGGAACGATCATGGGTCGGTGCTGCCCCCTCGTAGCCGACCCGTTCTAGTTTTCCTGTGATTGGGGTTCTTGGTTTGTAGGAGTCTTGGGGCGCTTACACGAACTACGTACATGTCCTAGCTCGCCACAATTCCAGCATCTGATCTTTCTCGGCTTCTTGTCCATCATACTTTTCATTAAATTGACGAACTGGTCAAATCTGTCTTCGTCACCTTCTTCTTGGATGGTCCTAACTTTGTTGTAACCCGAAGCCTTCGTTGCTGCTTCTTATTCAAGAGCAGCTGTCAATGCGTCAACTAATGTTTTGGGATTGGCTAAGCGAAGCGTCCTCTGCATATCGGGGTCACGTAAGCCATCAATAAAAGCCTGGATGCCCAGACATTCCATCATGTTCTCTGCTGCTGATGGATAAATAAATCGAACGAGTCGGGCAATGTCCACTTCATTCTCTTGAAGGACTTCATCACGTTTCTGCCTTCGGTTCTTCAGCTGGGATTGGTACAAGTGCTCTAGATGTTCGTGTCCATACCGCATGTCCAACCTCTTCTTCAGCTGCTCGAAGTCATCCGTTTCTTCAAGTGCTATCGTCTGTAGTACATCTAAGGCATCTCCCCGAAGCGCGATAGTTAAGTTCACTGCTTTCTCCTTATCGGACCAATTATTCACTCCAGCGGCTGCTTCAAACTGTTTCACATAATTGGTCCACGACATTTTTCCATCGAACGTTGGGACCTTGACTCTGGTGAAACTGCCAATGTCTTCTAACTTAGGGTGTGTATCTGTCTTGCAAGGTTTCGTTTGCTCGGTCTTCTTTTCTTCCGCTGGCGTGTCTTGAGTTCTTATATCTATCATCTTTTTTTCTAACTCCTTGATTTTCTCGTCCAACGTTGTCATTTTATTCTCAATATTCTCGTCCATCGTTGACATTTTGTTCTCGATTTTCTCGTCCATCGTTGACATCTTATTCTCGATTTCAAATTTTAGAGACGAAATTTCATTTTCAACGTCAGCGGCAATGTCGTTTTTCATTAATAAGATATCGGCAGATATATCATTCTTCAAAGCAAAAATCTTGTCGTCAATATTAGAAGAAATGTCGTTCTTCATAGCTGAAATCTTCTTGTCCATGTTAGCAGAAATATTAGCAGAAATCTTCTCGTCCATGTTCTCTTCCATGGCAGAAATCTTCTCGTCCATGTTAGCAGAAATTGACGAGATTAAGGTGGAATCCTCGTCATTAAATAAAACTGTTTCTGGATCAAAGCCGTCATTTTCCAGTGCCACTTTAAGTCTTTCTACTAATTCACTTTTCTTACCAGACGTTTCCAACTCACGATCTTCCAATTCTGCTCGTAACTCAGTGACTTTCAAGTCCCTTAGTCTCTTGGCCATTTTTACGTAGATATTTATTTATATCACCCCACACCTGAAACCAATGTAATGTTTTTCTTATTTATTTAAACGGTAAACGGGTGGGATAAATTTTAAACACACGGTATGGCTACTTACTAATTTATTTATACACTTAGTCAAGTGAATAAAAACTAGCACTTTCTAACTAGCATATGCTAGTTCTACTAAGTATTTGGTCAAATCAGTGTGAATAAAGATTTGTAGAAAATACTAGGGCAAGTTTAGTAGAATCCGGAAAAACCCAAGCACTTACTCGCGGGGTAGTACATGCTAGACCAAGTAAATGCTAGGTTTTAACGTTCCTGTCACGACACCGTTCTCCACTAAACTAGTCACTAACACTTAATTTATATATACTCAACTAATCACTTAAATTTAATTTATATGCACACAAACTTAATTATTAATTTATATTAACACTTTACTGTTCGCTATTTCGGTGTGTTCTTGTTTATTTCTCGAGATCACTTTATCAACTAAACTTTCTCGGGTCGGTTCCTTATATATATATATATATATATATATATATATATATATATATATAACTAACTTTTAAATATTATGGGGTACAGCCAAAATGTATGGGTGGTTAAGAAAATTCGATTTTCACTATACCAAGCTTTCGATAATTTTATTATTATCTTTTTCAAGGCTAAAATACAATTTTGTTAAACTAAAAAACAAGGTTTATGTTTTATATAAGTATAACTTACTAGTAAATTGAATAAATTCTTGAAGGATATCAAAATTGATAACATTATTATGATTTCAGTTTCATATAATTAAAAAAAAACACTGATATCAATTGCTGAGAACGTTGTCTGTAGTATCAAGGAATAAAAATTTTTTGAAATGATTGATCAGTCATAGTTTTTTTGACTTTTTTTGATAACAGTGACAACTGACAACGTTAAGGTTTAAATACCTTAACTTACACTAACTTTTTTATCTAGTGTGAAATTACATCTTGTCATTCATATATTAATGACAAATGTAAATATGAAGGTTAAAGGTTGAATATCCTGATTAACACTAACATGTAGATTTAGTATAAATTTTCATTATATGATTTGAAATTCATTTAATTTCATTTAAATTTGAAAATTACCAATAAAAAATTTTTTTTTGTAATGACAAGTTAAATTTATTTAAAAAAAATGGATATGAAAGAAATTAAAACTTTATAATAACTATGTTAGTTATCATAAAATCATGCATTTTATTTAATATTCATCATCTGATGTTATGTGTAGGAAATCCGTGTCATTGTTAAAGGTTGTTGGTTTATTTTGTAGGTAAATAAGTTGAGTATATATTGCACTGACATTGTTGATATCTGACCTCTTATTCATCGATGGTTGATTTAATTTTATGTTTACTAATTCTATGAATTCTCTTTTAGTTTTATTAGATTCTATACTCAAAATTTTAGTTTCTTTATAATTCATTCTATGTTTAGTTTCTAAAACATGTTCTGTGAGTGCACAAGTTTTTTTATTTAGATTGCAATCACTTTGATGTTGGGTTATACGTTGCTTTAGGGTACGTGAGGTCTGGCCAGTGTAAGTTAAGTTACAATGTATACATGGAATGTTATATATTACGTTAGTTTTCATTACTTTTTCATCTTTCTGTTTAACTTTTGAAAAAACGTCTCCTACCTTTAAAATATTCCTGTTAGCAATTTTAATGTTTTCATTTTTAAATATTATATTGATTTTGTCTGAAAGGTTCTTAACATAAGGTAATGACCCATATTTAGTATTCACTGTTTCATTATTATCTAAGGGTACATTTTCGTTGCTTGTATGTGTATGATTGAGGTTTGTATCAATAGTTGTATTAAAAATCAATTTTTTTAATAAGGTTCTAGGATAACTATTGTTAATGAAAATATCGAAAAGAACTTTTAAATTTTTGTTCAAAAGGGTGGGATGACAAATTCGTGCTATTCTATTTTTCATGGATAGAACTAGATTTATTTTTATTTTTTCGGAATGGTAAGAGTTGTAATTCAAGTATCTTCCTGAATTTGTGGGTTTCCTATATATATATTAAAAAAATTGATTTTTAATACAACTATTGATACAAACCTCAATCATACACATACAAGCAACGAAAATGTACCCTTAGATAATAATGAAACAGTGAATACTAAATATGGGTCATTACCTTATGTTAAGAACCTTTCAGACAAAATCAATATAATATTTAAAAATGAAAACATTAAAATTGCTAACAGGAATATTTTAAAGGTAGGAGACGTTTTTTCAAAAGTTAAACAGAAAGATGAAAAAGTAATGAAAACTAACGTAATATATAACATTCCATGTATACATTGTAACTTAACTTACACTGGCCAGACCTCACGTACCCTAAAGCAACGTATAACCCAACATCAAAGTGATTGCAATCTAAATAAAAAAACTTGTGCACTCACAGAACATGTTTTAGAAACTAAACATAGAATGAATTATAAAGAAACTAAAATTTTGAGTATAGAATCTAATAAAACTAAAAGAGAATTCATAGAATTAGTAAACATAAAATTAAATCAACCATCGATGAATAAGAGGTCAGATATCAACAATGTCAGTGCAATATATACTCAACTTATTTACCTACAAAATAAACCAACAACCTTTAACAATGACACGGATTTCCTACACATAACATCAGATGATGAATATTAAATAAAATGCATGATTTTATGATAACTAACATAGTTATTATAAAGTTTCAATTTCTTTCATATCCATTTTTTTTAAATAAATTTAACTTGTCATTACAAAAAAAATTTTTTATTGGTAATTTTCAAATTTAAATGAAATTAAATGAATTTCAAATCATATAATGAAAATTTATACTAAATCTACATGTTAGTGTTAATCACGATATTCAACCTTTAACCTTCATATTTACATTTGTCATTAATATATGAATGACAAGATGTAATTTCACACTAGATAAAAAAGTTAGTGTAAGTTAAGGTATTTAAACCTTAACGTTGTCAGTTGTCACTGTTATCAAAAAAAGTCAAAAAAACTATGACTGATCAATCATTTCAAAAAATTTTTATTCCTTGATACTACAGACAACGTTCTCAGCAATTGATATCAGTGTTTTTTTTTAATTATATGAAACTGAAATCATAATAATGTTATCAATTTTGATATCCTTCAAGAATTTATTCAATTTACTAGTAAGTTATACTTATATAAAACATAAACCTTGTTTTTTAGTTTAACAAAATTGTATTTTAGCCTTGAAAAAGATAATAATAAAATTATCGAAAGCTTGGTATAGTGAAAATCGAATTTTCTTAACCACCCATACATTTTGGCTGTACCCCATAATATTTAAAAGTTAGTTTTTCAACTATTCAGCCGTGACTACCCTTCTACTTTATTATATATATATATATATATATATATATATATATATATATATATATATATATATATATGATATATATATATATATAAGCCTTTTTTACTAGAAAATTCTGGATTGCGACTTACACAAAAACAATTGGCTCTGGCATTTTCTAGATACGACTGGTCACAAAAACAATGTCTAGATAAGATAGTCACAATCGTAAACAGTTTAAAAAAAACCTGCGTATCCACCATAATTTTAACTTTCATACCTGGCTTAGACAGAGTCGGATTTAGGGACTATACCAGTGTGCTGTTTCGTAACAGTACTGTTATGTTCCACACTATAAGGAATAAAACACGGGGTTCCTTTATTGTTTAATTCAGCATGTTACAACCTATATTTCTAGTTTACAAGCGCGCTACTTATTCCCAGGTTAGGTGCCTCTCTTGTCATTTGTCATTCGACAAGGAGCAGACAGGATACCAACCATGTTATGTAAGATGTGTGGTGTATTGCCTACCTTTAAGGTCTACGTATACACAACCTAGCCAAACATGTATAAAATGATAATCTTATTACAGATTGAGTCTAGATGGGAAAGGTTAGATTGTGCTTACGTCGATTGAGTGAATTTAACTGTGACTACGGATTTATCGTTGAATATAAGTGTGATTTAACCGTTTTTCTGGGAAACTATACATCAAATTCAAAAACAGACATGTTTTTTGGATTCTTCGACACAAAATATATGATACTGCATAATTTTTCCCATACATCCACTACAAACCTAATTTTTCAAATTTTTGCTCCAACCACAAAATTTTTGAAATTTTTTTAACTTGCCTTGATCCATTTTAAAGATGTCTTTTAAAAGGCAATCAAATAGAAGCACACTTTCTACTATAAAATAATATAACTCAAACAACTAAAAAGTCGGCGAAGATGATATCTGTTTGAGGTTGCGACTTACAGAGGGAGATAAATATCGTTGTCATAGAAAAATATATATTATTCTTAATCCTTCTGATATTATTTCACTTGTTAATTCATATCCATTAAACGAGCGTATTCCGATGAAGGCACCAGACATGCTAATAAATTAAGAAAACTTAATGTTTGCACAACAGAAAATTTGCAAAAGTGATTAATCTCGTTGTTGATAATAAGCCCCCATTCAATGACTACTCTTTTTTTTTCAATTAATATAATTAATATTATTGTCAATATCATACTGTATTGTCAATACAATTGATCGCGTAAGGACCCTATTACAATTTCGCTAATGAACAGCTGACTCGCATTAAACACAATGTAACTAAAATAGGAAACGTAACGCTGCTGACACACAAATCGATTCCGAGAATATATATTATTCAATATAATAAATATAACCAAACACGGTTCCATTTCCAGTACGCAGAAATAAATACAGAACAAAAAAACAAGAAAGTCTACTATGGTAAACGTGTCCGCCGCCGGTTATGGGGTTTTTACAGGTTTAATACCGACAATCCGATACAGTGACGTCGATGATGTAACATCATAATTAAGATCGTAAATTATTTAAACGATCGCAAACTAGAAACAAAAAAAATTAAAGATGTTATTAAAGAAACTTGTTTATTTGTATTTTTTTTCTTCAATAACGTAAAATTAATTTAGGTTCTTTGACCGATTGACCTTGAATATATGCGAAAAGAGAAAGAAATTAAAATGTGTCACGAAGAACAAAATCAGATGTCAAAATAGTACTGAAAATGTAAAATTTAGATGATAAAGTTACTCTTTATATTTTAAGAATCGGTAACAAAGTACGGGGTAACAAAGTACGGTATCCGCCAAAATAAACAGTACCGAAACAGAGAGTGCTGTGGAGTTGTTTATGTAATATGGATTTGTCATATTTGACTTAATTGTCATTAGTTGATATATTAATAGTACGCTGCAGTTAAATTTGATTTAAAAATGGTTCTAACAACGGAAGAAAAAGTTTTTTTGGTAGAGCATTATTTTCGTTCATACGGAAAAGGTCGTAATGATGGTCCAAGCTTAGAACAGGTGTCAATAAAATATCAACAAAAATTTAATAAAGCAGCTCCTAGTAAAAGTGTGATGTTAGCTGTTGTTGGAAAATTTCGTCGCACTGGTAGTGTATTGTGTCAACGTAAAGGTTCTTCAGGTCGTCGAAAAACAGTATGCACTAACGAAAATGAAGGACGTGTTTTTAACCAAGTTGTGCAATCACCTCAAAGAAGTCTTGTAAGAACTGCATGTAAACTCAACATTAGTGAAACGTCTTTACGTCGCATGTTCAATTCAATTGGTGGTTATCCATACCGTATTCAAGTTGGACAACGACTAAATGCTGCGGACAAACGTGCAAAAGAAATTTACTGTGGTCGCATGTTGAGTTTAATTTACGAAGATCCCGAATTTTTGAAAAACATATGGTTTTCAGACGAGAGACGTTCATCTTAGCGGCTATATTAATCGACAAACAACCAGATTCCTTGGATTTGAACGTCCTGATGTCATTGTAGAGAAACCACTCCACAGTCTTCGAGTTACCGTTTGGTGCGCGGTATCTGGTCATGGAATGATTGGTCCTTATTTCGATGAAGATGACAATCAGAACCCACTTACTGTCAACCAAGAGCGTTATAGAGAGAAAATTATTATACCTTTTGTGAGAGATCTAAATAACTTTTGACGTGCACGAAATCTACAGTTTCGCACACAATGGTTCCAACAAGATGGTGCAACGAGCCATACAGCTGTGCGCACCTTAGACTTACTCCGTCAGCATTTCGATAATAGAATAATTTCTCGGGGAACAGACTTCGAATATCCTTCTCATTCACCTGATCTGACGCCACCTGACGCATCCATTTGGGGCATAATGAAGGACAAAATAAAATTGACTGTCTCGACCCTTACTTCGTGGAATATGCTCATATTAGTGTTTTTAAATGAAACTCAAGGTCTCTAGTTAATTCCACAATATAATACAAGTTATTGAAAATTCTAAAAAATTGACAATTGTTTCGATAAATCAATATTGATTTATCGAAACAATTGTCAATTTTTTAGAATTTTCAATAACTTGTATTATATTGTGGAATTAACTAGAGACCTTGAGTTTCATTTAAAAACACTAATAAGGACAAAATATTTCACTCCGAAAATCCGCCGGCGAATATTGCCGAACTACGGGAAAGAATACAAAATATTTTTCGGCAGTTACATCAACCACTTTTTATAAATATGTTTATTGACTTACAAAATCGATATGAAGCTTGTTTGCGTCGAAATGGTGAACATTTTGAACACTTACATTACAGAAATTAAAAATTAATTTTTATTTTCGGTACTGTTTATTTTGGCGGATACTGTATGTTTACATATAAGAGTATTTGAAAAAAAATAAAGTAAAAATGGGGGGCATTGTTTTCTTTTGTCTCAAATAGAAGAAAGACGTAGTGAGTAAAGCTGAACCGAACCTTCCAATGTCTTCATTTTTCACCGCCCAAAAATTCACCAGAACCTAAAACATCCCCTTTACAATGCCAAAGTTCTATCATGCTTCCTACACACCTCCCTGAGATCTTACGCTTCCTCAACCGCCCGACAAGCAGTCTCCCTACCCAAACAGTAGATATACTAAGCTGGTCCGGGACCATTCTTAGCTCACTGTTTCCAATTTTCGCCACTAGATGGAATTGATCGTTGGCGGGTGATTCAAATGGGGCGCTGGCGTCGTCACTATGACGTTCGATATACAGGGTGTCGACGATGCCAGCACTCTGCTATTTTTGGTCGGATTTTCATCGAACAAACGACATTACGTCACTACGACGTTCAATATACAGGGTGTCGACAATGTCAACACTCTTCTATTATTGGTCGGATTTTCATCGAATAAACGGCATTAGGTACGTCACTACGGCGTTGGCGGGTGATTCAAATTGGCGTTGGCGGGCGATTCAAATGGGGCACTGGCGTGGTGACTACGACGTTCGATATACAGGGTGTCGACGATGCCAGCAACGTCTAAAGATGTATAGCATTTGAAATCTCCTGTTGTTTCCCAGTTTTTTGTAATTCTTCAGGTACCCAATTTATCGTGAGCTTCTCCCATTTATTTTGATTTGAATCGGCACTAAGACGTAGGTTTTCAATTCCCTTCATAACATTTCTCTTATCTTCATAAAAACTAACGTCCTTACTCAATCGATCAATTTTCATCATAAATTCCTCAATTCGACGTCTGTACTCGACAAAAGACATACCGCTAATGATGAACGTCACGTGTCTAACGGCACGTGTAACATCGGACGTCACGTGTACCCTCAAACGTCGCAATAATGGTAGATATATATTGTAGAGTCCTCATGGCATCTTTATGTCGAATACCATGTATATTGAACGTCGTAGTGACCTAAAGCCGTTTGTTCGATGAAAATCCGACCAATAATAGCAGAGTGCTGGCATCGTCGACACCCTGTATATCGAACGTCGTAGTGACCACGCCAGCGCTCCATTTGAACCGCCCGCCAACGTCAATTTGAATCACCCGCCAAATTTTGACCACCCGCCAACGACCAGCGTCATGTAGTGGCGAAAATTGGTAGAACGCCGTACCTAATGCCGTTTGTTCGATGAAAATCCGACCAATAATAGTAGAGTGTTGACATCGTCGACACCCTATATATTGAACGTCGTAGTGATGTAATGCCGTTTGTTCGATGAAAATCTGACCAATAATAGCAAAGTGTTGACATCGTTGACACCCTGTATTTTGAACGCCGTAGTGACCTATTTGTTCGATGAAAATCCGACCAATAATAGCAGAGTGCTGGCATCGTCGACACCCTGTATATCGAACGTCGTAGTGACCACGCCAGCGCTCCATTTGAACCGCCCGCCAACGTCAATTTGAATCACCCGCCAAATTTTGACCACCCGCCAACGACCAGCGTCATGTAGTGGCGAAAATTGGTAGAACGCCGTACCTAATGCCGTTTGTTCGATGAAAATCCGACCAATAATAGTAGAGTGTTGACATCGTCGACACCCTATATATTGAACGTCGTAGTGATGTAATGCCGTTTGTTCGATGAAAATCTGACCAATAATAGCAAAGTGTTGACATCGTTGACACCCTGTATTTTGAACGCCGTAGTGACCTATTTGTTCGATGAAAATCCGACCAATAATAGCAGAGTGCTGGCATCGTCGACACCCTGTATATCGAACGTCGTAGTGACGACGCCAGCGCCCCATTTGAATCATCCGCCAACGACAAGCGCTATCTAATGGCGAAAATTGGAAACAGTGAGCTAAGAATTGTCCCGGACCAACTTAGTATATCTACTCCAAACTTTCAACTTTAGTGACCTTCCTCAACGATACTCCTCCCAAAAGGCACTATTCATCCTCTAACACCCTCGTAATATTTAACGGCCAAATCACCTACATCAAAACCGCCATATTAAAAACTTCTTCCCAAATAGAACCCGCTTCTCTCCAAAGAAAAATCCAAAAGTTCACTGACGATCCCAAAATGTTACTTCATATCCTCCCATTACAACACCCACATCCTCTTTCTCCCTAGTCTGCAGAAATGTAAAGTAATTCTTAAAATCCAAAATTTCCCATTCCTAAAGATTTGGGGAAGTCAAACAATAAACATCAATATTCAGAATAATAACAGCTTCCGAAATTCACTACGCCTTATCATCCGGCATCAAATTTTACAGTGTGAGCCCTCCAACACTAATCCTTTACCTTCAGTCCCAAAATCCTGCAACCCGGCATTAGGCTGAATCTTGTAGATCAAAACAGATCTGTTTCTCCTACTGTCAACCTAGCTATCACCCTGAAAAATGGTCAAAATCTACCACCCCAACCTGCAAGAATTGCGGAATTCCACACCCTCGCTGCCCCAATAGGCTAGCTACCTCTAAAAACCTAAGAGAAGCCACTCCAGTTATCCCTGGAAGAAACCTCAAATCTCATACGACCTTTCCACAGACACAAAAATCCTGATAGAGATAATCGTCATAATGAACGCTATCCCAAATTCCAAAGAAATAGTAGCGGAAACCCTCAGACATTTAATCCCGTCCTTCTACCAGTACAATTGTACTACTACAGGCAACTCAAAACTTTATAAAACCCAAATATTGCCTTAAACATATCTCTCTCTCTCTCTCTCTCTCTTTTAGATTAATTTTCCTAGTCACTTTTAAATCAAAACGTCGCATTTCCTTCCTAGTAGCTTCTAACATACGTCCTAGACACTTTACTCAACACGATAAATCCAAATCAAAACACACCAAACTACTGCCGTGCAGAAGAAATATATATTATCCTTTATTAGTGCCCGACTTTCTATTAAAACCAACTCAACACCAAAATAAACACATCTCTCTCTCTTAAGCAGCATCCAGAAGACATGACCAACGTTGGCAGCAACATTGGATGCCGGATTCGCCTTCAAAGAGAATGTATTCCAATGCCAATGTTGGCGAATCCATGCCCATGCTCAACGTTGGCTGAATTTTGGTCTCTAATGTTGCTTCCAATGTTGGCCATGCGACTTTAGATTGACTAGCTTTATCAACAGGTTCTTCTTGAAAACCCCAATATTTTTAATTTTTATTGCCAGCTGTATTTTCTCTAAATTATAACAAAATCATCAACAAAAGTTAGTTCAGTATCGAAACTTTTTCGTATTAAAATGAGAAAACAATTCAGAAACAAACTGAATATGAGATAATATTTGATGACAATCTTGTTAATTTTTTAATCTAAAAAAAAACAACTTATTTGTTTTAATTTTCTTTTTACGTCATGTTCAATATATATATTATACAAATGTAAATATACCTTGGAATACCTTCCTGCGTTAAATATATTCTGTACACACAACACCGCGTATGTTATTGAGGAAGTATTGTTTGTTCGTACGCATATAAGTATTGTACCTGTTGTAAAATTGATTGCGTACAATAGATGCGTTTCGTAACAATTAATAGGTACTCTATAAATAAAGTGGTACCTCTCTGTGACAGTCTACTTAGTCTCGATTCAAGTACATAATGTATAGGGTGTTTGGCTGTGGATTAAGCTTAATTGATTGGCGTAGCTCATTTCGAATATATTTTATTAATAGACCTGCTGCCTTAAATGTCTATTTTCTTACTTAATTGCTTTTGTAATATTTCAAAAATTTACAAAAATGGAAATTTTTAGCATTTAGAATAAGTAAACCTTAAAAACCAAAAACACAGAAAAAATTAAGTTTGAGAAACATTAAAAACATTTACAGAAGTGAGAAAGTACATTTTTGTAAATTTTTGAAATATTACCGAAGCAATTATATAAAAATATAGGGGTGGTTTAAGGCACAGATCTATCAATAAAATATCTACAAAATAGGCCTATCTATACACTCACCAAGATTAGGTAACCCTAATGATGTATTTGAAGAATTGGTCCAATATCTCACTTCGATACGAGCATCTTTTGGAAGTATTTTCCCGAAGAACAGAAAACAAAAGCCCGAAAGTATGTTAAACGAGATATATGAATCTCTTTTAGAAATTTCCTCAGATACAAGTATGGAGTCACTATTCAAAACGACGCCAGACACGAAGAAGATAATAAAGGACTAGAGGAAACATGGCAGCAAGTGGCAACAGTCATAGAAGAAGCAGCGACAGAAACCATTGGAAAAAAGAATAAACGTCCCAAAAGAAGGTGGTTTGACAGAGAATGTGAAGAAGCGTTGCATTGAAAACAAATAAGAGACTGACAATGTTAATAAACCCTACGAATGAGACAAGGAGATTACTCAGAACTAAAAAGAAGAACTACCTAGAACACCAAATACGGGAAATAGATAGGGATAGAGGCATGAATCGGACAAGGAAGTTCTTTAGGGAAGTAAAGAGAGTGAAGAGGCATGGGAGTGTAGGAGGAACGAAAGGCATGAGAAATGAAAGTGGAGAACTGATAATGACGGAAACGGAAATTGTTGAACGATGGAAGGAGTACTTTAAACAATTACTAAATATTGAAAGGGAGACAGGGGAAGAAGAAGACATTACCTTCCACTCAGCGGATATAATAATACCAAAAGGGAGGAAATGTTTTACACCGAAAAATATATGAAATGATCCTGAATATATGGGTACAACAGAAAATGCCTAAAGATTGGAGCGGAAGTATCATAATACCTGTTAGTCCGGGAAAGTAAGGAAGTTGAACATCAAATGTTTCCCAGCGCTGATTTTTCATTTTTAAATGAAAATATATCGACCCAGCATCACTCTCTTAGATTGTCTAACAATTTCCGCTGGAGCTTGCGACGCAGCTTGCAAGCACAGCTCGGACTACCTAAAATTCAAGTGATTTATGCTCATATCATTTCTGGATGTGTTCTTACAAAAAAATCGTACAGATGAAAATTGCAGCAAATCTTATGCTCTGGAAGGTGACGTAAATAGTTTTTACAAAAAAAAATAATTTCCGATGTTAAATTTTTTCGAAAATCATATTTTTGGCTGGTAATTATAAATAAAATATTAATATCGAGGTCAAAACATAGATAAACATAGAGGGCGAACTTCTAAAAATTTACGTTTTTTCAGCGAGCTAGGATTACTGTTCTCTTTTGAATGGACCAATTGACGGTAGAAAAATGAAAAATCGTGTTTAAGTTGAGTTGGGATTCAACAACCTATCGAAGTGATCAATATTTGAAAATTTTAATTAATATTATGACAGTAACTAGCAGACTTTGAATTTGTTTATCTCAGCTTGTAAAAGTTGCAACTGAAAATTTTTTTTTCAAAATACTCGTCTTGCAAAAACAAACATATGTATAACGTGAAAAGATGTTTTTAACAAATTTTTCAACGCCAAAATGAGAAAAAACTAGATGGAAAAATTTTTTTTCGGTAAAAATTTTGTTTGTTATTTATATAAATATAACTTTCACTCTGTCGATTGCAACCAACCGCTTCTCGATATCTTTCATGTTCATAAATTTAAACGCGATTGAAAAAAAATTGTTTCCAATTAGAGCAGCTGCCATTTTGAATTTTCCAAATCTGAAAAAACGTAAATTTGTATCTGTTTTGACCTCGATATTAATATTTTATTTATAATTACCAGCCAAAAATATGATTTACGAAAATTTTTTCAATTTTTGGAAAATTTAACATCGGAAAAAAATTTTTTTGGAAAAACTATTTACGTCACCTTCAAGAGCATAAAATTTGCTGCAATTTTCATCTCTACGATTTTTTTGTAAGAACACATCCTTAAATGATACGAGCATAAATTGCTTGAATTTTTTGTGGTCCGAGCTGTGCTTGCAAGCTGCGTCGCAAGCTCCAGCGGAAATTATTAGACGATCTAAGAGAGTGATGCTGGGTCGATATATTTTCATTCAAAAATGAAAAATCAGCGCTGGGATTTTTTGATGTTTAACAAATTTTTCGACCTTACTTTCCCGGACTATATACATAAGAAAGGAAACAAAGAAGAATTTAGAAAGTATAGAGGAATATCATTGATCAACACAACATACAAAATATTGATAACCATACTACTGAGAAGGTTGACCCCTTATGCGGAAGACGTTATCGGCGACTATCAATGCGGGTTTTGTTCTGGAAGGTCAACGATAGATCAAATATTCACGATCAGACAAATATTAGAAAATAACTGGGAATTCAACCGAGATGTTCACCAAATCTTTGTTGATTTCCAGCAAACATATGACTCTATAAAAAGAAGCAGGTTGTGGGTGACAATGCTAGAAATGGGCATACCAAGGAAATTGGTGGAGCTAACACAAATGTGTGTAGTAAACTGATATGCACAGGTGAGGATAGGAAGCATTTAGGGTAACATCAGAACTCAGACAAGGAGATCCCCTCTCACCGTTGCTATTCAGTTTGGCCTTGGAATATGCGGTTGATAAAATAACATCGGAACTAACTGACGGTTGTGCTAAACAGGGTTCAAAATTATTGTTGGCTTTTGCTGATAATATAGATACGGCGGCTCATTCAACGGGAGATATGAGAGAAGTGTTCTCTCAACTCGAGGAGGAAGCAGGTAACCTGGGTCTACGAGTAAATGAAGAAAAAACGAAATACATGGTAGTAACCATGAACCCAAGACCTAGAATCAGACCAAATATTTCCATTAATGAGTACAACTTTGAAGTGGTTAAAGAGTTTAAGTATCTAGGATCGATAATTACAGATGATAATCGAGTAGAAAGAGATGTCTCAGCAAGAATAATGGCGGGAAATAGGACGCTATATTCTCTTACAACACTCTTGAGATCTAAACTGTTAAGAAGACAATCAAAATTAACAATATACAAGTCAATTATTCGCCCGGTGGTTACATATAACAGCGAAACCTGGACTCTTAATCAACGGGAAATAAATGGAAATAAATAAGCTTCTTGTCTTTGAAAGGAAGGCTCTTAGAATGCTATTTGGACCGCAACAAGATGAGGCAACAAGACACTGGAGAAGACGCCACAATGCTGAGTTGTCAGCGCTGTATGGCAGTGAGAACATAGTCAGACACAGAAAGGCTAACCGAATAAGATGGGCAGGGCATGTATTGAGATCAGAGGACCACATATTGTTAAAAACTGTATTCCTTGAGAGACCAGTTAGTAGAAGATCTATTCTATACTGTTAAGAAGACTATTGATTATTAAGCAAAAACTATATTCAGATATTTAGATTGTTTATCCTAAATGGACTCGCCTTTCTTAAAGCCGAGTCAGGAGTTTTACAAATAACGTATCGTGTTTAGTTTTCTTTAAATTTGACTGTAACTAATATTCTATATAATTAGTCGTTGCGAAGTAGTCCTAGAAAGACTTACAAATTACGGCTCGAAGTAAATAAAACTATTTAGACTTTTTATCTGTTTCACTGAGATCCATTATACCTTTCATTAGATTATGGGCCCAGTCTCCGATTGTGATTGTGCGTGAGTTTCAGTTGTTCAGTTGAAACAAAAAAATAAATAAATAACAATGGCGAGTGGCGCGTCAACTGTGATGAAACGGAATTTAAAACTCTTTAATGGAGAAAACTATTTAATGTGGAAATTTAGACTTTCGGAAATAATCGAACAAGAAGGTGCGAGTAGAGTGCTGAACGAGGATCCACCAGAACCACTTATTGATAAGTGGATAAAATGGGAGCGGTTTGCCAGAGGTACCTTGATTGAATATTTGGACGATATCACACTGTCGCAATTACCTCCAGGACGGGCGACAGCTCGACAAATCTTACAAAAGTTCGATGGACTATATGCTTGCAAAAAGGTATCCACACAACTATGTGTCCAAGATCGATTGTTTAACTGCAAACTAAAGCCTGATACATCAATGAAGAAACATGCTGGAAATTGAAGAAATGGTGCGTGATTTAACTGCATGTGGCTTGGAAGTGAACGAGACAACAAAAGTATGGTATATGCTCAACTCACTACCTTTAAGTTATGCACCAATTAAAGCTGCAATAAAAACAATGACAGATGATAGACTTACATTAGTGCTATTCAACACTTCGATCTTGATTCCGATTTTGTTTATAATCGAAATCGAAAACGGATTGAAGTTTGTTGAATGACCAAAAAAAATTGTCATTTGTCATGTCATTTTACAAATCAAATAAATCAATAGTGATATAACATCATCATTATTTTAGTTCATTTCACGTGTATTTCACACTTTTCACAAGTTCATTTAGTTCAATCACGTTTAATTTTATAGAATCTGTTATGTTAACCAAAAATGTAATATACAATTGCAAAATATCACTCACATCACATAACCCAAAGAGAAACGGTAGTTTATTTAATTTTTCGACCAATTACATGCTTCCGATTTACGATTGTTTTCAGTAGCATCATAATTTTAGACCGATTATAATTAGACTGATCGATTGATATCGAAAATGTATTGTTGAACATGTTATTTTTTAAATGACAGGAAATGATTGTAATCGATTGTCGCGTTGAATAGCACTATTGGCCTTTGTAAAAGGAATGCTTCTTGAGCACGAGGAATATCTAGCGAGAGAGAATAATGATACAACAACTAAAGCTCTTCATTTTCGTAGTACAAACGACAAAGGGTGGAAGAAAGAAAAACATTTTCCTAAAAATAAAACATTTAAAAACAAACAGGTGCAAAAATGTTTCTATTGTGGTAGGAAAAACCACCTTAAACGTGATTGCTTCTTCTACAAACAGAGTTTGAAGACGTATCAAAAACCTCACTATCAAAAGAAGAAAAACAATCATCAGGAGACTAGTGCTAATGTTTCTGCAGCAGTAGAGGAACCGTTTGCCTTTATGTGTACTAATGATTCAAATTTCGGAAAAAAAAAGAATCAGGACGTTTTATATTAGACTCTGGTGCGACCGAGCATATTATCAACGATTTGGGGCTCTTCACAGAACACAGACAGCTAGCGAAGCCAATTTGCATAACTGTGGCGAAGAAAGGTGCAACCATCGAGGCGACACATATTGGGCAAGTGGAAATCAACACAACCCTTGGCTACAATGGAACATTGAAGGATGTCCTCTACAGCAGCAGTGTACCTGCCAACCTCATCTCAGTGAAGCGTATCCAGGAGGCTGGGATGTCAGTCGTGTTCACGGAAACTGGCAACGTGGAAATCAAAAAGGGAAGCACGACAATGATAAAAAGTAAGCGCATAAATAATTTGTATATTATTGAGCTTATAATACAAAATGCGCGAAATACAGCACGGGCCGCAGGCCACGTGGCTACTGTTAAAAGTATTGACAAAAATATATTGTGGCATGAACGAATGGGCCACATGAGTAAAGAAAAATTTTCAAAATTTAAAGAAAATGAACTTGCAAGTGATAATATTTATTTAAAAAATATAAATCCCATAAATTCAGTTTGTGAAGCGTGCATAAGCGGAAAACAAACACGCCTTCCTTTCGCCAAAATAAAAGATAAACGTCATATAAAAAGACCGCTATTTATTGTTCATTCAGACGTATGTGGTCCAATAACACCATCTACGATAGATGATAAAAATTATTTGGTAAACTTTATAGATGAATATACTCATTATACCGTAACCTATTTAATGTCAAAGAAATCTGAAGTCTTTATTATTTTAAAGATTACGCTGCAAAAGGCGAAGCCCATTTTAATATTGCGATAACGGTCGAGAATATTTATCTGGCGAAATGAAGGAGTATTGTAAACAAAAAGGAATAACATATCATCTTACAGTGCCATATACTCCGCAACAAAACTGCAACAAAACGGTGTGGCGGAACGGATGAATCGAACTTTAACCGAAAAAGCACGTGCAATGGTATATAGCTCGGGTTTAGACAAACGATTTTGGGGCGAAGCAGTTTTAACTGCAACTTACTTAGTAAATAGGTCACCTACTAAAGCCATAAAATTTAATAAAACTCCCTACGAGATGTGGCATGATAGAAAACCGAAATTAAGTATTTTAAAAATATTTGGCTGTACAGCTTATGTACATAATAGAACAAAAACAAAAAAATTTGATAGTAAATCATCTAAGGGAATTTTTGTGGGTTACGTGCCAAATGGATATAAGATTTTTGATTCAAAATCGAAAAAATTCATAGTTGCACGAGATGTAATTTTTGATGAAATTACATACAAAACATCAAGACAAGAAATCGATGATGAAATAAAAATTGGTGGCAAAAATGTATCAATAGGCACAGATAATTTATCAGCAGGAGGTAATGCTGGTGATAAAATCTCTCCTGGTAAAACGGATAATAAAATATGCGATCAAACCGTTATAAAAAAGGTTGTCCCTGAAAATTGCATTAAAGGTCAAACATCTAAAATAAAGGATGTCCCTGAACATATAAGTACGAACTCAGATAGTTCTGATATAACTCCGTGTAAATTAAGAAAGTTAAATAATAATGCGCAGGATATAAGAAGGAGTGAGAGATTAAAAGCTAAACCAATAATATCTTACGATTGCGAAGAAGAAGATGATTTTGAATTTAAAAATTACTTAATAGCTGGTCAAATATTGGAAAATGAAATTCCAAAGTGTTTTCAAGATGTAGCTAAAAGTAAATTTAGAGTTGAATGAAAAAAAAGCCATAAAAGATGAGTTAAAATCATTAGATCAAAATAAAACGTGGACGCTAGTACAAAAGCCAAATAACGTAAATATCGTCGACTGCAAATGGGTGTTTACAATAAAAGGCGATAGTAATGGAAATTGGGTCAAATATAAAGCTCGCTTGGTAGCGCGCGGTTTAGGCCAAAGGAAAATGTTAGATTACGATGAAACGTTCGCGCCGGTAGCGCGAATCAGCACTTTTAGATGCTTGCTTGTGTTTGCAAATAAAAATGAGCTGTTAGTTCATCAAATGGATGTGAAGACAGCATTTTTTAATGGAACATTAAAAGAAAACATTTATATGAGAGTACCTGACGGTGTTGTAGTTAATGCAAATAATGTTATATGTAAATTAAATAAGTGTTTTTAAATGAAACTCAAGGTCTCTAGTTAATTCCACAATATAATACAAGTTATTGAAAATTCTAAAAAATTGACAATTGTTTCGATAAATCAATATCGAAACAATTGTCAATTTTTTAGAATTTTCAATAACTTGTATTATATTGTGGAATTAACTAGAGACCTTGAGTTTCATTTAAAAACACTAATATGAGCATATTCCACGAAGTAAGGGTCGAGACAGTCAATTTAATTAAATAAGTCTTTATACGGCTTAAAACAATCTGCTCGATGTTGGTTTGAATGTTTTAATAACGTATTAATTGAAAAAGGATTTGTAAATTCAGCAGCAGATAATTGTTTATATTTTTTGAACAGGGGAAATGTCAATAAAAATATCTACGTAATTTTATATGTGGATGATTTAGTGATTGCAACTAAAGATAACAATACAATGAGTAATTTTAAACAGTTTTTAATGAAACAATTTGATATGGTTGATTTACAAGAAATTAATTATTTTTTGGGTATAAGAATAAGCAGATCAAACTCAGAAATTTCACTTGATCAAACAACGTATTTAAAGTCTGTATTACAAAAATATAATATGAGTACTTGCAACCCCGTCAGTACACCATTACCAGTTAAATTAAACTATACCGCATTAAATTCAGAGGATAGTTATGATGCACCTTGTAGAAATGTAATTGGCTGTTTAATGTACGCAATGCTGTGCACACGTCCCGATCTGTGTACAGCGGTAAATTTACTAAGTAGGTACCAAACTAAAAATAATAAAGAATTATGGTTATGCTTAAAGCGGGTATTAAGATATGTAAAAGGAACGATTAATATTAAATTGGTATATAGAAGAATTGACAATTATGCACAAATATTAACAGGGTATGTTGGAGCCGATTCCGAGATTTCAATTATATATATATATATATATATATATATATATATATATATATATATATATATAAATTTCGATTTTCTACTACACCTGTTTTAGTCGAAATTTCAATAATTTCGACTTATTGGCCTGACCGTTCTTCGAAGGGCAAAACAACTACATTCCTGGCTAATACCACGCAGAATATTGAATTACATCCCCTTCGAAAACCGTGACGTCGATCGGCCATTTTGCCGATACGGACATCTGTGGTGATTCGCAACTGATAGCGGAAGAGCATAGTACACTTACGCGTTTCGACCTTCTTGGGTCTCTTCAAGAGTGCCGTAATGCCTTCCAGTTCAGAATCTCTAATCCGAACTGAAGATTACACCCTCCGACAACCTCTCTTGGTTCGTGTAGTTACACAAGCGAGAAGTAGTCAGTTGGCGCCATCTTCACTTTCAGTTGCGAACCAACACCTCAGATAAATGCGACCGTATTAGTCGTATTAAATAAAAATGAATATAATTTCATAAAATACGAGTTGCTATATGAAATATAAATTTCGATTTTCTACTACACCTGTTTTAGTCGAAATTTCAATAATTTCGACTTATTGGCCTGACCGTTCTTCGAAGGGCAAAACAACTACATTCCTGGCTAATACCACGCAGAATATTGAATTACATCCCCTTCGAAAACCGTGACGTCGATCGGCCATTTTGCCGATACGGACATCTGTGGTGATTCGCAACTGATAGCGGAAGAGCATAGTACACTTACGCGTTTCGACCTTCTTGGGTCTCTTCAAGAGTGCCGTAATGCCTTCCAGTTCAGAATCTCTAATCCGAACTGAAGATTACACCCTCCGACAACCTCTCTTGGTTCGTGTAGTTACACAAGCGAGAAGTAGTCAGTTGGCGCCATCTTCACTTTCAGTTGCGAACCAACACCTCAGATAAATGCGACCGTATTAGTTGTATTAAATAAAAATGAATATAATTTCATAAAATACGAGGTGCTATATGAAATATAAATTTCGATTTTCTACTACACCTGTTTTAGTCGAAATTTCAATAATTTCGACTTATTGGCCTGACCGTTCTTCGAAGGGCAAAACAACTACATTCCTGGCTAATACCACGCAGAATATTGAATTACATCCCCTTCGAAAACCGTGACGTCGATCGGCCATTTTGCCGATACGGACATCTGTGGTGATTCGCAACTGATAGCGCTATCAGTTGCGAATCACCACAGATGTCCGTATCGGCAAAATGGCCGATCGACGTCACGGTTTTCGAAGGGGATGTAATTCAATATTCTGCGTGGTATTAGCCAGGAATGTAGTTGTTTTGCCCTTCGAAGAACGGTCAGGCCAATAAGTCGAAATTATTGAAATTTCGACTAAAACAGGTGTAGTAGAAAATCGAAATTTATATTTCATATAGCACCTCGTATTTTATGAAATTATATTCATTTTTATTTAATACAACTAATACGGTCGCATTTATCTGAGGTGTTGGTTCGCAACTGAAAGTGAAGATGGCGCCAACTGACTACTTCTCGCTTGTGTAACTACACGAACCAAGAGAGGTTGTCGGAGGGTGTAATCTTCAGTTCGGATTAGAGATTCTGAACTGGAAGGCATTACGGCACTCTTGAAGAGACCCAAGAAGGTCGAAACGCGTAAGTGTACTATGCTCTTCCGCTATCAGTTGCGAATCACCACAGATGTCCGTATCGGCAAAATGGCCGATCGACGTCACGGTTTTCGAAGGGGATGTAATTCAATATTCTGCGTGGTATTAGCCAGGAATGTAGTTGTTTTGCCCTTCGAAGAACGGTCAGGCCAATAAGTCGAAATTATTGAAATTTCGACTAAAACAGGTGTAGTAGAAAATCGAAATTTATATTTCATATAGCAACTCGTATTTTATGAAATTATATTCATTTTTATTTAATACGACTAATACGGTCGCATTTATCTGAGGTGTTGGTTCGCAACTGAAAGTGAAGATGGCGCCAACTGACTACTTCTCGCTTGTGTAACTACACGAACCAAGAGAGGTTGTCGGAGGGTGTAATCTTCAGTTCGGATTAGAGATTCTGAACTGGAAGGCATTACGGCACTCTTGAAGAGACCCAAGAAGGTCGAAACGCGTAAGTGTACTATGCTCTTCCGCTATCAGTTGCGAATCACCACAGATGTCCGTATCGGCAAAATGGCCGATCGACGTCACGGTTTTCGAAGGGGATGTAATTCAATATTCTGCGTGGTATTAGCCAGGAATGTAGTTGTTTTGCCCTTCGAAGAACGGTCAGGCCAATAAGTCGAAATTATTGAAATTTCGACTAAAACAGGTGTAGTAGAAAATCGAAATTTATATTTCATATAGCACCTCGTATTTTATGAAATTATATTCATTTTTATATATATATATATATATATATATGTATATATATATACATATATATATATATATATATATATATATATATATATATATATATATATATATATATATATATATATACAAGAATTGCTCATTTAAAGATATAAGATACGACATGGTATTTTACGTGATTTCATAAAGGAACAATTTTGGATTCTTTGTTATTCAATCTTTGTATAAACGAATTGTTTTCAGTGAGCAGTACTGGATATATACAATTAGAGTCGCAGACGATACAGCCATTATTTATGAAATAGATAATTGGTATGATTTGAAATAGTTGAAAATGATCTAACTAAGATTAATTAAGGATTGGTTTCATCATAAATTACTTACTCTAAATTTTAATAAAACATAATTTGTCATTTCTCAATTCTAGAGACCATAAGAATAGCTTCACATATTTTTTATAGAAAAAAACTAGAGATTGTGCTTTATAACTTTAAGTGTTTAAAACAGTTTATGTATAATGTCAATACTTGCAGATATTGTACTACGGTCTAGTGGAAAGCCATCTCAGGTATGGCCTATTTTCTTGGGGATGTGCTTCCAGAACATTTATAGGTCTCTTTTAGAAATTATACAAAGAAGCTTTATTTAGATTATTATGTTTAGTTCCAGCTTGTGCCCTAGTGACGCACTGTATAATATGAACAAAATCTTTGACTTAAAGAAATTATGTTTTCTGTGTGCATCTGTAAAATATCATACTATGAAAAATAAAATTAAGTTACCTACACATACATATGAATCCAAAAATAATAATATGAAGCTCCTATGATGACAAAATCTTTATGTCAAATTTTTCCTATTACCACAACCAAAAGTTTTGTGAAATTAACGTCTGAAATATCTCTTCATTCTCTGCAATGTCTATCCACTTCATAGATTTTATGTATAATTAGGTATAGTGTTTTCTTAATTACCAAAACATATGTTGAGGTAAATTCGTTCATCTCTGGCATACATTTTTTATTATTTATAATTAACAAATTGGCTTTCATAAGTTGTTCGGGATACTAATGTTCAATTTGGGTTACATACTACTGATTAACTGATTGTAGAATTCATTTTTATAGGAGAAATTGATAACATATTTGAAAAACTTATTTAAATTTGACGTTATAAAATGGCAAATGACATTAGTGTTGTGACGTCAATTGACGCAGTTGTGAGGACGATACAATTCGATGATTTTAGGAACGGTGCTCGAGAATATCAATTTTAAGAACTATTCGCAAATAGAGCAATCACAGGCTTGCGTATGCATGACGTTGGGAACGACTTCAAGATTAACGCCCTGATTCCAGATTCAGGGCATCAGTGCTGATGAAACTCAATCATCGACTACCACACCTGCAAGAAATGAATCACTGCTAGCGACATTGATTTTTTTAGCGAAATATCGAAACCACACATGAGAAACCTTAAACTTTAGAAATATTTTTACAAAAGTTACAACTTTTATTTTTTAGAACTGAATATCTTTTTAATAAATACATGGGAAATTATCATTGATGCTGCAAATGGAAGATCATATATGAATTATATGGCAAATGTATGCATACTTTGCCCGTAGATAATATACTTTTTAACTAATTAAAAAAAATAGAATTAAGGGGAGAGGAGAAAGACGAAATTTTCAGTATAAGAGTGTCTGTCGTCTAGCGCAAAAATATATAAAAGAGGGCGGAGTCGAGACGTGACATGGCGAGCAGTCACTCTTGATAAAGGTCGAAGACGGAAAAGAGATATCAAGAATCACCGGTCAATACACGATGTTGGGAAGAGGATTTCAAATTGACGACTATATAGTCTATTTTTTTAATTTCGCAGTGGCTAATGAGCCCTTAATTCAATGCTCTAATAACCATAGATGAAACAATTCGTTCATAAACAGTAACAAATTTGGTAGTGAAGATTGCTTATAGGCAAGTTTGAGAACAGCTGGTATAATTAATGATTATGAAGTTAACAATTTTTTAACGATCAATCAACATATTTTGAAATCTGGATTCAATTCAATACGTGTCAACGATTGATTATTTTTGTATCTTCTTCCTTTTCATGTAAATTGTAATTACGTCAACGTTTAGGAAGTGGTTTGCTAAATAAATTAAAAACAATATTATGATGATCTACCGATAACATACGATTGTATGAAAATGAATCCGTTTATTTAGTTGAGAGGCAGTTTCCGTTCTCATTACGGAAATAATAGATCCGCATTCAGTTATCCAAATCGACCACACTTTTTACAAATATCACAGGAAGCATTTTTATATAAACCTAGCGTAGATGATTTAGCACAAATATTTCGTTGTAAATATTGAGACTATTATAAGATCTCCTTTGAAATGTATATGTTAATAAGTAGGAGGCAAATATTATATTGAAAACATAGTTGTTTAATTATTTATTTTTCCTACTACCAACTTTTGTTATTATCTTTGTTTTTTTTTCCACAGTTCTGCCTTCAATCTACACTTAAAAGCGCACCGACAAATCTGACACTAAAACACCTGATGGATGCTTATCAGATATAATGAATTGTCGTCTACGTTGTTTGCCATTTGAAAACGTTCGCGGCGTTGATACAAATGAACACAACTGTGTTTGGTTAAAAAACTAGGAAGTCAAAAATGTTTACCACATATGACACCTCTGTTTATTTAGAAAATAATAGTTTCGAAACAACAGACTGACCGTAATAATCCAAAAGGTTTAATTTTCAGCTTCCCAAGCAATCAGCAACCTAGGACGGCCATATATGTCTCTAGGAATTTTAAGACCTACCCACTGACGCATTTTTCATCCTCTGACCTAACGGTGGTGAAGGTTGAATGTGCACAGAAAGGTCAAAAAAAGTGTTAATACTGGCATCCGCATACCTCCCCTCAGACGCAGCTAAACCACCACCAACTAAGAAGCTGGAGGACCTTGTGGAACACTGTCTCATCCAAAAGCTTGAACTGGTAATAGGCTGCGATTCAAATTCTCACCATGTAACCTGGGGCAGCAAAAATATTAACACTAGAGGTCTTTTTATGATTACATTGCTAACAAGAATCTCTGTATTCTAAATAGAGGTACTGAACTAACTCTCGTAGTCAAACGCGAATATATATTACCCTATCTACTATAAACACTTCGAATATAATCTCCGGATGGCATGTATCTAACGATATTTCAATGTCGGACCACCGCTGGATAAAATTCGAAATAAAACTAGCGCTCACAACCTCTACAATGACTCGCGACCCCAGGGAAACGGATAGGACAAAATATGTCCACTGTTTGAAAGGGGATCTGCGAGGAGTCGAGGATGTGCTGCCCAACAATAAAGGAGATTTGGAAATTTATTCTAAAACCATCCAAAACTCCATAATTAATGTCTATAAGATGTCTTGCCCACTCAGGCGGGTCGATCTTGATGAATCCTCCACTCCGTGGTGGTGCCATGAGATTGACCAGCTCAGGGGGACGGCGAGGAAATCCTTTAATAAGGCTAAAAGAACCACACTCGATGAGGATTGGAACTTATACAAGTCTCACCTCAAGGAATATAAAAAAGTCATCAGACAAAAACAAAGAGAAGCATGGAGAATCTATTGCGAGGAAATCGATGATTTCCTCCAAGCAGATAGACTCCAAAAAGCCCTCTCAAAAGATCCCCACCGTCATATCGCTATACTAACCAGAGATGATGGCACAAAAACTGCCAACCTAAAGGAAAGCCTTCAATTATTGATGTCAACTCACTTCCCGGACTCCAAAATCACAAATTCGGCAGCCTGGGAGGATGAGGAGAATCATCACCCGACTGACGACGACTGGCGTATATCACGACAGATCGTCGACTCGGACAGACTGAGGTGGGCCATCTCAGGCTTCTCCCCCTTTAAATCCCCGGGAACAGACGGCATTTATCCAGCCCTACTTCAGTGGGGCCTGGATGCCGCACTTGGTAGGAATCCTCAGATCCTAACTGGCACTGAGGTATATTCCAAAAGGTTGGAGAGAAGTCAAAGTCGTGTTCATACCAAAACCAGGTAGAATGGACCATTCCATCCCAAAAACATATCGACCCATTAGCCTCACATCGTTTTCAATGAAGACTTTGGAGAGGCTGTGCGAACGATACATAAGAGATGTGGTGATAACACGAAATCCACTGCATCCAAATCAACATGCATACACTCCAGGGAAATCCACCGATTCGGCTCTTCATCTCGTAGCGGGCCGCATCGAGAGATCGTTGGAAAATAATGAGTTCACCCTGCGTGTATTAATAGACATAGGAGCATTTGATAGTACTACTTTTCCTAAAATAACATATGCACTTTCCAACAAAAATATCCCCCAAACCATAAATGGCTGGATATATAACATGCTCTCAAAAAGAGCGATAAAAATCAGTGTGGATGATGTAACCATCAGAGACTTGGTTGTAAAAGGTTGTCCACAGGGAGGGGTGCTCTCGCCACTACTGTGGAACATGGTCTTAGACTCCTTGGTCAGCCACATTATTAAAAACGATTGCCATTGAGAAATTTCACCAGAAAATTTTTAAAGTTATAACTTCGAAAGTATGACTTGACATGTGTTTTCAACAACATCTGATTGGCTTGGAGTGATATTAGTAGAAGCTGGAATTAATGAATTGTATTTACATCAAATACATGAATATTGTTCATCAATAGTGTTGCGACTGATATCCTCACTCACATATTCTTCCTCGTTGGTCACAGCTAGCAATACTAGGTGGGAAGCTTTAAAATCTTCATAGATAGGCATCTAATAACTGTTTGATTTTAATTTCATGAAGTGGTAATTTAGATATAACTTTGTTAAATCAAGAATTTCTTGCAAGGAACTTTTCTCGTAACGATCAAATGTTTTTTTATTATAATAAAATCGCAATCGGTGCGGAGTAATAAATCAAAATTTTATGGGACTTGCTCACCACAAGCGGACCAAACAAAATATGTAATTTTACCCTACCTGCTATAATGAATGTTGTGAAAACAAGAAATTTATTTGTGCCGACTGGTATGGTAGAAAGATAACAATGACCGAGTCTTATCTTAATACTTTCTAGGGGTATAATAGGCGTAGGTTTAGGAACAGTATTAGGGGTTCGTAGATATATATTGTTAATATTTGTTGTATTGCTTAAGTTTTAAATTATGAACATATCCTATTAAATAATAGTGTGGTTTATAATGTTGACCGTTAAATTATGGATCGAATTCTAAATAATACAATGTTATGATAGGTACTAACTGTAATTTGCTTACCAAATTAATATGAACATGCCACTTGTAAACTGTTTTAAATAGTTCTTCCTTCATCTTAGTCTAGATTAGTAAGTAAGTAAGTAAGTGCAAATGTCTCTAAATCACTGTCGGAATCACAATCGTCACTTGAGGAGTAATTATTTATTGAAATAATTAATGCTGTCACTGTAATGTCTGCATCTAAGATTTTGTCCAGATTCCACATGTTTTCTTCCTCTTTTAATACATGATGAATTGCTTTTTGCCAATTTTATTTAGTAACTTGTTATAGGGACCTGTCTAATTTTGTTTAATTTGAATGTAGTATTATGTAGACCTATAAAACTTTTCACTTGTGCCCATATCAGTTCTATCGGATTTAATTGGCAGTGATATGGAGGGAGTCGCACCACGTTTTTTGCTAGATCGTCCACTGCATATCGAGCAGGAGGCTTATTCAAATTTACAATGTGTAGAAGTTCTGATTTGACTGATTTTTGAGGAAAATTAATATTTTTGTCTGTTAGCCATTCAATGATCTCCTGTTTTCTCCATGATGTGTTTAGCACCTTCTCAATGTGACGAGAATAGTAACTAGCGTTATCTAATATTATGACTGAACCTTTTGGTATTAGGTCGATCATCTGCTCAAAATATTCCTCAAAAACGTCGGCGTTCATATCTTCATGGTAGTCTCCAGTTTTTTTAGATTGGAATATTAAAGAGCCACCATCTAAAAACCCATTATCACTGCCAATATGAGTTATGATTAGACGTCGTCCCTTACAGGATGGACTCTTCAATCCTGTAGATAATCCTTCCAGAAAAGCCTGTCGTGAAGATTAAATGTTGGTATCCTGCCACATTTTACTGACAGTATAGCCTTCATTCACCCAAGTTACATCCAAGTAAAATATTGGTTTGTCTTCTGCACGTAATTTAAAAATTGTTCCGTCTCCAACAAATAATTTCGTCAATATCAATTAGAATCGCTTTTCAATCATGTTTTGCCCATCTAAATTTTAATTCCTGTAGAGAGCTGACCAAAATCTGATTATGCTTTAATTAAATTGAAATTCTTGATCCGGTCCTGCTATATTTTAGGTAGACTTCAAGAATCTATGTGACGTAATTAGCTTTGATGGCTTAAGTTTTTTGTACCCTTTCTATTTTAATTTGGGAATTTACATTAGATACTATTATTATTTGTATGTTATATTCTAATTTAAATTGAAATCGAAATATAAATGTTTGCTTTTCAATATGTATTCGGTACTTACAGTCTTAGTGGTTGTTATTTATCACTATTTAAATTTTATTTCACTCTCTCTTAGGCAAAAATAGTTAAAATTAGCTCACACGTAAATTTCCGTTTACACCAATTTTACGGCCAGGACAGGACCAGTCCCTGTATAATACATATATTTTAAAGTTGAACTAAATGTAGTTCGGGAGGAAACTATATGGATAGTCCCTGTATAACACAAATATTTTAAAGATGAACTAAAGGTAGATCGGGAGGAAACTATATGAATAGCCCCTGTATAAAACAAATAGTTTAAAGTTGAACTAAAGGTAGTTCTGGAGGAAACTATACGGATAGTCCCTGTAATACAAATATTTTAAAGATGAACTAAATGTTACGAAACAGCACACTGGTATAGTCCCTGAATCCGACTCAGTCTAAGCCATAGATGAAAGTTGAAATTATGGCGGAGGCGCAGGGATTTTTTAGAACTGTTTACGATTGTGATTATCTTATTTAGACATTGTTTTTTGTGACCAGTCTTATCTAGAAAATGCCAGAGCTAATTGTTTTTGTATAAGCCGCAGGTGTGGGTTAATATAAATAAATTGCTACGTAAAAATGGCCAAGAGACTATGTGATCTGAAAGTGACGGAATTAAGAGCAGAATTGGAAGATCGTGAGTTGGAAACATCCGGTAAGAAAAGTGAATTAGTAGAAAGACTTAAAGTGGCACTGGAAAATGACGGCTTTGATCCAGAAACAGTTTTATTTAATGACGAGGCTTCCACCTTAATCTCGTCAATTTCTGCTTACATGGACGAGAAGATTTCTGCCATGGAAGAGAACATTAACGAGAAGATTTCTACCATGGAAGAGAACATAGACGAGAAGATTTCTGCTATGAAGAACGATATTTATGCTTTGAAGAACGATATATCTGCCGATATCTTATTAATGAAAAACGACATTGTCGCTGACGTTGAAAATGAAATTTCGTCTCTCAAATCTGAAATCGAGAATAAGATTACAATGAGAATAAGATGACAACGATGGACGAGAAAATCAAGGAGTTAGAAAAAAGGTGACAGATATAAGAACTCAAGACACGCCAGCGGAAGAAAAGAAGATCGAGCAAACAAAACCTTGCAATCGTGGACCAATTATGTGAAACAATTTGAAGCAGCCGCTAGAGTAAATAATAGGTCCGATAGAGAGAAGGTAGTGAACTTAACTATCGCGCTTCGGGGAGATGGCTTAGATGTACTACAGGCGATACCACTTGAAGAAACGGATGATTTCGAGCAGTTGAAGAAGAGGTTGGACATGCGATATGGTCACGAACAGCTAGAACATTTGTACCAATCCCAGCTGAAGAACCGAAGGCAGAAACGTGACGAAGCACTTCAAGTATATGAAGTGGATATTGCCCGACTCGTTCGATTTGCGTATCCATCAGCAGCAGAAAACATGATGGAATGTATGGGCATACAGACGTTTATTGATAGCTTACGTGACCCCGATATGCAGAGGACGCTTCGTTTAGACCATCCCAAAACATTAGTTGACGCATTGACAGCTGCTCTTGAATATGAAGCAGCAACAAAGGCTTCAGGATATAACAAAATTAGGACCATCCAAGAAGAAGGTGACGATGACAGACTTGACCAGATCGTCAACTTGTTGAAAGGTATTGTAGACAAGAAGCCGAAGAAAATCAGGTGCTGTAATTGTGGCGAGCTAGAGCATGCACGCAGTTTGGGTAAGCGTCCTACGACTCCTGAAAACCAAGAACCTCTTAAATGCAAAGCAGCCAAGAAAAGCTCGCGGTATAACATAGGTAGGTCCATGCAGGAAGAAGATGACGATGACAAACTTGACCAGATCGTCAACTTGTTGAAAGGTATGGCAGACAAGATGCCGAAGAAGATCAAATGCCGGAAGTGTGGCGAGCTAGAGCACGTAACCCAAGAACTCCAAACACAGGGGAAATCAGACAGGAGTGAACATCCAGCTGATGTGAATCACCGAAAAGCCAATTCTTTGCCTAGACGGTCATGCCCTGTAGACTATTCACAATGCAACAAGTCGAAATCTAAGGAAGTTGCAGTTTCAAGAATTACAGTAGTCAACGAGGAATGGTCACCCATCAGGATCAGAAAAGATCAGGAGAATGATCCTCACCTGAAGATGATCCGGCAATGGAAGGAAGAAAATTGGCGACCTACCTGGCAAGAAGTGTCAAGATTTTGACCGAAACTCAAGGCGTATTGGACTCAGTGGGACTCATTTGTCCTGGAAGAAGGGCTGTTGAAAATAATCCTTGAAAACGATGATGGTTCCGAGATGAGCAGACAGCTAGTTATCCCGAGAACAAGAGTAGCTGAAGTACTAAAGAAGTTACACGCCAGTCCATCGGGAGGTCATCTGGAAGTGAAGAGAACCCTCCAGCGAATCCGTGAGAGGTTTTATTGGATGAACAGCTCCGATGATGTGAATGACTGGTTTAAGAAATTACGACTTGTGCTACGAGTAATGGACCACATCGCAAGAGAAAGGCACCTATGAAACAGTATAATGTTAGAAGCTCTTTCGAAAGGATTGCTTTAGATATCGCTGGATCATTTCCGACGACAAAAAATGGTAGCAAATACATACTGGTTGTAATGGATTATTTCACAAAGTGGGTGGAAATTAACGCTATCCCGAACCAAGAGGCCACAACTGTCGCGGATTTATTAGTGAAAGAATTTATCAGCCGATATGGAGTTCCATTTGGAAGTCCACAGTGACCAGGGAAGAAATTTCGAAAGCCATCTATTCCAGGAGATTTGCGACAAGCTGGGAATGAAGAATACCAGAACAACAGCATTACATCCACAGTCAGATGGAATGGTCGAGAGAATGAACAGGACTATTGGGAAATACCTGTCCAAAGTAGTATCCAGCCATCAGAGAGATTGGGACCAGTATCTTTCCCTATTCGCATTGGCTTATCGATCTGCCGTCAATGACTCCACGGGTGAAACACCTGCGAAAATCCTGTTTGGACGTGAAATGAGGCTTCCTTGTGACCTGGAATTTGGCTGTCGGCCTGGAGAAGATTTAGCAGGCGAAAACTACGTGACCCAATTGAGAAGGCTCGACGATATTCATGAATTAGTTCGAACAAATCTTGCCAGCGACAGAATGAAAAGTCGGTACGACACGCAGGCCACAGTAGGCAGTTTTAAAGAAGGGGACAAAGTATGGTTACACAACCCTACGAGGAGAAAAGGATTTTCTCCAAAATTACATAAATCCTGGGAAGGGCCATACTTAATCAAGATAAGGATCAATGATGTTATATATCGCATAAGCAAGATCCCCAACGGAAAACCAAAAGTAGTTCACCAAAACCGACTAGCGCCATTCGAAAGAGACCATGACCTAGAGAAACGAGTAAATCATATTCGAGATGTGTCTGACCATACCTTCGATGACTTTATGGGCGCGTATGGAGGTACCGGGAAAGCTAGATATGGAGTCACTTCGGAACAACAACAAGATTTGTTCACTCTCCCAGAAGATTATTCAGTGGCATACAACATCCCTTCCCGTATCAAGAAAGCACGAGGGTTGGCAACCGTCTTTCGAAAGAAGTTCGGGCAATTAGAAAAACTTGAAAACCAGATTCCAGCCCCTGGCAAGACACTGAAACTGAAACATTATTCGCGGTACGTCTTCTACGTGGTAACTAAAAATGAATTTCAAGATTGATCTACCTACCGCTATGTGTGGGAAGCACTTCGAAACCTCCGAGAGCATGTGTTAGAATCCAGCGTGAAGAAACTGGCTATGTCTAAGATAGCGAGTAATCAGTTGGATTGGCGAGTTATCAGGAACATGGTAGAGATGCCCTGTTATTTCCGTAAGATCGGAAAGTGTAGAAATGGGGCCAGTTGCCGATTCAAACATCCAGCCTCGGCTACACAAAAGTTCCGGGAGGAACTTCCATTTAAGGAGGGGGTAATGTTACGAAACAGCACACTGGTATAGTCCCTGAATCCGACTCTGTCTAAGCCATGTATGAAAGTTAAAATTATGGCGGATGCGCAGGGATTTCTTAGGACTGTTTACGCTTGTGACTATCTTATCTAGACTTTGTTTTTGTGATCAGTTTTATCTAGAAAATGCCAGAGCCAATTGTTTTTGTGTAAGCCGCAATCTAGAATTATCTAGTAAAAAAGGCACTCATATATAAAAGACCGACAATGGAGAGTTCAGTTTAGTTGATATAAGTCATCTCGACAAATAAACAAGAATACATGGAAATATCGATCAGTAAAGTGTTGATATAAATTAATAATTAAGTTTGTGTGCATATGAATTAAAATTTAAGTGTATATAAATTAAGTGTTAGTGAGTAGTTTAGTGTTTAAATAAATTCGTAAGTAGCCATACCGTGTGTTTAAAATTTATCCCACCCGTTTACTGTTTAAATAAATAAGAAAAACATTACATAAAGATAGTTCGGGAGGAAACTATATGGATAGTCCCTGTATATACCTTAGGCAACGTAATAAATTTAAATTATATTGAATATTACTCACTGCAGTTTAATAATGATGGACAATTATTAAACAACATGCGGTTTTGAACGTTAGGTTAGAATCTTTATCCATAAACTATTAAAATTTGGCTACGGAAGGACTAAGAATGTTAAGGATTGATCGTAGTTATATCGCCGTAAGCTTCATCAAGCCCGCAAACAATTTTCCATCGAACCAAAAGTTAGGTCTCTCTTCAGTTGTCAATTCTCGGAACTGTTCGTCGAGCACAGCACATGCAGACAACTGAGGCCTGATCTCGTGATATGGTTGTACGGAAAACCAGGTGATGAAGATATGCAACATTTTATACGTAACGGTGTACGGATGGTTGTCGCACATTTAGGGAACGGAAAGATTCAGGATTAAAACAAGGGAAATAGGATCCAAAACCAAACAAGTTGCATCCTAGAAAATTATTATTAGCGTGAAAATAATGAAAAACAATTTTTCTAAACCGTTTGACGTTTCATCAACTTGCTACTCCTTCCAATCAAGCAGCTTCTTCCCCTAGATCAGATCGTGAATAGGCCCTTGTTTTTTATCTTAAGTAAGTTATTGCACTGATGGTCTACCCTGTATAAACGTTCATTAAAAAATTCGATCGCGTTTTTTGAGATTTCTAAATATCGTTTTATCCAATTATAAATATAAATTACGCTCCCTACTTAAACCGTTTTACGGTGTCGCCACTGTCCTGTCCGGTCTGATGAGTCGAACTTAGATTGTAAGTGAAGGTTGGAGAATTCCTTTGATTTCACCACCGTATGCGGTTTCAAAATCCGTTTTAGATATAAAGGAAACGCACTTATGAGAGTACTTTTATTTTTTCATATCGCAACCAACCGTAAATATCGACCAGAAGTTTTTTATGACAAAGAATCGTTTATACAAATTCGCAAATAACAGTATATACGAGGGGAAATCGTAAAGTTGTACGTACGTAAATATAATTTCTGAATTATAGCTGATTAAAGTTTCTAAATATAAAATATTACATTATAATGTTTTATGCCCGTTAAAAATATGGACTATTTCAAACTAAATAAATTCAAAAAAAGAAAAAACTTACCTGTCGACGAATTGTTAAACACCGGGTTATTATCGAAATTAGCGAAACCATTTCGTTGTTGTTGCGACCTCGCGGTGGTAGTACCGTTACTAATGGAACCATTTATTGTAGTGGTACCGGCACCTGTGAAGATGTCTGCTTTATCGAAGTCTGCTACAAACCCGTTCGTATTTGCGGTATTATTTATCACTATGTTATTAATATTATTGTTACGACTGGTATTTGTGTGATTCCTATTAATCTCCGGCCTCGGCCTTTGCGTAGGGGGCACCTGTACTCCGTTGACTTTCGGCGTTTTCGTTTCTTCGATCGGTTTGACGTTAATTGGATCGAGGTAATACCTGGGAAACATTAAAAATATTTTTAAGAAAAAAATTCTGTAATTTATTACAAAATTTAACTTACCTACGCCTTTCATATTTTTCTACCATAAAATCCTTAATTGTAGTTTCGTCAGCGTTGTTGCTGGGCGGAGTGCCTTCGTATAATCCTAACCATACCTGTCGGCAATAATCGTTACCTCTACTTTTTAAAATATCTATTTCTTCGTTGGTGAAAGTGGCCATGGATATAGATTTGACACGGTGTGGGGGTGTTATACCTCGTCTGAAACAAAAAAAAAGGTAACGGCTATAAAACAATTTATTTGGCACACCTATGGAGTTTCGGGTGTTTGCAAGGTGATTAGACCGAAAATTCTATTATATCAATTGTCAAACTACCACAGGCGAAAAAATCGAGAAAAGGGAAACATATTCTATAGCAGCGGTTAACTTTTTTGGTGATGGAATTCTTTTACAAATCAGAATTCTTGTTGGAAACCTACAATAAAACAATTGTTTTTAAAAATGTATTATTTATTAATAAGCATAATAAAAGTACAATGTAACAGTTACTACTTATTACTTAGTAAATTACTACCTTTTTCAACAACTCTGCATTTGTACCACCATTGCCTGGTGCTTTATGATATTTGAGATATGTTATCGCATTTTTTACTTCTTGGAGTGTTGGTGGTGGTATTATTATATCCGCTGAGTGGAAGGTAATGTCTTCTTCTTCCTCTGCCTCTCTTTTAAATATTTAGTAATTGTTCAAAGTACTCCTTCCATCGTTCAACAATTTCCGTTTCCGTCATTATCAGTTCTCCACTTTCATTTCTCATGCCTTTCGTTCCTCCTACACTCCCATTCCTCCTCACTCTACTTCCCTAAATAACGTCCTTGTCTGATTCATGCCTCTATCCCTGTCTATTTCCCGTATTTGGCGTTCTAGGTAGTTATTCTTTTTAGTTCTGAGTAATCTCCTTGTCTCCTCGAGTTGAGAGAACACTTCTCTCATATCTCCCGTTGAATGAGCCACCGTATCTATATCATCAGCAAAAGCCAACAATAATTTTGAACCCTGTTTAGCACAACCTTCAGTTAGTTCCGATGTTATTTTACCAACCGCATATTCCAAGGCCAAACTGAATAGCAACAGTGAGAGGGGATCTCCTTGTCTGAGATCTGATGTTACCCTAAATGCTTCCTATCCTCACCTGTGCATATCAGTTTACCACACACATTTGTGTTAGCTCCACCAATTTCCTTGGTATGCCCATTTCTAGCATTGCTACCCACAACCTGCTTCTTTTTATAGAGTCATATGTTTGCTGGAAATCAACAAAGATTTGGTGAACATCTCGGTTGAATTCCCAGTTCTTTTCTAATATTTGTCTGATCGTGAATATTTGATCTATCGTTGACCTTCCAGAACGAAACCCGCATTGATAGTCGCCGATAACGTCTTCCGCATAAGGGGTCAACCTTCTCAGTAGTATGGTTCTTAAGATCGATAGAGAAAATTAATTTTGTTTGTGATTGTTTTGAAGAAAATTGAAGAAAAGTTATAAATATGGTACCTACATACATATCAATCATATATCAATCAATACACAGATCTAACTGATGATTCTAGAAAGGAATCAGATGTTGATGGAATAGAATTATTTGAAGAGATAAAATCTTTAAAATTACATCTTAAACATATTTCAGCTGAAAAGCATCAGTTAGAGCCCCAGTCCATTCTTGAATATATTTTTAAAAATCAGCTCATAGCATCATTTCCAAATATGTCAATAGCTCTTAGAATATTACTCACGTTATCAGTTTCAGTTGCGTCTGGTGTGAGATCTTTCTCCAAATTAAAAATTATATGCGATCCACAAAGTCACAAAACAGATTAGATAATCTGTCTATAATAGTGTTACGAAACAGCACACTGGTATAGTCCCTGAATCCGACTCTGTCTAGGCCAGGTATGGAAGTTAAAATTATGGCGGACGCGCAGGGGCTTCTTTGAATTGTTTACGTTTGTGACTACCTTATCTAGACATTGTTTTTGTGACCAGTCTTATCTAGAAAATGCCAGAAAGCCAATTGTTTTTGTAATCTAGAATTATCTAGTGAAAAAGGCACTAATATATAAGGGACCGACCAAGAAGAGTTCAGTAGAGTTGATAATTTAACATCGTGAGATAAACAAGTAAATAAGTGAATATAAATTAGTTAAGTGTTTATATAAATTAATTTAAGTGAATATACTGTGTATATAAGTAGTAAATAGTGTAGTGAATAAATAAATTAAGTAAGTGAACATACCGTGTGTTTATCCCACCCGTTTACTGTTTAAATAAATTAGAAAAACATTACAATAGCAATAGAAAGCGACACGATAGATTACATCGATTTAGAATTAGTAATTAAAGAATTTGCGGATAAAAAAGCTTTGTGAGCGCGCACACGTAGATATCGGCGGTGGCGGCATAGTAAAATTCAAAACGTTCGACCAGAGAGAGGTGTTTTTTTCTGAATTCCTGCGGATCCCCTATGTGGGTAACGCAGAATCCTAGGGTTCCGCGGAGCACTCTTAGAGAATGGCTGTTCTATAGGAATACTCTTTAATGAGGTATCTATGAGCGAAAAAGATCAGAAATGAGATAGGAACAATATTAACTGAGATATGGTGCGTACCATTTGAGGTACTGATAAATTGGGAATGAAAAATAACTGCTAAACTCGATTTTCCGTATTTAGAAATCTATAAAACAATTAATATATTAATGAAGCCGAGGGAGACCAAAAAGAGGTGAAGCTTAATACTGCACCGATTATCGGTTTACGATAATGGCTAATATATACATTTCTATTATTTTAATTTATTAAACTTTTATATTAGAAAAATCAATATTTTAAATTTTTGAAGAAACTTACTAACTTTGTTTGACTTTTTCTTTAATGAAAAAACATGCAAGAAATTTAAACAAATTCTATTACACGAAAATGCAAAAAATTACGATTTTTTACCCAAAATAATTAATTTTTTTATTACAATTTCATTAATTTTTATATTTAAGAAAAAATAATGATGTGCGTTTAAAAAAAAGAGTAATTTTAATAGAATTAATATGTGAAATCCACCTTCATTAAACCTCCAAAATTACACTTGATAGATTAAACAATCTCTTTTAACATCAAAAATTAATATACATCCTATATTAAAGTGTATCCATATCGTACCCCATTTATAACGAACTCTTTCCTTTTTAATTTTAAAATTATATAAAATCAAATCTTTTTAATTCAATATTAATTAGAAGTTTAATTTCAATATCAGTATATTTTTGATTTAATATACATATGAATTGACTTAGAAATTAATTTATTAAGAATTATTCCATTAATAAAATAAAATAAAAATATTTTTCTTGCAGACATTTTTCATTACTCAAACTTTAGCTTCAACAATTATCTTATTTTCTGTTATTTTATCTTTAATTTCTTCAGATTATATCTCCAATAATACCTATCATTGATTAATAATGATAATAAATTCAACACTATTAACAAAGCTAGGAGCATCCCCATTACATGCTTTATTGAATTCATAACATCATTTTATTAACATGACAAAAATTAGCTGTGATTAAGGAGATCCGATAATTAAATCAATCCTAATTATTATAACTAGTATTTTGAAAAATTTCTTAATGCGAAAAATCAATAAAATATGACGAAATATTAAATAATAAACAAATAAGCAAAGTTGAATTAAGAACGAAAGATTATTTATTAATTATGTTGAACAATGTAGTTTCTTATTATCAAACAAAAATATTTATAGCCTGGTACGGATAGTACCGATTCATGGTACGATAAAGCCATTTTGTATTATGTAAAATACAGTGCCGGACTATCGGTTTTGCTTCACGTTATACTTTTTAAACGAAACATTTCCTGGTCGTTATATACGCCAGTGGTTCTTTTGCAATTTTTTTGGGAGAAGGGTTCTTCTTTTTGTTTTGTTTTTGAATAAATTTTATTAATTGTTAAGATGTTTTTTGTTGCTATTGTTACGAAACAGCACACTGGTATAGGTATGAAAGTTAAAATAATGTCGGATACGCAGTTATAAAAAACTGTTTACGAGTTACGACTATCTTATGTAAACATTGTTTTTGTGACCAGAGTTATCTAGAAAAGGCCAGAAAAATTATTCGTGAATGTGAAAAGTGATATTTCGGCTATGAAGAACGATATTTCTGCTATGAAGAACATTTCTGTTAATATGGACGAGAAAATTTCTACTTTGAAGAACGATATATCTGCCGATATCTTATTAATGAAAAACGACATGCCGCTGACGTTGAAAATGAAATTTCGTCTCTAAAATCTGAAATAGAGAATAAGATTACAACGATAGACGAGAAAATTAAGAAGTTAGAGGAAAAGGTTGCCGTTTCAAGAACGCGAGGCACGCCAGAGGAAGAAAAGAAGACCGAGCAAACGAAGCCCTGCAAGCCAGAAACACTACCTAAGTTTGAAGACATTGGCAGTTTTACCCGAGTCAAGGCCCCAACGTTTGATGGAAAAATGTCGTGGAGATGCCTTAGATGTACTTCAGACGATACCTTTGGAAGAAACGGACGACTTCGAGCAGCTGAAGAAGAGGTTGGACATGCGATATGGTCATGAACATCTAGAACATTTGTACCAATCTCAGCTGAAGAACCGAAGGCAGAAACGTGATGAATCCCTTCAAGAATATGAAGTGGACATCGCCCGACTAGTTCGATTTGCTTATCCGTCAGCACCAGAGAACATGATGGAATGTCTGGGCATACAGGCCTTTATTGATGGCTTACGTGACCCCGATATGCAGAGGACACTTCGTTTAGCCCATCCGAAAACATTAGTCGACGCATTAATAGCTGCTCTTGAATATGAAGCAGCCACGATGGCTTCGGGATACAACAAAGGTAGGACCATACAGGAAGAAGGTGACGATGACAGACTTGACCAGATCGTCAACTTGTTGAGAGGTATGGCAGACAAGAAGCCGAAGAAGATCAAATGCCGGGAGTGTGGCGAGCTAGAGCACGTACGCAGTCCGTCTAAGCGCCCCAAGATTCCTGTAACCCAAGAACTCCAGTCGCAGGGGAAATCAGACAGGGGTGAACATCCTGCTGATGTGAATCACCAAAAAGCCAACTCTTTGCCTAGACGGCCATGCCCTGTAGACTATTCACAATGCAACAAGTCGAAATCTAAGAAAGTTGCAGTTTCAAGAATTACAGTAGTCAATGAAGAATGGTCACCCCACCAGGATCAGAGAAGATCAGGAGAATGATCCTCACTTGAAGATGATCCGGCAATGGAAGAAAGAAAATCGGCAACCTACCTGGCAAGAAGTGTCAAAATTTTCACCGAAACTCAAGGCGTATTGGGCTCAGTGGGACTCTCTTGTCCTGGAAGAAGGGCTGTTAAAAAGAGTCCTTGAAAACGATGATGGTTCCGAGATGAGGAGACAGCTAGTTATCCCGAGAACAAGAGTAGCTGAGGTACTGAAGAAGTTACACGACAGTCCATCGGGAGGTCATCTGGGAGTGAAGAAAACCCTTCAGCGAGTCCGTGAAAGGTTTTATTGGATGAACAGCTCCGACGATGTGAAGGACTGGTGTAAGAAATGTACGACTTGTGCTACGAGTAATGGACCACATCGCAAGAGAAAGGCACCCATGAAACAGTACAATGTTGGAAGCCCTTTCGAAAGGATTGCTTTAGATATCGCTGGACCATTTCCGACGACAGAAAATGGTAGCAAGTACATACTGGTTGTAATGGATTATTTCACAAAGTGGGTGGAAATTTACGCTATCCCGAACCAAGAGGCCACAACTGTCGCGGATGTATTGGTGAAGGAATTTATCACCCGATATGGAGTACCCTTGGAAGTCCACAGTGACCAGGGAAGAAGTTTTGAAAGCCATCTATTCCAGGAGATTTGCGACAAGCTGGGAATGAAGAAGACCAGGACAACAGCTTTACATCCACAGTCAGATGGAATGGTCGAGAGAATGAACAGGACTATTGGAAAATACCTGTCCAAAGTAGTATCCAGCCATCAGAGAGATTGGGACCAGTATCTTTCTCTATTCGCATTGGTTTATCGATCTGCCGTCAATGAGTTCACGGGTGAAACACCGGCGAAAATCCTGTTTGGACGTGAAATGAGGCTTCCTTGTGACCTGGAATTTGGCTGCCGGCCTGAAGAAGATCTAGCAGGCGAAGACTACGTGATTCAATTGAGAAGAAGGCTGGATGATAATCATGAATTAATTCGAACCAATCTTCAAGTTGCTAGCGACAGAATGAAAAGTCGGTACGACACGCAGGCCACAGAAGGCGGTTTTAAAGAAGGGGACAAAGTATGGTTACACAACCCGACGAGGAGAAAGGATTTTCTCCAAAATTACAAAAATCCTGGGAAGGTCCATACTTAATCAAGAAAAGGATCAATGATGTTTTATATCGCATAAGCAAGATCCCCAACGGAAAACCAAAAGTAGTTCACCGAAACCGACTAGCGCCATTCGAAGGAGACCATGACATAGAGGAAGGAGTAAACCTTATTCGAGATGTGTCTGACCCCACCTTCGATGAATTTATGGGCGCGTATGGAGGTACCGGAAAAGCTAGATATGGAGTCACTTCGGAACAACAACAAGATTTGTTCACTCTCCCGGAAGATTATTCACTGGCATACAACATCCCCTCCCGTATCAAGAACGCACGAGGGTTGGCAAACGTCTTCCGAAAGAACTTCGGGCAATTAGAAAAACTTGAAGACCAGATTCCAGCCCCTGGCAAGACACTGAAACTGAAACATAATTCGCGGTACGTCTTCTACGTGGTAACTAAAGATGAATTTAAAGATCGATCTACCTACCGCGATGTGTGGGAAGCACTTCGTACCCTCCGAGACCATGTGTTACAATCCAGCGTGAAGAAACTGGCTATGCCTAAGATAGCGAGTAACCAGTTGGATTGGCGAGTTATCAGGAACATGGTAGAAGTTATCTTTAGAGATACCGGTGTCCAGATATTAATTTGCAGCTACAACCCCCGTTATCAGTATCCGATGAAGACAGTGCCCTACTATTTCCATAAGATCGGAAAGTGTAGAAATGGGGCCAGTTGCCGATTCAAACATCCAATCTCGGCTACACAAAAGTTCCAGGAGGAACTTCCATTTAAGGAGGGGGTAATGTTACGAAACAGCACACTGGTATAGACCCTAAATCCGACTCTGTCTAAACCAGGTATGAAAGTTGAAATAATGGCGGATACGCAGTTATAAAAAACTGTTTACGATTGAGACTATCTTATGTAAACATTGTTTTTGTGACCAGAGTTATCTAGAAAAGGCCAGAAAAATTATTCGTGACTGTGTAAGCCGCAGCCCAGAATTTACTAGTAAAAACGGCTTTAATATATAAGGGACTGATCAGGAAGAGTGAGGGGAGTTTATAATTTGACATCGTGAGTTGAACAGTAAATAAGTGCATATAAATTAGTTTAAGTGAATGTACTGAGTATATATAAATTAAGTATTAGTGATTAGTTTAGTGTTTAAATAAATTAAGTAAGTGAACCTACCGTGTGTTTAAAATTTATCCCACCCGTTTATTGTCTAAATAAATAAGAAAAACATTACACTATTTTGACAGTTTGGTTTTTAAACTTTATTTGAATTTTATGCGTCATTTGGAGTGTAGACGAACAGGGAAGACACTGAGCAATCCCACACAATAAGATATGGTTCCATACCACATTTGGGACATATGACGCATAAAATTTAAAAAATGTTTATAAACCAAACTGTCAAAATAGCAAGAAAAAACATCTTAACAATTAATAAAATTTATTCAAAAACAAAACAAAAAGAAGATCCCTTCTCCCAAAAAATGGCATTTACTCTGTCCCTTGTATGAACTGCGACAAAAAATATACCGGCCAAACTTCACGTACACTTCAACAACGTAAAAATGATTGCAGAATTTTAAAACGTAATTGTGCTCTCACAGAACATGTAATAGACACAGGTCACAGAATGAACTTTGGGGCAGCTACGATCTTGGATCTTGAGAGTAAATATAACAAAAGAATAATTCTAGAATCTTTTTACATTAAAAGCAACCTTCCCAGCATGAATAGAATATCTGACACTGAAAATATTAGTCAAATATACACTTATTTATTGACCTTATCAAACAACTCAGGGGCAACTAGTTATGTGAACTCCACTGTAAACTCTACATCACAAGTAACTCCTTAACACCTTTTTCACCACTTTGTCCACCCCACTGGTTCGCATAAAAGTAGAATAAGAAGAAAATAACTTCAACATACATGCCGCTTTCTGGGGAATATGGATGAGAACTAAGGTGACAATTTGATTCTCGACCACGTGCCCCAGAATTCCCTTAAATATAAAAACAACGAATTAACTATACTCCGTTTTTAAAAGGCATGGAGTAATAAAAGCTCATTAGGTATGCAAAACCGATACAGGGTGTATAATAAAATATCTCCGAAGTTTATCTAATTTTGTACTAAAATTTCTCATTTGTTACGAATTTCTGTATTCGGTTGGGTCGCCTATTGTATTGAAAGGGTCGCTCTATTGTATTTGAATGAACAAATAAACAATTTAATCCTCAGAGGCGTGCAATCACGACAAAACAAACTTGGTATATGAATATGAAGGCACTATGAAATTATAATTACGAAAACTATTCAAAAGAGTTCACAATATCGATTCAATAAAAACACATTTTTTTGTGTTCCTATGAATAAACAATAAACATAAAATATTAGATATATAAAAAATAGCAAATTTTTTTGCAGTAGGTATCAACTTTACTACTAATATACCGTTTACAATAGGAGAGGAAAAAAGAAAAATGCAGGAATAAAGTACGAATTAATGTAATATTTATAAAAAAAAGTATAACAAATAATAGTAATAACTAACACAAAAACTAATCTATATATCAGAATCAGACGATTCTGTTGAGCTTCCATTATTAACATTGATTATAAATGGTTCAATCATGTGTTCACTTATATGATCCATTTCCCACATATTTAGTTCTTCTTGTATCACGTGTTCAACACATTTCTTCCAGTTTTCTTTGGTTACGTTAACGAACGCGTCTTCGAATAAAACTTTTACGTCACTCATTTTGAATGTCGTATTCTTTCTTGAAACTTCCTCTTTCACTTGGGCCCATATTAATTCTATGGGATTGAGTTGACCGTGATAAGGAGGAAGCCTCAGCACCGTTATACCACGCGCTGATGCCATTTGATCTACAACGTATCTACTATATTTGTGTTTATGTGAATTGGCCAGTCGCAAGAGTTCATTTTTCAGTGGGTTATCTGGGCATTCAATATTTTCGAGGTTAGCCAATCGTGGATATCTTGTTTACGCCATGCAGTTGAAGGTAATTTCTCCACTAACCTGGAGTGATAACTTGCGTTATCCATAACAATGACTGAGCCCGTTGGAATTAGATCTAACATTTGTGAGAAATATTCTTCGAAAACGTCTGCATCCATATCTTCATGATAATCTCCGGTTTGCTTCGACTCAAAGCACAACAATCCACCTTTAACAAAACCTTCGGCACTTCCGATATGAGTAATGATGAGTCGACGTCCTTTTCCTGCTGGTGGATTGCGGCCTGTTGACCACCCTTCAAGAGCTGCCTGCCTCCGACTTTTGACATTCGTGTCTTGCCAAAACATTGAAACAGTATGACCTTCATTTAACCAAGTCTCATCCAAATAATAAATTCGTTTTTGATCTAGTCTTGCTTTCCGAATATTGCGCAAATAACTCCTCCTCCAAATGACAATGTCGTCTCTATCAATCAACATTGCGTTCCGATAATTTTTTTATATTCAAATCCAAGTTCCTTCAAAATTTTCCATAATGTACTTCGAGACATTTTCGGAAAATCTGAATCTTCTTGAACCGAAGCCATAATTTTGGAGAGTTGGGATCTCTTTTCTAAAGAAAAAAGCATGCACCTTACGCCTTATTCCATTCTTCAAGTCGTCATCCATTTCAAGTTTGGGTCGGCCTGGGGGCTTTGCTGGGGCTGTGATGTTTCCATTTTTTTTCTACTTCATTAAATTTTAAATTGTTGTTTTTGAAACACCCATCATTGTTGCAGTAACCTCCACAGTTTCATCAACACTTCCTGTGAAATTCATGATTTTTCTTCTAATTTCTTCGTTCTTCAACGAGGAATAGCAATTTAATATCAGATTTTTTTCGTTCAGCGACAATGGGCCAACTTTAGGTCGCTTAGATGGTGATAAATCCTCCATATCTGGTCGAATTTGGTTGGAACACTATATAGTTGGAAGGTGTAGTTAGGTGTTTGTCTCGTGTGATGAGAAGAGAACTTGTATAGATGAACAAAAATAAACACCAGTTAACAATAACGGTAAAAAATAATAACAAATAACAGTAATAATGGGGAAATCAATCAACACAGCAGTTTCTCCAGAACAGATGAACTGTAAATTGAAAATATTCAACCTTTCCGCTACTTTTATAGTTGAAAAGTTCTAGTAAGTACATTGTATTATGGGGGCATTTTCATAGAACTGAAAAGACTATATTTTACAATAATAAAACCATTTTTGAGCTAACTGTTTGTCAAGTTTCTTCAATTACCTGCTAATTGGGTGAAATAATCGGCAAATGGGGTTGGTTTGGATATATATATATATATATATATATATATATATATATATATATTTATATTTCATATAGCACCTCGTATTTTATGAAATTATATTAATTTTTATTTAATACGACTAATACGGTCGCATTTATCTGAGGTGTTGGTTAACTGAAAGTGAAGATGGCGCCAACTGACTACTTCTCGCTTGTGTAACTACACGAACCAAGAGAGGTTGTCGGAGGGTGTAATCTTCAGTTCGGATTAGAGATTCTGAACTGGAAGGCATTACGGCACTCTTGAAGAGACCCAAGAAGGTCGAAACGCGTAAGTGTACTATGCTCTTCCGCTATCAGTTGCGAATCACCACAGATGTCCGTATCGGCAAAATGGCCGATCGACGTCACGGTTTTCGAAGGGGATGTAATTCAATATTCTGCGTGGTATTAGCCAGGAATGTAGTTGTTTTGCCCTTCGAAGAACGGTCAGGCCAATAAGTCGAAATTATTGAAATTTCGACTAAAACAGGTGTAGTAGAAAATCGAAATTTATATTTCATATAGCACCTCGTATTTTATGAAATTATATTAATTTTTATATATATATATATATATATATATATGTATTTGTATAAAATTGTTATTAACATTTATTGTATGTAGGATTATAACTACCTGGAGCTTAGTGGAGGGACTCGTCTACGCCCTTTTATACATAATAATAAATTTTCTGAAAAATTGATGTCAGTGATATAATCCACAGTTTATTATATTATTGATAATTTGAAATTTCATTTTAAATAATATTACAAAACGGTTATTTTCGGAAATGAGATAATTTTAGAAGCCTTAACTTTTTTTAAATGACTAAATGTGGTACGCCTATGGTTCCGGCCAAAATGAGTGATTTATTACTCCATGCCTTTTAAAAACGGAGTATAACAAGGGTTAAGTGACTGGCAATCACGCAATAACTTTACACAACCTACAAGTAAAAATAAAAAAACAACATAACATGTACTAAAGTAATCGGCGTCCATCTGGAAAAAATTGTTCAATAAAATCAATTCACTAATAATTCTCTAAGAAAGTCAAAATAAATCATAGTTTGTTTATCATATTTGTATATGAATTGTTTCAGGGGTTAAGAAGATGAGTAGAGAAATACACTTCATTTATAAGGCCGTTTTCTGGGAGGCGGGGGATTGTGCAGAGGCGGCAGTCTGCAGCTGTTCCACGTACCCAGAAGTCCCCTCAAAATAACAACAAAAAAAAAACGAATACAATAGGGGTTGAGGAATTAGTTACTCAATGGCTTTCCATAATTTTAAGAACAACTTTCCAAATCGGTTTCGACTCAAATAGAATTATCTTCACAAAGCAATTGATTGTAATAATTTTGAAATAATCCAAATTTCGAGCGTCAAATATCAGTTGGTATAGATAAGGTTGGTGGAAGTGGTTTGCTTTATTAAAAGTAACGGAACAAGTAAGTTGGTTTAAGAAAACCAGTTTGATAACATAAGATAATGTTAAACAATATTTTTCAAATAATAGAAATGTAGTATTTTATAACAACACAGATGAGATGGAGAGGAAATTCTTGATGTTTCCTAATTTCATTAAAATGTTTAATTGAACTGAACTACTAATAAGTTTACTTCAATTTTTAACCCTTCACTTGCCCAACAAATTGATGTTGGCTTCATAACAAGTCGAATTTATAAATGAATGGTTGGGGATGTGATTTAAACTCTCCTATCAGCTTTATTTGTTATTGGCATCTCCCAAGTAAGGCTCATTTAAGATTCCATGGACGAATGTTATTTATATTTTATGTACCTTCCTTAAGAGAAGTGTCAAATTCCGGTTAATAAAAATATATCAGCAACTATTTATTTTTCATAATCAACACATAATAATTTCATTTCTTTCCAAATGTTTTATCAAACTACATTCGCGTCCGAAATCACCGCCGTGTCGTGTCGTGCCACCGCTCCGGACAATTTATATTTTTTCTTAACGATAAATGAAACTATTTATAGTTCAAGTTCAGCGGAAAATTTATTCTTTATAGATATATCTTTATAAATATTTGAACTGAAATGAAAGGAATATGTATATATACACTCATTAGGATATAATATATTATCTCAAAAATAAAAACCGAATTATTAAAAACACTTAAAAATTCAATTTGCACATGTTGAAATTGAAATTAGATTATATTTTTAGATATACGGAGTATGTTTTGGTAAATATTTACCATAAATATTATTACAGAGTTTATGTTTGTGATGAAATTTTCTGTACACGCGACTTAAAGGGAAATTTTTATATTGTTTCAAGATGACGGTTGGAAATAAAAAATGTTACGAGGTTTTAAAAATCAAATTACTTCAATACTGCGACCATAAATTAAAAATACGTAAGTTTATTGGGGAAATTTTGCAACGATAATGGAATCAATTAAGATCAAAATTGTTCAACAACAAACCTAAAATTCATACCAATCTAGAATAACGATCATGTAGAAGAAATCAGGTCAAATTAACCGAGCATACAGCAAAAACACATGAGTTTTTATTACAGAATTAACTGGATCCTCAGTGTGAGCATTGTGCAGTGTTATTATCAGTGCAATTTCTACTTTCTGACTGTCCATTATTCTCTGCAGAGATAACTTCAAAGATTACCGATATTGACATAAAGGCTATATTAACTACCAATTTGAGAAAAGTTATAAAAATTTTAAATTTGACATCACAGTATAATCAAATTTAGACACTCTCGGTTAATGAAACATTAAACATAAATAAAAATTACTTCTACAATTTGTAACATGCCAATTGGCCTGTTGCAATGATCTAATAACCAATAGATGTAACATAAATAAATAAAAGTGTGGCCCACATCCAACTGTTTATTTACGTGCAACGTGTGCCTCTCCATATTTATAACCAAACTTACGCTATTATAGTCGGCGTAAGAGATATAGTGCAAGCTTTAAGTTTACAGTTTTTCGTTTGACTTGAATACCGACATAGTCCAGTCAATATTATAATTTAAAATGCTTATTTAACGATATAATCATTTATTATTATAATTTCAACTAATAATCGTTAAAATGTATTTAATAATTACTAAATACATTTATCGATTGTCTAAAGATTATTTTTAGGAAGTGGCTAAACATCCGGGAGTCCCGGATCAAGAGCCTTACTGCTATACATCCGAAACCTGCCGGTAAAAAAATGTCACTAATTGTCCGAGACGGTACATAACCTGCTTGGGTTTATCTTTGTTGCATGTGTACTTGTTTATTTTAATTTTCATCACAGTTTATATCATACAGGTTCTTACCGTGGTCTGGTGGCCAGTTGATAAGCAATTTATTGATAACACCATTCAGTGTACAGTAATAATATTGATTATACATAGATATTGTGGAGTTGAAGATAGGGAAAAGGTTTTCCTCCTACGAGGAATTAAGAGATTATCTCAGAAAATATGAAGAAACAACTTTTACACAAATCTACTGTTATGACAGCAAGAAACTTAGTTGCCCATCTATATTGAAAAAGTGCAAAGGTAAAAGTATGGCAGCAAACCAAAATTTAATTTATTATTTTTTGGAATATAGATGTGTGCATGGTGACAAATATCAATTTACAGGAAATCATAAAAGAAAATCAAGGTAAGCAGTGATTCTAAGTAGATAGTTGATTGTTTAATATTATTACAAATTTTGTTTTAGTACATTAAGGCGTAATTAATATTTCTTTATCAGAAGATGGACAGTTTCTGGAAATTCGAAAAGTCGATTTAACGCATACTAACATAGTTACTGAAGAACTGCACAAAGTATTACCTAAACAAAGAACGTTTGCTGAGAATGAAAAAATGAAGTAAATCATTTACTTGAATTATGCTGCAATAAGAAATTACTTAAGAATTTTATCAAAACAAAAACTGGTAAAACAGTAACATTAAAAGACATAAGCAACATTAACACTAGAATGAAGAAACAATTGAACCCATCTGAACTGGAAGAAGCAGTACAACATATAGAAGGTCAGATAAATTCTATCGTAGAAGTGGTTGTATTGGGATTTATTGTGACAGTTTTTATAGACATGTTCTCGGAAGGTCTTTTAAGGATTGAGCCGGCAATCGAGAAATATCGCGAAGGGCATTTGTTTTGTGTAAGCCGCAGACCAGAATTCTCTAGTAAAAAAGGCACTAGTATATAAAAAGGACCGATCAGCGGACCAATTAATTGATATTGACAAATAAACAGTAAATAAGTGAATACAAAAGTGTTGATATAAATTAATAATTAAGTTTGTGTGCATATAAATTAAATTTAAGTGATTAGTTAAGTATGGTTTAACACATAGAAGAATTTATGTGGAGAATATACATAGAAATATTACAAATATGCTGTGGAAGAAATAGAATTAGAAGATTTATATATACATGGAAATATTATAAAGTTTATATACAGACGGACATATTACATGAATATAAATTTAAGCATCATTCTTATGATGATAAAATGGCGTAAGTACTTATTTTTATTTATTTGAATTAGGCCTTTTTGTTAATTTTGAAGATTTATTTTATAACTAACTAAATAAAGTCCGTTTTTCTTTCTATTTTAGATCGATCATTGCCGTGAATGTTTATCAATTTTACGAAATTATGCACTTATTTGAGTTTTTTCTCTTATTATGGGCCAATAATATTTTAAATGAACACTGACCTGTTGCTCTGGAATTGGGATAATGCTTCTGGACCCAGGAATACTCCTCTGAAGTTTCAACACCAATTTTGGAGAAATTTGGCTGATTTTCGCAGTAAAACTGGATGTGATTATCTGTGAGTACTATCAGAATTGTTTATAGTAGTAATTGATAAGTTTTGTCAAGTTAATTTGGGAATTTCATGAATTATTTAATTTAGTTTACTTAGTAGAAAAGTTCCTACATATACTATTTCACATTATTAATTCACTTGTAGAGAGTCTTTTGAGTTTTTGTCATACAAATAAATTAAAAATTGGTTATATACATAGATACATTTTAAATAGTTCAATATCTAATATTGTTATTAACAGTCTATTACTGTTACAATCATATTACTTAGAACATAAATCCTTTTATGTAATCTCTATCTAATCTTTGTATTAAATTATTTATACTAACTCCTTTAACAAATTATTATTTATTGATTCTATGTTCATTTTACTGACAATATATCATTTTTCTTTACGTTATTAATAGTTTATCTATGAAAATCTATACTCCCTATTCTACTAAATATTTGTATTTGTTTTATAATTTAACTACTTATAATTATAATTATCGTGACTTGACTATTCTAATAATTGTTTTATTTCAGATGAACAGCTGATTACGTTATAGAAGATATTCATCGTCTTAGGCAACTTTATTTACTCCATTACATTTGTTAGGCAATTTCTAAATTTTGTACTATTATTGAGGTAATTTCTTTATTTATTAAATTGTTATAGACTAATTATTTAATATATCTTTACTTGATATGCTTTTAATTAAGAAAAGTGTTTCCTTTTTAATTGTGTTTTCTTAAATTATATTATTTTCAAATGTTTTCATATTAGCAACATATTCCTATAGAACTAATTCTCTTAATATTTATGATATCTGGTTCAGTACATATAAATTAAGTGTTAGTGAGTTAGTGTTTAAATAAATTAGTAAGTAGCCATATCGTGTGTTTAAAATTTATCCCATCCGTTTATTGTTTAAAAAAATTATAAAAACATTACAATACAATAGAAGGAATTTATTATGCCATCTTGTACCTCGGGATATCCAATCTAATTCATCTATAATACATATTTAAAACTTTGAGTACTTGTATATACAACTGGCAACATTGTATAGGCTCTGGCGGTAACTGCAAGCAATCGAATATTCGACGAGTCACAGTTTATTTCGAGGTTAGAGTTGTTTAGATACGGTTTGTAAACTTTTATTAGTGCAGTTTCTTGGTGATAATCCGTAAAGTAGTATTTTTTAATAAAATTTTGTACCCGTTGTCTGTAGACTCTCTTTAATATGTGGTAAAAATTTAAAACGCGAAATATTTCAATAACAAAATCTACACAAATTTTACAGAAAGCCGGTTGCGTTTCGTACCTTGGGCCACTAACTAAACCTGTACGTTGGGCCCGGCTCAAGGTACAAAACTATTTTTTTAAAATGAGTAGTACAAAATAGCAAGTGCTTTGTTTTTTCTATTTAGATGCCGAGAAGTAAAGAAGGAATCAAACGACCAAAAGTAAACATAGAGAACTTGACAAATGCAGTTTTACATGGAAATTTATCTACTCGGGCTGCTTTACGAAAACCGCAAGCGACCAACCTGTCGCGACCGACAAGTTTTAATAGACATAACGTGTCGTCCATTTTTATTAAATATAAAGAGTTAATGGGCAAGTACCATTTTTCTCTTGAAAATATTTACAATGTAGATGAGAGTGGTATTTCTACAGTGCACACACCTTTCAAAATAATAGCTGTTAGGGGCATAAAGCAGGTGGGGAGTATGACATCTGGAGAAAGAGGTGTGAATACTACTATTATTGGTTGCATCAATGCAATAGAAAACTCTATACCTTCTGCTATGATTTTCGCACGAGTTCACTTTAAACAGCACATGCTGAAGGGTGCACCTTAGAGTTTCTTGAACACTTTATAAAACATACAAAACCTTCTCAAGATAATAAAGTTTTGTTATTAATGGACAACCACGAAAGTCATATAAGCATTCAAGCAATAGACTTAGCAAAACGATCAGGTGTAGTAATGTTTACTTTTCCACCCCATCTTCTTCTTTCGGTTCCGTCTTCACCTTAGTGAAGGTTGGCAACAATCTCGGAGTACTGGGTTCGGTTTTGAGCAGCTCGGAATAAGGAATGTAAGTCTAGTCCGGTCCAGTCTCTTATGTTTTTCAACCACGAATGTTGGCGTCTTCCTATACCTCGTCTGCCTTCTATTTTGCCTTCCATTATTATTTTCAGCAGCCTCATTCTATCACTCCTGATTACATGTCCCAAGTATGCGGTTTTTCTCTTCTTTATGTCGACAACTAAGTCTCTGTCCTTACCTAATCTTCTCAGAACTTCTTCATTACTGATGTGGTCTGTCCAGGGTATTTTTAAGAGCCTTCTATACACCCACATTTCGAAAGCTTCTAGCCGCCTTAGTGTTTCGGCCTTTAGGGTCCAGACTTCGGATCCGTACAGCAAGATGGAATAGATGTAACAATTGACAAATCTAAGGCGTAATTTCAAGTTCAGTGATCGGTTACAAAGCACTGGTCGCATTTTATTGAATACTGATCTGGCCTGTTCTATGCGCGATCTGATTTTTGTACTAGGACTCAGATCAGATGTTATCCAGGTACCTAAATACTTGAACTTGGTTACGTTTTATATATATATATATATATATATATATATATATATATATATATATATATATATATATATAAAACCACGAATATTGGGGTAACGGCAAGTTAATTTAAAGAAAACTCTTGTTACTGTTTTTCTTCCAAGCTTTCGGAAACGTTTATTTCCATTATCAAGGATAAGTAAATTGAGATTGTTATAAATTGGTCAGAAATTAAAGAACCGTATAAGTCTCCATAAGAGCGATTGTAAGTTACATCCTGAAAGATGTGCTTTATCTGAACATGTAATTGATAATGATCACTTTATGGATTTTGAATCTGTTAATATTTTGGACATACAACCAAATACCAAAAAAAGACTTTTCTTAGAAATGGCTCATATATTTCAAGAACCTAATACTATCAACAAAAAAAGTGACCATAATAATCTGAGTGATATTTATTATTATCTACTAACAGTTGATAATAAAAATAACTAAATTTCAAATTCTTATTTGATGATTTTTAGAAATAATTTTATTTTAGGTAAATGATTTTATAAATGTTTTCAATACTTTTAAATTATTAAGATGACATGATGACATCTATAATAATTTGAGGTTGAATTTTATATAATAAAAGAAGAATATTTGAATAACTAATAACCTATATTACAAATATAACCAATTTTCTTCTTTTGTTTTCAAAAACATTTTAACATATAAAGAAAATGTTTACATTCATGAATCTGTCAAAATGTCAAAATGATTTATGATTGAAAAATTTTTTTTTAAAAAATTCAAATAAAATTATATTTACCAATTTATAACAATCTCAATTTACTTATCCTTGATAATGGAAATAAACGTTTCCGAAAGCTTGGAAGAAAAACAGTATCAAGAGTTTTCTTTAAATTAACTTGCCGTTACCCCAATATTCGTGGTTTTATACCTAATTAGTCGGCAAAGACTATCTCCTATATATATATATATATATATATATATATATATATATATATATATATATATATATATCTGGTGTTGGATTAGTTCTTCCAGTGATGGCCATTACTTTTGTCTTCTTTATATTAATTTTAAAGCCCAGGGTCTCTCCTACTCTGTCGATTCGATTTAAAAGTTGTTGGAGTCCTTCTAAGCCATCGGCTATGATGGCGGTATCATCTGCAAAGCGTAAGTTGTTAATCAGATGCCCGTTTATTCTAATGCCGTGTAGAGCTTCATCGAATATGTAGCCAGAATATATATTAAATAGTAAGGGCGATAAGACACATCCCTGTCGCACTCCCCTATGAATGGGTACATCATCTGTTTTGTTTCCTTCGACCCTGATGGCTGCTGTTTGGTCCCAGTATAATTTTTTCAGGAACTGGATGTCGTTATTATCGAGACCCTTAATCAAATTTTGTTTGCGTAATTTTAAGTCATTGTGAACCTTCCTAAACGCTTCTTGTTGTAATTTTGTTATGTCAGGACCAATATTATATCTAGAGGAGGATAAAACTCTTCCTGATTTCAAGGCTTTAGTAACAAAATCAGGGTTAGATAAGACTGCTTTGACGGGTCTCAGCTTATTGTATTTCTTACCAACTCTTATCACTCGAACAAGCTCCTTTTCATGAACACCCACGGACTCCAGGATATTAACTACTTTTCTTCTATCATACTGAATATGTTGGTTCAATTCCTGTGCACCTGATTCTTCCATATTATAGATCATCATGTTATTCGCTCGTTGGGAACGTTCATAGACTTCCGATAGAATGAGATCCATATTGTTGGAGGAATTCGTTTGTTTCATGGTTTCCATCTCTTTTTTTAGGGAACTGATCTCAGATTCTAATAAAGTTATTTTATTTAGTAGGTATGGCACTCTTTTAATAGCCGAGCGACAGACCGCACAGAAAAACATTATAATTCTTTTTTGAACAACTACAGCTCGGATTTCGCTTGCACATAATCCACTACATTTTTCCACAAGGTGGAACCAAACTCTGCAGCTATCACATTGTATTTCCTTGTCATCATCCGAAATTTCCTGCTTGCAACTCGAGTAGGAGATCGACATTCTAAACTCAATTTTTCAAATACTGTTTTCTTTGTAGAAATATGTCCAGGCAGAACAATTTTGATATGGATTATATACAGTATTATAAGACTTAATCGATTTGTTGAAAACTGTTATTAAAATTTAATTTAGAACCGAAAATTTTTCGTTATTGAATTAAGAGAGATGGGAGTAGCTACTCGCACGACAACGACCAATTCTTCAAATACTCGTACATCATCTTGAAACATTTCTGAGTCGTTATCGCTAACAAACTCACTGAGTGACGTTAAGCGTTTTATTTTTCCCTTGCCAACGCAAATAATCCAAAAATATAATTTTCTTTTGAAGGCATTTTGTTACAGGCCTGGAATACTGTTTACCTTGCGATGATAAATTTAATTCGTTCAGTTTTTAAAAGATATTCGCCATAAAAGACAGTCAGAACAACCAAGTGTTATCGTACAAACGATATTTCAAATTAAAAGAAGTATCTGAAATAAACATTTGTAACTCGGCTCTAAGTTCAAATAGCTTTGTTTAGAGTTTTACCCCGAGACAGCCCTCGCCCTTCTGTATGGAGCAGCAGTGTTTTATGTTTGCTGCCATAATCTTCAAACAATAATGAGAACAATCGGAATTGTAGTGGTCGTGATTTGATAAAATAAATTACTTTTACCGATTCATCCATAACTAATTTTAAATTTGTTGGCATTTGTTTAATCGCAAGTGCTTGTCCATGCAGGATACAATGGCTGGAACTACAATTAGGCACTTTATTTATTATATTTTACCGAATTTTGAAAAAATTTGCCTGTTTTTTTTCACTTTAAGTTCACATTCATAAAGACGCTTAAACACTTTTTCAAACGCTCCAGATGCTCATGGCCATCTTTACCTGTTAGTAAGATATCATCAAGGAAACAGACAACACCCGGAAAAACCAACATTTGTTCCATTATATTTTGAAATATAGCTGGGGCACTAGTTATCCCGTAAAGTAAACGTTTATAAGAGTAAAGTCCCTTATGTGTAGTTATAGTAACAAGTTCTCTAGAAGCTTCTGTCAACTCCACCTGTTGATAAGCTTCCGAGAGGTCGATTTTTAAAAATGTATCTTTGAAAATGTATCACCACCTTGCAATTGCGAAAAAATATACTAATATACAAAGGAAAATGTTGGAATTAATAAATTTGTTTTTCAAAACTGGAATGATAGGTTTGTCGGTTGGAACGTGTGACTAATTTCGAAGCAGGTGTTCGACAAAGGGTGAAAGTAGATGAATTAATTTCCAAGGCACTCTCTTTATTTGAATCATTGGGTAGTAAGGCTTCCAGACAGCAGCGTTCTCGTCAAACTCAACCCCCCCAGTTAGAAATTCTTCCTAAACCTGGACCATCTTTTGCAAATTTGTTAACAATCCGTAGGTCGACTCTCAATGAAGTAAGACTACCTCCTAATCCCGGTAATGCGTCAAGGAACTTGTCTAGTATCAAGACAATCTTGCCTAGTAAGTGGGGTTTAGTGTTTTCTGGAGATCCCAAAGGTATTTCATTATCGAGCTTCCTGGAAAAGGTGGAAGAGTATCGAATTTTGAAAACTCTGTTGGTATAAAATATAAAACTATACTAGACAGTGCTATTCAAAAGTCCCCTCTCTCCCTCGTATCTTTTGAACGGCTACACTTACATTAATAAAATTTGGAGGGTGAAAATAAAGTGTTGTAAACTTCTCTACGAATGGTAACTGGTGACGTAATAGTAATAGATGACGTCACAATGCCAATCTGGCCAATAATTTTAAATAGGATCTTATGGCCAGTGATATCTCGTTTGAAAGGCATTGACATTGGCTACATGGCCATATTAATTTTGTTTGGGTTTAAATTAATTTTGACGGATAAATTAAATAAATACCAAAATTATTGAAATTATTTTTTTAAATTTAATTAATCAAATATCAACAATGGATTCTTATAGCAAGTTCGAAACGTGCTCCCTCTACTTCCTGACACACAACAATCGAGTCTGACCACTTTCTCCCGTTTTTTTATACTATAAACTAGTTTTCTGCCAATTTTCAATTATTACTAACACCAGTGTTGCCAGTGTCATTTATTAAAATGTACCAAATATTATTGGAAAATGTACCAGAATTCAGTATTTTGTACTGAAAAATTAAAATCAACATAAATATTCGTTCGCGCGGAAACATGACACCTGACTGCCGAACGTTGTCTAAAAGTTCTTGGAACTTTTCCGAAGGCCGATGAATGATTCACTGTTTTTTTATATGTTTAAGTATATAAATCCTGTCATTCCAAAAAATATTTCGGGTAAGTATTTTATCATCTGAAAATGTAATTGTTCAAAAATGTACCAAAAATAGTGAAATTGTATTTTTGTACAAGAAGTGTGAAAATGTACCAAATTGATACAATTGTACCAACTCTGGCAACGCTGCTAAACACTTGTAGAGCATGTCGTAGTTTTACATATATCAAAGCGCGCCGCCACCAAGTGTTCCACTACCTGACCTTGCGGGTGGGTGCTGACTCATGTACACCCTCAATACTAAACCATATTGAATTATGGGCCATTACTAAACTCTTGCCGATTTTTGCTGCCAGCCCTCCGACTATAAGTGATCATTGTAAAATCAGCAGATATAGTTTTCCTGGTTTTCTATATCATTGCACAGTTATATCTCCTTTTTTCTGTTAACATGTATAAGTCAATCACTTCTTGGTCTAGCCAAAAATAATTATTAAACATCAAGTAGGCATCAAATGAAATGTAACTTCTGTCATTCTGACGATGATATTTAATATCGAAACAATTGTCAAATTTCTTAGAATTTTTAATATTTTTTTCAATATATTGTGGAATTATCTATAAACAGTAAGTTTCATTTAAAACAGTAATATGAGTAGATTCCACGAAGTAAGGGTCGAGACAGTTAATTTCTGCAATCAAGACTTTAATTAAAAATACAAAATGATCTTTAAATAAAAGATGATTCATAGATAACGGTATCTAGAAAATTACTTTCCAAAATTGACTTAAGAATTGGTAGGATGAATTAAAACGTCTATATGTCTCTGAACAGCACCGGCAATATTTTATTGACTATAAGAATAAATAAACGTTGAGATTAAGATCAGGTAACTGAGCTGACATTAAGAATTCTTAATTGTCGATAAAAATTTCCCAATGGGTAAAATTTCCATTTTTTAATTTCTAGACGGATTATTATATTCTACCTACTAATTGTTATCGAATAGCTACCACGGTCTTGGTTTTTGAATGACTCACGATTTGTTTGCGTTGTCATACGACTAGAATCGTCTATCGTTTATTCGTTACAAACAGTAGTAGTTCATCGAACTGTTCACAAGTTTAATGGGACCCACACACGAACACAACAATAAGTCCAGTACTTCTATTTTGCATATATATATATATATATATATATATATATATATATATATATACACCTATAAATAAGTATCCCGAAAATTTGTATAAATTTTATTTTAATATTAACATTATCTAGATTTAATCTAATTGACGATGTATTCAATATCAAAAGCTTTCCGAAATTTAACACCTGAGATAATATTACGCTTTCTATTATTCACAATCAGTGCCCTCCAGTGGCGTAACTATGGGGGAATAAGGGGGATAGAAACGTGATAAAAAAATTCTAGAATATAATCCCAGCAATATACTAAAAACTAAAGACAGGCTACTATGTTATGAGAAAAACAAAGGTAAAATGCAGTTTTAGGGGTTTAACACATTAGTGCATGAAGTTATAAAGTATTCGATTTTTTGGATTTTTTCAATGCAATATTTTAAAATACATATAAAAGTAGGTAAAAAAATGTAAAAATAAATTTAATATTTTTTATTATCCCAATTTTAAATGGGAATTAAAGGGACTCCATGCAAACTGAACATAAAACAAGTGCAAACTGAAAAGTATTAAAACATAAATTAATAATAATTTTAATTAGTATGATAACCTTCAAAGCAAAATTTAGGATGAAGTCCACAATCACATTTTACACAAATAAAATTTGAGTTTTTCTTGCACACTTGGCACCTTCTGTCCGTTTCATTATAGCGAACCATGTGGCCTATGTTGTCAAATCTAGAAGCAACGGGATGTGGTAGTGTAATTTTTCCTCGGCTTGGTTTTTTGCTATATGTTTGAAGGAAACTAAGTGCTATATATCTGCGAAACACTAGTAGTGAGGCACAGTTAGGATTACTTGGCATCATTTTTTTCATCAAAATCCATGAATTTGACACACTGGCATCTAACAAGTACGACACTATTGGCCAATGCCATTTTCTTTGTCGCATTCTGGTTCTATATACTGCAATAAGTCCATCCATTATATCGACCCCACCCGTATTTTTATTATAATTTGCAATAATTTGCGGTTGTGTAATCTGCTTTTTACTTTTGGAGTCCTTGCACCACCTAGAAGTTGTTGTTACAATATCATTACATTCGAAATTTGTTGCTACAGTGACAACTTTATTATCCTTCCATTGCACAAAAGTGACATTTTCGCATGACATAAAGTAACATGTTCCCCTTGGTTTGTCTTTCCAAAATTTTACATCAGGAAATGGGCATTTTTCTGTTCGGTCCTGTCTCACAGTTCCAGTGGCGCAAAAATTCGATTTGCTGAAAAATCAGGAGCAGCGCCTGTCCAACTATGAAGCTTCTTTTTTGGACCTGACTGACTGGTGATCAACATTGGATAAATCAGGAGCAGCGCCTTTCCAACTATGAAGCTTCTTTTTTGGACCTGACTGACTGGTGGTGGCATTGGATAAATCATGAGTTTCAGGATGAGCAAATAGTAGTTGTTCTGGTAAAGATTCCTGTATGTCATCTAGATTATTTTCTTCTTGAGATATTTCACAATTTTGTTTTAGTATACCACGACATAAATGATTTATGTCACCAATATGTTCATCATCCGATTTGTCGCTGTCTTCCTCTGTGTCTGCTCCATGGTCAACAGGCGGTTCTATATATATGTTTGCATCTTCTTCCACTAAAGATATAAGCTCGTAAAGGGGCAAACTGCAAAAAAATATATTTATCAATAAGGTCCAGAGTGCATAGAGTCCCTTAAAGGGGACGACAAAAAAAACAAGGCTTACTGTCTCAAATAAAAAATATTTTGTTTGCAAAAAAATACAGTTATGATACTAAGCCATAATCCAAGATAAAAAATAAAAACTTACCCGCCCTTCCTAGTAGAGTAAAGCGCGGGATCCATTATCACATAAAATAGACAAACAACCTCACACCTCTGCTAATTTATAAAGACTGACTGTATGTGGTCTTAAATCGAGTAACAAGCGCGATCACACTTCGAAAGTAAGGTTAGGAAGATGTAGACTTCGTAAAATAATAGCGTCCCTTTAGAGGGACTCGACGCACTAATGGGTTAATATTTCAAATTTTTTCCTAAACCCCCTGGTAGTTCATTCCTGCCCAACAAATTCATCCTCGTTATGCCACTGGTGCCTTGCGACTTTTACTACTATTTTTTTATAAAAATGGTTGACTATTAAATATTATGTTTCAATTTATTTTAGGTAAGTTTGTTGGCCTCGATCACGATATTAAATTTACAAAAAATTTTGTTCACGACACAAAATCGATATATTGATTCTCTTAAATTATATTGATCGACCAAGATCAATCATATTTAATTCTAGATTTTATTTGCCGTTTGCTAAAGCTCTGAAATTTATAATTAAGGGTCTTCTTCTTCTTTCTCTTGTTGACGGACATGGTCCTGTTTATTCTGTCATCCCAGCTTCGGTGATGTAGACGTCCAGCTGTCGTATCATCTCTTCGGGGGTTTTCCTAGTAATATTTTCGTCATTCTTCCTGTGTCCATTCTGTCGACATGATCGCACCATTTGCGACCTCGTGTCCATATCATCACATCCTGGACTTTCGTTTCTCTTAGCCTGTCCTCATTCCTTATTATATCTCTGAGTAAGATTCCCCTTATAATTCTCGCCACTTTAATTTCTGTTGATCTCATAAGTATTTTTGTTTCAGCTGCTTATGTTGGAAATTAAAAAAATACCTAAATTTATTAACTAATAACAAACTTTCTTAGTATAAATTTACTAATTTTTGTTTAAATTCATTTTTATTATAACTCAACTCTATTATACCTTATCTAGTGCATATATTATTTGTGGTACCTCTTTAGTGTCAATGTCAATACTATCATTAGTCATTGTGGTATTAGAAATAAAAGGTTTGTTCCAGCACACGATGAAACTAGTTCGGAATTGTACTGCGTATGCGCCGTAGCAATTTAGTGTTCCGGCACCAATTTTTGGAAAACTAGTAGTTAAGCTGATTTACTAATTTGATGTTCCAGGAGTTTATCAACATACAATAGAACCGTTTTATAAAGGTTCGATCAGTTCTTGCTCTTGAGTAGGTATTTCAAATTCTGTCTTATTTCACGCAAGCCCAGAGCATGTTTCAGTTTTGTTTTGAGTTAATTTATAATAAATCTAAAACAAACTTCTGTGATTATATGTAAATATAAGGTAAGGAAGTAAGTTTTTTTTACTTTTGTATATTTACTTGAAATATATTCAATTATAAAAAGGTTTAGTATCTTCTTAATGTTCGAATTGATGAATATTGTGCACGTGTTTCTGTTGAATTGAAAAATTTATTTTTTAATTGTTTTAGCTTTTTGAATCTATTGATTATTAATATGCGAAGGAATAAACGGCCAAAAGTGAGAAGAAACTGTTCCATAATACTCCGAGAAAATATTGAAAGAACACTGATTGTTTTAATATTACAATTACATCGCTTTTTGGTATAATCACTTGAATGATTAGTTTTTTAAACAACATGTCAGGCGATGTCATAAAGTGACCAAATAACCAAAAATTGAGGAAATGCAATAGCACTTGAGTGAAAATGGGTTTCCAGGTGTATGTGGTGTTATCGAGGGTACTCATAAAAAGCACAGATCAATAAAGGTTGCGTTTCAGCATCAACAAATTCCAAACTGGTTCGACTTAGTATATTAACGAGTGGTGTTTCTTTCACTCAATTAAGAGGAAAAACGTTGCATTTAATTTTTAAGAGGTGCTACTTTTTAAACTAATTAAGGCTATTTTGCAATGATAGTGAATCTCTAAAAAAAATCATCAATATATCTGAATACTCTATCTAAATGCCTTTCTAATGATGTGCTACTCATGGTATATTCTGTTGAAGCTTTTACATTATAGTTACTTTGTTGATATACTCTAAGCTCCACTTAGATAGGTGGATTACAAAATAATATAAAAACATGTCAGATTGATATATAATTGGTTGATGTCAAAAACGATTTTTTGATAAAAGCATTTTTCTAAAAGTTACTACAGTTTTTCCTTAGTAAAGTTAATAAATTAATATAAACAGTCAGTTTCACGGTTAATAACTTTAACAGATTCCAGAAATACGCTGCTGTTAGAAATAATTTATTTAGTTTTTTTTGTTGCTGTTGTAAAGAGCATTCTTGAAGGACAAAAATGGAAACGATGAAGTTCAAATAGGCTTCCTGAACGGTAAAGAAAATTGGAATACATGGAAATATAAGTTATGTGTTCTACTACGAGGACTACCAGGTGCAGCTGATGTTATAGAAGGTAAATTGCTCAGACCAGTTCATGTATCTTCTACAGCATCTATAGAAGAACGAATGGAGTATGATAAGAAGGTTGAGTATTTTACTAAAGCAGATACTAGTGCATTACTGGTACTCACAACTAATATGACTGAAGAAACTCTTCAAAAAGAGATGAGATTTACTACAGAAAGAAATGTTTGGTTAGAACTTCACAAATTGTTTGATGAGAAAACGGAAGATAAAACTTATGAGTTATGTACTGAGTTTTTCAGTTATAAACGACAAGCAGGTGATGACATTGCAACACATACTTCAAAGCTGATAAACCTTTGGCAAGAACTTCAACAAGAAATCACCAAAGACAAGTTAGTTCTTATGAATAATTGTTCTTGTGATTTACCTGAAGTACTGTTAATATGTAAGATACTTGATACACTGCCAGAAGAATATTTTTCATTCAACTCTAGTTGGATGCTAATGTCGAAATCAGATAGAACAGTAGACAATCTTACCAACCAGCTAGATGCCTATGAAAAAGCATTATCTAATAAAACGGAGAATAGAAATAAAGAGACTTTAAATACAGAAAAAAATTCAGACAGACGTAATTTCGAGAAGAAGAAATATAGAGTATGTCACTATTGCAAAAAAGTGGGTCATAAAGTTAGGTAAACCACCCAGTCTTTGACACCTAGCCAGTTATCGACACTTTCAAATTCATTCTACTGAAATAAGAAAAGTTTTGCTTCAAAGTATAAGATCTGCAAATAGTTGGATTCCTTGATATATGTGGCAACTGAGCAACACATTTTGTGCCATTATTAGCCGCCATTCCATCATAGTATGTGGATGAAGTCAACAGGTGCATCATTTGTTTATAATTGTGCCCATTGTTAGAAATATTTTTAAGGTAAGGATATGAAAAAATATTTATTATAACCTTTATTTCGTATGAACTATAAATTGTCTATATTTCTACCCAATCAATATGCTATGATAGGGAGACATATCAAATCTAACATAACCTATAAATATTTTTACTGAGAAAAACCCAAGTGTCAATTAATGGTACACAAAAAATCATTTTATACCAGTTATTGACACATGTGTCGAACACTAGAATATCAATATTTTTTGGGTTGTGAGTTGCTTGTAGATCTCCGTCAAAAGGTGGTTTTAAATATATAATTTTCATTTTCTATAACCTACAATGTCCAGTTATCGACAGTAGTGTCAATTACTGGACAAGAACATGTCAATAATTGGGTTGAACACTTTTCAGGTATGGCCCCAAAGAGAGCTCTCGAGAGGGGAATAAATGTTTCTGCTGCAGCTAAAGAGTTTAATGTGCCAAGAGTAACACTTCTTTATAAATGGAAAGGAAAGAGTCCAAGAGAATGTTCAATGGGACCATCAACTACTTTGACCGCATTGGAGGAAAATATTCTAGTACAGTGGATAATCGCGATTTCGAAACTTCATTATCCAATAACAAAAGACCAGCTGTTGGACAGTGTGGAGTATATCATAAAAGAAACAAACAGGAAAAATTCATTTATCAACGGGCGACCGGGTGAAAAATGGTAGAAATTATTCTTGAAACGACATCCCGAACTTAGTGAAAGGATATCACAAAATTTAACAACATCCAGAGAGAGTGTCACAGAAATTCAAATTCGAAATTGGTTTACCGAAGTTAAGGAATACTTGTTATCAAAGAATATCTATCAATTAACTTCCCAGCCAGAAAGAGTTTTCAATGCGGATGAAGCTGCATTTTTTTTGAAACCCAAGGGAGAAAGGGTCATTGTTAAAAAAGGGGAAAAAAATGTATACTTTGCTGGAAACAAAGACGAAAAAGAGAATTTAACAGTTTTAGTTACTGCAAATGCTGCTGGTACTATTGCACCACCCATGGTGGTATTCTCCTATGCAAGAATTCCCAGTCACATTGATAACAGTATTCCTTCCACTTGGGCTATTGGCAGATCAGAAAATGGCTGGATGTGTGGTGCGACTTTTTTCGAATACATTACGAACATTTTCCTACCATGACTGAAAAATGAAAATATTGAACGTCCAATCCTATTTTTTGTTGATGGACATGTCTCCCACATGACACACCATTTATCGAAATTCTGTTCAGCTAATGGAATAGAATTATTTGTTCTATTCCCAAACTCTACACATCTGTTGCAGCCGATGGATGTTGCTGTTTTCAGACCCCTAAAAAATGCCTGGAAGAAGGAAGTTAGAAATTGGCGAATGGAAAATTCTGGAAATAAATTTCAGAAACAGAATTTTGGTAATGTTTTCAAAAAATGTCTTACTACCATATCACATGAAACTTTAAAAAATGGATTTCGCAGATGTGGCCTATGTCCCTTCAATGTCGACAACGTAAATTTTGAAAAAGTGTCATCAAGAAATCTAGAAAATAAACAAAATCCCGAAAATATAAGACCCATTGGTCTACTGACAGAATTGGAAAACAGAATTGGTAAGAATAAAGTGATGATATTTAAAAGAAATCTCAATAAAGATAAATGGGAAGGAACAGTTGAAGACACGTCTCTTTTCAAAATATGGAAAGATCTAACACAAGAAAATATCCAAGAAATAATAATTAGAGCAGAAGAACAGGATGAAAATGAAAGAGAAACCGGAAAAAATACAAATAATGGGGAAGAACATGAAACAGTGGAAGTAAACCAAGATGGCGAATGTCTAACAAATGAAAATGGAGATTCAAACACCACTGAAGCAACATGTCAATCAATTTGTACAAATCGTTTGGAGCAAAGCTTCAAAACTCCCCTCAAAGATGTAATAAATGAACAATCACTCATCAAGAGCCCTTCTACAGTGGTGACTCAGTCGTCTATACCATTGGACGTTCCGTCCCCCTTTAAAAGAGCGTTATTTTGGCCTGAACCTGAAGTATCTACAAGGAAGAGGAGAAGCAAAGAAAAGATACCTTCTGTAATCACATCTGCTGCCTGGCAGGAATATCATACTAGAAAAGAAAATGAGAAGAAAAAAAAGCAAGAGGAAAAAGAACAGACAGCTAGGGTGAGAGCGGAGAAGAAAGCAGAAAGAGAAAAGGCGAAAATTGATTCAGAAAGTTCGGATGAAGAAGAATGGACTGATAGTGGCGATAGTTTGGATGATGTGACTATATCTGAAGAAAAAGAATATTGCGAGCTTGACGGAATGAACAATGTGTCCGCTGGAGACTATGTCTTAGTGAAATTCTTTGGAGGAAAAAGAAAAACAACTCAATATCGTTATGTTTGTGTTGTTCAAAATGTACTACATGAAGAAAATGAGATTGAAGTTATGTCAATGAAAGTATCCAATACTGAAAAAGATGTTTTTACAGTAGATGACAGTGATGTGTCACTGGTGGAAATGTCGGCGATAATAGGAAAATTGCCATTTCCTGAAATCCTTGTAATTGGAGACAGGGTGAAATATCAATTCCCAAAACCAGTTGACGTCTTTGAGAGCACGTAGGGATTCTTTTCATTTTATTATGACCTGATCTCAATTCCTGCTTATTTTTTTATTATATTCTTGCTTAAGAAAGTTAAGTCTCAATCTATTGTTTATTTTTCACACTACTTAAGTGAAATTCATATATTCATATATGTACAAGTATTGAAATGAATAAATTTTTATACTGTCAAACACTGGGTGTCAATTACTGGGTAGCCTCGAAACATGTTCTGTCAATAACTGGTACAAAAAACGACTAATACTTTAATTTTTTTACAAATATAATTTTATGATTCCCAACCATTTTCATTAATAGAAGTGGAGAAGGACAAGTTAAGACATCATCTGGAATAAACAGAAAAAAAACGACTTTTTCTTATCCAGTCATAAAAAAATCTGATTTTTTTGTTCTAAAGGTGTCAATTATTGGGTGGTTTACCTTTCGTCAATGTGTCAAGTGGAAAGCCGATGGAAGACCTCCAAAGCATAAAGTTAACAATAATAGTAATAAACCTGAAGAGAGAAATGCAAAAGTAAAACTATTAGCTCTTAATGAAGAAAATTTAAATGTAGACTGTGATCAAAACAGTTGGTTTGTAGATAATGGAGCAACTAATCATATCTGCAATAGAAACGATCTTTTCCAGATATTTGAGCACTTCAATAAAACATACACAGTAATAACCGCAAATGGAGTATCCATTGAAGCTATTGGCAAAGGTTCAGTAATAATAGAAGCTTTTGTATATAGTAAAAAGTATTTTATTGAATTAGCTAATGTGTGGTATGCTCCTGGTATAAAGAAAAATCTTTTTTCTGTATTGGCTGCACAAGACAAAAATCCACATAGTAAATTTCATTCGAGAGTAGAATAATTTACTCTTTTTTGATAAAAGCATTTTTTTTAAAGTTTTTTCTTAGTAAAGTTAATAAATTAAAATAAACAGTCAGGTTCACGGTTAATAACTTTAACATATTCCCTATTTAAAAATTAGGGGTTGGGGAAGTGGTAGGATAGGGATTGACATAAAATAACATATGTCTGAATCGTAAAAATGTGCCCCTCTTAGAACAAGAATCGACCTGTTTCATCATTTCCTCAAAATCCAATGCAAACTGCCAAATATCGGGTTGGAATGTTTTTCTTGGCCCACTCTGTATAATTATTTGTATATTTAGAAAATAGTTTCGAAAAGTTATATTTAAAAAAAAATGTCAATATAAAAATAACCTAACCTCTCATATACACTCAATTTGAAGTCAATTTTAAGCAAATTTGACATAATTATATGATTAAATCGAATCTACAAATTTAACCTCTAACGAAACTCTCGTTTCTCGCCTCGCACTGTGTTAAGTGAGGAACAGCTAGAAGAATAAATTGTGCATGCGCTCTTGTATTACATGTCGGTGTGATCGTACGCTTCGACTTTCGACTTCCCGAACCCAGGAACCCGGGGATCAAGGTCGTCGTCTCATTCGGTACCAGATACGGAAAGCGCGGCTCGTGGTTTATATCACAAATTCTGCAAATTAATTCTACCTCTTCCTATATACATAATTTAAATTCTATTTCGGGACAAAAAATTGACAACAAAACAATTTACGTATCGTATTTTAAGACGAAAGAAAATTATCTACGGTGTAGTCACTAAAAGAACGAGGTTCTACAATGTTGACGAAAATTGGTTGTGATAATGTTTGAGTATACTAATATTAATATAAAAAGGCATAATAAGAAGAAATTTCATGAAATTACCAAATATAAGTGCAAAATCAAGTTCGGGGACTGCGGTTGAGTACAGAATGTAGGTCTTCAACTTAGATGACATTGAGAGCTGCTGGCCACAGTGGCAAAAGTTTAAAATATTTTTGTAAAAGGTTTCGTATTCTTCCATTATGGTGAATTAATCAATTTAAACATCAACTGACAGAATTGGTTGTATATCTATTATAAAAATATCATCTTATATTTATTTTATTTAATATTAAAATAATACTACACATTGTATACTCGTATAACCGACACAAATTATTTTTAACACAAAGATATTAATAATTATAAAATTGTTGAAGGAAAATTATTTAAACATTCAAATTAAAATAAATGAAACTAAGAAAGTGATTCAAACTTTATAATGTACCTTGTACGTACATACAATACATGTATGTAGTATGAATTTCAATTATTTAAAGAAAACAAATCACCTAGTATAAAATTTAAATAATCCACTTTTCAAATGGGAATGTTTATGGTTTCTATGTATTATTTCGGAATCGTACCTGTTTATTAAACAAAGCAAAAGATTGTCAATAATGTGCAACGCAAATAGTAGCAAGAAAATTTACAATATTTCAAGACTTTTATCAGAGGAACAATTTATAAAAAGAATAGCCTATAAAATGTACGAGAAGATAAAAGATACACTTCTAGTTTTCAATTTGATTTTACGTATTGCTGCTTATATATTCTAGTGTACAATAATAAAAGTTCACACACGGCCGCAAAAAATATATGTTGCATCACTTACCAGTAATTGCGCAAACTGTTTATACGACAAAATCTAATATTAATAATAATAATATATTTCATGGAATTAATGCGTATTTATGAACGATGCGATTGCAAATGAAAAATAGTATTGAACAATTTTATTATTTATTCCAAAATACAGCGTATTAAAAAATAAAATAACAGACGTAACGTATATCCATTATCAAATTTTACGTATATATCTGGAGCCGTATACAATTTCAATGAAATTATTTTTGTTTTCGATAATCTTCCTAATGGGTCGATAACGATGGGTTTTGATGTTTTTGGAAGTGAAATCACCGTCATTACAATAGAAAATGTTTTTATCTGCAGGAAGCATGACGTTGTTTCTTTTACAGTGACCAAAAAAGAGCCATTCCGTAACATACTGTAAGTGACATTATAATTAAAAATAATGCGTCAAAGATTTTATCATTTTTTTTGTCTACCGGAAGATGCAGTGTAAAAATACGATAAATAAAATCATCGAGAAAGCGAACAGATAAATTTTAATAATTAAAAAAAAATGTGTAGGTTGTTTTCAATGCTTTAGAGATAACAACGATATGGTTCAAGTGGAAAATTGAAAAATACAAGGCACGTTAAAAGTAAGATATACTCTACGGTCGGTAGTATCTACCTGTAAAAACGAACTAAAATCGTGTAGAATAGAAAGTATGACAATCCTTTAAAATACCAAGCTGGAGAAGTTTATGATGCCTTCGGAAAAAATGCTGCTATGAGTTTGACAAATAAAACTAAAGAGCTTCTATAGTTTATTTACGATAATGTCATTTTTAGTTACTTTCCTGCTTATCAGAATAAATATTAATTTACCAACCGTGAATACAATTTATCCTCAACAGCCAGGGCAATTTACAGATAACGGGTTGGCAAAACTTCAAGACGTTGTCAAATCAACTGGTAAAATTCCCCAGTTTGTTTTGACATTTATTCACATTCGATCATCGTCTAATATTTACAAGTTTTTTTGGTTATTTTAAATTCATTGCTTCTTTAAGATTAAAAAAACAGTTATTTTCATAACTAATTATTTAGGGAAATCTGCAGTGTGTGGTAGAGTAGAGATGGTAACATCTTTGTTGAGCTATTTTGAACGAGAATGCCGAAAAGGGAGTCCGCTTCTTCCGCTTACTGCTGTAAGAGACGTAAGTAATAGTATTCGCTATTTGTATTCATCATTATTAATACTATTGTTACATATTTAAATGTAAATGATTAAATGTTTTTAATGTTAGGTTAATTAAACGTGAATATATTATTCTTTCATAAATTGAAGTAATTTACCACTTAGCGTTACCACTGTTAACCGTATTGCCGCCAAGCATAATAGAGTTGAACAGCCTAAAAGCCCACCTAAAAAGAGACAACGCATAAAACCTACTGTTGAAATTGATAACTTTGATCAAAATGCTTTCCGAAATGTTATATACGAAATGTCTGGAAACAGTGAGTATATTGAATTTACTGTTTTATTTTATTCACAACTAACTAACGCAATATTTTTTCAGAGGAACACATAACCTTGAAAACCTTAAGAGACAAACTCCATGAGCGTGAACTCTTTAATGGTTGTTTAACATCACTCTGGAAGATAGTGAAAAATATTGGATTCAAATACCAAAAAGATGTTCCTTGTCGTGGTTTAATGGAGTTGCCACATATTGCATTAAAATGTCTACATTTTCTACATGAATATGTCAAGATAAAAAGGGAAGGTTTATATCAATTTGTGTTTTTGGATGAGACCTAGATATTTAAAGACGGTACTGTTGGACGTTCTTGGCAAGATTCTAATCATAGAAGCATGAAGAAAACCAAAATTGGTGGTCCAAGGTAATTGAATAATAAAATTTAGCAATTAATTTATGATGTACTAACATTCCTGCCATTTTAAGACCTTTTCAAATATTTACTAGTCACACTATTTTATTTAAATCTATATAATTATTAATAGTTGTTTTGAGCTATGCAGTCTATCTAGGAAACCTAGTAGTAATTTGTTATTTCCTTATTGTAGGTATATAGTATTGCATGCTGGTTCCTCTTCTGGATTTATTCCTGGAGCAGGGCTGGTTTTTTCTTCCAAAAAACAAGATGGTGATTACCACGGTGAAATGAACCGAGAACATTTTTTGCATTGGTTTGAATACCAGCTTTTAGTGAACTTGGAAGAACCTGGCACAATTGTAATGGATAATGCAAGTTATCACAGTACAGTGATCAATAAAGTACCAACAACAGCTACCAAAAAGGCTGATATACAGAACTGGTTGATACAAAATGGTATTCCTTTTGAAAATACTTTCCTCAAAATCCAATTATTGAATTGAGTACAACGGTAAGTTGATATAAACATTTTTCAATATATTATGATAATACTTAGATAACTTATTTTGTTTAAATATATGTATTTTTGTAGGAATAAACCACCAACAATATATGAAGCTGACATATTATCTGAAAAATATGGTCACAAAGTGCTTCGACTTCCCCCTTACCACTGTATGTTCAACCCAATTGAACATATTTGGGGCATAGTTACATTTTTTTATAGATATCATGTGGGAACTGATGGTTCTTCAACAGAACAAGCAATAGGTGTATGGAAAAAGTCTTTAGAAAAAGTGACTCCTGATATTTGGTCAAAGGCAGTAGAGCACTCTGAAAAAATTATACAAGATGGGTGGGATAGAGAAGCAGTATTTGATAGACAGGATGTGCATCCACTTATTATTAATATTGACAGTTACGATGAAGATAGTGATGATTTTGTAGAGGAGTAGTGGAAATCTTGTGTTTTATTTTTTGTATATTTTTATCCAATTTGCTTTATTTCCACCTTTTCAAAATCACTAATAACTATTATTAAATTAATTAGGTACAGTTATTTTATAATACACAAATTAAAACAACGACCACAGTATATCTATATAAATAATACTGATAAAATGGGATATTTTTTATTTTTATATTTTGTAACAAAATTTTATTTTAAAAATCATTTAATGGCCATATTAATGACCTCTCTTTTTGTCAGTCGATTTCTTTGATGTAATAAGAGAAATCATTGAAAACTGATTTAAACATTTTCTTATGTATTAATTTCAATAATTTTTGTTTATTGTTGCCAGTTCTATCTATGAAATTTTATTTTTATTATTCTCTGATACTTTTTCCGCCCAACCTATCTAATATGCGAGAAAAGTGTTGGTTTACCCCAAAAAAAGTTGGAAATTTGAATTTTTTTTTAGAGTTATTTTCCCGTTTTCCATCAACAACCCAAAAAAACGGTTTTTAGAAAAAAAATCCCGTGTGTATGTCGTCGTCGTCCACTTTTCGTTACATGTCTTGTTAGCACGATACAGCCTCCGGAGTGCAACAAGTCACCAATTTTATGATTGACTATTGTTATGTCACAGATGAACCCTATTGATTTTCAGCTCACCAGAGCCAGCACAACGGATGCTATGGTACTAGAAGTACGACATTTTAGTCAATTTTTGAGAAATTTCAGTTTGTTGGCACGATACAGCCTCAGGAGTTCATCAAGTCACCAATTTTATGATTAAATATTATTCAGGACACTTCACAGATGAACCCTATTGATTTTCAGCTCACCAGAGCCAGTACAACAGGTGCTATAGTACTTTAAGTGCGATATTTTTGTCATTTTTGGAGAAATTTCAGTTTGTTAGCACGATACAGCCTCCGGAGTATATACAAGTGACCAATTTTATGATTGGATATTATTCAGAGCGACTCAAAGATGAATCCTATTGATATTCAGCTCACTAAAGCCAGTACTATGGTACTTAGAGTACCAAATTGTTGTCATTTTTGGAGAATTTTCAATTTATTAGCAAGATACAGCCTCCAGAGTATATACAAGTGACCAATTTTATGATTTAATATTGTTCAAGGTGTCTCACATATGATTGATTTTCAGCTGACTAGAGAGAGTACAGCGGGTTCTATAAATCCAGTTATATTACATTTTTGGTTATTTTTGGGCAAATTTCGGTTTGTCAGCACGATACATCCCCCGAAGTGTATACAAGTGACAATTTTATAATAGAATATTATTCAGGGCCACAGATGCGGAAAAGTTAGTTTTAATCTTTAAAACCGATTATTTTTAAATGAAACAGTAATATGAGTAGATTTCACGAAGTAAGGGTCGAGACAGTTAATTTCATTCTCTTTTTACTTTTAGTCAATATTCCCACAGAAATAACGATTTTATTATTCCATTATAGAATAATTTGTCCTCTAAAAACAAATTTAATAGCTACACAAACTCAATTAACGATTTAAATAAAAACATTAAATGTTTTTTTTATCTTATAGAAAGTGTGATTTATGTTATGCGGAAAAGGATCTCATTTTTTTCCAGTGTAGTATTTACGTCACATTTGTCCTTGAAGGAAAATAATGGATAGGATCTGTTTCTAAATTATTGTGCATTGGAGGATATTATTTTAATTTATTTAAATATCTATCAAAGTCGTGTACGTGTTTAATTTTTTCACACATACAATAAAGTAACAAATAAAAGCAGATTTATTTAATTTGCATATTGCACTTTCTTAAACAGAATTTCGCAAAATGAATCACTTTATTCCGGCTACTATATAGTATACACCTGTGTTTGATAACAATGAAATGTAATAAAAAGCGTTTGGCGCGTTTATATACTTTCATTTTTCTTTTTCATACTTATAAGGGGTGAAACTAGAACGCTATTGTGGTTTGTGTTGTGATTAATATTCGGCATGACTTCATTGTTATTCGTCATTACGTAATTCTTGCTAACGTTTATTATATGGACATAGCAGCGCAACTATGATACATACACTGTCGTTCAAAAGTTTGGAAACAGAAAAATAAAATAAAATTATTTTGTCATTCCAGTTCGAACTATTGTAGAGTACTGACGTGTGCGATTATGTTTAGCAAAACAAACAGTCTTTGCCTTTTAAATGTATGTGAACCTTCAAATGAGTTCAATAAATTCATAACCCAACTCAGTGCTACATTAAAAACCTTATAAAAGAAAGCTTTCAAAATTTTGCTAAGTCTTCTCCAAATATGGCTACTAACCTTAAAGTAAATGAAATTGAATTTGAAAATAAAGTTAAAGAAATTGTTAATAACATTTTTGCATAAAAGCATTAAAATTATTCAGTGGAATATTCGATCGATAAACGCTAACATATATTCTTTACATCAATTGCTGTTGGAAGAACATTTTGATATAGCAGTTATATCGGAAACCTGGTGCAAACCTTCAGATACTGTTTGTTTCAATAACTTTAGTGTAGTGAGCAGAAGCAGAAGTAGGGGATATGGTGGTGTTGCCATCCTTTTATCCGATAATATTAATTACGAATCTATTTCATTTGTTCATAATTTTAATCCAAACTTGGAAGTTTGTGGTGTAAATATTAGCATTGATCAGAGAAAGTATTCGATATTGAGTGTGTACCGACCGGCAAAAGTTAAAGTAACAGCGCAAGATTACGTTTATCTTTTTTCGCAAATTAACAATAACTGTATTGTCACTGGTGATTTTAACGTAGGGTCAGTATCGAGTTCCCCGGAAGGCAATACATTAGTGGAAGCTCTAGATTCTTTTCCTCATTTAGTTATCGCCAATAACGGATCTGCTACGAGAGTTACTCCCCCCGGTCAGGCCAAGTTGGTTGTGGATCTTACTATTCTATTTTCCAGCTTATGTTCATCTTTTGACTGGACCGTCCTGCCAGATACGTATGGATTTGATCATTTTCCCTTCCGAATTTCAATTAATGACATCAAGATTCACAATATGACGTTAATATCATCAGCTAAGTGGTCGATGTCTAATGCTAATTGTGATCAATTCAGATTCTTCATAGAACAAGCTCTCACACCGGAACCAACTCTACATAGTACTAATGAAATTATTTTATTCTTATTCAAATCCATAACAAATGCTGCGAACAAATCCTGTACATTAATCGGACCCTCAACCAAGCATGTCAAAACTCCACCGTGGTGGGATGGCGAGTGCCTTGCTGCTTCGACTTTAAGGAAAAATGCCTTCAAAACATACAAATCCAATCTAACTCTTTCAAATTTTAACGAGTATAAGAGATATCAAGCTATCTGTAAACGCACTTTCCGTTCAAAAGCCAAATCTAGCTGGGCAAGGTACTGCTCCACTCTTAACAGACAAACTCCTCCCTCAGACAAAAAGTATACCACTATTGATGAATCTATGGTAGAACGACTTTTAACAAAAATTGCTCCTGATTATGCACACCTAACTGTAAAAATTCCGAACAACCTCATTGATTCTCACTTTTTGCTAACTGCTATCATACCTGACGAGATTGAAGCAAATATCAAAACCTCAAAAGATACATCTCCTGGTGTTGACGGGATAAACTATCTTATGTTAGCAAATTTCCCCGTAATTGCCAAACACTATTTCTGCAAAATATATAACAACATTTTACTTGAAGGGGATAATTGTGATTCTCTCAAACAATGCCTGGTTATTCCTATACCCAAAGTAAACGACCCCACTGCCTTCAGACCTATCTCTCTCATGTCTTGTATATTGAAAACATTTGAACGTATCATGAAAACTAGACTAGAATGGTGGTGTAAAAGCAGAAATTTGTTTCGGATATTCCTGTTTGGTTTCCGGAGGAAAAAAGGAACTATCGACTGTCTTTCGCAGTTAACAACTGATATCCAGTTAACTTACTCAAGCAATAGTTATCTATCTGCCATATTTCTTGACATTTCGGGCGCTTATGACAATGTCATCCTAAATATACTTTTCAAGAAACTAACGCACTTAGGCATTCCAACTATGTGTGCATATGTTTTGGTAAACTTATTTGTTAATAGGCAAGTATTCGTCCGGTGCAAAAATAGACTGATCGGCCCAAGAGTAGTTCCCCAATGCTCTGTTCTTAGCCCTCTTTTGTTTAATTTATACACCATGGACCTTCATGGAATGGATATTAACTGCGACATCTTACAATATGCAGACGATTTCTGTTTTTATACCATGAAACTCTTATGATCAATGTATTGATTCTACAAAACAAATTATATATACAACTAGAGAATATTTTTGTAATCCAGTGTATCCATTGTAATGATAAGTAACCTAAGTATACCTGTGCACAATCATTTTACCTATCTTGGTATTACACTGGATACTAAACTTACAGGGAATGAACACATCAATAAACGTTTAATTAAATGTGAAAAAAGCTTAAATGTTCTCAAAGCAATTAATCGATATCAATGGGGTGCTGACCCTAAAGTTAATTTAATGTTCTATCGTGCATATACTCGATGCATTCTTGATTACGGTTGCTTCCTATATGGGTCTGCCACGAACACTCGACTTAAAAAACTAGATCGAATTCAGTATAAAGCCCTGAGGTTGGTTTTGGGTGCACTTAAATCCACACCCACAGAAAATCTCTTAGCCGAATGAACGGAACCTCCCCTGCATTTAAGACGAATATTTTTAGCTGAGAAGTTTATCCTTAAATGTCAAGCTAACAATCAGATTAAACTACTGCGAAAAATATCTGAGATATCTAAGTCTAATTTAGTTGATAAGTGGTGGCACAATAAAAATTCTCCAACATTGGCCGTAGCATATCCCAATGTCTCCTCCTATTTAGAAACTTCAGCGGAAAATACATTCTATCAAGCCTCTTTTGTTATCTCATATTCCCGGGCCAACGTTTGCTTTCCTTCTTTTGATGGTAATAACCCCATTGCTCTTCATGAACGGATTGGAAAGTTTGATAAACCATGCAAGATTTTCACAGATGGTTCGAAGTCAAAATTAGGAATCGGTTGTGCTGTATACATCCAAAACTATGAAGAATCTCTAATGTTTAAGTTGAACCAGCATTGTGCAATATATTCCGGAGAACTATTTGCAATACACCAAGCTCTAGAATGGGCCGTTAAAAGACAAATCTCTGATCAGCAAGTTCTAGTCATATCTGAATCAAATTAACTGTCTCGACCCTTACTTCGTGGAATATGCTCATATTAGTGTTTTTAAATGAAACTCACCGTCTCTAGTTAATTCCATAATATAATAGAAGTTATTGAAAATTCTAAAAAATTGACAATTGTGAATTTCATTTAAAAACACTCACATAATCAGCTTCACAAGAATGGGCTCGTTGTAAGAATTTTAGAAAATCAACTAAAATTACACGAAATGAATAGTTCTGTTTGTTTCATTTGGGTAAAGGTATGGTATTTTCGGTAACATTAAAGCAGATTACTTTGCTAAAGAAACGATCTTAAAAGGTACAGAAATCAGTTGGCTAGATAGAAGTGATCTAATAGCAATACGTAGACAATATTTGAAGCAAAATTGGGTTATTGAATGGCACGCCTACTATAATCAAAGCAATAATATTTATACCAAAATCCACCCTGCTTTACCTATTGAGTCTTTTGCTGCAAGAAGTTATCCCAATAGAAACATCTACTCCATGTTCGTCAGATGTATTTTTAATCATGCCACTGTAACAGCGTATCTTCACAGATTCAAACTAAGTGAATCGGAATTTTGTGATTGCGACGGCAATGTTGATGACATCAATCACTGGATATTTGGCTGCTTACATAATTACGATGCAGATAAGTATTTGATGAAATTTCTTGTAAAATAACGGATTCCGCTCCCTCAGAACCAAGTTACAGCTTTTTATCTCTCTCGGCGAAATCATAGGCTAAACCAAATCATATGGAAGTTTTTAAAAAGGACTAAAAGAAGAATTTAGTATTGAATGTCTGTTTCTGTTTCAGTGTAGATCTGTTCGGTCTTGTTCCTCGTGTCTATCCCTATGTTATACATTTCACGTTCTATCCGTTGCCCGTTTAGTCTGTTATAAAGTCGCTATGAAAGGCACCTTAGCGTGAAAAGTGTCCCTGTGTAGTCCTGTTGTAATATATCCACTACTAAAACCACGTCAGTAAAGCTACTTTTTCAAATTTAAAAAAATTCTTATGTTTAATTTAGAACTAATTTAGGACTAATTTGTACCCAAAAAATTAGAATTTGTACCCACTTAGTTTTTCTGAAAAATCACTATTTAAAGTGGGGGCTTGGGCCCAAGCTAACACCCCCACATTGACAAAATCAAATTTTATTGGCATAAATCTAAACTTTGAATTAAGGACTAATTTGTACCCACTTAGTTTTTCTGAAAATTCAATAAAGTGGGGTGCTAGCTTGAGCTCAAGATAACACCCCCACATTGACAAAATCAAATTTTATTGGCATAAATACAAACTTTGAATTAAGGACTAATTTGTACCCAAAAGATAATAATTTGTACCCGCTCAGTTTTTCTGAAAAACCGTTATTTAAAGTGGGGGTGCTAGTTTAAGTTCAAGCTAGCACCCCCACTTTTACAAAATCAAATTTTAGCACCATACCTTTTATCTTTGAATTTAGGACTAATATGTACCCAAAAGCGTTTTTTCATTATTATATCATTTTGTTTATAAAAGATGATAGTAAATTAGACCACGTGTTTTATTAATTTTCGAATTTAGGACTAATTTGTACCCAAAAAATTAAAAATTGTACCCACACAGTTTTCCCAGTAAAAGGAGTTTTAATGTGGGAGTGCTGGCTTGAACACGTCCACCTTTAAAAATCCAATTTCAAGGGCATACCTTTACACTTTGCATTTAGGACTAATTTGTAACCAAAAGCGTTTTTTCATTATCATATCATTTTGTTTATTAAAGATGATAGTAAATTAGACCACGTGTTTCATTAATTTCCAAGAAATTATCAAAGATAACTAAATATTATTAATTTTCGAATATAGGACTAATTTGTACCCAAAACATTAAAATTTGTACCCACACTGGTTTCCCTGTAAAAGGAGTTTTAATGCGGGGGTGTTGGCTTGAATACCTACGTCCACCTTTATAAAATCCAATTTCAACAGCATACCTTTAAACTTTGTGTTTAGGACTAATTTGTAACCAAAAGCGTTTTTTCATTATCATATCATTTTGTTTATAAAAGATGATAGTAAATTAGACCACGTGCTTTATTAATTTCTAAGAAATTATCAAAGATAACTAAATATTATTAATTTTCGAATATAGGACTAATTTCTACCCAAAAAATTGAGCTTTGTATCCACACAGTTTTCCCTGTAAAAGGAGTTTTAATGTGGGAGTGCTGGCTTGAACACCTCCACCTTTACAAAATCAAATTTCAACAGTTTACCTTTAAACTTTGAATTAAGGACTAATTTGTACTCAAAATCGTTTCTTCATTATTAAGTATATCATTTTGTTTATAAAAGATGATAGTAAATTAGACCACATGCTTTATTAATTTCCAAGTGAATCGTTAAATGATTTGAAATTACCAAAAGTAACTAAATATGAATTTTCGAATATAGGACTAATTTGTATACTTATATTTTACCCAGCGAAACTACTTTTTAGAGCTGTTCAAACAGACATATCAACTGTGACTAATATGAATTTAAACACCACAGGTACTTCTTCTAAATTATTCTAAATTCTAAATAAAACCCAAATTAATTATTGAATTACCTTCGAGGTTAATGAATTATAATTTGAGTGATATAAATAATATATTTTAATTAAATTATAGGTATTCTCAATACTTATAAGTGTACTAAGTCATTATTGAAATTATTTCAAATTCGTAGTTTATCTCTTAAACCGCGCATTCCTAGTGGGATGCCCTTTAATTTTAGACATAGAAGTACAGTACTAAAAAGTATATTGAACGGGAAAGGCATATTGTATAAAAACATAGTTTTATTTTTTCACTCAATATACGAGTAATTATGCGATCAAAGACGCATATCATCTAAAAAACAAAAAATATCACCTTTGCGTATTTGCGAGGGTAACAAAAAAATGTTTTAAAATTGTTTAGTCATTAGAAAGGAAAGTCTGACGTGATATTGCACATCTTTACTAAACCGCCAAGCAGTCAAAAAAAGTGACAACATCATAGTATGTATAATCATTTTTTTAACCGCTTTGAACTATTTACGCATTATTACGAACGTGCACTAGGGAATTGTTTTGTCTCGTCAAAGGATCGCCGCAGTTGTCACAAAAGATCTCACTGAAAATAAAAATAAGAGTTATGATATCTATAACAAATATGGAATTATATTAATATAGTATTTTATTAGAGACCAAACAATATATAATATATGAAAACAAACATTTCTGGGGGTACCTGGTTAGGTAAGTGCCATGTTTCATAAAACACTTCATCTAAGAGTATGTCTAGTTTTCCGTCCATTTTGAACTTTAATCAGGATGACTGCTGTGAGGTGAAGCACATTAAAAGCCTTTTTTAGGGAAAACAGTGTGGATACAAATACAAATTGGTCCTATATTCGATAATATTTAGTTACTTTTGGTAATTTCACATTCTTTAAAGATATACTTGGAAATTAGTAAAACACGTGGTCTAATTTACTTATCATCTTTAATAAACAAAATGATATGATAATGAAAAAACGCTTTTGCTTACAAATTAGTCCTAAATGCAAAGTTTAAAGGTATGCTGTTGAAATTGGATTTTTAAAGTTGGACGTGTTCAGGCCAGCATTCCCACATTAAAATTCCTTTTACAGGGAAAACTGTGTGGGTACAAATTTTAATTTTTGGGGTACAAATTAGTCCTATATTCGAAAATTAATAATATTTAGTTATCTTTGATAATTTCAAATCTTTTAATGATTCACTTGGAAATTAATAAAACACGTGGTCTAATTTACTATCATCTTTTATAAAGAAAATGATATAATAATGAAAAAACGCTTTTGGGTACATATTAGTCCTAAATTCAAAGATAAAAGGTAAGGTGCTAAAATTTGATTTTGTAAAAATGGGGGTGCTAGTTTGAGCTTAAACTAGCACCCCCACTTTAAATAACGGTTTATCAGAAAAACTGATTGGGTACAAATTATTATCTTTTGGGTACAAATTAGTCCTTAGTTTAGATTTATGCCAATAAAATTTGATTTTGTCAATATGGGGGTGTTATCTTGAGCTCAAGCTAGCACCCCCACTTTAAATAGTGATTTTTCAGAAAAACTAAGTAGGTACAAATTCTAATTTTTTTGGGTACAAATTAGTCCTAAATTAGTTCTAAATTACACATAAGTTTTTTTTAAATTTGAAAAAGTGGGGGTGCTAGCTTTACTGACGTACTAAGACCCATCGTTAAGTTGATTAGGGCCGTGAATGGAGACTACTTGCTTTGTCAATGCAGTGTTTACAGTATACTTATATACTATGCCTATCCTCCTATGCTAACTATTGAAACAAGCTGTACAATAAATTCGTGGCTAAATGGATCAGGATATCCAAAGCCAATAAAAAAAAATTATTTTCCTACGCGTATAGGATACTAGTAAATGACTTAAACAGCCTAATCGGAGACGATCGACATCGTAATATCGGTTTTCCCTTGTACTAATTAATTAAATCGATCGATAGGTAGATGGAGAACTTTTAAACGTATGTTATGGAAATAGAAATTATATTAATGTAAAACGGTGTAATTTACAAACCGGCCAATTAATATAGAAAGCGCCGTTACACTTCGGTGATTATTTTTTCAGAAAGCTCAAATTATTTTCCGATAAATTGTTTAATTGCGCTTCAAACGTAGCAGGTATATTATATAAAACATTAAATACTTTCATACGAGAACAAATTTATTATTTTTCATAACATATCTACATTGTTTCTCGCCGTCTAGTTAGACTTTAGTTGAAATTAATAACAGCGCGCAAACAAATTATTTAAAAATGTATTTTTTGCATCGCAGCAATGAAGTCATATACATACATAAGCACTGAACACGATTTGTTCGAGTGATATAAAAATATATTTCTCATACTTTTGTACAGGGTGTTCAACTTAAATTTTGAGTATTTTCATTTGAATACAGATTACTTTGGGGTTGTAAGGAATAAATTGACTATAAATATAAAAACGTGACGCAAAAACAATATTTTTGTCCGTACGTAACCTTTTTGACTCTCGGTTAAAAGCGACCGAAATACATCTACACGCTGTTTATCGAATTACTAAAATTGACGTCGTTGTAAAGGTACGATACGTTGAACTTTTCACTGTGTTATAATTTTTTACCGAGAAACTGTTTTGTTATAATAACCGACCAGACTTTTTTGACCGTCATTCTTTTAAATTGATGCAAGTATGTTTTTGTTTATGTTACAAGGTCAAATTCCGTTTTTATTTAGATTTCAAAAAAAATCCGAAAGCTCTAATGTACCATTCCCATCTACCGGCACGTAACAGCAAAGACCCAAAAAATATTATATGAGTATTCACATCTGCAGACACTGAGCCGGAGCGGAACGTGTACGTACAGACCAGGCTAGGGACACTGCAGAACGTGCCATCTATAGAGCCTGTCGAGTAACTAAAATCGGTAGATAATTCCAAAAAATTAACGAAAACTGTAACATCGTTAGGAATGAAATTTTATTGATTTTTATTACTGCGTATGCGTGATATCATATTGCTCATCCCCAAAGGTTATCTGATATATACTGTTTGGGTGATTTGTGATACTGTTCAGGCTAGGGACACTGCAGACCGTGCCATCTATAGAGCCTGCGAGTAACTAAAATCGGTAGATAATTCCAAAAAATTAACGAAAACTGTAACGTCGTTAGTAATCAAATTTTATTGCTTTGCGTATGCGCGATATCATATTGCTCGTCCCCATCCCCACATGTTATACTGTTATCATTTCTTAGTTCAAGTGTAGAGGTTATTTTAAGGTTACGGTATTTTGGTGTATTTTTTAATTGCTATATGTTATATGTATCTGTTGTTTCGTTGCTTTATTGTTATTAATTGAAAAGACAATGTCAAAGTGTATTCTGAAGGAGTTCAATAAGTGGTGTTACTCGGTGTTACTCACTCTATTTTGGGACCTTTTATTAGATGGCAAAATCACTTTAACCCCTTCCACTCCAGGATATCCACGTATGGATATTTCGACTAAGTAGTCTGGGTACCAGAATATCCACACGTGGATATTGCGATTATCGGAATTTCATAGCTACATATAATATTGGTATCGCATGCTTTTTTGATGTTACGTTCTGGTAAGGCATAGACGCATTACCCCACATAAAATTGTGGTGTGGTGAGACAGCCAATAAAATTGATTTGCGTCATTCGCACTGGTACGGAGTAGGGTGTACCTTTTTGTTCTTGTTAGTATGCTACACGTTACAAGTGGTATCTGTTGTGGTGAAGGGATATATTTTGCCTTCACATGTTTTGATATTTTTTTCTATTACTAAAAATAACTACCTAACTATGGATTGGTCTGATAACGGTAGCGATAGTGAGGACACGGAGTACCAGCCTAGTGATAATTCAAGCATACATGACACGGATGATAGCTATTCTGCATCAGATGACGATGAGGATATAGAAAACATTTGAATGGCTGACTGGAACATTATAAGTCATCCTTTTTTCCGATCAACTTCCAAGACCACCAAAGAATTTTTCATCAGAATACGACTTTCATCCTGCGATAGATTTCAAAGAACTGAAGGACCCGGTTACTTGTTTTGAAAGTTTTTTAAGTCCACAGATTGTTCAAAAATTATGCGATTGGACAAACAAAAGAGCAGAACTGTACTTCCAGCAAAATAATACTGTTACAGTGTTTGGTATACAGTGGAAATTGATTGAAAAAGATGAGATGTTTGTGTTCATAGCTCTCCATTTCCTCACAGGATTAGTAAAATGTCCTCGAATTACGGATTATTGGAGTAGCAGTATACTATGTGCTGGGCCAAAAGTGTTTCATAAATCTGTATGAGCCGAAACAAGCGAGTTTCTAGGTTTTTAGTTTTTTATACCTGTTTTATGTGTTTTTTTAGGTACCTTTCCATTCTAAAATTTATTCGCTTTTCGTCACCAGAACGTGCTAGACCTCAAGCTCCATTGTCGAGACTAGGAATTTTCATGGAGATGGTAAGAGAAAATTGCATGTTATTGGTTGATCCAGGGTCGGTTTTTGCCATTCACAAACAGTTGATAAAGGGCAATATATCAAATCAAAAAGAAGCAGATTTGGCTGAAAGATATTTTCGCTGTGTCCAAGCGCACCTCATTCGAGGGGATATACTTCTAACTTTTGTTTGTATATCGGCAAAGATATCTATGATGTCTCACATATACCTGGTACTGAAAATCTTTCTATTTCAGAACGCATTATGGTTTGCCTGGCCGCATCCCTACTGAACACAGGATGAGAAATTATTTTGGATAACTGGTACACTTCGGTGCGACTTTGGAATTTCTACTTACCCAGGACACTTATATGACTGGAACAATCCGAACTAATCGAGGGGTTCCCAGTGAGTTAACTAAAATTGCACTGGAACCTTATCAATCATGTTTTGTACGGAAAGATATGCTGAGACCAAAAAGATGTATATTTACTAACAAGTAAATATACTGGAGGTTTTTATGAAAAAAGTCGTCACTTATCAGGTGGAAAAATAGCAACATTCAAAAAACCCGCACATATTGATTTTTATAATAAAAATATCGGTTCAGTTGATGCAGTTGACCAAGACATAGAACCTTATAATTTCTTGCGAAAAAACTACACATGGTTTTCTAAAGTAGGTCTGCACTTGATACACCAGATGCTGTTAAACTCCAGAGTTCTATATAATAATGCAAATGAAGGCTCCCAAGTTACCATGTATGATTATACAAAATTGTGTTGTGATAGGATTTTGAAAAAATATAGTAAAGGATATCGTAAAATGGTAAGTGATACAAATAAACCACCCACGACTGCTTCTAAGATATTACACGTTATGGTAGATTTACCAGAAGAAAAAGGTAAACAGCTGCACTTTGAAAAGTTTGTGTCATTTGTCGACATAATGGAACAAGAAAACTCACAAGGAAATGTTGCCTTGAGTGTCCAGATAAGCCAGGATTATGCTGTGCCGAACATTTCCTTGAATACCACAAATAAAAGCGTTTTTCAAATTTCAGTTTGTGATAACCTTATAATAATAATGTGTTTTGTACTAAAATAAAATAATAAAAAAATATGTTGCAATATATATACTATAATATAACCGTGTATCCATATGTGGATAGTATGGTATATCCGTATATACAGATGTGGATATCCTGGTATAGTCATAAATTTTTGACATTAGCCGCCATTTTATTTATGAGTTATATATGAAAAATTGTTATGGTACATATTGCCGGTAAGTATCTAAATGCAACCATTATCAATTTTACAAATTACATATTTGGTATGACGAAGAAGCTTTGCAAGCTTTAACTGGAGTGGAAGGGGTTAAGGGTAAAAATCGGCCAATTTTACAAAACACGAAGCTAGGCTGGATCAATTCCGGGTTTATTTCCAATCAAAAAAAAATGTCTATTTGCAATTTTTCTAAAAACATACCCGAGGATTATCAACTAAAAAAATTTTGGGAACCCAATGGAATCATTGAACCTACTTCAATGTCTGCAGACGACCTTCGTTGTGAAACCCTATTAAAAAAAACCACTTCACAACATTCTAATGGTCAATTTATTGTCAAATTCCATTAAAAAAGCCACCTGAAATATTGGGCAATTCTAAAGAAACAGCTATTAATAGATTCAACAACGCATTAGAGAAAAGATTTGAATCAAATCCAGAATTTCATAATCTTTACAAGAATTTCATTCATGAATATATACAATTAGGCCACATGTCAAAATTAACAGAATCAATAAGAAATCCAAATTATTATTTTACACATCATGGCATTTTCAAAGAAACGCACGTGTCAGAATATTATATAAAATATGATAAATTAAAAACATATTCAAACGAAAGTTATTTTACTTATTTATACTGTCAATTACTAACTAACAAAAATTATTATTATTTTTTGGGCGATGATTAAGTGATATCTCATTTAAACCATATTCAATAATTTCATTATAGCGAAAGGAAACAACCAAATATATCTGGCGTACATTTTAAAGTTGATTGTTTTATAAAAATAGGCGAATAATCGGTTTCTGAGTTATCCGGTTTCGCAACATATGCGTTCGTCATTTAATATGAAGCAAACAAAGTTCCCATTTAAAGACTTCGCAGACGGCAGACACGCGAGACTTTAATCTAATTTGTAAAATTTTAAATAACCCGAATTGATTTCATGGTAAAAGATTAATTTAATAGGCGAGGGAAGCAACATACGGTGACTCATGAATCATCACATTCAATACGCGGAAAATTTGAAATGAATCGCTACTTCTAAATTGTTATTTCACCAAATAAACCTTTTTAAATAGTTCGTTGAAGAATATTTCGATTAAAATTCGTGAAAGTATTTCGTTGTTAAGATATATTCATGCAACTAACTAGTGGATTTCTAAACGACCTAGATTCCTTTGTTAAAAGAAATCTGCAAGCCGTTTTGTCTCTACATGTGCATAGGTATATTATACACCCGCACAACAGAATTCTATATACCTAGTATATAGTTGAATGGTTAACCTTTTATACAAAAGAATTTATTTTATTGGACAATAAAATCATAAAAACAACCTTGAAAATCTCCAAAAGATTGTAAATACATTTATGCATTGTCATTAGTCGACAGATCGACACAGCAATTTTGAATTTAAATTGAAATAAAAAAACTTTGTTCCTATCGTAACAATAAATTTAAGTTTTCGTTTTTTTTTTTTTTTTTGTTTTGTGAGATGGTTCAAATTGTGATTTTCAAACACCCACACCTCTATATTGGCCGTTAATTGAGAAAATTAAATGCCAATGTCATTTATTATTGAATGAGTTTCAAATAGATGCTGAATGAAGTGAAGGTGTAACCCAAGGAGATCGAGTTCAGTAGGACACACGATAATTCCGTTTTATTTTAGACCAGTCAAATTTGTCGAATCATCAACGATCCTTCTCGTAACTTAGTGTTTTTCAACCTGCGGGTCACGACCCCCAGGAGGGTCGCAAAGCTTTCTTTACACTACATGGAAAAGTGTTCTATTTTTCGTTTTTTAATCAATGTCTCAACTAAATAAAAAAGTATTTAAAACATATGGTCCTGGGGATGAACAGTATTTTTTAATTTGTAAAGGGGTTAAAAATGCTATAAAGTAACACATTTTGACGGCTTCTTACTCGAGAATGGAAAAAGACATCGACATGCAGTTTTCGCTAAACTTCTTATATTTCCTTCAAATTTTTATTTACATAGTTGCCAAATGAATATTTTTTCCCGAAAGCGCCGAAAAATATGACCATTTTTGAAACGAAATTACCGGTTTATTTTAAATACAACATCCTATATTTTTTATTACCATCTGAAAGTCCCTTTCTTCCCCTTACCGATGTCATTTTTTTCGGCACTTTCGGGAAAAAATATACATTTGGCAACTATGTCAATAAAAATTTGAAGGAAATATATAGTTTATTTACGATGAAAAGACGATGAGGTCATTTTTAGTTACATTCCAGCTTATTAGAATAAATATTAATTTACCAACCGTAAATACAATTTATCCTCAACAGCCAGGGCAATTTACAGCTAACGGGTTGGCAAAACTTCAAGACGTTGTCAAATCAATTGGTAAAATTCCCCAGTTTGTTTTGACGTTTATTGACATTCGATCATCGTTTAATATTTACAAGTTTTTTGGTGCTTTTAAATGAATTGCTTCTTTAAGATTAAAAAACAGTTATTTTCATAACTAATTATTTAGGCAAATCTGCAGTATGTGGTTAATAAAATGCCGAAGCAGCTGAACGGAAAATGTCAAGAGATGGTAACATCTTTGTTGAGCGAGAATGCCGAAATGGGGGCCCGCTTCTTCCGCTTACTGTTGTAAGAGACGTAAGTAATAGTATTCGATATTTGTATACATTATTAATATTATTGTTACATATTTAAATGTAAATGATTAAATGTTTTTTAATGTTAGGTTAGGTTAATTAAACTTGATAATATATTATTCTTTCATAAATTGAAGTAATTATATTGTAGAGAGTTGCAGAAGCTTTACAACTTAGCGTTACCACTATTAACCGTATTGCCGCCAAGCATAATAGAGATGAACAGCCTAACAACCCACCTGAAAAGACACAACGCATAAAACCTACTGTTGAAATTGATAACTATTATCAAAATGCTTTCCGAAATGTTATATACGAAATGTATGGAAACAGTGAGTATATTGAATTTACTGTTTTATTTTATTCATAATTAACTAACACAATATTTTTTCAGAGGAACACATAACCTTGAAAATTTTAAGAGACAAACTCCAGGAGCGTGAACTGTTTAATAGTTGTTTAACATCACTCTGAAAGATAGTGAAAAATATTGGATTCAAATACCAAAAAGATGTTCCTTGTCGTGGTTTAATGGAGTTGCCACATATTGCATTAAAATGTCTACATTTTCTACATGAATATGTCAAGATAAAACGGAAAGGTTTATATCAATTTGCGTTTTTGGATGAGACTTGAATATTTAAAGACGGTACTGTTGGACGTTCTTGGCAAGATTCTAATCATAGAAGCGTGAAAAAAACCAAAATTGGTGTTTCACAGTAATTTAATAATAAAATTTAGCAATTAATTTATGATGTACTAACATTCCTGCCATTTTAAGACCTTTTCAAGTATTTACTAGTCACATTATTTTATTTAAATCTAAATAATTATTAATAGTTGTTTTGAGCTATGCAGTCTATCTAGGAAACCTAGTAGTAATTTGTTATTTCCTTATTGTAGGTATATAGTATTGCATGCTGGTTCCTCTTCTGGATTTATTCCTGGTGCAGGGCTGGTTTATTCTTCCAAAAAAACAAGATGGTGATTACCACGGTGAAATGAACCGAGAAATTTTTTTGCATTGGTTTGAATACCAGCTTTTAGTGATTTTGGAAGAACCTGCCACGATTGTAATGGATAATGCAAGTTATCACAGTACAGTGATCAATAAAGTACCAACAACAGCTACCAAAAAGGCTGATATACAGAACTGGTTGATACAAAATAATATTCCTTTTGAAAATACTTTCCTCAAAACCCAATTATTGAATTTAGTACAACGGTACGTTGATATAAATATTTTTCAATATATTATGGTAATACTTAGATAACTTATGTTGTTTAAACATATACATTTTTGTAGGAATAAACCACCAACAGTCTAATATGAAGCTGACATATTATCTGAAAAATATGGTCACAAAGTGCTTCGACTTCCCCCTTAACACTGTATGTTCAACCCAATTGAACATATTTGGGACATAGTAAAAAAATGTATAGAGATCATGTGGGAACTGATGGTTCTTCAACAGAACAAGCAATAGGTGTATGGAAAAAGTCTTTAGAAAAAGTGACTCCTGATATTTGATCAAAGACAGTAGAGCACACTGAAAAAATTATACAAGATTGGTGGGATAGAAAAGTACTATTTGATAGACAGGATGTGCCTCCACTTATTATTAATTTTGACAGTGACAAATCTTGTGTTTATTTTTTGTATATTTTTATCCAATTTGTTTTATTTCCACCTTTTCAAAATCACTAATAACTATTATTAAATTAATTAGGTACAGTTATTTTATAATAAACAAATTAAAACAACGACCACAGTATCTCCACATAAATGATACTGATAAAATGGGAGATTTATATCTTTTAACAAAATTTTATTTTGTGTATCTATATTTTTCTTTTCCATTCTATTTTTATTATAATAAATATAATAGATATTGTATAAATAAGCAATATTTAAATTTGCATGAAGATGATTACAGCTTGTATTGATTCCTTTTAGCGTAAAACCCTGGCAGTACTCTTGAAGATGGTTCCATAGAGCATAGCATAAGATATAAGCACCTACAGTTCGTCATTTAACCCTCTTCTATGTAAAATAATTAATAATGTTAATTCGAATATAGAATGATTGGTTACTGTTTCTTGTATCTTATCCATAGTTTTTCATGAACAAATATTTATATTAAATTAACCAAGCCTATCATACAAGCCTTTTATTTTTAAATAAATATTTTTGACTTACGCCCTACGAGGCACGGAACAATGAAAAAGAAGAACTGTTAATCTAACATCAGATTGACTTTTCTAGTTTTCGTTAAGTAACGGAAAAAACTACAGCTTGGCAATATCACAATATTTTGTTTTGCAACGTCATCGTCTTTTTATCATAAATAAACTATAAGAAGTTTAGCGAAAATTGTACGTCGATATCTTTTTCCATTCTGGAGTAATAAGCCATCAAAATGTGTTACTTTATAGTGGGACACCCGGTATTATGAGAAAATGAAAATTAAAATATTTTATTATTCGAAATCTATGGAGAACAAACAAAAAATCGTATCGAGATTCTGTCGTGATAGAATTTAAAATTAGAATAGGGAATTCCGCGGAAAGCGCCATCTTAAATTCGATTATTCAAAATTGCACACGCTTCGACCACATCAAACACTTGCAATATACGTTGTGGTAGTAACAAGGTTACGACTGCTTCGCGTTTTATGTAAATTTAAAAAAGGAAAACAAACAACACGCCTACTGGCAAATGACCAAAACATTTTCTAGTAATTTTATCGATTTTTTATGGGAAATTCTTATTTATATCCTAAGAATTGGGAACGGTAACAAGACGTCTCATATAAAATGCGCAAAGTAATCGAAGAATATAACTATATATATACACGTTTCGAAAGTTTATGCAAAGGAAAATGAACACTATGTCATAATATACGGTGATAAAAATCAGTTTTTCGTAAGTTTCTCCGTCCAATCCGAGGGGGTAACCACCGAGGAGGGTTTGTGCTTCTAGTGGGAGGAGATCCAGGGAGATTCGATGAGATTTAAGTGAAATCGAGTGCCATTTTTACATGCGCAAATGGTCTGATGTTAATTTATATCTAAGTGAATCGAGATTTCATAGATCTCTTAAACACATGGACACATCCCCAGAGGGATATAGCTAGTAGCGGCATCATTGTTTTTCGTTATTTTTCCCAATTAACATTCAACCATCTCGTAAAGGTAACAAATATGATGAATTGCTCAAAAAATGTTCTACCTATTTATTCATTATTAATGGTCGCCTACTATGAGACCCTGTACCATAATTTACATAGAACCCTACCTTCAATATCCACCCTTCAAAGAGAAATTTATTCAAAAAAGAAACTACGAGGAAGGTACTGTTTAATTTGCTGACTCAAATAGGCAAATTGCCATACTAAAACAGCGCAAGCACAAAAAGCAATAAAATGTGCTCAACGAGTATGGCTAAAAGAAGAGTGTAAAAAATGGTTTAAGATAAGAGACTCCTTATACAACTACATACAAGATCTACATTCAGAACTTACATTCAAACTACATCCAGTAGAATTTGACTGTTTAGATGACAAAATCAGAGAAAGTGTCAGCACGATGAAGCACAAGAAATTTAAGAAACAAGAACAAAAGCTACATAAACTTGAACACACACAACATAGAATTCAAGTACCTACATACCAACACACTTTGCACCACGATTTGAAAACCTTTCAGACACTAATTTTACAGATAGTGAAATAGAATGTTTAAATAAAGGTTTAAAGTACAGCATAATAGCTTTAAAATCTAGTTCAAATAATTTTCTTTATGAGAAATTATAAATTGCCAATTTAATCAAAAATATTGAACCTTCAAAAGTTAAACATTACAGTTTTAAATGCAATAAAAAAGAAATTAGAAGATAATAACCTGACAGTTACTAAATCTGATAAGGGGAACACAACTGTCATATTGACAACTGAAAATTATAATTCAAAAATATATAACTTTATAGAATCTAGCGATGTAAAAGTTCTTAAAGCAGACCCAACAAAAAAGTTTTCTAATAATGTAAGGGATATTGTTAATAATTCAAATTATCTTTTAAGTGATTACGAAAAGAGGTCCATGATAAATAAGAATCCTCATTCTCCACAATTATATGGAACCCCAATTAGACCTGTAGTTTCTTATGTTAATACTCCTAATAATATATTGGCAAAGAAGCTTAACAATATACTTAATAGTTACGGATATGCATCTAAATACTCAATTAGAAATTCAATAGAACTAATCAAAAAATTAAAAGCATTCAAATTACAAGATAACTCTAAGCTTATTTCATTTGACGTTACTAATATGTTCACTAAAATTCCTCCTAAAGAATGTCTAATACTTGTAAGAAAATTACTAGAAGATAAAAATATTAATCCAGGAATAATTTCAGATATACTTAATTTATTTGATGTATGTATTAATGAGAATTATTTCACTTTTGACAATAAAATATATATTCAAAATGAAGGTTTATCAATGGGAAGCCCTAAATCGCCAATTTTGGCAAACATTTTTATGGACAGTATAGAAAGAAAAATCTTTGAATGTCATATTTTAAAAAATGTTTTATTTTGGTATAGATATGTAGATGACATGTTAGTTTGTTTTATAAGTAGTGAACGACTATTAGATATATTTTTCAACCACATTAATAATTTACACCCAAAAATTAAATTTACATTAGAAGTTGAAGAAAACTCAATAAATTTTCTGATTTGAATATTCAAAGAGTTAATAATGTACTTGATTATTCAATTTACCGAAAACCAACACACACTGATGTGACTATTCGATATAGTTCCAATCACCCCATGTCACATAAACTAGCGGCATATAATTCAATGATACATAGAGCATTTTCAGTTTCTATGAACAAATGTAATTTTGATAGAGAGATTAATACAATTATTCAAATAGCAACATCCAACAGTTATCCATTACATATGATAAATAAACTAATTAATAAAAGAGGAAAAAGTGGCATTACAACAAATATTTCCTAAACAAACTGAAGAAATAAAAACTTATAAAACCATCACATATGCAATAAATATTTCTAATAATATTTCAAAGATAATATCTTTAGCAACGAATACAACAATTTCTTTTAAAACAGAAAATAATGTTAGTACAAAATTGTTAAATGTAAAATCAAAAATACCACTATTAAAGAAGTCAGGTATATATAAACTCAAATGTCCAGAATGTAATGCTGTCTATTTGGGTCAGACCCTTAGGAATTTTGAAATACGATACAGTGAGCACTTAGGAGCATACAGATTAAAACAACCAGATAAATCCCACTACGCAAAACATCTACTTGACACCAATCATTCATTGACACCTAACACAGAACTAGAAGTACTGCATATTTGTGAAAAGAAACAAGAACTGGATTTCCTTGAAGAACTGGAAATAAGAAAACATTTAAGAAACCCACAATATGAAGTTGTCAATGAACAGTTAAATCTAGGGAATTCTCCACTAATAAACTGTCTTCTTAAGTGATAATTGTAAAGATCAGCAGATATAGTTTTCCTGGCTTTCTATATAATTGCACAGTTATACTGATCTTAATTGGAAAAATGATATCCAGGTTATCACCATAGGGCTAATAATATCTAAGCTTCAATATTTGTAATATCACATCTTTTTCTTTTTTCTATTAACATATATTAAGTCAATTACAAGGTAGGTCACTTCTTGGTCTAGCTAAAAATAACTACTAAACATCAGGTAGGCATCAAATAAAATGTAACTCCTGTCAATCTGATGATGATATTCAGTTATCGAAACAATTGTCAATTTTTTAGAATTTTAAACATTTTTCATTATATTGTGGAATTAGCTAGAAACATTGAGTTTCACTTAAAACACTAAATTGTTGATTAAATAATAAGCTGAATTAGTTTAGCAGACTGTATTTTTATAATAGTTAATTGGAAATCGGAATCTTGTCACATTGACATTTCGTCGTTATTTTTTTGGTGTCCCTAGTTACAACCATTTACATAGATTAATACACATAACAAGTAAAATTGTACAGGTACTCCACGTAGTATGGTTTAACGAATACAGCACTTGGATTGACGGAAGAGTCCAGTATTGCTCATCAGCAAACACGAATGTAGGATTCGTTTTACCATATCCAAATAACAAGGCTTTTCAAGTAAATATGGTTCTACATTAATTTTATTAATTGTCTCTTAATTTTTTCTTATTTGAGGCAACATAAATAAAATAAGTTAAACTATGCTTATACATTGGTGACACAACATTTATCAGAAAACAGTCCTTCGTTCTTTTGGCACATATAATAATTTCAATGTCACTGATATTCGCAAGAGATGGAAAACCAAGCTGAGTATAGCTACGAATTCGGGAATACAAAGTCTTAGCGTTTCTTCTGATAGTGACAGTCGTCTCCTAAAATTTATGAAATATGTTAAACAACTATGTTTCAAACAACAAAGCTCCGAATGGTCTTGGTTTCATGCTGAAATAAATCCAGAAGTTATATGTGTACATATGTACAAACCTCAGATCTCGATTGTTAAAACCAGTTCATGATAGGCTGTATAAAATGTGGAATTCACTATTTCTTTTTAGAATTTGGCGACAGTATATCAAAGAATCTGACAAATATCCCTTAAAAGTTAATTTCTTAACTCTACATTCGTACACGTGCATTGAACTCAATACACATGCTCTTGTAGTACTTATCAAAAAAATTTCTTCTGAGAGAAACTTGACACCTGACATGTTTTTGCCTTGGCTGATGAGCAGTTAACCCTGTGCACAATTGTTCAGGACAACCAGATCTATGACGAGCATCTTCTCTACTGTTGTTAACTACAGCTTACTAGAAAGTTTACACAGATTGAATAGAATACAAGAAGTAGCAAATGCAGTACTGTTCATTCAACAGAGTTTGAGAGAATGACTGATGAATACTTAGTAGCCATTGTTTTGAAACCCCAAAAAGAAGCTATAGAGAAAGTTGAAAATACGGGAATTGTTATGACAAAACATTAATGATGGATATAACAGAAGTACAAAATTTATATGAAAATGACGGCTGTGATGCTGATGATGACACTGATTGTGATTTGGATGTAATCAATTATAAAGGAAAAGGAGACAAATAAAGATTTGGATGAATCTTTGAAACCTTTTAAAGGAAACATAAATTTAAAAGATTACTCTCATATACAGATTGACGATAAATAAAAAGTTATTTTTTGAGAGTTGTTCTGGAAAATAGTGCAACTAAAACAGTGAAAAAAACGTCATTATATTGGTGATGGATAAGAACACTCCAAAACTCAGTTCAGGCAAATTAGAAAGGTTCAAATCTAGAAAAACTACCAAGAATGTCGATCGTAGAATATCGAGTAAAACATATTCTACCGTAAAAATGCCAGGGAAAACCATGAAACCACAAATTCCCTTATCTGACTCTGCCTCGGAATCACCGTTTTTCTTTCAAAATCTGTTAAATTTGTAAACACGCTGAGAAGTTAATTCACTTTACCTTGAAATTTCGCAATGATAATTCTGTTTTCAATAGAGATATGCAAATATGGTCTACTCCTTTCCAAAAAAATAGAGGCAATTTTTTTCTGAAAGACCATGAACATATTGTGTTCTAATCACATTGTAAATTTAGTTGTAGGTTATATAGTATTTATATAACAGAATCAAAAACACCCTGATTATAGAATCATCTCCTAATGAAAATCAATTTAATCAAACATCCATCATTTCCACACAAAATCACGATACAATTCTGAATTTTCATAAATTGTTCCTGACAAATTAGTGCAAATATTTACAGAAGACAATTTTCATTATTAAAAATTTCTAATTCGATTATTTAGGACTGTTTCAGCGTTTCAGGTATTGGAAGAGAAAGCCCTAAAAAGGTTTCAATATACACTAATCCAAGAATTTAACGCACAACCAAAAAATAACCAAAAGTTTAAAGTAAATTTTTGTCTAAACTGCTTGTCCGATTTGAATGAATTTTTTTTTGAATGACAGGTTAACACTTCCATAGAGTTAGTGTACTACTGTATTTGCATACAAACTTATTTTTGTATAAATACGGGGTGTTGCAATGATAACCTGATTTTTTCATAAAATTTGTAACACCCTGTGGAGATCAACAGTAACAATATCAACTTAAAATTAAAATCAAACTGTAGCTTTATCTTTTTGTAACATTTTGTTTTTTGATTTACTCTATTATCTTAGCCACAACAAGAGAAAATCAATTTTATAGCATAACATGTTTTTTATTAAAATTTATAATGATAAAAGTGAGTAGCAGGCTATGAAAAACAATAAGTTACAGTAAATTGTCATTAGCTAAATACAGGTGTCAAAAAGCATTTCATAGAAGTGTATTTTTAGTGTTAGCCCTTACGTTTTTTTTTGTAAAAACCTTTATTTTAATTAATATGCAACGTGAAACACGAAATCTTACTGGCGAAGAATGTGCTCAAGCATTAATATTGTTCGAGGAAGGCTGGAATTACCGAAGAATTGGTAGACGATTTAATGTATACCATACAACCGTTTCACGAGCTATACAAAGATATAGAGACACTGGAAGTCATGGTCGCAGACCGGGACAAGGAAGGAATTGAATAACAACCCCTAATCAGGACCGTTTTTTAAGATTATCGGCATTAAGACAACGTTTTGTACAAATTTGTGGTGAATCAGCTCGTCAGCGACTACGAGAACACAATTTGAGACCTATAATTGCTGCTCGGGGGCCAGCTCTAACTAGAGATCATCGAAGAGCGAGGCTGAATTTTGCCATTGAACATCGTAACGGGTTAGAAGCGGAATGGCAACAGGTCTTATTAACGGATGAGTCAAGATTTTGTTTGTACAATAATGACAGGCGCATACCTGTATATCGACGCCCTAACGAACGATATGATCAGTGTAATTTCTCAAATAACACATTATTTGGAGGAGAATCTGTGATGGTCTGGGGAGGTATTTCTTTGACTGGTCGCACAGAACTTGTGGTCATAAATAATGGAAGCCTTACAGCTGAAAGACATATTGGAGGTTTTAGACCAACATGTTATGCCATATGCGCCATATATAGGGCAAGGATTTTTGTTGATGCACGATAATGCCAGGCCTCATGTTGCTGGAGTTGTGAGGAATTATCTAGAGGAAGTTGGCATCGATACCATGACATGGCCAGCTAGAAGCCCTGATTTAAATCCCATAGAGAATCTCTGGGACACTCTTGGGAGGAGGTAACGAGAGGAACGGAACTTGAACACCTTGGAAGACGTGGGGAGGCGACTGATTGAAATATGGGAAGACATTGACCAAAATGATATACGGTCGCTTATTTTAAGTATGGGCCGTCGGTGCCAAGCAGTTATTTCTGCCAGAGGCGGAAATACTCGCTACTGACTTTTTTTACGTTTTGTTTCATTGTTTTTCGTTGTTAAAGTTGGATAATAAATTTTAATAAAAAACATGTTATGCTATAAAATTGATTTTCTCTTGTTGTGGCCAAGATAATAGAGTAAATCAAAAAACAAAATGTTACAAAAAGATAAAGCTACAGTTTAATTTTAATTTTAAGTTGATATTGTTACTGTTGAACTCCACAGGGTGTTACAAATTTTATGAAAAAATCAGGTTATCATTGCAGCACCCCGTATTTATACAAAAATAAGTTTGTATGTAAATACAGTAGTACACTAACTCTTTGGAAGTGCCAACCTGTCATTAAAAAAAAAATTCATTCAAATCGGACAAGCAGTTTAGACAAAAATTTACTTTAAACTTTTGGTTATTTTTTGGTGGTGCGTTAAATTCTTGGAGTAGTGTGGTTACCCACTCGGTCAAATCGTATTTCTATATATTATGAAAGTTGTAGATAATTAAATTCTACATAGTTTTTGTTTGAAATATTTTTTTATATGGCTCACCATTTTTGAGATACAGCGCAGAGAGACCTATATTATGAAATATTTACTTGGAGATCGATGTCCTCTTCTAGTTTGGTACAGTATTTTTACCAGTTAGTTCTCTTATTATGCAGCCTAGATGCTGTAGTTTTATAGACTATGAAGCTGCTGATGGTTGCTATAATTGGAGAGTGGTCGGATGAGAGGTCGTAGCTTGGTGTGAAGTCCATGTAAGCAGGAGAGATACCCTGAGTGATGAATAGATCAAGCAGGTTAGGTGTTTTATTTGGATCTGTTGGCCAATATGTAGGGGTGTCAGTTGACAAAGGGTGGTACTTATTTTCATGTATTAGGCTTACTAGTTCTCTCCCCTTAGTGGTTGTAAGACGAGATCCAAAGAATACAGCTTTTGACACGGTCGAAAGAGAAAAAATTTGGGAGGTACTAAAAGACTTAGAAGTGCCGAAAGCTCTAATTAATGAGACTGTCAAAGTAAGAGTGCAGATAGGAGGTCAAAGATCGGAAGAGTTTTTAATGAAAAAAGGTATAAAACAAGGTGATAGCTTAAGCCCACTGTTGTTTGTCGTTATAATAGACAAAATAGTTAAGGAAATAAAAAAACAAGGAGGAAATCTGGACATGATAATAGGGTACAGAAACATGGTGCTGGTTAGATTAAGTAATTTACTGTATGCAGAGGATATTGTACTTATAGCAAAATCAAAAAATAAAATGCAGAAACTAATTAGTTATTGGCAAGAGAAATAGAAAATAACAATAAATACAGAAAAACCCAAAGTAATGATAGTAAATGAAAAACAGCGAGAGGGGAGTAACTGCAAAGAATGGAAATGTAATTACAAAACATTAGAGAGAGTAACAACTTATAATTACCTAGGAAGTATCATAACAGAAGAAGGGAAAATAGATGCAGAACTTAAAAACAGAGCAAATAATTCAACAAGATTATATTATTCCTTGAATCGAACAATATTAATCTATAAACACATTGAGACCCAGGAGGAAATCGATAGACCAGATCGAAGAAATTGGAAAAACAAAGGAAAACATTAGGAGATGAAGGCATTGGTTAGGGACAGAAAATAATGGAAAAAATGAGTACAGGAAGAACTCCAATCCGACACCAGAGAAGGCATAAGGATAAGAGAAAGAAAGAAAGAAATTTTTTACTCAAATTCGCTGCAGCTGATTTTTGTAAGAATTTCGGTTGGTCAACCAAGCGGTCAACGATAGAAAAAAAAATATATTTATCATTGTCTGACACCGACATTTGCAATGTTCCCAGATAATGAAAATTTCAAAGATACTCATTGCAAAATCGTATTTATCTACTATTTTCTATCAAAAATAGAAACTCGAGATGGTCTTTCTTTAACTGTCGATAAAATACTGAAATTTTCTTTCTTCTATTATAGGATGCATCAAACATAATATTTTTTTCAATGTTTATCATTAATGTAACTCCACTGTGTTAATGTAGAATGTTGTTAAAACGATCCTCGAGTCTAATTTACATAATAACAGATGGGATGATAATAGAAATGTGAATATTTACATAAACATTTTAAGCATTCCTAGCCATACCTTGACAGTACCACCTGATCTATGTACAAGAGAAATGTTGACAAGTTTACTGGTCTCGAAAAACTGCAATAGAGTTTTTTTAAATAATTAAGTGAAAATATAATTTAAAGGTTAAGTTAACAGGGTATTACAGCATTAGTAAATATTGTTTTAAATAATAAACTAAAGGCCTCAAAAATGTTTACAATGTTGTTTAAAACAATAGGTAAATTTGCTAACATTATTAGTTTGATAACATTAAGATTCAAATTACACACCATGCATTTGGACGGTAGAAAATAATTAAAAACTATCCTAAAAATCACTTTTTAGAAAAAATCTCAAAAACAAAAAAGATGAAAAGAAGTTTCTAACAAAAAATGTACAGATTAATTTTTTTTATAAAATTGCCTTGATCACTTTTGATGCATTTGCAATAGTTATCAAGATATTTGCAATAAACTATCTTAATTTATAGTTCAGCTGCTTGGAATAGGTATTAAAAAATTTATAAAAAATCGAATAAAGTAAATTATTAGAACTTTTTTTGTTTCTAATATTATCTAGTTTAAAACAAACAATAGGGAATTAATATTAAAAATAATATAAATAAATAATAATATCCTGGAGATAGGTAGTTCCCAAGTGACTTTATCTACTTTACCAACAGACTATAGATTTGTATAAGTATCAAGGAAAAGTTGATATATTTGATAAGCAAAAATATCATTATCATAAAAAAATATTTATTTATTAGTTATAGAAAAAATATGAAGCACATATTTCTGGTAATAATTTAAATTTGTTTATCAATGACATCTTTTACGATGAAAATTAAAACACAGTTTATGCAATTCACAACCCATTATTCATTTTAGAATTCATTGATACTCAAATTATAATATACCGTTTCGCCAAATTTATCTTTATTGTGGTCAATTTAAATTTATAACTATATAAACATAATATCCAATTTGTTAAAATATGGGTACTTACAAAATAGTAAAATTTATCAATAATAATTAAATTTAAACCCATTAAATATTATTTTTAGTATATTTTCATGAAATACATATTGGGATTCTTTTGACACAAACGTGCAAATTTATGATAATACGAGTATATATAAATTTCCATGCTTAATTATTTAAAAGTAATAGTCAAAATATTTATCAATTAACCAAATTAAGTAAGGTTAGTATTACTTTGTATATTGTTTATTATTAAAATCCATCGTTTTTATCATTTATAATTTATAACCTGAACTAAATCAAAGGAATTCTTTAAAAATAGGGTGACCTTTTGCTTCAGAATAATAATTCAACAATATATTATCATTACATCCAGTGGAATTGGGCTGATTACTACATCAAAAAAAATATGTGTAATCAAATCAATTGAAAGGAAAGGTAGGAATAGAATTTGTCACTTTTAGGCTACCAAAAGAAGCTAATAATTTTAAAAAGAACAAATAGTTCATAGCTATGGGCTATGAAATGTTTATCCCTGCAAGTTTAGTCTCATGCAGAGGAGTTGTCAAAGGTGTAGGTTCAACTCTAACTGAAGAAGAAGTCATAAAAAGAACCAATGAAGAAGGTGAATGAGTATATACCTAAAGTAAAGAGACTAAACACAAGAGAAGAAGACACATCCAATCATTTTATTAAGTATTTACCGACTGGCTATTATATTTTTACATTCGCTGGCAAATCATTTCCTAGATTTGTTAATATTTATTCTAACAAGTTGGAGGTGTCTACATATATTAGACCTATCTTGCTATGTAGAAACTGTTACAGGTTCAATCACTCATTGAAGCAATGTAGGAGTAAGGCTAGATGCACTAAATGTGGATCCGATAACTACTTGAATGAAAAATATGATAATTTTTCTGATTCAGAGGTTTGCCTGTACTGGAAGAAGAATCACCTAGTCTTTCAGTGTATTAAGAAACCAGAGGTATGTGATGAACTAAGTAAACAAAAACAAATTAACGAAGTTATGAGCTTTCAAAACCTGTCTTACTTTGATTGTAGAAAACATTAATTTCCCCCCTTCTTTGTCTCCTAAATCAGTATCTTATAGCCTAATATATGTTTCGCAAAGGAGTTCAACTATCCCTAAACCAAGTAGACACTCATACAGTTCCGCTGTGACACAAAATAAAAGGAAAAAAGTAAATAGCCCAGGATTCGATAAGCCTACCTTTTATCACTCGGTAAGAGCAATTCAGCTACTCAAGCTCATGCTACTCCAAAAGGGGGCCTCTTTAATACTAGAAATAATAATCCCTTAAGTCCACATAGCACCCCACTCCCAGCTTCGCCAACACAAAATGCGAATGAAATACTTAATCTCTCAGATTATCTAAAAAGCGCTGACACAAATGCAGAGGACCTCATATCAATAGTTCAAGCATCTTTCTCAGGTTTTGAAACCTGTGACACACTTACAAGTAATATGGTAAAAGATCTCAATGATGCCTGTCAAAAAGTCTGCTTCAGACTTAGCCAGAAGGCAAATGTGGGGCAAATGGAGGAGGATGTCTAAAAGTCTCATCCAGTCAATTTCCTTGTGCATCATCAACATTTTGGGTTTTTATTTTAATTTATTTTTTACACCCCTCCAATATATACCTTCATTTGTAAGGGATAATTTAAATAATTTTCTTGATAATATTACTATTCCGGATGTCCCACTGGATATTACTCTAACCAGATCAGATAATAATGATCTAGTCCCCTTCGAAATGGAAGAACTGGAATGTATTTTAAAAAACAGGGAAGACACGGCATCATGTGCGGATGGAATTTATTACTCACAGCTAAATTAACTGCCATTACTGTGTAAGGAAAGGCTACTTTCAATGTTTAATGGTTATCTTAAAGGAGGAACCATACCAGCATCCTGGAAAATCCAAATAATATGTCCTATACTAAAGCCTTTTAAAGACCCTACTATAGGTATATTGCCCTTCAATTGTATGTAATGAAGGTGTTGGAAAGTATTATTAAAAATCTTATTGACCATAAAATGGAAACAGAGGGGCTTTTAAGTAAATTTCAATCCGGATTCAGACAGGGAAAAATTAATGCCTTTAACCAAGGAAATAAGGTATTCGTAGTTTTATAAGACATAAAAGCTGCTTATGATAATGTCAGAATTCCCCTGCTGCTTAACAAATTGGCTAGTTATATCTCTCAACATATCCTAAACTTAATTAATCAATTATTTTGGTCTAGGAAAGTTGTTATCGGAGACAACTCCTCGAGATGTGTATCTAACACTGGGGTGGTTCAAAAGGGGCTGCCTCAAGGGTCAGCATTAAGCCCCCTTATGTATAATATTCACTAATGAAATTTTTGATTTGGGATTAGAGGGCGTTATTATTTCTGGATATGCAGATGATCTAAATAATGTTATAGTTCAGGGAAATGGTCTAAACACTATGTGTCAGAAAATGAATGAAACAATAAGTAATATATCCAATTGGCTGAAGAATAATAGTTTGGAACTGCCAATTCTGCAATCAAAATGTATGTTATTTCAAAGATCTACTAGAGATAAGCCTCAAAATATAATAGCCAATGGACATTTGATTGATTTTGTGAATAGATATAACTATCTGGTAGTTGTCTTTGATAATAAACTAAAATTCAACATTCATATTGATAACATAGTTGTTAAGGCCCAAAAGGGCATGGAGGTCTGTGGCAGTGATTTCCTGGGGTGCAGATCCCAAACAGCTGATGATGATTTACAGGGGATTGCTAAGGTCCCACCTTGATTTTGGCACTATCCTCATTTATCATTCTTCCCTTCAGAACCTTTATAAATTGGACAAAATCCAATTTAGAGCACTCAGAGTGGTACTAGGGATGATGAAATCATTGCCCACGGTTTCACTGCTGGCTGAGACTGGTGAAGTGGAGAAGGATCTGGCTGGCGGAAAAGTATTTGTCAATTGAAAACAATGTAGTTTCAAGAGGTATTCTGGAATTGTACCAGAATATCAATAACATACAATTGCTTCATAGCTCGATGGAGCTCTTGTCCATCTTCCTATTCTAAAAAAACTTAATTTCCTTGCTATCTTGAGTCTCAAATACTTAACATCCCCCTTATTTAATTTGATCTATGTTAAGACCCGTTTATTAATGAACCCCTATTTAATAATATTATTATGGAAAAATGGCAGGTACTTTTCACGGACGGATCCAGAGAGAGGCAAAATCAAGTTGGATTTGGAATCTACAATAAACACAACAATATCACTTATACTACTTCAGTCAGAATCTGTAATAAGGCCAGTATATGCACAGTGGAGATTTGTGCCATTTCCAATGCAATTAAAAGAATTATAGACTGTAACATACCTAAAGCGTTAGTATTATCATATTCAGCAAGTGCATTAAGTAAAATAACTAGATGCAGTATCAGTGCCACCTCGGAAAATACAGAGCTGGAGATCAGACACAATTTAAGGGAGGCTAAGAAAAAGACCATCCTTATAAAATTGAGATGGATCCCAAGCCATACCTTCATAAAGGGGAACGAGATGGCAGATACGCTGGCCAAGAAAAGCCTTGAGTTGGATCATATAAATTTCAACTTGGTTGAATATAGAAATGTTTTACCTAAAATTAAATCTGATATCAACGAATTATTGAAAGAATGGAGAGAATTGTGTGTTTTGAAAGGTCAACATTTATACAGGCCATTTGATCACTTCCCTAAAAAGCCTTGGTTTAGTGAAAGCCATTTGAACAAATCTAAATTATCCACTTACTCAAGATTAAGAATTGGGCACTGTTACAGTTACACAAAAACACTAAATCAGATATTGAAAAAAAATTATGGAAGTGATGCAGCCATTTCACTTTGTTAGTTTTTAAATTGACCCAGTTTCTAGAAACACCATTGTCTAATGAGTATGAAGAAATTGCAGAAAAATGATTGACTGAATTCTGGGTGGGTATTTCGCATTTCCATCCAAATTCAAACTCTGTTTTCATGTTACCAGTTTCAAAAAATATATGATCTATTTGGTTTATAGAATAGGATGACCTGAGAGAATTTGAAGGCACATGGCTATGAAAATTTTGATGTGCTAGAACATAATCGTGAATGCACGAAGATATGTCAACTAATTTTCTCAAATAAAATATTTAACCCGCTGGGCCTTTCGGTGTTATAGGAATTGCTTATACATCGAAATTAAAAGAAAGATAAAACTTACGTATTTTCCTTTACAATTTTTATGTCATCATCCCCGGGCTTGCGAACTAATTCTTTTCTTTCTAAATGTTCTCTTTTTATTCTTTCAGTTTCTGTCACTACCTTTTGTTCTAAACACTTTTTAGACTGGTCGGAAGAACCCTAAATTATATTCCCCATAAGTTTGTCTATATTTTTCTAAACTGAGTTTACAATTTTTCTTCTTCTTTGTACATTGCATAATGATAGAAATATTTAAAGAGAGAGCAAGATACTTTTTTGTGATGAGCTTCTGCAGTAATGAGCATTTATGAAATAATTTGCAATTACAAAAGCACGTAAGGGTTACATACAAGATTATTTATAATGTTCATAGAAATAGAAGTTCACGAAACTGACAAATTTACATGTATCTAAATAATTGTTTGAAACATTAAGCAGGCGAAAGTGGAACATTCAGATAAATGAAATAATTGTTCACAACGACAAACAAACAAAAGTGGCACATTCAGATATTTTGAGTAATTGTTCGCAAAGCCATAACACGAAATTGTCACATTCGTGAATAATCAACTTGACATGGCGTGTAAACACATTCATGAGTTTGGCATGGATAATATGGTTCATTTTGAGCCTTACATCATAACGGTCAATTTTTCCCATACATTCATTGCAAACTAGAATTTCCAATTTTTATGTCAAGAATCAAGATGGCAAAAATTTTGATATTTTTTAAACATGGTTCCATAAAAAATTCTATAATTCTTAAACTATGTAATATATTGATTTCTTTCCTATGCCATTCGATGGATGCATCTTAATAACCGACCAAATTTGTAACCTTCCGTTATATATTTGTAGAAAATATATAGGATTAATTCGGAGTACTTCTATGGAATGGGAAGACTAACATTGGTGAAAACCAAAAGAGAAGTGTTCATACTATTATAAAAAAAATACCCTCCAGCAATAATAGGTACAAACCGAATTGTAAAACACTGAAGTTCAATTTTTTTTAAATTCCAATTCCCTTTGGTTCGTAAATTGAAAAAGGAATTGATTCCGATTTGGATGAAAGTTTGCATAAGAAGGTTTTTTATTGGATTCCAAAAAATTTGTCAGTTGTTTGAAAAAAAATATTTCGGGTGAAAAATTGAAATGGAAAATGGGATTCCAAAAAATTTGTGAGTTGTTTGAAAAAAAATATTTCGGGTGAAAAATTGAAATGGAAAATGGGATTTCCAGGAAAACTATATATTAGATTTTGCTTATTTACGAACCTCAGTGTTAACGTTCTGAACTTAGATATAAAATTTCATTAAAAAATTCAGTCACTTTTTTGAGTTATCGTGTTTTGATGGATATTTTTTAAACAAATTTTTTGCACTCTGAAATGTGTAGATCCAATCGGATCTCGAAACGGCAAAATCACTCCATTATAATACTTTCCTTCAAAGCAAAGTTTATGAGCCAAGAAAGTCTGCAACATTTGGTCAGGACGTTATTGTCAATTTCTGTGAGAATGCGGCCGACAAGACTTATTTATTGCATAAGGTATCTATTTTTACATATTACCCATTTAATTACTTATTGTATAATATTCCAATTATAGCATTCTTAGGAGGATGTCAAATTCAACAATTGATTAACATAGATTACTAATATTAAATACAGGAATTATGTTATGGTGGTTACCATTCCTCAGAATAGAACAGATATTCACTATTATTGAAGAAAAAGAGTTCACTGCCTTATCTTTAGTGAGAAAATATACACAATTACGGCCTCAAGATATTCAAAGATTCTTCGTAAGCTATATGAATGAGCTTTGCTCACATCAACCAGTAGGAAAGAACACATTTGGAAATGTCCCATGTAAAGTTGCAAGTTTTTTTTAATATGCCAAACCCCTAATCCTATACTGGACATGGTTAATGTCCTGCAGGTGCACATATGACGAATTTGAAGAGGCATGGTGGATGGTGTAGTTCTACTGTAGCCGAGGGTTATTTAGCAGTTAAAAAACAAAACAGCACGAATATTAGCTGATACATCATCAGAAGAAGGAGGAAATGCAGCTTCAATCTCAACTACTATTATCAATACTGATTTAGAAGACAAATCCTACCTGTCGAATGGCTTGGAAAATTTTATAACTGCACCATTAATGTGTGCAATTTATCATAGGATGTCCAATTATTATCAGAAGTAGTTATGAATCGATAATTCCCTAGGGATTTGTGAGTATTTTTATGTTTGTTGTTGCTATGACATTATATGGAAATAAAAGATTAGAGAGCTGTAAAATATTTAAAATTTACTTCTTCCAATATGTTGAGCCGTAACTAAGTTACCATTCCAATGATAACAACTATTATATCATAATTTATGCATGTACGTGTAGTATAATCAATATTAACAATAACTTTAGCAATTAGGTAATTTCTTTTGTTATACTATTTGTTGAAAATATTGAAAAGGGTTTAACCCCTACATTATTAGATTAAACAATTCTTATTAAATATCGAGTATTTTACTGGTTATAACGAGATCTTATATATATATTGAGCGTGTCACGGAAGTAACTTTTTTACAAATACAAAGAGCTAGTTTCAATAACATTTATAAATAGCACGCTTTTATTGCGATCATTCATATATCCGAATCAGCAATACCGTCCAATACAAACAGTGATCTATTACTACTGCATAAAGATATTTAGAAACTGTACTTACAGCATTCCTGAACATTTTGTACAGACAAAAGATCCAATGGTAACATTCACATACGTAGGACCGCGTTGATTACAATCGAAACAGTATTTATTTAAAGGTAAGGCACCCAATTCACGTAAAGTCTTCAAATTTTTTTCGTCCTGTTTTCTTCGTGATAAAGCCATCGAGAATTTCAACACTTCACCACTCTCACTACTACTCATTATCTTCTACCGTTTAACGCTGCTATTCAACTACTAATTTTTAAGTATATCAACTCGGTTTCACCAAACCCAAACAACTGTCAATTGAGATCCAATGAGAATGACAGTATACAGTTGCTGGATAGCGCTTTAGAAATAGGCCGCGCCTTAAAAAAGAAGAAGCCATGAATGCACCAACGACGTTACGTCGTTGAAATGCATAGTATAGGCAACTAAATATACGTCTCTACACTAATAAAACTTAAAATTTAACAGTCCCTTCATTTTTGTAAACATTTTATATCGAATTTGTACATTCTTTAAAAAAATAATAATATATTAACTATTAGATTTAAAGTAAAAAAATGGACATTGGTCCAAAAGGTTCTACAAACAGTATATCAATTACGACACCCCTACATTTTCAATGCATTGAACACACATTTTTTTGAAACTGCAAATAAATTGCTCTTCTACTCTGAACACATAAGTAACCCGTGTTTCTTTTTAATTTTGGGTCACATATGTAATAATAGGCCATCGTTTCGTTCTTCCGCTGCAGCAATTTTCATCTACAACGTCAACTCCAGATTATGTTTGATTATGGTATGAGATGATTTCAGGCAAGCCAATATCGTCCTATTTGAAGTGATGCATGGAAGAAATTAGACTAACAGCTATGTTCTTCTTCATATCGAACCTCAGACAAGCTAATAGAATACCAAACCTTATTCCTGGCATCACGAGCTGAAACATTTCCCAATGAGGGTCATCCGTGGACAAAATTGATTTAATGGACTCATTATTAGACTTAAAAGCGCAGCAGTCCTAAAAAACAATGTATTTTATTGGAGTTGGTTTCCCATTATTACTGAATTTTCAAATTTGTATAATGCAGAACAATATCTAGTATATCTTGTGAGAAACTTTACTGCCTTGCTTCCAAATGGTTCAATTTTTTGTAAGGCATTTTTATTTCCTGACAATTTCAATATATTGTGAGCTGACGTTCTTACATTTCGAGTTGGTTCAGTAGCTGTTTTTTCCATAAAAATATGTATGTCTTGGATTGCTAGTGACACTATCTCTTCACTTAAATTATCATCAACCTGCATCTTATCTTGATCGTCAGATTCAGAATAACTGAAATAATTTTTGTACTGTTTCCTCAAAGTTGTGATCTGTAAATCTGATTTTTTTGAATGGTCGGACACACACTCACTGTGTCGCGGATTCCCACGGCCTCTAGTCTTTGTTACACGTACCAGCCTTCACGATAGACTGAGCTAACAACGAGTCTACCTACCATATGACGCTCCACAACAACGTGTGCCTCCTGGTTAATAAATGGCGAAGTTACTACACAGTTTATATTTGCTATAGTCTCAAGGACTCCGCAAAGTCGTTTAAAGGTTAATTAATTTCATGTGTACAGTCCTTTTTGCTTAAACCAAGTTTTTTGCCTCTCATATAATCATTACCGTTTTAAACAATTTATGCCCAGATCTATTTTTTCTTCAAATCTCTATAACTCTCACATATTTTGGATAAAATGGCATTTAATGGAAGAAGTAAATATCGAAAAACTAATTCTAGTTAGGGGATTTGGTGTTTTAATGTGGGTCGTTTTTGACCCATCTGGGCACATAGCTATACTAGGGGACTGTACACACAATTGTGTTTAGCATATTTATAAAATCGGAAACTTTTACAAATTAAAACAAACAAATGAAATATCATATGAACACTTATTTCCTATGCAAATCTATAAAATATTTATCATGTACAGCAACTTCACAAAGGTCACAAGCTTTAGTGGTTTTGTTTTTACACTGAGCACATCTTCGTCGTGTCTGACTACTTAAAATAAGATGTTGCCCATGCCTATGTGCTGCTGGAGTAATAAGAATAGGCTTTGGGCCAGTGGATAAAGGAGGTTTTCCATATTTTTGTAGTATAGATAATACAATTAATCGTCGAAATTATCAATTTTTTTTCCAAACTTCCGAGCTAGAATCCATGCATTATTCATGGAAACATCAAACATCCAAAATAAAAGGGCATATACCATTTCTTGCCTCGAAATCCTATGGGGATAGTTTGCCACATTGTTGTCCATTTGGTCGACACCACCCATAAACTTGTTGTAACAATGTATGGCGTTTGGCTGGGGTATTTCTCAGTGGCGGCTTTAGGATTTGAACTTGGGGGGGGGGGCGCATCGGCCTCTCCCTCCCACCTATAAAGTTCAAAATTGAAAATATATTAAAAATGCTTGCAATTTACAAGTTGTCACTTTTTACATACCGGGTGATGCATTGCCGAGTGAAACATAGGAAATCCCATGAAAATTTTGAAGTGGCTAAATATTGACTCCCTAGTACATTTTATTGAAAAATGTTGAAGAGGCCGATATGATAAACTCATGTGCCGAGTTTGAATAAAGTCAAATAAGCAAATACTAAGTTATTCAATTAAATGTAATGACAAAATTACGAAAATGTTCATAGCTCAGGTAATACAGTAAACACCAGCAAATTAAATTTTGACATTGACAAAACAAAAAGTAATGTGAAACATACTTTATACGTCAGTTTTTGGCAATGGCGTCATAGAAATTATTTGCTGGTGTTTATTGTATTACCTGAGCTATGAACATTTTCGTAATTTTGCCATTACATTTAATTGAATAACTTAGTATTTGCTTATTAGACTTTATTCAAACTCGGCATATGAGTTTATCACATCGGCCTCTTCAAAAAGTTATTATAAAATTTTTCTATAAAATGTACTGGGGAGCGAATATTTGCCACTTCAAAATTTACATGGGATTTCCTATGTTTCACTCGGCGATGCATCACACGGTATAAAGATAAAACTTTATAAAATGGGTCATTCGGAGGGCGCGAGGAGAAACATCGAGATACAATTAAAAGAAAATACGTTTGTTAAGTTTTCTATAGGTATATTAAAAGGAGACAAAACGCTTCTAAACACGGAACAAAAGAAAACAAACATAACTGAAACAACTCACAGAGGCCTTTCTTTTCTTCCGAAAAAACTAGCCATTCAAATTTTTTAAAATGCGCGTTTGTTGGACGTCTTCGTTCTTCGCGACCTCGTTTGGTATGAATTGAAAAAGGAAATTCATATTATGGTTCAGGAACCCAATGATTTTTCAATCAATTATATTTAGTGATATCGGGGATGGTATCCATTTTCGCTAAAAATGCGCCGACATCGTATTTCAATTGTTCAGTTTCCATCAAATCCGTATTTTGGTTTTGAGTGGAAGTAGAAGCAACTGCAACATCGGTTGGTAAAACATCTGTATTTTCATCTTCTACTCTCTCCTCCGTTCTTGATTTTTTTAAATAATTTAAAATACTATTTGAAACTCTCTTATTCGACATATTGAATTACACACTATTATAATACCACTAAATACACAGATGCATCAGTCTTCAAGTCTTCTAACTAACTAACCAAGTCGAAGTCAGAAATGGATAAAAACGAAGCGCGGAACATCAGCGAAGCCGACAAAGCAAAGACGCCGCTGCCGCTCTTGGAAATCTGGAGCTTGGAGTTCAAAGTAAGAAGCCGCTCGCACTCGCCGCCGCATTAACAGACCAAGAGCAATAGCAATTAGACCTATTAAATAATTTAGGCCGGGTGTTCGGGGTGTTCGATTCAAAAATAATTAGGCATATTATTTTTTCATGGCTGAGTCAATTGTAATGTTGTAAGGTAATCAAATATTTTGTAGAGTAGAACAAAATTGAAAGCCGTTGGGGGGGGGCGCCCCCCGCCCCCCCCCCTTAAAGCCGCCACTGGTATTTCTTTTTTTTTCTCTTTTGCAGAATATCTAACAGCTTGACGAATCGGTTCTACGCCATATTCATTCGACAACATTGTGACCATACTGTTGTCCTTCCAACGTACACAAACAATGTTAGTACCTATGTCAATTGCTTTGTCAAATACACCCCTTTCTCTTTTTTCATTTGTGAAGAAATTTGGAGTGGACATTTATCGGTACGCGCCAAAACCCATTTCTCCCATTCCTCAAGTCCAAGATTTTCGTCACTCGGTTGAATCTTTCGTCCTTGGTATACGTCGAAATTGACGCAGTAACCTGATGGAGTTGCCAAAACCCATGCTTTGTGTAGCCCAAACGGATTGGCTTTCCCCTGATAAACTGTTTACACTAGTTTCGGCCAAAATATGGGATCATGGATTCGTCAATAGACATAAAAGCACTAACGGGGGTATATTTAACAAAATTTTGGTTCATTTTTTCGATCAAATGGCGTAACTTGGCCATTTTATCATTCTGTGCTAAGTTGTTGTTATCGACAGCATGAAGAAATCTCTTCAAATCGATTTCTTCTGATAGAATTATATACCAAAACATTTCTGGTGTCATCTCGTGCCGATTTCTAATCTACAATTTTTGCTGCCTGCATAAAGTACGCCTAATGTCAACACAGGTTAAAATTCGGTATTTAGTTATTTTGTTTACTTCCATTCAAGTCGCCTTTGACCCATTCTCGTTTTTTTGTATCTTTTTCTGCCTTCCTTGAGGCTCTGTTACGTTGTTGTCTTGATTGTTACTACTGTCCTATATGTTGATTTCCGCTTGCGCTTGAAGCTGCATCAAATTTAGTCTGTTAGGGTCATCGCAGTCTTCATCCCCTGAGTCATCATTACTTTTAAATCCATTATCATCTGGAGGAGTTATATAGATTGCATCTGGAACAGGATCACCTTCGGAGAGTTTTTCAATTTCGTCCAATAACTGGAAAATATATATCACATATCTGCCCAACGGGTCTATAACGACCCAAGCTATTTATTATGCACTTATTATTCAAACAAACAGAGCTAACCCCAAAACAAATATTACTTCGTACAATTTGAAACCAGTGCAATAAATGATTTGAAAAACAATACAATGAGTAGGGGAGGGGCGGGCAAAGCGAAATGGGCGGGCAAAGTGAAATTTCTAGTTTAAATTTTTGGTTGTTACTGTGGCTACCATCTAGTGCCATTTATTTGTAGATTAAGACAGTTGGCACCGCTAGAAACTAGTATGGCGGCAATCTTATTGCAGGTATCTTTGTCGTTCGTGTTTTTGTGTTTTCTTCGATAAAATTGTAAGTATATATTAATGTTTCCGATGCTCTGACATTTCTGTTATAATGCCTGTTTTGGTTTACTTATAATGACTACATAAAATAATGAATTGAGAACATATTTACTAATAATCATCTCGTTATTACGGCTATGTAAAAAGTTATTAATGTTTGCATAATTTTTAAACAGGGCGGGCAAAGTGGAATGGGATGTGGCGGGCAATATGAAATTATTTCACTGTGCCCGCCATGTTTAAGAATGGTTTTTTCTAATTCTTTGCAGGTAAGAATGGTTCATCAATACAACAGAAAAAGTAATCAACAAGCATGGGAAGAAGACTGTATGAAGGCTGCGATAAATGCAGTTCGGGAAGGTACTAACAGTATTAATGCAGCTGCAAAAAATTACCACATTCCAGTAGCAACATTATTTCGAAGATTAAAAAAACCTGAAAATCTAGCATCAAAAAAAGGTTTGGGACGCTTTCGGACCGTATTTACTTCCGTACAAGAAAACATCTTGGTTGACTATATCCTTACCATGGAATCTCGACTTTTTGGTTTGACGATATCAGATCTAAAGTATCTTGCCTTTCAATTTGCGGAACACAATAAAATAGTTAACAACTTTAATAAAAGAGACAAAAAGGCAGGAAAGGACTGGGTAAAGGGGTTTCTAAGACGACATCCTGAACTCTCTCTACGACTTCCTGAGAAAACATCTGCAGCACGGGCTTCTGCGTTCAACAAAGTTAACGTTAATAAGTTTTTTGACCTTCTTGAAGGATTATACGAATCTCATCACTACACTCCTGATAGAGTGTACAATTGTGATGAAACTGGTATTAGCACAGTGCCGAACAGACCGTCAAAGATATTATCTCGAAAGGGGAAGAAGCAGGTGGGTGTTTTGTCATCAGCTGAAAGAGGATCTCTAGTGACGGCCGAAATTTGCTTCAGCGCTACCGGAAACTACATTCCTCCTTCACTTATTTTTCCGAGAGTTCGAGCTAATCCATTGTTTGAAAAAGGTCTCCCTCCAAACACCAAAGTTTTCACACATCCGTCCGGGTGGATGCAGTCGGAAATATTCGTAGAATGGTTTAAACATTTTATGAAATATTCCAAACCTACAGCTGAAGAGCGCGTTTTGTTAATTCTCGACGGACATGCTACACACGTCAATAATCTGGAAGTGATGATGTTGGCAAAGGAAAATAATGTTGATATTTTAGTACTACCTCCACACTGCACTCACCGCTTGCAGCCATTGGATGTGGCATTCATGTTCCCTCTCTCAGCTTACTATGAGCAGGCTGTAAGGATATGGCTGAGAGAGAATCCTGGTAAAGTGGTCACTATTCGCGAAATTGGACCCCTTTTTGGTGAAGCATATCTAAAGGCAGCCACCTTACAAAATGCAATTTCAGGCTTTCAAAAAACCGGCATATACCCTTTCCAACGAGTTTTTCCTGATGATGCTTTCTCAGCTGCTGAAACAACTAATCGTTCACTTAGTAATGCAAAAATTGAAATTGTTTCACCTCATGACATTTTACCTATACCTCATGTGGACAGCAGAAATAATGAAATTGCAGAGGGGTCAAAAACGCGTAAGAGTCGTAAAGGTGTTACCGTTGTAGCTACCAGCACACCTTTTATTGACGAACTCAAAAGAAAAAAGGACGAAAAAGAGAAAAAGGAACAAGAAAAAAGAGAAAAAATAAGAAAAAAGAAAGTCAGGAAGGTCACAAAACAACTATTTGCCTCAGATACAGAGAGTGAAACGAGCCTTAAATTAGACGACAGTGATTCTGAGGAGAGCTTTTCAGATGAAGAAACTGAAAACAAAATAGTAACTAAACGGACTCTCTCATCAGAAATGATTCATGAAGGACGTTGGGTTGTGGTCCAGTATGAGGGACAATTTTTCCCAGGGCTGGTTGTAAATAAAACAACAGATAGAGTGACAGTTAAATGTATGGAAAAAACTCAAAAATATTTCCGATGGCCTGCAAAAGAGGACCTGATGTCATATTCATATCAAGATCTCCATATGAATATAAACGAACCAAAACAGCTACGAAGAGGTTTCTTCCATATCCCGGAACTCAGTCAGTTTGTTAATATGTAAGACTAAAACCTACCTATTGTAGAAAAATGTGCCTTTTAATTTTTTTAAGAATAATCTGTTATTTTTTAGTTAAAATTTGAACTATGACTTCATTTGATAATAAAGTAATATCTTTTGTGTTACCAAATTCATTAATTGTGTTAAATTTTCCAGCTATTGCTGCATTCCACTTTACCCTCCCCAAAATTCCACTTTGCCCGCATTAGTGCGGGCAAAGTGAAATTTCACAAAGATGAAAAAATATCGCGATTTCAAGCAGATGCGTTCAGTTGAGAGGGTGAATATTTCAGATCTTAAAGGCCAATAATATGTTAGTTGAATGAGCAAAAATCTAAATTTTTTAGATTTATTTTTACTTTGTAAGAGCCAGTCAAACGTAAACTATGTCACTTTGCCCGCCCTTCCCCTACTCAAACAAAGAACTTACCAGTATGCAGGGGCGGATATGGGCATAAGTAAATTGGACCGGGAAAAAATAAGCGAACGGCCCAAAATTATGATGAAAGAAACTTATTTTTCTATGCAAGAAATGGGTGGGGAGAGATGAATTAGGGATTTAAGTTTGAATTAAAGTTTTTAGTGTATTTTAGATATCATAACAAATTGCATTATCATCACAGAGCATTACAGTAACCTAATGTTATGTAAAATGGCGAAGTTCGATGTCCAAAATGCCTCACTGTGCAGCCTTTTTCAATGAGTGAGGTTGGTTTTAGTTAGTAGGGTTCTGATTTATAAAAAAAAAACAGATGCTCACATTTTTTAATGAATATAAACAATAAATTTTAATAGCAAAAATAATAATACATTAATGCATCCTTCATTAGTTTGATTGTTTGGCTCAAGCGATTGATAATTTCCTCGTTGTTGATATCTTGCAGAATCTCATTCTCAATATTCATCAACATGAATGACTCGAGTCTATTATCAGACAGGGTATTTCTTAATCTGTGTTTTATAAAGTTTAAAGTGGAAAATGATCGCTCACAAGCTACCTGCGAAATAGGCAATGTAAAAATATACTGCCCAACTAAGAAAAAGTGCCGTAAGTGCAAAATTATCGATTTTGGGTTATACATTGATATCCCTGCTTTAGACCACGAGGAATCCAATAAACTAGTCAAAAATGCCGTATGTCCAACCGTTTTCTAGATATCCAGATGTAGTTTGCCGTAAGTATATTAAAATCCCTCCATTGCTAAGCAAAAGTGTCGTAAGTCCAAGACACTAAACATAAATGCAGTAACTCCAATGCTCATACTGCACTTTTGCTTAGCTCTAGCACATACGGCAGTTTTGCTTAACAATGTTACCATTGTGGCTGTACATACGACGTTTACTCTTTATGTTATATTTTGTTTTGCAACAAATGTAAAGTGATGTGACCGGGTGAACATTTTAGTCGGTTTATTTATTTTAAATAAATATTATTTGACAATTTGAGTATTTCAACATGATACCAAATAAAATATCTTCAAGAACGAGACAAATGATGGATTTAGCTTTACAAGGTAATGAAAGTAATAAAACAGCTCAACTTGGTCCAGGTTGTAGTAAGCAAGAGGATTGCAGTTCGTTTGTAGTGATCGATACCAATAATAGTGTTGAAGATGATTGTTCAGCTATAATTATTGATCCTTCAAATGAAGTATTAACTGATGTTTTCAACAAAATAAAAGGTAGAAAGCAATCAAGTTATTGTTTTTGATGTAAAGACTAATACTTTAACAAAAAAAAGAGAACTAACTGAGAATGTCTTAGGTGATATTGTAGATGAGACTAATGTGATTGGATTAGATTCAAATGTAGAAGTCGATCTAGGCCTAGATCTAACAATAGAAGAAAATGAGCATGACGTAGGTTTTCTGGATAATTCGGAATTTGAGGACACTCGTTCTAATCAAGAGGCAGTGATAGATGAAGGAGTTGAGGACATACAGGAAGTAGACCTAGGCCAAAAGATCTAACAATAGAAGAAAATGAGCGTGACATAGGTTTTCTGGATAATTTGGAATTTGAAGACACTCGTTCTAATCAAGAGGCAGTGATAGATGATGGAGTTGAAGAGATACAGGAAAGAGACCTAGGCCAAGATGAAAGCGGCCGCAAGAAAAGGAAAAAAAATTGATGTTAGTTTAAAGGAAAGGAAGAAAATTAGGATTGAAGAATTGAAAAGGGCTCACAATGTTTTAGAGAGTCCATGTAACAACAATGGATGCAAGAAAAAGTGTGGTGAAAGTATATAGTGAAGATAGAAGAATTCAAATAAATGAGCAATTTTGGAACATGACATGGGGTGAACGCACACAGTTTATCCTAACTTCTTGCAAAAAACTAGATGTGAAAAGAAGAATGCTATCCGTCCAGTATCATTTGAAAGACAGCAGCCATAAAGCGTTTGTTGTGTGTAAAAAGTTCTTTCTTATTACATTAAGTTATAAACCTACCAATGATAGATTTGTACACTATACCCCGGTATAGTTTGGGAGCAAACTCTGAATAAAAATGTTTTTGAATTTGTCAGTGACACAATAGTGCAAACTGTTACCAATATGAGTTTTATCACTCAGGGCTAATCATTCAAGTTTAGGGCTTGATTTCTCAAAGGCTTACCTATGTGACATACGGCACTGTTACTTAGTTGGGCAGTATACTGATAAGCAAACACCAGTGTCGAATAGGCCCCTTTAAAGAAATTATATTTTAAAATTGCAGTATAACAATAAATAACGCAGTTCTGGCATTTTTTAGATTCGGTGCACACTTTTGAATTTTCTTCGTCTTCATCCACATTCGATTGTGCTTGAAAAGAGTCGTCTGAATCTCCGTCGTCAAAAAATCTAGCATAATTTGTTTTGTATGAATCTTGAATAGTCAATTTTATAATCTTCCAGTTGCCTGCAAAACTTGTCAGCTCTTCTTTTAATTTTGAGGGAGTTGCAAAAGGGTCGAATCTAATAAATTTTTGGGATATATTTAAGGAGTTGCTCACCTTTGGCAATCTCTTCAAAACTTTTTGGATCCGGAATACTCAAATCCTTACAAAATGCAGCATTATTTACGAATCTTTTGCCGATGGATTCTGTTACAGTATCCATAATAACGTTGAAGAAGCTAATCCTAGAAAGGAGGGGGATGAATAGAGGCTGAGTAACTCGACCTCTCTCATCCATAATAATTCACCTTCACGTTCACGAATGTAGCTCAGATTAACCTGCATCACGCGAAGGGAGCTTCAGCCGTGATTGCAAGGTTGTTCGCTAGACTACAACTGGATATTGTACTGATCCAAGAACCGTGGATCAATAAAGAAGTCCTAATCAAAGGTTTGGCATGTAAGGATTCTAAATTGATTTATGATCAAAGGCAAGTATCTCCGCGTGCCTGTGTAATCATAAGAAATAACATAAAATATATTTGTGTTTCAGAATACGTGTTACGGGACCTTGTTCCAATCATGGTTCACCTCAACATTGGGGGTATCGACGGAGACATCGTCATTGCCTCTGCCTACTTCGCTGGAGACGGGCCGATGACACCGCCAGTAGAGGCTGCCTATTATAATTGGTTGTGATGCCAACCCCCACTTTTGTCACGAGAGCAAGAGAAGAGGTCCTGGACGTAACAATTGTTAATGTTGCTGCTAGGAAAAATGTAAAAGATTGGAGGGTGATAAGCGAGCCATCACTTTCCGACATAGGATCATCGAATTTAGGATAGAGGGAAATACCACCTCAATTCCTACAATCCGAAATCCTAGAAATACTGATTGGTCTCTTTACAAGACCAATCTGAAGGACAATTTGGAACACGTCGAAGTGAATGGGGTAAATCACCCGCACTACGACCTGGAACAAAGAGTCGAACAGATCAGTGAGGCAATAATGGAAGCTTTTCATTCCAGTTGCCCACTCTCAAAAGCTCGTTCAGAAAAGGATGCTCCTTGGTGGAATGAGAACCTGTCAAACCTCAGAAAAGAGGTCCGTCGGCTCTTTAATACAGCCAAACGTGACGGTAATTGGCAGGGGTACACTGAGAAGCTTACTCAGTACAATAAAGAGATTAGGAAGGCCAAAAGGCTTAATTTTCAAGCCTTTTGCGAATAGATCGAAATCATCCAAAGAACTCTGAACAACAAAGAAATCGCAATGTGCGCATTCCTGGATATATCAGGGGCCTTTGACAACACACCTCATGTGTGTCTGTCAAAGAAGCACTAAAAAGGCGAGAAGTGAATGAAACCATTGTAAAATGGATGGATGAGTTGTTGACAACGAGGATAGCTGAGACACAGATGGGGAATCAAACCACCTCAGTTAAAGCCACTCGGGGGAGTGATATCTCCCCTTCTATGGAGCCTCGAAGTAGATGAGTTGCTCTACAGGCTAACGGAGCTTGGCTTCGAATGTATGGGCTACGCCGATGACATTGTTTTAATAAATTGAGTGAATGCAATGTTTTAATAGTCAGAGGCAAGTTCGAAAGCACCTAGTGTGATTTATTACAAAAGGGCCTCAGAATCATTGAGCAATTGTGTTTGTCAGTGGGCCTAAACATTAACCCAAGCAAGACCATAGTAATTCCATTTACCCGGAAAAGAACACTTCCAGCTATGAAACCCATATCCATAAACGGAGAAATCATAGAATGGAAATCAGAAGTTAAATATCTAGGGATAACTCTAGACAGTAAGCTTCTGTGGAATAAGCATGTTGAAATAACTGCTAGTAAAGTAATAAGAGCGTCGATCTGAGCGCACCCCTTGCGGGGGGCAGAACTAATTCTTACAGGCGGGATATTTAAATTTGGTAGTTTGGATTATTGGTAGGTAAATTTTATAATTTGTCTTAAAACTGTTTATTATATAATTATTTCATGTAAAAAAATTATATTTCATTTTTTGTAATTAAATAATTGTAATAAACAAGTTTGAGACAAATAATTTAGATAAATAAGAAAACAGCAAACATTTAAATTTTTTATTAACCTGCACATAATATAAAAAAAATTATTAATCACAATTACATATTTCTACTAAAATTACATTATATATATTTTTCAATTAGTAAGGGAACACAAACTTTTATGAGTTGAGAAAATACGTATGATCTATGTTCTAGACAGATGAATAAATCAAAATTTATATGACCTTTTGCAAAGTGTTATTTTTTTCAGTAAAATTTTCTACATGAACGAAAAGTGGTGAAATGTGATAACAAAGTCATGCAGTATTGAAAGAAATTTAACAACTTCTCTGTACACAAGTCAGACGTATTTTATCATCATTTACTTTGAAGGAAGTGAAACCACGCTGGTGAACAACTAAAATATCTCTCTGCAAATTAGCCTTACACTCTTCGTAATTAAAAGTTGTACGAAACTAGAAACATAGCTTATGATGAAAATTTGAAAAATGTTTTGTTCTTAAACCCAAATTGCGAAGTGGCCAAAAATATTTACTATTAACAATTTTTTACAATACAACTATGACGAATTATACCTAGTAATGACATTTTAAAGGTTCACTTACTTTTATTTACTTTATTAGAACGGGAAACCTAAATAAATTGAACAAAACTATACTAATTTTACTCATCCTTAGAACTTGTAACCATATTTTTAGTTTTGACACTTCACTTTGACAAACACAAGCGTATTCACACGTAAGATTGATTTTGTATAATTTCACTTTTAATGACTTAAAAGTTAATATACTAGGATATTTTATAATATTTATTCACAATAAAGGCAATATGTTGAAATTCATTGTCATTTATAATATTTTAAATTGTTTTATTCTATTTTGTTTATGTAAAACAGTCTTGTAGTTCGCGCGACTCCATGCGCGGGTGGCGGCGCAGAAACGTTGTGCCACTTGCCGTCTCTTATATTATTTGTCTATGGTGGGGCTGTAACCCAAAAATACTGCGATAGATGTACGCCATGATTGTGAGACCAGCAATTACGTATGGGCCAATAGTTTGGCACACAAAAGCAAGTCAGTACAGCACGAGGAAGACCCTCAACAAAGTTCAAAGGCTTAACTGTGTGTGCATCACTGAAGCTATGAGGACGTGTCCAACTAGGGCACTTGAGATCATTATAGATCTCACACCTCTACATCTGGTGATAGAAAGATCTGCCCATGAGGCAATTCTTAGAATATCTAAGGAAGGTCCAGGCAATGAAAGTATTAAAAATCAGGGAGCTTGGTCCTCTCTGACAAGATACATCTCATTAGCGAATCTTCCCAGTGACGAAATGATCAGGAAAGTAAGCATCGAAAAGAATTTCACCACGATGCTAAATACGAGGAGTGACTGGGGAAGGGAATACACCACCCAAACTCTCAAAGAAAACACCATTAGATGGTATATGGATGGTTCAAAAACCACCAATGGAGCAGGCGCTAGAGTATTTGGGCCTGGCACCAGATACTCATTATCGTTAGGCTCCTTCCCGAGCGTCTATCAGGCAGATATACTTGCGATCGAAAGATGCATGGAAATGAACCTAGAAAGAAACTACCAGAAATGTGACATATCGATCCATTCTGATAGTCAAGCAGCTATCAAAGCATTGAGCTCCCATGTCATTGACTCAAAGTTGGCATGGGAGTGCCGAAGAAAACTTGATGATTTAGGCATGAATAACAGGGTCTCTTTAGTCTGGGTTCCTGACCACTCGGGAAATGAAGGGGCCAATACACTTGCCAGGAAAGGAGCATAAACGCCCTTTATTGGCCCGAAGCCTTTCTGTGGTGTAGCAAAATGCTCCTACAAGAAAGAGTATCGGAAGGAGGAAACCGAAAGAGGAGCACTCTGGCGGTGCCTTCCCGGGCTGGAATATTCCAAAAAGTTCCTGGGGAACTTTGGCACTGCTAGATCCAAACAATATTTGGACCTCAGTAAAAATAAGCTACATCCCCTCACGGGCTTTCTTACAGGACACTGCCGCCTTAGGAAGCACTTAATGAGAATAGGTCTAGCAGAGATTGACGAGTGTAGATTCTGTGGGGAGGAGAATGAAACTCCGGATCACCTAGTTCTAGAATGCCTCGCCATTGCAAGCCAACGCAAGAAATGCTTCGGACAATAAACTTGTAAGAGTGAGGATCTAACCTCGTATAAGCCGTCCCAAATACTAGAGTTCATTAGAACCTTGGAACTGGAAGGCGAGCTGTAGTAGTAGCGAGAACAGCTCTGATAGGGGGCACAATAAACCTTTGGTTTCAGTGCACTGTAACCCCGTTAAAATTTAAATCTAATCCTAAATTTATCTTTCGGGCTTACTGGCGTCTCGTTAGTAGCTCTCTCCTCAAAAAGCTCTTCTTTTTTTGTAAATGAGTTTCTGAAAACTGTCCTTGAATAACAAATTCAAGTTCCCTCTTTTCAAAAGTAAGTGTAGTCCAAGTTATAAATTTATTTGTAGAAGCTTCAATTTCTGTCATTTTTCTTTAAAGCAGATGTAATATTTTTTCTTCAAAAATGCGTATTCGAACAAAAAACTATAATGAAATATTACCTAATTGGATAAAATTTAGTGTCGGGGGCGGCCCAGTGAACGGTGACGTTTCACCGGAATATTTCCCGGTATCCCCATCCGATCCTGCCAGTATGATTTTCTCTCCATGTCACACTAGAATATTTTATCGCCCAAACATGTCACGATAACCAAAAAATATAATTCTCAGCACGTACTGTAAACTTATACTAACGATGTTTATTGATTTGACTACTAAATTCAAATATAAGCAATAGTTTAAAACATGCACTTGTATAGCTAATTGCATAGTTTAGTGATTGGGTCGTTTTCGACCCGTAGGGCATAAAAGGGTTTTAATGGCATGTTCTTCTGTATATATTTTTTTATTAGTAAAATGACAAGAATCATTACTTACAGTAAACGCCATTATTATTTCAAATAAATTGAAAGATGTAACTGGTGGGATAATTTTGAAGAGGAGTGCATTTTCTCAGGGTTGGAAAATGTATTAAAGAAAAAACTCGGTGTGAATAAATACGTTTATTAAAACTTTGGATATTTTAAGAGATGTGGTGTGCTGAACGCCACATTCACTAAAAAATAACATTATCTTAAATTTATACATTATCAATCAGTCTATTTATTCCTAATTAATCTATAAAAGGGGATTAGAAAGCCATTTAAACAATCTGGTCAACTTGCTTAACAGCTATTTAAAGAATTAGAAAATAGTTTTTGTTTCTCAATATTTACTCGAATATGATAAAAAATTGTATTTAAACAATGTTGAAATATGTATAAAAATTATCGTTATATTAACTGCATTGATACACACCCTGTATGGTTGATAACAGCGACAGTTTAAATGGCCGTTGAAAAGAAAACGAATAAGGAGGCACTACAACTATTGAACCATGTTTCAATGTTCACTTTTTAATACTTTTTAAAAAAAATCCGTACTGCCCAACAAAAGTTTGGTAGTCAAAACAGAATCTAGAAAACATGTCTTGTATAATCAATTTTTTTACAGATATTTTTATAAGATTCATAGTTATTCCAAAGATAAGTATAACCAGAACCTGTTCCGATTTTTTGAGGTGTCAAAATTTAAATTCAATATACACCACATAACCAGAACAAAATAAATATTGCTTAATAAATTAATTTTTACTACCATTGTGTAACTAAAAGGAGTTTATCAATTTTTAAAAAAATTTTGTCGAAACGCATTTATTATTTAATTTATTTAATGCATGAGGTGATATTTTTAGTTTTCTCAGTGCATTTTCTTTACCATGGTTATATAGACGAGGAAATGAAGCACTGAACGTCCACAGCAAAGACAACGCAACCAAGAACCAGTCATAATCAAGACGACGAAGGATAAAAAGATAAGCTCTATCAAGAGAAATCCAGATGCGAACTGCATATAACGAGAGACTATGGATCAAGGTCACCCTAGAAAAAGTAGAAGACTACAGGAGACTGACGAAGTAGTTGGAAGAACTAGAAGGCCTTCACTGATCCCGAAGAAAAGGTGGCCAAGACCGTCACTCTGACGAGGACATAGGATAAATCGAAGAAAACCTCCAAGGACAGAACGAGACCAAAGAACAGTCCTACAAGATGCGTGGGAGAGCATCCAGCCAACTACAGAGGCTGTCCCAAAGCACCCAAGACGACCACCACCTAAGGAACAGCGAGAAGCCAACCAACCACCAGTGCAGCCAAGAAGACGGTATCCACCAGCCAACAACAACCAAACGTCTTTGAAGCAATGAATATGTTCTTGACGAACATGCAGCAGATGCAGGACATTTTAGTCAGTCTGATAAAACGTTAATTGATCCACACCACCCCGGACCAAACCTGCTGAAGATAGGAACCTGGATTAGCAGAGGATTACGAGCAAACATCAACATGATGGGGACTATATTAGAAGAAGAAGACCTAGATAATTTCGCCCTATAAGAAAAGAAGAACGTCATTTCCGATGCTTCCCCTGAAATCCGAATGAAACGAAACTTCTTCCCTGGGGGTAGCAACGGAGACCACCACCACAGCGCCATAATGAACTCATACACCGAGGCCCGCCCCGGAACGGTCAGAACGACCAACAAAAATGCACGTTGGTGGAACAGGAAGCTTTAATCTCTGAGAATGAAAGTTCGCAGGCTGTACAATCAGTGCAAACGCACAGGAAACTGGGACAGCCATACGAAGGCGCTCACTGAATTCAACAAAGCAGTGAGGAAAGCCAAGAGAAGATCATGGAGAAATTTCTGTCAGGACATTGAGAATGTCTCTGCCTGCGCATGACATGGCTCAAAATCCAGTCAACGTTCCAGAGACCGTACACAAAGAAGACGGCTCACACACGGACGGCTCAGAGGAGACACTGGCAGTACTGCTCAGTACGGGATCCACCGAAATACAAGTCGAAGCTAGAAAAGAACGGCAAATTGCCCGTGGTCTGGCAACTCGTGATAACTGGACTTGTGACATGTGCTATCCAATCCTTTGATCCCTTCAAGTCATCGACGACCACGCACCGGAACCGAAAATCTTATCAGTGGGGATTCGGGAGGCGCTGGATTCAAATCTGTTATAGACGACCACTCCCCGGATATCTAATCAGGAGGGTTTTGAGGGGCGTTCGTTCCAAATCTCGAATCGATGACCAATTCACGGGATACTAGGTGCACCGGAACCTGGACGTCATCTCCGAGAGCATTCCTTCAAATTTAAAACAAACGAACCAAAAACCGCCTTGTGGTACATCCATCAATATAAATTCCCAACCCGAGATTGCCGACAAATTTAATTAGGCGATAAATGTTATTGAGTTGTTTTTGAAATAGAACTTGTGTACATTCAGAGCCTCTATTCATTTCATTTCTCTTTACCTTGCATACTTCTAATAAGATCAACGATTCTAGCAGTATTAATTATAGTCTTAACTATACTGATATTCCTGGTGGTGACGTCGATAACAGATTAGGAATGAGCGTCGCCGAAACCTCCCCTCCCCTCGATAAGGTTTTCGGTTTTAATGAAATTTACCGGAAGCTTCACGGAGATGACGTCAAGGGCACCAGGTATCTTGAGGGTGGTCATCGATACCAGATATGGAATGAGCGCCGCTAAAAATTCTCGTTTATGACGTCCAGGGCATCAGGTATCCTGAGGGTAGTCATCGATGCCAGATTTGGAATGAGCGCCGCCAAAAACCATCCCGATTAAATTTTCGGTTCGTTTGCTTAAAATTTACCGGAAAATTCTCGGAGATGATGTCCAGGGCACCAGGTATCCTGAGGGTGGTCATCGATGCCAGATTTGGAATGAGCGCCACCGAAAGGCCACCCGATATAATTGTCGGTTCGTTTGCTTGACATTTACCGGAAAATTCTCGGATATGACGTCCAGAGCACCAGGTATCCTGAGGATGGTCATCGATGCCAGATTTGGAATGAGCGCCCCCGAAAGGCCACCCCGATAAAATTCTCGGTTCGTTTACTTGAAATTTACCGGAAAATTCACGGGGATGGCGTCCAGGGCACCAGGTATCCTGAGGATGATCATCGATGCCAGATTTGAAATGAGCGCCGCCGAAAGGCCACCCCGATAAAATTCTCGGTTCGTTTACTTGAAATTTACCGGAAAATTCACGGGGATGGCGTCCAGGGCACCAGGTATCCTGAGGGTGGTCATAAATGCCAGTTTTGGAATGAGCGCCGCCGAAAGGCCATCCGATAAAATTTTCGGTTCGTTTGCTTGAAATTTACCGGAAAATTCTCGTTTATGACGTCCAGGGCATCAGGTATCCTGAGGGTGGTAAACGATGCCAGATTTGGATGAGCGCATCCAAAAACCACCCTGATAAAATTCTCGGTTCGTTTGCTTGACATTTACCGGAAAATTCTGGGAGATGACGTCCAAGGTATCCTGAGGGTGTTAATCGATGCCAGATTTGGAATGAGCGCCGCTAAAAACCACCCCGATAAAATTCTCGGTTCGTTTGCTTGAAATTTACCGGAAAATTCTCGGAGATGACGTCCAAGGTATCCTGAGGGTGATCATCGATGTCAGATTTGGAATGAGCGCCGCCGAAAGGCCACCCTATAAAATGTTCGGTTCGTCGAGGTTCCAGGGCAGCACGTATTCACGGTGTGGTCGTCGATGCCAGATTTGGAACAAACATCCTGATAAGATTTTCAATTCGTTTGTTCAAATTTACCGGAAATCTTTCGGAGATGACGTCCATGTCCAAGCCACCAGGTAGCCGGTGGTACTCGCCGATCCAGACTTGTGCTTCATTTCCTCGCCTAATAGTGTTGACTAAAAATTTCACTCTTTTTATAAACATTTTACACCTGTCCCTACAAAAACTTTTGCTCAACATTTTAATTTGATGAATGTATTTTTATTATCTAATAACACCAGACGCAGAGTATGCAGTGCGGGAAAATAAGGTCAGAAAAAAACAGAAGAAATGAGGTGCCAGTTAATATAAAACTCTTTCAGAATATCAGAAATTGGAACCAAAAAGTATAGTTTTAATTACCTTTTTCAGGTAACCTTCCAGACTTCAGCAAAGTATCTTTCATACTAGGAAACATAAACTATTACCGACATAGAACTGGAAGTAATAAAAATTGAAATTTTTAAAACAATATACATTGTGAAACGAAATTAAAGTTCAGATGAGTTAAATTTTATGGTTTTGAAATGAAACTTATGAGTAACTATTTCATTCAATTAATATTGTTATCAATGAAACTACACCATTTATGTTCCTTATTACGCAGCTCCTGAATTTTTATAGTGTTAGGATCTTGGTCTAAGAAAATGTATCAAGAGCCTGGTTAAACGCAATGACATTTGGAATTTCCAGCTGACATTTGTGAAAGTTAAGTTAAATTAATAGTTCATTCCTACCACATGTAGATGTCACCTAGGAACGTATTGAAAAAAAGAATGTCAGATAAATGTCATGATTATTCGAGAAAGATCAATAAGGAGAAAACAAAGAAATATGAAGTTCTAGAATACAAATGACTTTGACTAAGGAAATGGGACAGTGCTAGTAGTGACAATGATAGCAATAATCGTAGTTTTGTGAAAGTTGATATTGTATATGTTGATAATTATCAGTTTGACGTAGTATTTTTGTTTAAAAATTGTTAGTAAGTTGCTTTGTTGATTTGGAGTAATATTCGTAACAATACTTTTTGTCGCCCGCTATATATCTGAAATAATTTTTAGCACCTCTCAGATTTGCTTCCTTTATACAAAAACTAATATAGAGACTAGATTTTTCTTAAATAATAATAATAGAAGAAATAATCATGAAAAAATTAATTAAAAACTTGTACAATTTATATAATATAATTTTTTAGTAAGAACCAGCTGCAGATAAATTAATATTGCAAAAGTTCTACACTGAAAAAAGTTTCGGGATATATTACAAATTCCCACGTGGAAGAAATAAAATCTGCAGCTAGCTGTTACTAAGAAATTGTAAATATTATTACTTCCAAGAGGTGTCATTCTTTCCAAATTTATTAACAAGAAATTTTACCATTAATTATGATAAAAATAAGTAGAGTCGATAGTATCCAACTCTACGAAATATCTACTGTCTAAAAGTAGATGTAGAGGCTAAAAAATACAAAAGGAAGATATATACCATCCCACAAAAGATCTAGCATCTATCGAAAAGTTCCGTAGACAACAGAAATAGAAAAATAAAAATTATTTATACAAAGCACAATTAAATGGAAAGGGGTTATCCATAAATTACAGCATAAGTAAAGAGGGGGAGAGTAGTCAACGAAATGTGCCAAGAGGTAGGGGGTCAAACATTTTGTAACTTCACATGTCAAAATTTCGTTATTGTTTCTAAATTAATCCTTTCATTTGTCTATTATATCAAATTTTTGACCTTATGTTGATTTTATTAAAGATTATTTAATGGAAATAAAAAAAACTGAAACTACTCTTTCATTTTAATTATTTCTAAACATAAAATTGAAAAATATGTGACGTCTCACCTGGGGAGTGGTTTAAAAAAATGTAGCCGCCTGTGACCAAAGGACGGGGGGTTAAAAATTGTAAAATTTGTGTTAGATAATTTATTGATGGCCCCAAAAGGACAACAAATAGAAACAAGAAAAGTTTTTATTCAAGGCGGAAACTTTCTATCGCAATTTTTACAATATAAAATTATTTTAATTAATCAATACATAATAAAATGTAGTATAATTTTCATTTATACACTTCAAAATGTGTAACTACACTAACTCAATTTGACACTCGCCTCTCCACCCCCCGAAATAAGGGTATGTAGAGATTTTGGAAACCCCCTCACATAATTAAGGAATGATCCCCAAGGACAACAAATAGAAGAATTTTTATTCAAGACTTTTTGTATGCCAATGGAAATTTTTCCACCCCAATTTTTAGGATTCAAAATAAAGAAACTCATCGATTTTTTATTTGAGGGGAACCAAATTTTAGTTTCTTTCAACCTCATAGCTTGGGAACGACCATCAAAATAGGCTAAAGTGGTTGTGCCTTTATAACTGTATAAATTTTTCGCCTTATTATTTTCATCGACAACTAAATGACAGCTTGTTAAAATACTATTTTCCTAATAAAAATATCAAATAATTAAAGTATCAAGTTTAAAATCAAGTGAACATGTAACATATATCTTACAAACTGTTCAAAATGTTACCTATCGATATAAACTTGAAACTTTAATCATTTGGTATATTTTAAGCAAATAATCTGCTTCCAACATTTTGAGAAGCTGTCATTTATTTTCCGATGAAAATAATACGGCAAAATTATAGGAGGGCGATGAAACCTTTAAAAACACCTACGGCTCTATCCCTTTAGTTTTAATTCCTTGATTCCCTTGGGGGATGTAGGGCTGCAACAAATGCCTTCCACCGCACACAGTTTTGTGCCAACTGCTTTTGATCTTTCCCCAATTCTTCCCTTCTTTTCGACTGACCTCCTCCAGGTTATCCTCGGTCTCCTACTTTCTTGAGGGTTCCAATCCAAGGCTTGATGTCTGATGTTATTGACTGACCTTCTCAGTCAGTAATTCATAAAAAATGTCTGCTGTAAAAGTTGGATTTTCTTTCAATATTTCCGGATATTATTTGGCCACTCCGGGTGATTTCTCTTTCTCAAATTCTTTGCAACTACTATTTCTTGCTTTGTAGGTACGGCTGTGTTTATTCTGTAATCTTCTCTTTCACTCGGTTCCTGATTTAGATCTTCTATCTCTCCTTCCAATTCCACTTGTCTATTTAGCAGTTCCTCAAAGAATTTCTTCCTTTTCTTTTTATTCATGTACTATAGGTTTTCCTATTTTGTCATTAATTTGCTTCTTTACCACGAATTTCCAGTTGGCTAGTGTTTTAGTGACTCTATAGAGTTCTTTACCGTTTCCTCAAGCTCCCCTCGCTAACCCAAATTTGTCTGTCTCTTCTAAAATTCCTTTGGACTTTTCTGAGTTTTATGTTATAAACATGTGCAGTAAAAATGCAGAGACTCGACCCTTTTACCTTATTTGAATTTTGAGAGCTGTTGTCCCCCCCAGTTATAGGATTAAAACTATGAGGGTAAGAAAAACTAAAATTTGGCACCCTTAAATTTAAAAATAAAGTCAAATTTTTCTTTTTAGATACTAAAAATTGGGATGTAAAATTTCCATTGGCTCACTCCGTATATTTCAATCCCACAAGACTTCTAGTATCTATCGAAGAATGTATTATGTACACAGAAACGAAAATAATCATATTTATATTCCACGATTAACCGTAAAAGGAAAAGAGCACGACAATAATTTTTTATTTAGGACATTCTATATATATATATATACATATATACAAACATATAATTGACATTACGCAAATGATTGAAAGGAATAGACAAGGATAACACCCTCTTGCAGTAAAAAAAATTGTTCTAATATCGAAAGCGTTTAAAAAAAATACATATTTACAAAATATTTATAAGATACCGTCCTGTTTTGAACGGGAACTAATACATACGATAATTTCTCTATACAATATTTAGAATATTCTACAAATAAAAATCCAGAAATGAAACAACTTCTTCATATCTACATTTAACAATTGAAAATATTTTTCCTTAAATATATACAGTATTACTATAACAATACAGGTCCGTCTCCTTTAGAATATTGCACACAACAAAGGAAAAAAATAAATAACAAACCTATCGACTAAAATACAAGCTGTTCCACATTAATATGTTTCAATGATATCAAATATTCTGCAAAATTATACCACAAAATGGAAGACACCGTTTAATACAAAAAACATATTATTTCGGTACACCCTGTATGATATTTTTGATGTCCTGTTATACACAAATCTTCGATATTACTACTCCTTATATAAAAATAATTAATTCTTCACTAAAATTGATTAGAAAAATAGATGAAGGATGAAAAAGAATAAAACATTTATCGTAACATGGTATTAATTTGAAAATTTCGACAAAAAATAATAAAAAACGATATAAAATGTTTCAAAATTTTAACGAAATGGTAGATGATAGTGAATAAAAGGAAAATTCGTAAAAACTAAAGAAAATTGAATACAAAAGTAAAATTTCACCAGAAATTTGTTTCAGGACGTACAATGAGAAAGTAGAGGATGTAGACATAAAATATTGTATTGCAAAAACTCCAATGGGGATCTAATAGGAAATGAGACAGAAGCTAAAAATCAATTGAAACAATATTTCGAAAGTACATCGAAAAACAAATAAACGAGAAAACTTTGGTAACAATATTGAAAACGCAGTCGAAGAAGAGGATGAAATTGAGAAAAGGTAAACGATAATTAATAAAAACAAAACTAAAGAAATTACGTTTTCCCTATATAGGGTGTCCCAACAGTGAGAGGCCAAAGCTTGGGAATGAGTAGGTGGTGTTAAAATAATGTCAGTACTTCATATAATTTTTTTCTACGGACCTCCTTTGTTGAGTTATAGGGCTTTAAAGTTAGAAATTAAAAATATTCTATCATTATTTAGGAAATGAGTTATAACCAAGTAGGCTGCCATCAATTATTTGTCATATGCATTAAGTAACTATCCTTTAGTTTAGAAAATGTAGTTTTATCAAGTAGGAAGCTGTCAATTTATTTGCCATACTCGAGTTGAATAAGAATATTTTAATTATTTCTGTATTGTTTGAAATTACAGAATATATGTTTAATGAATATGCAGATATGTATTTAATGTATGGAAAGGCATCTGGAAATTCTCCGAAGCAAGGAGACTTTATTCTGAACATTTCCCTAGTAGAATTTTACCTGACCAAAAAACTTTTGATCATGTTGACAGAAATGTACGAGAAAAAGGTATGATTTTATGAAATATTGCAATTATGCATTTTAAAAGGTAATACATTTTATTGTTAGGTACATACATACATATAAGTGATCAAAAAATTTGGTTCTTGGACTGTGTAATGAATAGAAAAACGGTGCACAAGTGGAAATAATAATAAGGACAAAAAGCTTATCGTTTATTATGGAAATAGCAATATAAACTAATTATTGAAATATCAAATATGGTATTCAATTAATGACAAAATGTTTTACTGATAAGAAATACCTACTGAACAAATAACAAAAACTGGACTTGTAATTACAGATATATTTGTACCTACCTAAACATAAAAATTAGACCAAGTCTTGAACATAGAAATGAACATTTTGAAATGTCCCAGTGTAGGAACTGTAAAACGTTAGAAAATGACATTCAGATTTGGAATTGCAACCAACGCAATGAAAGGATATGCCAAAACTGCGGAAATAAAATGTATGGAACTTAAAAATAATATAAAACTTATCTTCCTATGCTACCACTGTGAAAACAATATGAAAGAAGTAACAGAAAGAAACATACAAAATCTACTAACATCATATAAAAAAGAGATATTAAAAGAAGTGCAAAATAGTGTAAGTAAGGAATATAAGAGGATAGAAGAACATCAAAATCAAAAATTAACAGAACTCATTGAAGAAATAATAAAAATGAAGCTAATTATAAATAATCAGAATGTTTTACCAATAAAAAACCAAATGGCTAATTTTCCCTAAAGGAAATGGATCTACCAATGTTGCAGTCAACTCTGAACAATACACAACATATACATCAGTCTCAAATACTCAAAATTATCAGGATATGAAAAAGCATAATTTAAATGTTCCTTTAGCAAAGTTAAATTATCTGCCAAATATTAACTTGAACAAGAGAAAACCATCTACAGCACAATCTCTGAACATCATCTTTAATTATAGTAAAGATAGTCAACAGGGTAGTATAGTAAATGAACAAGCTGAAATGATGAATAACATCATTACCATAAACAAGGATGAAAGTGAATTTCAGCAAATCAAAAGAAGACCGAGAAAGCGTAACTTAGGAAGTAGTGATAGAGATAATACTTTTCTAGGAAGAAATAACTCCACTAAAAAAATCGGGATTTTCATAACAAGAGTTCCGGATAATGTAAAAGAATGTGATGTACAATCTTTTATCCACTCTAAAGCCAATACAACACATGCGGCCAATGTTCAGATGAATGATATTCAAGTTACAAAGTTAAGTACAATCACAACAAAAGCTGATTACCAGTCATTCACGATTGGTGTAAATCCCATTCTTCAACAGGAGGTACACAAATCCAGTTTTTTTAACACCACCTATTCATTCTCAAGTTTTGGCCTCTCGCTCCCAAATTATTTTAGTTACTGAACCATTTTTAGCATTAAAAAAATCACTGAAAAACAAAGTAAATTATGCATAACAGATCACCAACTATAATAATACATGAATTGTAATCAAACACGAAAATAGAGGGCTTATATTTTTGTAGATCCATCCGACTTATTCCTTCCCTTCAGTCTTTTCTTTCAAAATCAGTAGATACTCTTGGATAAATATTCAATATTTTAATCATGTACCAACACAAAAAAAATCTCAAATATCAACTGATTCCACTCCTACGTCATTCAATTAAAACAAAATTTGGCACTTCCCAAAACAAAGGCATCAATTTAACTGGGACTCTCTGTCATTTCTTGATCGTTTTTCGACATCGACATACTATCTAACGGCATTGCACGACCCGGTGATGGACTATCGACATTCCTAAAGTTGCTGAAACTCGGAGAATCGGCACTGGATAGGGATTCCGGAGTACCGACCGAGCTAAGCGAACCAGGTAACGATGTACCTAAAGTATTATAAAACGTCTCGTCATCTCGTCCTGTAATAAGTCGTCTGCTCTTACCTGTAGTCGTCAACAGACCGACTCTATCAGCACTGCCTGAATAACTGTAAACTCTTTTCGCCCGCGGACTGAGGTGGTAATCTGTTTTATCTTCATCCAATTTTCTTTTAACTCCCAAAGGACTGGGGCGTAAAACAGGACTAGCACTTCGTCTTACAATAGTTCGTGATCTATTAAAAAATTTAAAGTTTAGAAAAAAAATAAATTAAAATATTATTAAAAGTACCTCGTAGGACTCTGGAAACCTGATCTAGTAGGAGACGGTGAATTACATACAAACCCACTGCCACAAATAGGTAAATTCAGCTGTAACTGACCCATACGATTATTCTTTGTAGATTCATTACTGTCGCTCATAAGACTGAGGTCTTCCCACGACTGCGATATCTGCATTGTATGATGAATTTCGCGTTCGTGCGCCAATTCACGAGTATTACTGGTAACTTCATGCTCTTCTTGACGGAGCTGATTAATACGAGGCGTTAAACGGGGGCCCAATATCTGTACATCAACAATAATAAATGAAATAAATGACATTTTGATTGTTATTAATAAACTTACAGGTGACCCGGGAACTTGACTAAAACTTGCACTGAACCTTCTAGGTCTCATTTGCGACGCAGAACCGAAAATAAAAGGTTGTTGGTCTCTGAAAAATAATATTCGGCGATAACATTTTTCACATACTTATATTATTTACGTACCTGTTTGATGTGGGAGAATTGGCAGTAGACATTACGTTCGTGGCTTCATTAATCATTGGGGCACTGGAGCACCTTTTTAACGTACCAGGTCCGCTGCTAGGACCGTCAACGTCCATAGCAACAGAGTGGGAAGAATTTGAGGATGACATTAGGGATTAGTATCACCCGATTTTTAGATCTTATACGGAACATTTGATTAATACCACTGAGAAAATTGTAGGGTCGATTCGAATTAACTATTCAATTCTTTCAACGATAATCACTCACACAATTCTCATGAAATTTATATTACAAAGCCGCTTCACGAACACAAATTTTACAATAATTTGATATTTGTTAAATCTGTCAAGTGCCAAACGTCGAAATGTCTACTACTTTTTTTTGTTGGTAACTCTGCATATTCAAGGATAATTACCCTACCAGGATTGCTTATTTGGTTAACTTAACTTAAATTTTTTGAATTTTCTTGGTTTTGATAGATTGTATTCACAATACTCTGTAGTTGGGGCACCACATCGATCCGGAGTCTCTACTGAAGAAAAAGAATTACCTTAGGATGACTCCAATGTTTCATTAATGTCTCATTGATCTATAATGTCAATTTTACCTGTTTAAAAAATTTTAGCTGTAATAAATTCCTCATTAATTGGTTCTTTTGCATTTACTTTCGGCTCTAAAATGCCTGTATTTATTCCTATCAGTATCATCCTTATTCTATGAATGGCTTACAAAAGGGACTTTGATGCTCTAAGTACATCTTATTTGCGAAAAGAAATGTTCTAGCCCATTTTGGTTCAGTTTGTATAGGTAACCAATTTAACAAGCTCTAATATTTAAAGGGCCACTTGCACCGTAGTTGTTAACTTATGGTTTACGACCTAAACCAAGTTTTAAGTAAATGATTATCTTGCACCGTCACTTAATCAGAGTTTAATTGCCTTAACTAGCTGTTAAATTAAATCTCCCAAATTCGAGGGATTATTCAACGTTTAAAGCTTAATACTCACTTAGGCGAAATTCGCGTTTTTTTGACATAATGTGTCAAATCCAGATTTAAAAATATTCGCGGCGGGAAATTTTAACTTTTCTGCGATTTGTCGTTTGTCATAAATCAAGAGAAATAACATAACCTAGAATTTTTATTATTATTTGTGTTTGACCAATTTTTATAAAAAGAAAACAATGATGGATGCTTGTCATTACAACAATTATTTACGAAGGTATTATAGTGTAGTATGTACACAAACCTAATATCTCTCAAGAACAAATTTATGATCTGCTGTACAAACCATCAAAAAATTACAATATAAATGACAGTAATGACAGAAAATCGCAAAATAGTTAAAAATCATTTCAACTTTTTTGCGATTTATTGGCACTTTCGCGTAGGCGAATTTCGCATTTGTGAGTATGGATGAAATACGCGAATGTGCGACAACAGTCTGGATTTGACACATTATGTCAAAAAAACGCGAATTTCGCCTAAGTGAGTATTAAGCTTTTGGCTAAGCTTTGAATCTTAACCCTACATTTTATGTGTGTCTACGCCTACGCTGCCTACAAGTGGTATTTTTTTGTATAAAAATATGGATTATTTGGAATTGGAAGAAGAAATTTTCCTAGAGGATTTTTTAGATACTTTGGAAATTAACGATTTCGGCTTTCGTACGCGTATTTATGAAAGGTCAAATTATTTTGATGACTTCGTTGAAATGAGTTTTTTTAGAAGATTCAGATTATTAGAAGGGACAGCTATAACTTCTGGAAATATTAGAAGATCAAGTAGAGAATATCCCCATGATTTGTAAGTTTATCATAGAATCATTATTTTTTGGTTACTGATAAGGAAAAAAGGGAAAAATAAAAGTACACGATTACTACTTCCTTATTTTTTAGAAACCATGTACCGTGTCACCAATTAATCAGCTCCTAACCATCTTAAAATTTTAAACAAGTTCAGGAATTTAGACCTACACAAAAAAAGGATCCCACATTGTGTGAGAATCTTTTTATTTTTAGTTCAAAGAGATCCTTAAACATTTGGAGAATTTAATTTTTATTATTAATCCTAAATGAATCGAACTGATGTTTATCTATACTATATAATAAAGAAATATTTAAGAAACTGTCTGGAGTTTAATTTTAGGTTACCTTTGAGAACCTGTCCAGAGAAAAAATACATAAAAAATATTTAAACAAAATAACAAGCTTTTTGTTTTGTTAAACCTGTTTCTAGTTTATCCAAACCAGATAATAAAAAATTGTTCAGTAACAGTGGTAATAAAAAATAATTAATTCTAGAGCGGGCGCGTGAAATATTTGGAAAATAGCAGGCGCGTCCGTCTCACAGACCGACTTTATAACATATTGTAATTTTTGAAATTTTTATATTTATCTTTATTCGGGGCTGTAAAATAAAATAACATTTTGGTTTAAAATTACTAGTTTTATTTTCAACATAAAAAAATATGTTTGAAGAAAACCTTTAAACTAAAAATGGCTACTTATAGAAATCGTATAACTTTTTAATTATTTTCATAACAATCATTCCAAATAATGCCCACGTGTTCAAGACATAAAAACTTAAAACATTTTTGACAACAAAAACGTGTCTTTCGGCTTTTCTTTGTGCTGTATAGCGTATCGTCCTGTCTGTCCATCTGGTGGAGCATCTTGTTAGTGTGTAGTGTCGTGGTTTCCAGATATTTCGCGAAGTCTGTCTCTCAAAGTCATAAAAATACAGTTTTATTTCTAATTTACTATTTACTTTTAAATATTTTAATAAAAATACATCAACAATAACATAATATCAAAAAAGATGTGCAATTTAACTTACCTTACTACTGTAAAATATTCACTAACAAACTCGTACACAGCAGGCGTGTCCATGTCATAGACCGAATTTTACAATATCTCACCTATGACCGACCGGTATGGTTAAACGTTTAACAGTAGTGTGTGGATTGATGCAGATTGATGATCTAGGAAGGTAGAAGAGGGGTGTAGGCGGTAAGACCGCCCGTAAACAAAAATCAATAAATTAAAAATTTCGTCGGTCTCTCAGACATGAAGCGCCCGCTGTAATAATTAAAAAATATATGTTAGGTGTTTAATTAACACATTTAGGAATTTTAAATGGTCTTTTTGACCAAATCCTGTTTTGCCATGTACAGGGTCATGATTTATGTCATTGCTCGGCATTCAATTATAATAAATTATCGACAGTAGATTTTAGAATCCTAGGATTACTGCACAAACCAAATACTCCCACAAAAAACGGACCCTATTTTGTGAACACTGATTTGTTGGCCATTCAAGTATAATCTAGGTTAAGAATTACGCAAGTGAAGATAGTCACAGTACCAATTTATTGAAAAATTACCAGAGCTGTGGCTTAACTTTAATCTACCTTAAATAAATGACGGTGCAGGCCAAACAGTTAATCCAAGTTTTAATAAGTTAAACCTGGTTTTGTTAACAGAAGCTTTGCACTAGTACGGTGCAAGTGGCCCTAAGGAAAATAATTTAAAAGTTTACTTAAAATTTATGCATTGAAACACAAATCCAAAAGTTTTGTATTTACACTGAAAAAACGTGGTTCGTATTTATAGAATTTCTTGATTAATAATTAGAGAAGTTTACTTACCACCTGTATTAATACACTACACCTTCAAAATAAAATAAAAAACTGATACAAATCGTCAGAACTCAGAACACATGATAAACCATGATACTAAAAAGATTAGGTCCAGTGATGACGTATCCTCCGAATTAGGCGAGACCAACACAGTTAAATGGAAATAAGTAATCCTGTATGGTTTAGTATCGTTGTTGCATTAACACTAGACTGTCAAAGTCGTAGCAGATTATTTTAGGTTAGATTATATTTCTTGTTATTGTTAAAAACAAAAAAGGAATTTTTATAAAAAATATGGTAATATACGTAATAATAATTTATAATTGATTTTTTTAACTGTGTCTGTTTTTTAGCTTCCTTTGTCGCTACTCAGAACAGCTCAAAACCATCCTATGGTTAGTATTCATTTAGTATTTTCGAAATAATTTTTTTTAAACAATTATTTGTATTCTAGTTGGTGGAATTAAAAAATGGGGAAACGTACAATGGTCACTTGGTCAGCTGTGATAATTGGATGAATATAAATCTACGAGAAGTAATTTGTACATCTAGGGTAATAAATTATTGTCTATTTTTTATTATAATATACTTATTGTATTAAAATTTCTAGGACGGAGACAAGTTTTGGCGAATGCCAGAATGTTATATTCGTGGAAGCACTATAAAATATTTACGTATTCCAGATGAAGTTATTGATATGGTTAAAGAAGAAACTATCATTAAGAATAAGGGTAGAAACGATATGAAAGGTGGTAGAGGTGGACAGAATCAAAGAAATAGACCTGCTGCTAGAGGTAAGTCGAAACTCTTTACAAGTTCTATGAAAAATCGTGCAACATTTATTATTTTGCAGGAAACTTTGGGGGAGCCAAAGGAAACAAGCCGGGAGGACAAGGTGGGAGAAACCCTCCATTTCAAAAACAAAAACCCAAACAATAGATTATTAATTTATATAGGTTGTAATAACTTTAATATTAAGGAAAATTTGTGTATACATTTTACTTAAATAAATGCTTTAATCATTTAACCTACTTCTTTGTAATTTTTAAACCATACCCCAATTAAATAGTCTGCCCCATGACTTTGGTGATGTTAATGGAAAGAGCTTTAAATTGTATGAAATTTTTGATTTATGCTATCCGAACACGTTTTCCTATAATCAAAAAGTATATGGTGGGTGTCCCATTCATATTTCCAAACCACTTGGAGATTATTTAAATTCAAGTTGGTTCAAATAAAGTAAAGGAAGTTTTACTACATAATATGTTAAATAAATTATTCAAATAGGCTATCCGAACACGTTTTCCTATAAACAAAAATATATGGTGGGTGTCCCATTCATATTTCCAAACCACTTGGAGATTATTTAAAATCAAGTTGGTTCAAATAAAGTAAAGGAAGCTTTACTACATAATATGTTAAATAAATTATTCAAATAGGCTGTTTGTTGATTTTAACGGCACCAGAGCCCCCTGTTGTTCTCAGTTACTGGGGAGAGAAACAGTTCGGGTGTTTGGAAAAAAAGTAAGGCCTTAAATGAAGGAAACAAGAAATTTTTATAGTTGATATTAAGTATTTTTGATCAGCAGGGGCGGATATACTTAATAACTTTAGTACGTCCCCGTGGGTACAAAAGGCCCCCAGCCTCCATTAAAAACCATAGACAATGTGAAAAAATATATACGGTCACGTGGAGACTGCCAAGAAAAGTGAGAAATTTACGATCCGCTCCTCATGATTTGTATACATATTTGTGTAATATTTTATTCATCGTACAGGGTGAGCTAATACTAACTTACATATCTTTGTTTTTCCTCATAATCCAGGTTAGAATAATTATATGTCATTCTGCTATAAATTTAATAAATATTCGTTGTATTTTATAATATTTAGGTGTTGGTATTGAAATTTTATAATTCTTTTAGCAGTAAGTCAGAAAATTAATTCCGACGATTTTTATTCTTTGTTCCACTGGGTAGATGGATAAATAAAAATAATGTTTCTCACGTAAAAATTCATTTTAATCCTCAAATAACAGTTATAAACATAAAACTCAAATTTGTTTTCAAGGTACATAAAAAAATATAAACTTAATAATACAATACTTCCAAAACGTTTCAAATAAAATTTATTCGCTGAACAAAAACTTAACTTAATATTGCCATTTCTCACTAAGCAATGAGCAATTTTCTATACTTAAACATATATTTTGACACTATATCACTAATCAAGATGTGGGTTAGTTGATATAAAATTGTCATCTATTCTTTGCAAATGATACTCAGTCTTCATAGTAACAATCAAAATTATGTAAATACAGTTCAAATTCAAAATGTTATCGCTCAAAATAAAATTTAATCTCTTAAACTGTTTAATCACCAAAAGTATAAACTTAACTTACGTTTCAATGTAATATAATGTATGAAAAGTATTGTTTGGGACACTTGTAGTTAAAATAACTCAAAATTGTATCCCGTGTTACCTTTCTAACTGACAATTGATGAAATCAATCTCCCTTTTTATACAAATATCACTTTTAATTAACAATCACAAACAAAATTTATCACTTAATAAGACGAGGAAATGAAGCACTGAACTTCCAAATAATAAATTCAATTTGCTTTCGTTTCCTAAATTTATCTAGAAAAAATGTACCTTATCAAAATCGGAAACTGCATTTGTATAGAGCAAAATGCATTTGGAAAAATACATTTGCTGAAAAAATTCATAGCTTGGTTATAAACATCTGGAATGGGCTCAAATCGTGTTTGCGGTGGTTTTCGAGGTCGCTGATTCTGAATATGACCTCCACATAGAACCAGCATTTACCTGGAGCTCAGGACTGCTGATGAACGATGCTCCCCTAAATTTACTCTTGAATGAAACGAAACTACTTCCCGAGTGTTTTCAGCGTATCGCCTATTGCAAAAGTAGCATTGGCGACCACCCCCGAAGCCCTGGTGGACATGGACGTCATCCCCGAGAGTTTTCTGGTTAATTTCCAGTAAACTAACAGAAAGTTTTATCAGTGAGTTTTGGGTAACTTCGATGACCACCCCCTGGATACCTGGTGCCCTGGACATCATCTCCGAGAGTTTTCCGATGAATTTCCAGCAAACTAACCGAAAATCTTATCGGGGGGTCTTTGGCAGTGCCACATTGGGCATTGACGACCACCTCCAGTATACCTGATGCACCTAAACCTGGATATCGACGTCAACTCCAGGAATATAGAAAAAAACTCAATGTTCAATATAGTGTTTGGAATCGATAATCTTATTGGAAGAAAAAGAGAGGAAATTAATTGAATTAATAGAGGGATTGAATGTACCTACCACAAAGCGATTTTTGGTTTGTCTGAAATTTGAAGAAAAACTCCCGGAGAAGAAGTCTATATCCTGATTTCGGTACATCAGGGATCCGGCAGGTGGTCTTTCATGCTATATTTGGAACGAGCGCCTCCAAAAACTACCCAAATAACATTATCGATTCGTTTGTTGAAAGTTTATCTTAAAATTCTCGGAGATGACGTCGAGGTTCCGGTACACCAGGTATCAGGGGGGTGGTCGTCGATACTAGATTTGGAACGAGCGCCCCTAATAAGATTGTTGATTCATTTTCCTTAAAATTCCTGGAGATGACGTCCAAGTTCAGGTGCACCAGGTATCCCGGGAGGTGGTGGTGGTCGATGCCAGTTTTGGAACTAACACCCCTGATAAGATTTACGATTCGTTAACTGAAAGTTTTCCTTAAAATTCCCGGAGATGACGTCCAGGTGCACCAGATATCCAGGAAGTGGTCGTCTATGCTAGATTTGAAACGAACTCCCCTAATAAGATTTTTGTTTCATTAGCTGGAAGTTTACCTTAAAACTCTCGTTAATTTATTTAGAAAGATGTCAGTTTTGGATATTTCAGTTTGTTGTTGCCAATATTATTGTCAACAAACTCAAGATCATTGCTGCTGGTATTTTTAGTATATACAGTTTGAAAGAATTCCTTAAATAAATCAACAATACCCTGACCCTCACAAGCAGATTGATCGTCATAAAATAATAAATCAGGAATTCTGTGACTAGACCTCTTATCATTGATATATTTCCAAAAAGACCTGGGATCATCCTTTAACTTAGAGTTTATACCCACAACATAGTTGGAAAAACTCTCCTTAGAAAGCGTCTTACATTCAGCACACTGCTGAGAAAATACTGTGTAATTAGCATTTGATGGGTACCCAACAAACAGTGAATGAGGTGTTGCAACTCAGAAGAAAGCTAGATGTTCTAAATCGCTTCAAGGGGACAAAACATGGTACACCTGTGGCCAGCATCTCATAAAAGAGCTGTATTTAGGAGTTTACATCAAAAGTTTTTTAGTGTTTTTAAATGAAACTCAAGGTCTCTAGTTAATTCCACAATATAATACAAGTTATTGAAAATTCTAAAAAATTGACAATTGTTTCGATAAATCAATATCATCGTCAGAATGACAGAAGTTACATTTCATTTTATGCCTACCTGATGTTTAGTAGTTATTTTTGGCTAGACCAAGAAGTAACCTAACTTGTGATTGGCTTAATATATGTTTATAGAAAAAAGAAGATGTGATATTACAAATATTGAAGCTTAGATATTATTAGCCCTATGGTGATATCCTGGATATCTTTTTTCCAATTAAGATCAGTATAACTGTGCAATGATATAGAAAACCAGGAAAACTATATCTGCTGATCTTTACAATTATCACTTAAGAAGACAATTTATTAGTGGAGAACTCCCTAGATTTAACTGTTCATTGACAACTTCATATTGTGGGTTTCTTAAATGTCTTCTAATTTCCAGTTCTTCAAGGAAATCCAGTTCTTGTTTCTTTTCACAAATATGCAGTACTTCTAGTTCTGTGTTAGGTGTCAATGAATTATTGGTGTCAAGTAGATGTTTTGCATAGTGGGATTTATCTGGTTGTTTTAATCTGTATGCTCGTAAGTGCTCACTGTATCGTATTTCAAAATTCCTAAGGGTCTGACCCAAATAGACAGCATTACATTTTGGACATTTGAGTTTATATATATCTGACTTCTTTAATAGTGGTATTTTTGTTTTTACATTTAACAATTTTGTACTAACGTTACTTTCTGTTTTGAAAGAAATTGTTGTATTCGTTGCTGAAGATATTATCTTTGAAATATTATTAGAAATATTTCCTGCATATGTGATGGTTTTATAAGTTTTAATTTCATCAGCTTATTTAGGATATATTAGTTGTAATGCCACTTTTTCCTCTTTTTTACTAATTAGCTTATTTATCATATCTAATGGATAACCGTTAGATGTTGCTATTTGTCTAATTGTATTAATCTCTCTATAAAAATTACATTTGTTCATAGGAACTGAAAAAGCTCTATGTATCATTGAATTATATGCTGCTAGTCTGTGTGACACAGGGTGGTTAGAATTGAATGGAATTGTTACATCAGTTTGTGTTGGTTTTCGGTAAATTGAATAATCAAGTACATTATTAACTCTTTGAATTTTTAAATCAAAAAAAAAGGTAATACCAAATTATGTGAATATAAAATGTCACACTAAAACACCACAAGCACAAAAAGCTATAAAATGTGCTCAACGAGTTTGGATAAAATCAGAATGTAAGAAATGGTTCAAAGTTAGAGACTCCTTAGACAACTACATAAAAGTTGTACATTCAGAACTCACATTCCAATTACATCCAGTAGAATTTGACTGTTTGGATGACAAAATTAGAGAAAATGTCGGCACGATGAAGCATATGAAATTTAAGAAACAAGAAAAGAAGCTACAGAATCTTGAACACACACAACATAAAATTCAATACTCTGAACATCATGAAACTGTAAGTACCTACATACCAACACACTTTTCACCACGATTTGAAAACCTTTCAGACACTAATTTTACAAATAGTGAAATAGAATTTTTAAATAAAGGTTTAAAGTACAGCATACCACCTAAATTTACGAATAATATTAAACAAATTATAGCTACAGAGTCAGAAATAGCTTTAAAATCTAATTCAAATAATTTTCTTTATGAGAAATTAAAAATTGCCAATTTAATCAAAAATATTGAACCTTCAAAAGTTAAACGTCAAACAAAAAATGACATTTCAGTTTTAAACGCAATAAAAAAGAAGGTAGAAGATAATAACCTAACAGTTACAAAATCTGATAAGGGGAACACAACTGTCATTTTGACGACTGAAAACTACAATTCCAAAGTATATAACTTTATAGAATCCAGCGATGTAAAAGTTCTTAAAGCAGACCCAACAAAGAAGTTTTCTAATAATGTAAGGGATATTGTTAATAATTCAAATTATCTTTTAAATGATTACGAAAAGAGGTCTATCATACATAAGAATCCTCATTGTCCACATTTATATGGAACAGTTAAATTACATAAAATAACGAAACCAATTAGACGTGTAGTCTCTTATGTTAATGCTCCTAATAATATATTGGCAAAGAAACTCAACAATATACTCAATACTTACGGATATGAATCTCAGTACTCAATTAGAAATTCAATAGAACTAATCAAAAAGTTGAAAGCAATCCACTTACAAGATAACTATAAACTCATATCGTTCGATGTAACTAACATGTTTACTAAAATTCCTCCTAAAGAATGTCTAATACTTGTAAGAAAATTACTAGAAGATAAAAATATTAATCCAGGAATAATATCAGATATACTTAATTTATTTGATGTATGCATTAATCAGAATTATTTCACTTTTGACAATAAAATATATATTCAAAATGAAGGTTTACCAATGGGAAGCCCTATATCACCTATTTTAGCAAACATTTTTATGGACAATTTAGAAAGAAAGATCTTTGAAAGTAATATTTCGAAAAATATTTTATTTTGGTATAGATATGTAGATGACATATTAGCTTGTTTTATGGGTAGTGAACGACAATTAGATGTATTTTTCAACCACATCAATAATTTACACCCGAAAATTAAATTTACATTAGAAATTGAAGAAAATAGCTCAATCAATTTTCTTTATTTAAAAATTCAAAGAGTTAATAATGTACTTGATTATTCAATTTACCGAAAACCAACACAAACTGATGTAACAATTCCATTCAATTCTAACCACCCTGTGTCACACAGACTGGCAGCATATAATTCAATGATACATAGAGCTTTTTCAGTTCCTATGAACAAATGTAATTTTGATAGAGAGATTAATACAATTAGAAAAATAGCAACATCTAACGGTTATCCATTAGATATGATAAATAAGCTAATTAGTAAAAAAGAGGAAAAAGTGGCATTACAACTAATATATCCTAAACAAGCTGATGAAATTAAAACTTATAAAACCATCACATATGCAGGAAATATTTCTAATAATATTTCAAAGATAATATCTTCAGCAACGAATACAACAATTTCTTTCAAAACAGAAAGTAACGTTAGTACAAAATTGTTAAATGTAAAAACAAAAATACCACTATTAAAGATGTCAGGTATATATAAACTCAAATGTCCAGAATGTAATGCTGTCTATTTGGGTCAGACCCTTAGGAATTTTGAAATACGATACAGTGAGCACTTGCGAGCATACAGATTAAAACAACCAGATAAATCCCACTACGCAAAACATCTACTTGACACCAATCATTCATTGACACCTAACACAAAACTAGAAGTACTGCATATTTGTGAAAAGAAACAAGAACTGGATTTCCTTGAAGAACTGGAAATTAGAAGACATTTAAGAAACCCACAATATGAAGTTGTCAATGAACAGTTAAATCTAGGGAGTTCTCCACTAATAAACTGTCTTCTTAAGTGATAATTGTAAAGATCAGCAGATATAGTTTTCCTGGTTTTCTATATCATTGCACAGTTATACTGATCTTAATTGGAAAAATGATATCCAGGATATCACCATAGGGCTAATAATATCTAAGCTTCAATATTTGTAATATCACATCTTCTTTTTTCTATAAACATATATTAAGCCAATCACAAGTTAGGTTACTTCTTGGTCTAGCCAAAAATAACTACTAAACATCAGGTAGGCATAAAATGAAATGTAACTTCTGTCATTCTGACGATGATATTGATTTATCGAAACAATTGTCAATTTTTTAGAATTTTCAATAACTTGTATTATATTGTGGAATTAACTAGAGACCTTGAGTTTCATTTAAAAACACTAATATGAGCATATATCACGAAGTAAGGGTCGAGACAGTCAATTTCAATAAAAGTTTTTTAAATATACTTGCCAATTAACTGATGGTAAATACTCATTAAGACCCCTGTAGCTGCCATTTCTAAAACCATAGTAAAATCCATCATACAATAGGTTTTTAGCTTGGTTTGCACTGAACACTCATAAGCTATATGGTGCACACTACAGTCCAACAGATAATCCCCAGCATGTCTTGCATTCAACTCGGGTACACTAGAAAACACTAAGTCTAAATAAGTATTCCTATTATTTGGTATACTATTATTCTGGTACAGTTTCAAAAAACCGAAGGCTTGTGCATTTCCAGAGCTGAATCATTTTGGGGACACTGCACCAAAACTCCAAATTCATCATTCAGCCATTGTGCATTTGGCAAATTATTGTCCCCAAATATGTAAATATCTTGAGAAAAATTACGCTGACGAATATACTCCACCGAGTATAGTGCCGAGTGTAAGCTTCTCTGAGTGATTGAGGTGGCAAATATACACCCCCAACTACAAACTGAACCCTGTTCAGTTGACACAACACAATTTTCACCAATTATAATACAGTGCGATTTAATTTTATTGCTAACATAATCACACCCCCGCCACTCATCTTCTTACTTGTTGTAGCCGATCTGTCATACCTGTACAATGTAAAACCCTCACACCTGAGTTCGCAATCATGATAGTTCTCATTTAGATTACTTTCCACCATGACTATATCATATGCATTTCCCACCAGTGCTAGCAGCAGATCATCTATTTTTGTCCTAAGGCCACCCACATTTTGATAGTAAATGATTAGTGCGGATTCTACTGGCTTTTTTGTTTCTTTGTTACGACCATTGGTAGACCATTCTGATATTTGATGACCAAATTGACTTTTTTTTTAGTAGTTGGGTGGCTTTGGCAGAGACCAATTAGCCAGATTTAATTTGTAATCCGTTTTTACGGACGAGTTATTAAACAAAGTTTTCTTGTAAACAATTCTGTTAGTATGTAAACAATGAACATTTGCAGATATATGTTCTCTGTGTTAGTATGTTGTTAGTACTACCTACTACCTAATAAACGGCAGAGGCCCAGCAGCCCAGATCTAACTTTATTGGCTCGCAAGGAAATCATCTCAAATCCCGTCCCCCAGGCCCAAACTTTAATATCCTACATAATTACTTATATACTCAACATACCCATACAAGCAATCCAGTAGACAATGAAAATTTAGACCAAAATGTAATCAAAACTCTTTTTGAAATATTTTACGAGTTATTAAATAAACTTAAAGAATCTAAAAATATAAATGTGTCAAAAGAGAACTTAGAAAATCTATTTAGTAATCAATTAAAAAGAATTTTGTCATGTGAAACGTAAAATTAGCAGTCGTAAACAAATATAAATTTTTGCCATGGAACTGCCGACCGGCAGTATCCAATAAGGAAAACTTTATTACAATCAAATCATATATAAATATTGCGCTCTTATCAGAAACATGGTTCAAACCAAATAAATATTATAACTTTAAAAGTTATAACATAGTACGAACTGATGAAATGATGGTTATGGTGGAACTGCCATACTAATAAAAAACAATATCTTGTTTAAAGAGGTTAATATAATAAATAATACAAACATTCCAAATAGTTGTATACAAACAGATTTATGTATTATCAAAAAACAGTACACATAGTATCAGTTTACATAAAACCAAATACAAGAATGGATTCAATTTTTTAACATTTAACCATTTCTAATAGGTGGAGACTTTAATTCTCACCATCAATCGTGGGGATGCGAATTTGACGATTCATATGGAAATGTTCTACTAGATGCTTTAAATCATTGTAACTTAGCAATATTAAACGATGGCTCACCCGCTCTTGTTACAAGAGGTAGAGACAGTGCTTTAGATCTTACAACTTGTTCGCAAGAAATAACACAACACCTCAATTGGAGTATTGTAAATGATCCTCATGGCTCAAATCACTTACCTTTAATATATTATTTCGAATCACCACAACAACACTCACATTTCCAAAATATAAAACATAACATCTGGATACCTAAAAATGCTAACTGGACAAACTACATTGAAACACTAGAAAATATGACGCCTGCAACATGCTACAACAAATTTGTGGATAACATTAATATGGCAGCTGAGAAGACCATACCAAAGAAAAAGACAAACTCAAATACCCGAAGGAACCACAATCCGAAGATATGGTGGAACTCAACCTGTGAAGAGGCAGCAAAAAACAGAAAAGAGGCGTACAAAAATAACCCAAATGTCCAAAACCTTATGGAGTATAATAGACTGAAAGCGGTAGCTAAAAAAACATTCAAACACACCAAAAAACAACAGTGGGCTAAATACTGTGAAAGTCTAAACTCCTTAACACCAATAAAGAAAGTGTGGCAGAAAGTAAATTCCTATAAAAACAGAAAACAGCAAAATAAATTACCATTAGATGATAAAGCAGAATGGATCCATGAATTACACTGTAAAATTTCACGCACATGGGTTAAAGATGTCGAAACAAGTCCAATGGTAACTACTTGCCGCAAAAATTGTCAACACTTACTAAATTACATAAACATGTGGGAGCTCGAAAGAGCTTTAAAACAAACAAATAACTCTCCCGGCAAAGACAATATTACCTATTCAATGTTATACCATTTACCACCAGAACACAAAAAATCTATAACCTTATTTGGACAAAACAATATAGTATTCCAACTAGCTGGAAGGAATATGTAGTATCGCCAATATTAAAACCAGGAAAACCCTTACACCAATCAAGCTCATACAGGCCAATTTCTTTAGCTTCATGTATCCTTAAGACCTTTGAAAGACTCATCAAGAATAGGTTGGAACAGTGGCTAGAAACAAAAAACATTCCCCCAAAAAGCCAATATGGATTTCGGAAATCTAGGTCCACTCTAGAAGCTTTGACAATGTTTGTCACCGACTTTCAGACAGGATTCACAAATAAAGAAACAACAGTAGCAGCTTTCCTGGATATCTCTGCAGCTTTCGACAATGTTAATATTGACATACTAACCCACAAACTGGCTGATATTGGTGTTCTTACAGAACTAGCAACTTTCTTGATCTCTCTATATTCAGAAATAACTACATACATCAAAATAAACCACGACTTGAATTCGCCACGTCAAACGCAATCGCGGAGATAGGACTTCCACAAGGGAGTATATTAAGCCCACTTCTTTACGTGTTATATACCCTAGATATTGATTCTATAGTAAGAAATACAAATATGATTCAATTCGCAGATAATTTACTGCTCTACTCTACAAACAAAAATCTAAATATTACTTTGGACAAACTTAGCACTGACTTTTATAATATTAAACAATAATACTTCGTATTATCTCAACAAAAGTCAGAAGTATGTATTTTTGCCAAAAAGAGAAACATCCCACAAGGGCAAATTCAATTAGGACCCAATCGCTTACCAATCAAAACCACGGTTAAATATTTGGGTGTTTACCTGTACCGCAAATTACTTTGGAAATATTGCATCCACATTATAAAAAAAGCTCAAAATTCAATAAATATCATCCAAGCATTCTGTCGCACTAAATGGAGAGCAGACCCTAACATCGCCCTCCTATTTTACAGGACAATGACGAGATCAATTTTCGACTACAGTAGTAACCTTTACGGAACAGCAGCGGAATCTCATCTACAAAAAATAGAAATTGACTTCTCCAGCTGCTTTACTAGCCTCCAGTTCCTTTTTAGCCACTATGTAGGCTTCTTGCTGCATCTAGATGACGTTCATCTGTAATACTGTACCCCAGGTGGGTGCTGGTTCAATTTGGAGGCCATATTCAGAATCAGCGACCTAGAAAACTCCCGAGAACACGATTTGAGCCCATTCCAGATGCTTATAATCAAATTATGAATTTTTTCAAAGAACCTCATCTCAATCCGTTTTGAATCCAAGTTTTTGGAGATTTTGGTTTAGTGCTTTATTTCTTCGCCTAAATATACAGTCTCACTATAAATATACGAATTTAGACGTACCCCAAAAGCAGTACTCAAAAGTATTGTAATAATAAACTGAACAAACTTAAAAATACAATGTTTATTTAGGGATATATATTATTCAGTTTTTCCAAATTTATGCGTTTGAATTTCGTGCATTCTTAAATCGTTGCTGCAGTGAAAAGATCGAAGGCAATAATTGCAAATGAACTGTCTGGTTTTAATTTCCATGGTGCGAGGAATTGAGCAATTGCTAGTCTTGTTACTGTGTACGGCAATAAAATGATTTCTTCTACTAATATTCGAATCGAACTTTCCCGAACAATATTCGCAAGGGAAATAATTAATGTTTTTGTGTTTAGCGTTTTCGTGTTGTTCCAGAAGGTTCAATTCCTTGAAGCCTTTCGTACAGAAACGACAACGGAATATTATAGATTGAATATTTAGAGGTAAATGTCTGTATTGTATGTGATTCTCTAATTTTATAGCTTCATCGAACTTTTTAAAGCATACCTTGCATGTGAAAGTATGTAACGCTTCAATATGAAAATCTCTACCTATTTCTGTAGTAAATTCCATTGTACAGTTGTTGCACGAGAAAAAATTGACGTTTCTGTGTTTATCGTCTGTGTGGTGTTCCAATTTAATCATTTCGCGAAATGTTTTCCCGCAATAACGACACGTAAACATATGTTCTTCTTCGAAATGAGTATGTCTATCCGGTTCCGACCGAAATAGTTTTGAACAAAAATTACAAGGAATATTAGCAGAATTATCGACTGGTTCTTTATTAAGGCAATGATGTACCAAATCTAAATGTTTGTGTAAATCTACTGCTTTCTTAAATGCTATATTACATTGCATACATCTATTAACTTTATGAACAGCTAACATATGATCAGTCAAGCCGGTTTTTTTCTTAAATCTCTTTTTACATTCTAAACACAAAAAAATATCTTTGTGTGTAGTTTTTATGTGCTGATTTAAATCAGGCAAAGTTGCGAATATTTTGCGGCAATGAGTACAATATCTGTTAGGATGAGTGGTTCTTAAATGTACCTCTCTAGCACAGTTCATTAGTGGAACAATACCGTGAACTGCTTTTATATGATCGGTTTTTATTTTAATATTTTCAAGAATGCATGTACAATAGTCACAGGGAAAGAAATCTACGTTTTTATGTACGGCATCTTTATGATCTACCAGCTTTCTTAAATTGGAGAATTTTAAGGAACAATATATACAATTATATAAATTAACTGATGATTGCTTTCTGTCACCATGATTAGTTGATATATGCTGCATCAAAGCGGTTTTATTTTTTAACAGGTTACCACAAACAAAGCAAGCAATTGCTGGGATTTTTACACTTTTCAAGCTGGACTGAGCGTTTAAATTTACTGATAGACAATGAAGTATACCTGTCTTATTGGCTACTGCAGCAATCACACTTCATGAAGGAAGTATATTGATTGCTACTGAGATCAAAGTTACTTACTATCTGTAAAATAAAAAAAGTTTAGACTAATATTATATATTTCTACGGAAATTAAGTTCTTTTAAACATTCAATAAGTTTTTTATCAGAGATAAAGAATAATTAAAACCCACACCTATCAACCACGTTAAACGCCACCATGTTAACCTTCATAGGACTGGCCGGGGTCCGTTTGTACCCCATGACGTATGTTTTTGCTGTATCTTTGCAAACGCAAATTTTTAAACATTGATCTTTCATCTAGCTGCAGTTTATGAATTATTTTGATAAAATATGATGTATTTAATAGTTTTTATTGGCTGGTATAAACAAAAAATAGTTTTATATTCCAGGGGTCTCTTCAGACCCCGGTCAGCCTTTTACGTCCGATAAAATAATCCCGGTAACTGTTAGTAAAATCGGGGAATCCCATACATTTAACGTTTGTTTACTCACAAGAAATTTACCCATATAATTGTAAAATGTAAATTACCAGTTCAAATGGGGGATTCCCCGCACTGCGATATAATTTTTAGACTTGAATATTCGGGTTAGTCTATTGTGATATTGCGAGTAGGGTACATCGTTTTGAAAATGAGTCAGTTTTTATTTAGAAACATTTGCATGAGGCTTACAGACGATGAGATGTTACGTATACTTGAAAGTGATGATCCAGACTTTGATAGTGTTATCAATGAGGAAACATCGAGTGACTTAGAAGATGAAGACATTGTCACAGAAATAGAGGAAGAAAATGATGTAATAGTTGTTGATCAAAGTATAGAGAAAACGAACCCAGAGGAACCAACAGTTAGTATCAGCCAGGGCATTCTAGTATATAAATCTAAAGATGGAACTGAGTGGTCAAAAATTCCAGGAAACACAAAAGTTAGACGTTCAAAAGCTAATATTCGGAGACATGCTCTAGGCCTTACAAATTACAGTTCTGATATCTCAAGTATAAAAGACGCTTTTCTTCTTTTCCTATCTCCGGATATTCTAAACATAATAGTAACCGAAACAAACAGAAAGGCACAAACATATTATGATAAATGGAATATAGAAAATCCGAATAAAATTAAAGTTTTTGTACCTGTTGATTCTACAGAGATTGAAGCTTATATTGGACTGTTACTTATTCTTGGCGCACTTCACGGATCGAAAGAGGCTATCGATATGCTCTGGTGTCAAGATATTTCTTAATGTCCTATAATTCCTGCTGCAATGTCAAGAGACAGATTCAAACAAATTACTTCATTTTTACGCTTTGATAATTTTCAAACAAGACAAGAACGAAAATTAGTAGATAAACTAGCTCCGATAAGAGATATATTCGATATTTTCAGTTCTAATTGTAAAAAATCACTCAATCCTGGCGACCATCTATGTGTAGATGAGCAGCTTGTACCATTTAGGGGTAAGGCACCATTCCGAGTCTATATGAAGAGTAAACCTGATAAGTATGGAATCAAAATATGGGCTCTTGTGGACTGCACCACTTCTTGTATTGCAAACATGCAAGTTTATTTGGGTAAGTTATTTGAAAAGCAATATAGGCGAACTTTATATTCCTATGTATCTATTAATTTTTAGGAAAACAAGGTAACAAAGCGGAAAAGGGTCAAGGTCAAAGGGTTGTCCTAGATTTGACAGACCATTTGGAAGGCGGATTTGGAATAACGACCGATAACTTTTTTACAAGTTTAGAACTTGCTGACAAGTTGTGGAAAAAAAATATTACTTTATGTGGAACCCTCCGGAAAAATAAAACATTTATTCCCAGGGAACTTCTACCGGCATCGTACAAGAAAGAGTTTTCAAAAATGTTTGCTTTTAGAAATCAAAGAACGCTAGTATCCTATGTTCCAAAACAAAAACATGCTGTCATCTTACTTTCAAGTGAGCATACTGATAGTAAAGTAGCTGGAGAAGAACAGCACTATAAACCAGAAATTATTCTTTATTACAACAAAACAAAAGGTGCTATCGACACTTCAGATAAGTTGGCCAAAGAATATACAGTGCAGAGAAAGTCAAACCGCTGGCCAATGGCAATATTTTCACATCTTATAGATATCGCAGGAATAAATACTTATAAATTGTGGTTACTGCAAAACCCGGATTGGCGAAAAAACAGTTTGGATAAACGTAAAATGTATATTTTGGGACTATGAAAAGAGCTCATAAAGAAAAAGGTTTTCCGGCGATATAATAATAAATACATTCAGACGAATTGAAAACGGCATATGACAGACGTTTTTCCCGAACTACTGGATGCAACAGAACATAGAGTTGAACAACAAAACATTACCAGGGGGCGCTGCCATATGTGTCAAAGAGGAAAAGACAGAAAACCCAGAAAAGTATGTATTAGGTGTAATAACTTTGTGTGCCTAGAACATTCAAAATCGGAGATAGTTTGTAAAAAATGTTAAAATGATATGTAGCTAGTAGTATTAATGATTAGGGTATTTAGTATTTTTTCGTGATGATTTTTGACTAATAAATGGTTAATAGTAAAACTTTAATAAAACATCTTTTCTATATATTTAATTTAAAGAAAAATACAGCATTTTTGCAATTTTACGCATGGGGTCTTCTCGGACCCCAGTTAGTCCTTTTCGTAAAATTTTGATGTCCGTCCCATGAAGGTTAAGAGAAAAAATAAACGGTTTTAAAGATTAAAACTAACTTTTCCGCATATGTGGCCCTGAACAATATTCTATCATAAAATTGTTACTTGTATATGTTACCGTAAATACCCGAAATCCGTTAATACGCGTAATAACTAGTGAGATCCCGAAATAAGTAAATCGGTAAATTCGCGTTCTTACTAGTAGAACGCGTAATTACTACGAGGTTTAGGAAAATACCGAATTAAAACTTTTATTCGGCTATTTACTGAAATTTTCAGTTAGAACGCGTTCTTTCTAAGCGTAAGTTATTAACCACTGAGTGTTACTCGATCTTTGCAGGGATTGGCTACATTTCATCTCGCGATGTCTCGAAAGACAGGGGAAGGTTCCCCCGCACCTAGCGCGGCTCCATAATACGTTATTTTATCTGAAGTTTTACTGTGTGTACCACGCCGTTTGCCGTTTGTTACTTTGATAAACGTTGTTCTTCGAAAAATGAATTCTTCGCTGATTGCTTGGAAATAAAAATTTACGAATGATTTATTAAGTACGTGCAGTAAAGATCCCAAATTAATGAAATATACTATTATGAATAAAGAAACTTACGAAAATCTACTTCAAGAAATTAAAGAAGCTAAACTGACAAAAAAGAAAACTACCCTACAGTATCGTCGTTTAAACCGTTTTGACATCATGGAATTAAGTGGCGTTCAGCATATTATAGCAAAATCCAAGAATGATGAAATATTATATTACCTCCCAATTGAAGAAATCTTTGATGTTATCGAAGCTGCTCACGTAGCAATTGGGCATGGTAGTCGGGACCGACTTCGAATAGAAACAGCAAGAAAATATGCAAATATTACTACCAGAATGATAAATTTGTTTCTGTCGATGTGCGAAGTCTGCAACAGTAAAAAATCTAAGAAAAGGGGATTGGTTTCTAAACCAATTTTACACAATTAATTAAACAGCCGATGCCAAGTAGATTTGATCGATATGCAGAGCCAATCAGATGGAGAATATAAATTCATAATGGTTTATCAAGATCATTTAACCAAGTTCATTTTGTTAAGAGCTTTAACATCTAAACGAGCTGAAGAAATTGCATACAAATTGAACGAAATATTTTTGACTTTTGGAGCGCCGTGCATATTACACAGTGATAACGGTCGAGAATTTGCGAACTGTGTTATAAACGAATTTAAATCCTTATGGCCAGACCTTAAGATCGTTCACGGAAAGCCACGACACAGCCAGAGTCAGGGATTAGTCGAAAGGGCCAATCAAGATGTTGAAAATATGATTGCTTCATGGATGTCCGATAATAAAACTGTAAAATGCTCAGAAGGTCTACCATTTGTACAATTTATGAAAAATCGTGCCTATCATTCAGGCATAAGTCAAACTCCATATAAGGCCATGTTTGGCATCGAACCTAGAGTTGGATTAACTACATCGTCTTTGCCTCCTGAGGTTATTTCATCTTTAGAGTGGGAAGAGGATTTAGAAAAAGTCGTTAATGATGTTACCACGATGAGAGAAGAAACTCAATGAGGAGATTCAAATTCAGAAGACGACATTGCTGAAAAAGATCCAGAAGAAGATCAAGAGCAAGAACACTTTTGCAACAAATGTGGTGCTATTTTACCGACTAACATTGATCGTGACTTCTGTTTGAATTGTAAAACAGAAGACAATATAAAAGCAGTAAGGTCAGAAGCAAGCCAATCGCTAATTCATCAGGCAAAAAAGATGAAAAGCTACAGTGATAAAACACATCCACCTGCAAACGTTGGCGATAATGTTACGGTACCTATTCCTGATGTGGATAAAGCAAAAGGTGCTTTCAGAAATATAATAGACTGAAGACCGACGACAACATGTACCAGTTAGGTACAAAAGATGGAGTCATAAATCATCTGTATACCAGATCCGAATTTGATATTTGCAAGAAAAAATTTATTGACATTGATTTAATAAGGAAAGATAAACAAATTTCTTTACGTCAAGCAGCTTCATCTAATTTTGGTTCTAGCCAGGGTTTTTTTATGTGCAAATGCACTAAAAATTGTAAAAGTAAATTATGCAAATGCAAAAAAAATAATGTTCCATGCAATTCAAAATGCCATAATAGTACCTCTTGCAATAATAAGTAAGCTAAGTTATATTGTTCACTTATGTTTGAATTTCGCTTGTTTTATGTTTCATTTGTTCTGTAAATTTTTTTTGTGCAATAAATTAACTGAAACCAACCGCACTTTATTCTCTAACAGATACTTACCTACAATATTAATTTTAGGCACTCATAAATTTTAAAATTCGGTTATTTACTGTTGTGTGCTTAGAAAGAACGCGTTCTAACTGAAAATTTCAGTAAATAGCCGAATAAAAGTTTTAATTCGGTATTTTCCTAGACCTCGTAGTAATTACGCGTTTTTACTAGTAAGAACGCGAATTTACCGATACTCCTAGTTATTTCGGGTTCTTACTAGTTATTACGCGTATTAAGGGATTTCGGGTATTTATGGTAGCATATACACTTCGGGGGATGTATTATGCTAACAAACCGAAATATCTCCAAAAATAACCAAAAATTTAGTATATCTGAGACGCTCTGAATAATATCCAATCATAAAATTGGTCACTTGTATATACTTCAGAGGCTGTATCGTGCTAACAAACTGAAACTTCTCCAAAAATGACACAAAAATATCGTACTTAAAGTACCTGTTGCATTGGCTCTGGTGAGCTGAAAATTCAATCATGAAATTAGTGACTTGTTGAACTCCGGAGGCTGTATCGTGCTAACAAACTGAAATTTCTCAAAAAATGACAAAATGTTCAAGTACCATAGCACCCGTTGTTCTGGATCTGGTGAGCTGAAAATCAATAGGGTTCATCTGTGACATGTCCTTAACAATATCCAATCATAACATGTAAGGAAGAGTGACCGACGACGACAACGAAAAACATCAGTTATTTGCAAAAAATGTTGGACTTGATAGTCGGAGAGTTTAAGCAATGACAATTTACGTTTACCAGTCAAGAAAAGAAGGCTTACTAACACAAGCAAAAATAAAAAAATATTCAAATAAAAGGAATATAAATACTTGCAGTAAATTTACTTACCACGCATTTTATTTTATTTTTTATTCTAATAATATAATTTTTTACCTGCTAAAAATGTTGAAGACACAAGAGTAGGCGATTTTGATCAGAGGTGTAGTATGCCATCTACTTCTAGTTATGCTTTCAATAGAGTAGAAGATGAATTGCTGGATCAGGAATCCATTAATTATAGTACGTTATAACAGTTTTTTATTATTGACGTGACAATATTTCTAGCTTCCAATATTCATATTGATGAGGCCATAGAAGCGATAATAACTTCAAGGAATGTAGGCAATGGAGAAGAGACTACTACGACTAACGAAGAATCAGATAAAGAAGACAGCAGAACAGATACGCTTACTTGAGATACATTTATGTTATCTAAACAAAAGATATTTTATTTTGACCAAACAATGCCAGGTGTAACTGAAGAAATCCTGAATACTTTCAAAGATAAAAAAGAGGTGGATTTTTATAAAGAAATTATATCAGACAACTTTATCAACTATATAGTAACCAAAACAAACAATGTATGAAAGTTCAAACCAATAATAAACGTCACACACGTATAAAAAGTTGGTATGATATCACTTATAATCAAAAGAAACTTTTTTTGGCAGCAATATTGTGGATGGGAATTGTCCGATTGCCTAAAGTAAACAAATAACATAATATACACAAATAAAATAGGCTCAATTTTATCACAGAACGGGATAGAATTATTAGTTATAACATGACATTTCTGTGACAACTCCTATCCTCCAGAAAGTGATCGGTTATACAAAATCACACCCTTGATGAATATACCGGTAGAACATTTTCAATATGCATATACACCCGAAGAAGAAATTTGTATAGTTCCCTTTCGCGGCTGTCTAAGCTTCAAGCAATATATTCTGAATAAAAGGCATAAATTTGGAATAAAATTACACAAATTATGTATTTAAGGTGGTTATACATATAATCTAAAAGTATATTGTGGCATGGACGAAACTGGTAGTAAAGATATTTCTGGTGCAACTAACAGTGTCAGAAAATTTACTCAATAAGGGTTGAACTATTTACACAGACAATTTTTATATTAGCATATCCTTAGCACATGAGCTTCTAAATAGAAAAACAAATTTAGTGGGCACTTTACGATACAACAGAAAAAAAATCCGCCAAAAGTAGTGAAAGCAAGGTTAGAGAAATACCAATCAGAGTTTACGAAGTAATACTGGTTATACTGTTTTGAAATGGAGTGACAAAAAAGATGCTTGGTAATTTCAACAAAACATGACGATTCAATGGCTCGCATAAAAAGAAGTGGAGAAAAAATAGAAAAGCCCATTATTATTTTAGACAACAATAAATGCAAAGCCTTTACAGACATTTCTAATCAGCTAAAAGTATATTCCATAAGTTCCATAGAGGAATTAAATGGCATCAGAAATTAGCAGTAGAACTGCTATCAGGAACTACAATGATTGTCATTCACATCAGATTGTAACAAAGAAAAATAAATGGTTTTAAAGATTAAAACTAACTTTTCCGCATCTGTGGCCCTGAACAATATTCTAGCATAAAATTTTTACTTGTATACACTTCGGGGGATGTATCGTGCTAACAAACCGAAATTTCTCTAAAAATAACCAAAAATGTAGTATATCTGGATTTATAGGACCCGCTGTACTCGCTCTAGTCAACTGAAAATCAATAGGGTACATCTGTAAGACTCCTTGAACAATATTCAATCATAAAATTGATCAATCTTATACTCTCTGGAGGCTGTATCGTGATAACAAACTGAAAATTCTCCTAAAATGACAAAAAATTGGTACTCCAAGTACCATAGCACCCGTTGTACTAGCTTTAGTGAGCTGAATATAAATAGGACGCTCTGAATAATATCCAATCATAAAATTGGTCACTTGTATTTACTCCGGAGGCTGTATCGTGCTAACAAACTGAAACTTCTCCAAAAATTACAAAAATATCGTACTTAAAGTACTGTAGCACATGTTGTATTGGGTCTGAAGAGCTGAAAATCAATAGGGTTCATCAGTGAGATGTCCTGAATAATATTCAATCATAAAATGGGTGACTTCTTGAACTCCGGGGAGGCTGTATCGTGCTAACAAACTGAAATTTCTCAAAAAATGACAAATTGTCATCCTTCAAGTACCATAGCACCCGTTGTACTGGCTCTGGTGAGCTGAAAATCAATAGGGTTCATCTGTGACATGTCCTTAACAATATTCAATCATAAAATTGGTGAATTATTGTACTCCGGAGGCTGTATGCTAACAAGACATGTAAGAAAAAGTGGCAGACGACAACGACATACACACAGGATTTTTTTTCTAAAAACCATTTTTTCGTGTTGTTGTTGATGGAAAACGTAAAAATAACTCAAATTTTTTTTTCAAAATTCCAACTTTTTTTGGGGTAAACCAATACTTTTCTCGCACATTAGATAGGTTGGGCGGAAAAGTAAAATGTCAATTACTAAGTTCAATGAGCTGGTTGTCACTAAGCTTTTAGAAGAAAGTGTTGAAGAACCTCCTCAGCCTAATCAAACTAAGGTCAGTACACTATCAAAGATATTTGATGGACAATTTTATAAAATATTTCTTTTATAAAAAATAAAGACAGATGGCTGTGGAGTAAATTTTATGAACGGTTTGACAAGCTCTCTTTTAAGGTGGTTGATGCTAATAGTTTGTGTGGTCAATTGCTGCAATGAAATTAATAATTTCTGAATATGAGGCTTGCAAAATGTATGATGTTTAGTGTAAATTAAAATTGTAAAAACAGAAACAAAAGATTGGAAGCTTATAAATTAATAGCCAAAACAGTAAAAACAATTAGTGTGGCTTTGTAGGTTTTGGAATTATGCCTGAAAAGATACATTGTGGTATGTAGCCGCTAAGTATATTGCAAACTTGCAAAACTCCCACCAGTCGTTCCTCGACGCTAATGCAATTTAAGTCTGTATTTTGTCTGGAAATATTGGTGCTATTTTTGAAGTAGGGTTTGATGAATACCTTTTTGATCAAGCCGTATAACCCAAAATCTCTGCAAATAACGTCGTGTTTTTCTTTCTTTTTAACTATAATGCTGCACATAGGGCACTTTTTGGTACAAACGAAAAAACGTTGGAAATTAAGGTTCGTAAAAGAAATTTTATCAAAAAAATTCTTGTCAAAGATCTTTGATAATGTAATACTGACCTAACTCAAACCGCTTTTTTATTGATGATAAAAAAGGTACGTGTTCGGCTTGCTATGAAACACTGAAACTGAAAAACAATAATAATGCGAAGTATTCCCAAGCAAAATCTTCTCAAATTCGTCACAAACTTACTGCCTGTGAACAATTTTAACTGCCTATATTTTTTTATCACGCATAAATCAGAATTGATATAATTATTATAAGAAGTATTTGTGTCGTGTTACTATAAAAAAGTGTTATTGCTGTTTTAGTATATAAATTATTACCTTAATTCAGTTTATTTATAATATGTTATCTTGATTGAATAAAAATTTGAAACACTGCAGAACATAGGTTAAACAAATACAGATCATATAACCAGTGCTGCCGCTCTAAATTTTTGCAGCGTACTGAACCATAGATAATGTACTGAACACAGCCAGAGATACAGCACTGGTACTGAAATTCTCGACGAAATGGTACTGAAATGTACCGACAAATTGCAAAAGAGGAGGTTGTATAGAACAAGTAAATTTGAAAGTGTAAAAACGATACTCGTTGTAACACATAGCGATCGCAAATGGAAATCAATGGAAATGACTGACCTACCTATTCCTGTTGTCGCATTTTCAAACTCTTCAATAATTTTATAAGGCATTTGGCATGAAAGAAGAATAGCTGTATGCTTCCTGAAAGAACTAGAAAGGCCAAAATGGAGATAAATAAGAAGAAGAAATATAATAGGATTTAAATCAAATATTTCTAAATTCATAAACTATCAGCATCAACAACATGCAACATGATGAGTTGAAATGTAAAAAGGGGGTACTTTTTGATTACATTATACATGACGGCACTATTCACGTTAAAGAGACAATGAAAAAAGAATGCTTTAAAACCAAGTGCCGTCAGAAATTTTTGTTGAAATTGGCGATTTCAACAGCCTTCCCCCTCACTAGTTAATCGAATACTTGATGGCTGTTGATTCAGTTAACTTTGCCTTACATAGAGTCATAAATCCACAAGGGGTAAAAATCGGGTTTTTGATTCGCGATTTGACCCTATGTACCCCACTTTTCTGACGCCATAGATGTATTATAGTTTTTTAAGGAAATGCAGTTAACCGAATCAACGCCCTCAAGTATTCGATTAACTGGAGTGGGGGGGGGGTTGTAAAATCGCCGTTTAAATAAAATTTTATTTTTTGACGGCACTGGGTTTTAAAACATTCTTTTTTCATTGCCTCTTTAACGAGAATAGTGCCGTCATATATAATGTAATCAAAAAGTACCTCCTTTTTTTACTCACCTGTACCGCGAAAAATTGACGGCATAGTGCCTAAAGTGTGTTTCTAGACTAGTAATTCAAGATTATATATGACTCGTGGTGTATAAAATCACCTCCTGAAAATTTGACTGGGCTTGTGTATATTACCATCGATATAATTTTAGTAATTTTTATAACGAATTTCACATATCATATAAATATACTATCAAAAAACAAAACAACTTGAACTCTCAAAGTTGACAGTTTTAATAATCAGCAGGGGCGAATATACTTAAGGAGTTTTTGGGCTGCAGCTTTGTGAATACACTCAATTAAAAACAATAGACAGTATTGTGAGTAATTAGGCCCCTAAGTAATATTAGCCTTGGGCCCACAAATTCTCAATCCGTTCCTGATGATCATTATACATATTTGCGTAATATTCTTGCCAAATATTTTTTCATAATACAGGGCGAGCCAACACTAACATATATTTGTTTTTACTCATAATTCGGATTAGAATGGTGATAATATGCCATTCTGCTACGAATTCAATCAGTTTTCGTCGTATTTTACAATATTTAGGTGTTGGTATTGAAAGGTTTTAATTCTTTTAGCAGAAGTTAGAAAATAATTTCTGACGATTTTTATTAAACAAATTTTTTGTGCTACTGAGTAAATGGCAAAATATAAACAAAGTTTCACACTAAAAAAATAATTTTATTCGTCATTAAAAGTTATAAACATAAAACTCAAATTTCTTATTTAACAATAAATTTGTTTTCAAAACGTAAATAGAAAAATATAAACTTCATTATTATCTTTAATATTGTCACTTACAACTAAGTAATGAGCAATTTTTCTTATTTAAACATATATTTTTAGCTTTAATTTGTTTGATAATGATCAGGGCTGCCGTCAGGATGGGCACCCTAACGAGACGGCAAATGTCACAAAAATATTTCTTTGTGAAAAATGAAAAAGGCCCCTGTTATTATAGTGAGATCGAAAGGGCGCCTTTTTTTATTGAAATCAAAAGGATGCTCTTAAATATATGAAAATTCAAACACATAATTAAAATATTCGATAAGGCGTTAACAATGCGCTTTTTAAAAAAAATGTTTAGTGAAATTTGAGGCTGGTTAGTTATTAGTATTCCTCTTTTATTCATTCACTTGTTAATAATCAAAATTTCATTTTGATAAAGCGGCAAAATGTCTGGCGACGGTCCTGATAATGATAAAGAATTTAAGGAACTACTCTAAAGAAAAATTGCTACATTTTATTTGCAATGCTCCATAATAAACAAAAACATTTGGTCCAAATCCGTTTAATATAATTAGAAAAAAAATAATAATAATACGAGTAAAGAAGTAATATACGGATTATACAATGGTATTAGAAAGTAACATTTTTACAAAATTTTAAATATCGACCAAACTAGGTTGACTGAAGAAGACCAAATAGCAGTAGAAAATGAAAAGGAAGTAAAAAACCTCCCAATCATCGTGTAACGATAATATCACAGCTGAAATCCTCAAATATGGAGAAAGCGGTACATAACCCCATCTATAAATTAGACAAATCATACTCAGTCTTCACAGTAACTATCAAAATTATATAAAAACAGTCCAAATTCAAAATGTTATCACTCAGAATATAAATATGTTAGTGTTTTAAACTGTTTTAATACCAAAAGTATAAACGTAACAAAAGTTTCAATATAATGTATGAAAAGTATTAGTTGGGGCAGTGGGAAACTCTTAATTAAAATAACTGAAAGGTTTATTTTAATATAACAGACAATTGATAAAATAAAATCGATGCCCCTTTTCATACAAATATCAGTTTTAATTAACAATCACAAAAAAGTTTCATCGCTTAATTAGACGTAGAAATGAAGCACTGAACCTCCAGATAATTAAGTACAATTTGCATTCGCTTCCTTATTATCTAAAAAAATGTACCTTATCAAAATCGGAAACTGCATTTCTTTACGCATTTTATGAAAAAAGCATGGTTATAAACAACTGGAATTGGCTCAAATTGTGTTCTCGGTGGTCGCTGATCTTGAATACCCACCTGGGTCTCAGGATTGCTGATGAATGTCATCTCCGAGGCTCCCATGAAATTCACTCTCGAACCGTACCGCTGATTAGAAATCTGGCATCGGTGACCACCCCCGGATACCTGGGGACCTGGACATAATCTCCCAGAGATTTCCAGCAAATGTACCGAAAATCTTATCATGGGGTTTTGGGAGGCGTTCGTTCCAAATTTGGCATCGATGACCACCCCTTGAATACCCGGTGCCCGAGCGAGAACTTTTCGGTAAATTGGGTACTAGCACAACAAATCAAAATGAAAAAGGAGAAGAAAGTCAAACTGCGGACGTTGGTTCTATCCGGATCCGGAGTAGTATTCTCGAACTGCATTCGTATACAAACAAATAATACTTTCCCTCTTCTACTGAAATGTTCTTCATCAATAATACATCCTTCTCTATTCGTATGGAACTGTTTGCGTTTGATTCGAGAATAGCGCACCCCCGCAAATAAGTAGAAAATTGGAAACTACTTGTCAATAAAATTTAATTAAAAAATTGAAATAAAAACAAATTTGACAAATTTAAATGTAACCTGATACTAAAAGGTAGTGTTGGGACTTTAGTGTGTGTAACTAAAGTAATCAAAAATGTGTGTGACAGTTTTGAGTTTAATATATAACAGTTGTCAAATAAAAATGTTGTAAGATTATTTTCAATTAATAATTAACAAACCTAGGTCCAAAATCCCATAAATTACATTATTGGCATCCCTGGTGGGAACTTTAGGGTTCTGGAAATAATTTGAAACTGTTTTAAATTTGGGAGTAAATACATTGAAAATGGAAGGCCTCAAGCTAGAGAGAAAGACAATCAAGGGGTCACTACAAAAGGTTTTTAAGAAAATAGAAGAGGTATACAGGGCTCTACATTTAAAGTTGGTGAAACCCCTCTCTACTGAAGCATTTTTATACGCTCTTCGATGCTTTATTAGTAGGAGGGGAATGCCTAAAATTATTTATTCGGACAATGGGACAAATTTTTAAGGGAGCAATATCTTGTTTGGTAGGTTAAATTGGGAAGAAATTGCCCAATTTTCTGGAACCGAAAGAATAAAATGGAATTTTAATCCACCATCGGCTTCTTGGTACATAATTAGGAATGGCCTCGCTTTACTACATCGAGGTATACACGGTTTTGTGTGACATTGAAGCGGTGATTAACGAGAGGCCGCTTACTTATGTTTCTGATGTTCATGTTCTAACCCCATCAAAGTTTTTAAAACCATTCCATAGCGTTTCTGACGAGGTTGTTCATTTAGACATCGTAGATAATATTATTTTTTTAAAAACGTTTAAAGTTTTTACAAAATTTAAGAAAATACCTGTCATATAATTGATATGAGTCTCCCTTACTATTTAAATTCTCGTATTGTGTATAATATTCGCCCTTACTATTGTTTCTGGATTGTCACATTGTCACATTCATACATACTGTCAAGTTGATACTTATGTGTATGTTTTGTGGATTAAAGCCTAAAAGTTGAAGGTTTTTATTATATATTACAATTTAATCCACAAAAACTACTGAAGGATTACAAATGGATAAGTTTTTACGTCCCGAGAAATTCGACGTGAATGCCAATAACACTAACGCTTCCAAGGAATGGAAACACTGGTATATGACTTTCAAAAATTTTCTGGAGAGTACAAAGCCGGAAAATCATGACAAACTCAAACTTCTTATCAACTACATATCTCCAACAGTTTTCGAACTCATCTGTGAATGTACGACCTACGAAGATGCTATCAAAACACTAGAAAATGCGTATAGCAAACCTGTGAATGAAATATATGCTAGACATATTCTTGCTACGAGGAAACAAGAAAATGGTGAGTCGATAGATCAGTATTTACAGTCCCTTAAGATACTGAGTAAAGAATGCAATTTTAAAGCAGTAACTGCTGAAGAAAACAGAAATGACTTCATAAGAGACACCTTCATCAGAGGTTTAGTAACACCTCATATCCGTCAACGACTTTTGGAGAATAGTACTCTCACACTAGACCAGGCAGTTTCTCAATCAAGATCGTTGGAAAGTGCACAAAAATATTCAGAATCTTACAATTTTCCATCATATCAGTCTTGCGTCAATGCAACATCTTCTTCCAATACTGCTGGAGAACATCCGAACCATTCTGAAGTAATGAATCATGTCGAAAATATTTCTTTTAATGCTGCTACCACACAAAAATGTTTGGCAGAAACAAGCATCATCGCACCGTATGCCCTGCGCGGGCCAAGATCTGTCAGTACTGTAAGAGGTTGGGACATTTTTCTATGGTTTGTATGAAGTTAAAACTGGCAAAAGAAAATAAATCAACTTCAGCTTCCACCCTAATGGCTTCCACCTCGTCTAACCATTCCCATTGTTCAACTGAAACTACAACTTCGGACCACATTATTGCTTCTACAAACCATCCTCTCAGTTTATCAAAAAGTCTTGTTAATGTTAAAATAAACAACATGCACGCTACTTCCCTGATAGACACGGGCAGCTGTGATAGTTATCTAAACTATACTTTCGCTAAGGAGCGTAAATTCAACATACATCCCAGCACTGGAAAAGTTTCAATGGCTTCAGTTTCTCTGTCTTCATCAATAAATGGTTACTGCTATATAGACCTGGAAATTCTTGGGAATGTTTATACAAATTTCAAAGTATCTCTTCTACCAAAATTGTGCACTGATTTAATAATTGGTCACGATATTATGAAGCAGCACTTGACATCAGTTTTGGTGGAAGCAAACCTCCTCTCTCTATATGCTGCCTCACTGAAGCGAAAGTCGCTCCCCCACTTCTTTTCGGCAATCTAACCAAAAATTGTAGACCCATAGCTTGTAAACCTCGACGACATTCGGAAGAAGATGAAAAATTTATCACGAACGAAATCAAAAATCTGCTGAAAGAGGGTATAATTGAAGAAAGTATGTCACCTTGGAGAGCACAAGTTTTGGTAACGAAGAATGAACGTCACAGAAAGAGAATGGTCATAGATTATTCGCAGACCATCAATAAGTTCACCTTGTTGGACGCGTATCCTGTTCCGAATATTGAGGATCTGGTTGCTAAAATTGCCAAATATCGAGTGTTCAGTTCTATTGACCTGAAAAGTGCTTACCACCAAGTCCCTATTGCAGACAGCGAAAAATTTTACACAGCTTTCGAAGCATGTGGTCGACTGTATCAATTTCGTCGGATTCCGTTCGGCGTTACTAATGGAGTAGCCTGTTTTCAAAGAACCCTTGATAAAATAATATCAGATGAGAATTTAAAAGGGGTATTCACCTATTTGGATGACAACTGTATGCGGCGAAGATCGGTCAACACATGATGTAAATCTCAGGAAGTTTATGTCCGTCATCGACAAATATCAGCTTACAATTAATGAAAATAAGTCTAAATTTTCACAAAAATCTATATGTCTTCTAGGGTATGTGATAGAAAATAGTACTTTGAAACCTGACCCTAGTAGATTGGAACCACTCTTAAAGTTACTTGTGCCACAAGATATTTCTTCTCTACGACGAATAATTGGAATGTTTGCCCACTACTCCAGGTGGATCCCAAAATATTCTGATAAAATCAGAAGACTTATTGACTGTAAATCATTTCCCGTACCAGCTGATGCTGCCAAAATGTTCAATGAATTGAAATATGATATTGCAAAAGCTCTTTTGTGGACAGTCTCTGGTGATGAACCATTGGTCATTGAAACAGATGCGTCAGACATTGCTTTAGCTGCTACACTGAACCAAGGAGGGCGACCTGTAGCATTCCATTCAAGAACTTTTTCAGGATCAGAAAAGGCACATTCTTCTGTAGAGAAAGAAGCTTATGCTATCATAGAGTCCATAAGAAAATGGAAACATTTTTTGATAGGAAGACATTTCAAAATCGTCACAGATCAAGAGGCTGTCTCGTTCATGTTTCACAGAAAGCATTCTAGTAAAATTAAAAGATTCAAAGATGGAAGTTGGAACTATCGTGTTTCAGCTACGATATCATTTACCGTCCTGGACGATCCAATGAAGCAGCTGATGCCTTCTCTCGAATTTGTGGAACCACAAGCAGTAATAAATTATTCGATTTACACCAGTCACTCTGTCATCCAGGCATCACAAGAATGTACCATCTTGTACGTCATCGAAATCTTCCATTTTCTTTCGAAGATGTCAAGAAAATGATTTTGTCTTGTCCTGTTTGTGCCGAACTGAAGCCAAGATTTCTCAAACTCAAGAATTCGCATTTGATTAAAGCAACTTCACCTTTAGAACGTCTAAACATTGATTTCAAAGGACCATTGCCCAGCTGCACTAAAAACAAATATCTCTTGACAGTTGTTGATGAATACTCTAGATTTCCATTTGCATACCCTTGCAAGGATATCACTACTGCATCTGTTATAAATTGTCTCGTGGAATTATTTTCAGTTTTTGGAATGCCTGCTTACATTCATTCGGATCGAGGATCACAGTTTTTATCCAATGACTTAGTTAATTTCCTTCATTCTAAAGGAGTTGCAACCAGTCGAACAACACCATATAACCCTGAAGGAAATGGACAAATCGAAAGGTACAATGGAATTATATGGAGAAGCATAAGTTTAGCTCTTAAAAGTAAAGGCTTAGGAACACAAAAATGGGAAGAAGCTCTTCCAGATGCACTCCATTCCATTCGATCTCTGTTGTGCACTGAAACAAATTGTACACCTCATGAACGTATGTTCAATCATCTTCGTCGATCATCCTATGGAACATCATTACCAACTTGGTTGAAGCCGTCCACATCTGTATTTTTGAAGAAGTTCATTTGTCACAGCAAATATGATCCCTTAGTGGAAGAAGTTGAACTATTGGAGGCAAATCCAGAATATGCTCTAATTCGTCACCAAGATGGAAAAGAATCAACTGTGTCACTGAAACACTTAGCACCTCGTGGAGATATAACTTTATCATCAGACGCCAACGTTAATATGGATTCAGGGGAACTACAAACGACAGTTAACCCCCCATCTGAAGACAAGGTTTCTGCAGACTTTCAGTCACGAGAAGAATCTTCTGAAATTGAGATAACTGAAAATCTTCCAAGTAATACTGAACCAGAAGTACCTACAGTCCGTCGTTCTGCTAGAGAGCGACATCCTCCGGAGTATTTAAGTTGCTATGAACTTTAATAAACCTGGGGAGAATGTCATATAATTGATATGAGTCTCCCTTACTATTTAAATTCTCGTATTGTGTATAATATTCGCCCTTACTATTGTTTCTGGATTGTCACATTGTCACATTCATACATACTGTCAAGTTGATACTTATGTGTATGTTTTGTGGATTAAAGCCTAAAAGTTGAAGGTTTTTATTATATATTACAATACCATTAAGGGGGAGGTTTCAAAATGAATACCTTGTGGAACTGGTTAACGTAGGATGCAGAAAAATAATCTGAAGATAGGAGAAGTGGTGTTAATTGGTTCAAATAATAAAAAACGAATTGCTTGGCCTTTGCGAAAGGTTGAGGAATTATATAAAGACAAGGACGGTATACATAGAATGGCAAGAAAAAAAACGACTAAGGGAGAACGAATTCGACCACTACAGCGTTTATATCCATTGGAATTGTCTGCTTCAACTAAATTAAACTCTGAAGAAAATAAAGAGTTATCCACAATGGGAGAGTTACACATTGAAAACCCAAAGAAAATAATAAAAATTCGTTTTGGAAGCGAACTTAAAACTCACTTGAGATTCCTGATTTGATTGATTTTGTTTTAGGGATTTGAACTACCACGTCAATTCTGGGGCCGTAGTTTGTTAGGACTCAAAAAAGTGTGGGACAGTTTTTAGTTTAATATATAACAGTTTTCAAGTAAAAATAAAAAGGTCGTAAGATTATTTTCAATTAATAATTAATAAACCTAGGCCCAAAATCCTATAAATTACAGGTAGGTTGCTTGTTTATGTTTATCGATATGTACTACTATAACAGTAATAATATCTTATGATTTATAGACAAAAGGAAATACTGAAGACAATCAGAGAATTTTTTTTAAGTTCTACTTATTCAAGGATATAGAAATTCTACTGAAGATGATGATAGAGAAGTAGCTGATGCTTCCGCATCTAGAAGGTAATACTCACTGCAAAATATTTCATTCATTACTTTTTGAAAATGTACTACAAGTGAGTCTACAGCGAGGAACAAGAAATTCAGTAATGTATGGGTCTACTTCACAAGAAATTTTCTGTCTGTAATCTATGCAAGAAAGGAATATGCCACATCTGGCAATAATTCAAATATGTTAGATTGCATTAAGGCCTTATTAATATAAAATGAGAGTGATTATATAGAAGATGAGGTAACTGTGAGTAAAAAAAGAAAAAAATCAAACTCTACCATCACTGCTAGAAAAATCCAAATTATATGAGAATACTACCAAGAAAAAACTTAACTATTTGTAGCTGGAGGTTAACATCCATTCTCAATAGTGGATGAGCTCAATTTCATTAAACTTTTGAAGACAGCTGACCCAAAGTATCATATTCCCTCAAATACTACTCTCAGATATAAAATGATTCATTTTCTAGAAACTTGAAAAGCATGTTGCTCTGACTACTGACTTCCAAGGTTTAACTCTTGTCATTTTATTTACAAATGACTGATTAAATCAGCTGTGTTGGAAGCTAGTCTAATTTGTGGCTCCCATACAGATGACAATATAAAAACAGTATTAGAAAATATAATATGATAAATGCATGTTCTCTTCTTCAAATTCGCAGTATACATTAAAAATTACAGTCAATGATGGACTGAAAGACTCTCAACTAAATAGTTTGCTGCAACATTGCAGAAATATTGTTGGCCACTTTAAGAGGAACCCACAAGCAACAGAGAAGCTTCTAGGGAAACAGAGGATAAGATGCCGAATAGAAACAAAAAAAACTTATTCAAGATATTTCAACTAAGTGGAATAGCACTTTTTATATGGGGAACAGTGTATACTTTTACTTTGGGATCATGTAATGGGGACACTATTAAAATTGCACAATGCTCCTAAAGCATTAGATGCAAATGGTTTGAAAGTTTTACAAGAAATTGTGGTTTTATTAAGCCCATTTGAATACATAACAAATGAAATTTCTGGTGAAAAGTATGTCATATCTTAACCGATTATTCCTTTAGTGGTTGATCTACATAATAAAATAACATGAATTGGTGAGGAACTTGAAAATGAAGCATCAAAATGGTTTTTACAAAAATTAAAAAACTCAATTGAAAAAAGTTAAATATGAATTAAGAACAGTGCAACGATATGCACCATATTAGATACAAGATTAAAAAAATTGGCATTCAGATCTGTAGACATGTGCTGCAGTCCAAAATGAGATTGGGCAAATATGCAATTATCAGAACTTGAATCAAAATGAAGTGATGATGATGATAATTTCTTATTTTTGGATGAGAATAAAAAATCACCAAGGATTGAGAACTACAACATCAGATGGAATAATTATAGTACCGGGAAAAACCAAATTTAGCAGGAAAAAAAGATCCAATAGAATACTGGGAAAATCAAGATATCGAACGAATGAAAACTGTAACTAGAAAATATCTGTGTCTCCAAAACTGGACAAATAATAAGTGACAAGAGATCAAGGCTCAAACCTTAAGTAGTGAATAAATTTAAATTTGTTAGCCAAAATCAATGGCTATTTGGTTAGTTTTTTATTATTCGTTTTCTCCTCTACTGCATAGATATCTTTGAAGATAAAATGTTCTGGTTTTTATGGAACGAACGATAATTTTTGTACCTGAATGATTGAATATTATGTATATATGATATATAGAGTTCAATAAAAGTTTCTGATTAATAGAATGTTTATGTACATCAGTAGTAATTGGGGAAAAATTAATAAAAAAAAGTAAAAAACATATTTTCAAGGAGGTTCTAGATTGATAGTTTTGAAATTAACTATCGATGGTATAAACTGCATCAGGTATCCAGGGGGTGGATGTTGAAGCCACATTTAGAACGAACACCTCCAAAAAATCCTGATGAGATTTAAGGTTCGTTTACTTGAAATTTACTGAATTCAGAGATAACATTCATGTTTCGGAGCACCGTATCCTATTGGGGAAGTCGTCGATGCTAGATTTAGGACGATGGTCCTTGATAAAATGTTCGATTCGGTTACTGGAAGTTTACCTTAAAGCTCTTGCAGATGACGTCCAGATCCCGGGGGGTAATCCCCGATGCCAGATTTACAATTAGCGACCCGGATCGTTTCCGGGGAAGATGTTTTGTTTACTTCAAAAGTGACTTTCAGGGGAAGCCTCGGAGATGACGTTCATCGGCAATCCTGTACTCCCGGTGGGTGCTGGTTTAATTTGGAGGCCATATTCAGAATCAGTGAATTCCCCGGAAACACGATTTGAACCCATTCCAGATGTTTATAATAAAGTTAAGAATTGTTTCAAATAACCCCATTGAACAAGGTGTTTGGAGTTTGCGGTTCTTTTAGTGCTTTATTTCCTCGCCTAAATATACTGTCTCAAAAGAAGTATTCAAACTATACAGTCACCAAAAGTATTGTGATAATAAACTGAACAAACTTAAAAATACATGTTTATTTGGGGGCACCCTGTATATTATTATACCTGTTTATTGAGTTCAAGCAGTTTATGCGTTTCAATTTCGTGTTTACTTAAATCGTTTCCAGAATTAAATGATCGAAGGCAATAATTGCAAATGAACTGTTTGGTTTTAATTTCAATGGTGCGAGGAATTGAGCAATTGCTAGTCAGGTTACTGTGTACGGCAATAAAATGATTTCTTCTACTAATATTCGAATCGAACTTTTCCGAACAATATTCGCAAGGGAAATAATCAATGTTTTTGTGTTTAGCCACTTCGTGCTGTTTCAGCATGTTCGATTCATTGAAGGTTTTCGTACAGTAACGACAGTGGAATATTTGTGAAGGAACATTTTGAGGTTTATGGTTGGTTAGTTTGTGATACCATAATTTTACAGCTTTATCGAACTTTTTACAGCATACGTAACAGGTGAAAGTATGCAACGCTTCAATATGATAATCTCTACCTTTTTCTGTAGTAAATTCCTTTGAACAATGTTTGCAGGGGAAAAAATTGACGTTTCTGTGTTTACCGTCTGTGTGTTGTTTCAATTGGGTCATATCGCGGAATTTTTTCGCGCAATAACGACATGGATATGTATGAGCTTGTTCGTAATGAGAATTTCTAGCAGATTCGGATGTAAATAGCTTAGAACAAGTGTTACAAGAAAAATTAGGATTTTCGAGACGTTTGGATTTAGTTGTAGGTTTCTTAGGGGTACCATGTACGGAATCTAAATGTTGTTGTAAATCAGTTGGTTTCTTAAATAATTTATTACATTCCTTACATAGAATATCTTTATGAACAGATAATGTATGTTGATCCAAGTCTGATTTTTTCTTAAATATCTTATTACATTCTGAACATGAAGTTGCAACGTCATGAACAGCTTTTACGTGCTGATTTAAATCACCCAAAGTTGCAAATATTTTGGAGCAATGAATACAATATCTGCTAGGATGAATGGTTCGTAAATGTAGCTCTTTAGCTTCCTTATTATCCAAGATTATTTTGCATATTTGACATTTATGAATATTTTCAATATGTTGACTAACCTCTTGCAGAGATTTAAATGACATTGGACAGTATGTACAGCTTATAAGTTGAACAATACCGTGAACTGCTTTTACATGTTGATTTAAATCACCCAAAGTTGCGAATATTTTGGAGCAATGAGTACAATATCGGCTAGGATGAATGGTTCGTAAATGTAGCTCTTTACCTTCCTTATTATCCAATATTACTTTGCATATTTGACATTTATGAATATTTTCAATATGTTGACTAACCTCTTGCTGAAATTTAAAAGACATTGGACAGTATGTACAGCTTATAAGTTGAACAATACTGTGAACTGCTTTTACATGTTGATTTAAATCACCCAAAGTTGCGAATATTTTGGAGCAATGAGTACAATATCGGCTAGGATGAATGGTTCGTAAATGTAGCTCTTTACCTTCCTTATTATCCAATATTACTTTGCATATTTGACATTTATGAATATTTTCAATATGTTGACTAACCTCTTGCAGAGATTTAAATGACATTGGACAGTATGTACAGCTTATAAGTTGAACAATACCGTGAACTGCTTTTACATGTTGATTTAAATCACCCAAAGTTGCGAATATTTTGGAGCAATGAGTACAATATCGGCTAGGATGAATGGTTCGTAAATGTAGCTCTTTACCTTCCTTATTATCCAATATTACTTTGCATATTTGACATTTATGAATATTTTCAATATGTTGACTAACCTCTTGCTGAAATTTAAAAGACATTGGACAGTATGTACAGTTTATAAGTTGAACAATACCGTGAGCTGCTTTTACGTGTTGATTTAAATCAATTAAAGTTGCGAATATTTTAGAGCAATGAGTACAATATCTGCTAGGATGAATGGTTCGTAAATGTAGCTCTTTAGCTTTCGCATCATCTAGGATTAGTTTGCATATTTTACATGTATGAATATTTTCAATATGTTGACTAGCCTCTTGCTGAGATTTGAATAACATCGGACAGTATGAACAGTTTATTAGTTGAACAATACCGTGAACTGATCTTGTATGATCGATTTTTCTTTTAATATTTTTAAGAATGCATGTACAATAGTCACAGTGAAAGTAATCTACGTTTTTATGTACGGCATCTAAATGATATTCCAGCTTTCTTAAACTAAAGAATTTTAAGGAACAATACATACAATTATATAATTTAACTGTTGATTGCTTTCCGCCCCCATGATTAGTTGATATATGCTGCATCAATGCGGTTTCGTTCTTTAACAGGTTACCACAAATAAAGCAAGCAATTGCTGGCATTTTTACACTTTTCGAACTGGACTGAGCATTTAAATTTACTGATAGAGATTGAAGTAGACTGTCTTAGTGGCTACTGCAGCAGTCACACTTTAGAAATGAAGCATATTGCTACTGAGATAAAATGTACTATCTGTAAAATAAAAATAGTTTAGACTAGTAAATTATACATTCTACAGAAATTATGTTCCTTTATGCATTTTATAAGTTTTTATCAGCGATAAAGAATCTTTAAAAACCACACCTGTTAAGATAACAGTAAAATATATTTATTTATACAAATTTTAGTTTATTTGTACCTTGAACTTATAACAAATTATTGCTACTATATTAAATAAACAATTACCTGAATTCAGTTTATTTATAATATGGTATCTTGAATATCCAGATTAAAAAATATCATACACTTTTGAAAGAAATGATAATAACATTTTATTAGTATGTCTCATCTGATAGCTGTATCACATATTCTCTGATATTCTGCACAGACAAATAATAGGGATATTCTGGGTTGTGATTCTGGGTATCACCGTATAAAAAAAAGATTATCTCACAGCACATTGGGGGTGTTCTGTGTCACTGTGTCTCAAGGTGGGTCCTCATGTGCGGACTATAAGTAGAGCGCACTGGTGTTCGATGATGTGGTTGGTTGAAATGATCAAGTGATCTATCAAAAGTGCGCTGTCACTAATCCGCGCGAATTATGCCAACCACTCAACTAAATAAATATACTGGAACGCGCACGTAAATATCGAATGTCTTTCTAATTTGTTTTGATTAATTGCGTTTTTAGAAATTATTCTTCTTAAGTTAAGTTTATTTGGCTTATTGTTGATTAAAAAACATACATGATGATAATAATTCGTTCCTGACAGTCTAGGTATTTTAAATAATTTCAATTAATAAGTTTATTTAAATTAATTCATTGCTCATTTTTGGAAACTTTCTAATGGTACAAAAGTTTATTTAACAGGTCTAAATCGATTAAAATAATTACACTGAATGAAAACAAATAAATAATAAGGAAAGCATGTATTATAAAAATAAGGGCGCTCACCTTATTACTCGTTTTTAATTTTGTTTTAAATATCAAAGCATATTGAACGTTTTAAAAAATTGTCAGTTACTTTGTCTTACATTTTCGCACATATACCTACCTAATAAAAAAGGATTTTAATGTATTTAGCATCATTAAAACTTTTTCTTTTAAATTTAAAAATAATTATCACATTTCTGCTATTTAACTGCACGAGTGTAACAAAGATAGCCTTTCCTCCCTCAGCAGTTGTTCTTGTCTAATTACATGGCTTCATTTTTAGAATTTGTAAACAAACTATCTACGCTGAAACGGAATAAACAGAAAACATCAGGATCCAGTACGATGCTGTTTCAGGCGTCTCAACAAAAAAAACAAGTATAAAAAACTTGCAATTGGCAAGTGAAGTGTAACATTTCCTCATTAGCATGTGCAAAAATTATTCTAATTTTTATTTTATTTCTGTATAAACATCAAATTCTTTTTATTTTAATTCTCATTTTTATTTGTCTGTATAAACCCGCTTTAATGAACTTTACAGATCATATATAAATCTACGATTTCATTCGATATTATAGATTATCCAATCTACGCCTATTTTCGTTGAACTGGTCGCAATAGTTCATGTACTCTGGGAGACTAGCAGTGTACCATGGAACAACGTAAATTTCCATAAGTGAATTGATATTATGCAACCGAAAAGAACGCGATGGGGGGAGCTTAGATGATATGTAATCTAAAGGGGGTAGAAACGATTATGCAAAAAATACATGAAATGGTGCTATTTTTAATCTATGGTCGCTGTATTCTTTGATTACAGATAACGTAGTGGTTTATAGTCGTTTGGGTAAATATCGATATTTCTCGACCACTGATGACCAGATAGATCCGTAAATTTAACACATTTCAAATGTATTGAGGAAACTTGCGACAAGACATGAAACAACTCATTAGAAACGTAGAGGCCGAGCTGTTATGCCCCCAGATTAACGAATAAAATAGATATGTTTGTTTTGATCTTTTCTTGCCCCAAACATTGAGTCACATTCTAAGCTCACTTGCGGACACTTCCACTGCTTTGCCATATTTACAAAGTCTCTTTAGTAGCAGGAAAAAATTAAATTATAAGTTTAATTGAAAATGTGTTAAAAAGTTATGCAAATAAAAAAAGTCATACTAATTTATGCATTTTTGAAATTAATTAATAATACTTGAATTTTATTTAATAAAGGCATATTCTTATATAAACTTTAAACAAGTATTTGTTGTATCCTTGAATACCTTTATGGTTATAACTAAAAGTGGCAACATTGCTCAAAATTTCAGTACCTGATGTTTAATGTGTCAATAGTAATATATTTAGGAGTTTTGTTCTTGTTTAATTACCATATAAAGAGATATGCAAATATCGTCAGACTCTGATCGACGATTATTTCGAATATGTCGTAGTATTGTAGTAGACATATATTTATTACGTATATAGATAGATAGATTAGAAAACATTCTGTACCATATGATATTTAGAAGTCCCAATAAAAAAAATATCTTTTTAGAGAGAGATTGTTGTTACACGACTGCTATCTGTTCAAACCCCTAAAATCGAGGTGTTTACCACGTTAAAGTTCACGGCACAATCGGCTCAGCTATTGTTATTTCTCTTACCTGCCCGTCGCAGAGATACGAAAAATATAAAATTTGGGGTCGTTTCCGTAAATTAGATTTGTTACAGATTAATGTCTCTCTCAGGTGTATGATAAAACTGTTTATGTTATTACTGATTATACAATTATCAAGTCTCATGCGCGAACATTTTTTACATCTTCCTGGCTACATCTTAGAATGGTATACGTTAAGATCGCGCACGTGTGCGTATTTTTGTTTGTTGATAAATACAATGAACTATGCGATTTTTCTATGATTACCTATTTATGAAGGATTCTGAATATATTCAACTGCTTGACGCATTTTATTGGTTGTGATTCATGTTCTAACGACTAAAACGATATTAGTACAAAGTAGTATTGAAGAAAAAAGTGAAAGAAAATTACATCCTATAGTCATATCAGACTCCCTGATAATATCTTATACGGCATATAGTAAATTTCAGAAATGAAATACATTGGAACCCTCATAGCATACATGTAGCGGTGTAGGCTGGGAACGATGAGGTCGTGGGCTAGAATCTCACTCGGGGTAAACATTTTTTTCGGTTACGTCATGCACAAATTTACCGGATAAAAAATGGACGACACACAGACATCTAAAAAAAATCTGCAAAAATAATGTGCGCCATCTAGCGAAAACCACTGGATAAAAAATGGCCGACACACTAGATGAAAAATGGACGACACACACCGCCGACAGCGCCAACGACACCACCGTCACCTAGCGGACGTTTTTCGAAGTAGTGAGTTGAAACCGGCATAGTACATCTACAAGCGACCATTATACACATTATCAACTGACTGGGTAGGGGTGATGTCATCAGCATACATGACACAAGGCACAAGATGGCTGACGGCCGCCTCTGATTGGCGCGTGCGCAGATAGAATTGAGCCAAAAATTACCACGATGGACCTTGGTGATTTCCCATGTTATTTTACATAAGGAATGGCCTAGAACCGGCCTAGCCCCTTTACTTTGGCATGAAGGTGAAGGTGGGAAAGGAGTTAATGAACTGGGAACTTGTGTATATAAGTTTATCAAAGAAAAGTCGGAAGCTGCCAATGATGAGAATAATTTAGAGTTTGTGTTCTACTCCGACAACTGTGGGGACAACAGAAAAATAAATATATGATTGCAATGTATATACATGCAGTCTCAGTTTTGAAAGTCAAATCATAAATACTTGATAAAAGGGCATACCCAAAATGAGAGGGATACAGCTCATTCGGTGATAGAAAAAGCTACTAAAAGGTATTAAAATCCAGTCCGGTGTATGTATACCAGATCAATAGTTTACCATTATCCGAAACGCTAAGAAAAAACTGGTTCAACTTTTAAGGTCAACGAAATGAGTCATCGGGACTTTTATGATTTCAAAAAAGGTTATACTGACTATGGTTTTACCAACCCTCAACCGAAAAAGGGAAAAAACGGAAGAAAACAACGAAAGGCCAGCTAGACAGTGAAGAACTGCAAAACTTCAAGGTGACCAAGGCTCACATAATAAGAATTGAAAAGAAAGACCCAACATGCATCCTGTACAAAAATCATTATTCTGATGAAGAATACAACAAAGAATTTCTGAAAGTAAAAAGGAGGAACAACAGATCAATACAAGATGTATTTCTTTCACAAGCTTATTGCAGTAAGTTAAAAGTTGGTGACAGGAAAAAGTCAGACATTCTTAGCCTTATAGAAGCTAACTTAATTCCTCAGTATTACAAAGATTTTTTTATAATTCGCGTATAAAAGAGACTTCATTATAACATTGTTTACAGTGTCACAATGAAGCTCTTTGAACACTGTTATAGTAATTTTTAGTGTAAAGTTGGTTATTGTATTTAGTTATATTTTTATTTGATATTTGACTTAACCTTGACACAAATTATAAATAAAATGGTCTAGCGTTGTTCTAGCTAGCAAATTATTATATTAAAGGTGAATTAGAATGATTTATATATTGAAAATCTTAATGAATAAAGTACGCTAACGTTTATTTATCAATGATTTGTCAATTGTTTATATTTGTATAGGATCAATATTTAGGTATACAAAACGTTCGATTTCTGGGATAAATTACCAGATATCTATGTGAAGCTGTATTACAGAAATAATTTTGTTCATGATATAATATAAATAGATCGCAAGAGCATATACGAAGAAACTCTTTTTTAAACAAATAATTATCATCTTTTTGCTTAAATGAAAGTTTGTTTACAATTTACACAGTTATTCGGTTATAATATGTCAAAAGTACTGAATAAAACCATCTGTGATCTGACCAGGAATCTACAGAATTGCCAACTTAAATTCAAGCCACTCCTCCTAGTTTAAAAACAGGGATTCTATGAAATTCTATTTTATTTAAATAATTAAATAAATGCGAATTATAAAAAATATTGTGTAAAACTTGTGCCACAATGACTTTCTGTAGTACTCGTGATTTGCACAACTCACCGCTTCGTGGTTCGTTGTGCAAACTTCACTCGTACTACAAAACGAGTCATTGTGTTTTACAAATAACTATTATTTGAATATATAGATAGCCTGAAGCAGAAGTGATCCAACTAACATTTTCTTCGAATTGGAGTTAGCATCATCTTGTAACGATGTTACTTTTTAATGTTTTCATTTCCAGCACCCATGCAGTATACATTTCATTTTATTTAATAATTAAATCGCCTCTCTTTCGAAATTTAACTATGAGTATTTATTTTTATATAAATGTACTGCTTCTGAGACATCCGGTATATCCTTTTGTCGAGTTCACTTAAACCAGTCTGCTAATGTGCGCGCATTTTCAAAATTTTAAGGAGGAGACTTCGTAAGTGGGGTAGGAGAATTTAATAAAAGGACGTAGCATACAGGTAAACGGGGCTTTTTCTTTCTTTTCCTGCTTGCAAATTACATTTTGTTTACACCGAATACTGTGACTGGTTTTTGTGAATCAGGTAAGTGGATATAAAATTGTTCTGTGAATAGCTATTATCATCCAACACTTAGCCGCTTTTATTTTTAACGTTTGAATTCATAGTATTTGTGTACAATCCCGAAGTTAGAACATATAGAGTCTATTTTATCTGAATATTTAATCCCGTCCAATAGGCCGTTGTACTGTTAGCTAATTTAGTTCCTTTGCATTTGCTTAGAAAAATCTCGTCTGGATTCGCTGCTGAGCAGGGATCAATTCGAGAGGCCTCTAAGGCAGATTTGATTTAAGAGATACGAAATAATCTCGTGAGTATTCGCTGCTGAGCAGGGATACGAAGGAGAGGTTTTCGGATTCTACTGTCAATCTATTTTATCTGAAAAGTTTAGTTCGTACAATAGGCTGTTGTTTTGCCAGTAAAACCTTAGTTAAAGCATTTAGAGTCTAGTTTATCTGAGTATTTAATCCCGCCCAATAGGCCGTCGTACTGTTAAGAAAATTTAGTTCGTTTGCACTTGCTTAGAAAAATCTCGTCTGGATTCGCTGCTGAGCAGGGATCAATTCGAGAGGCCTCTAAGGCAGTTTTGATTTAAGGGATACGAAATAATCTCAAAAGTATTCGCTGCCGAGCAGGGATACCCAGGAGAGGTTTTCGCATTCTGCTGGTAGTTTTCTTTATCTGGAATATTTGATTTCGTACGATAGGCCGTTGTGTTGATCAGTAAAACCTAGTTTAGTTGAATCTAGTGAAATCGCTAAGAAATTCCGGTGGCTATTGAGATTAAACCGGCAGCCGAGACTAGTTAATTGATTATTTTCTTCCGCTTTATTTAAAAAAGTACACAAATACTAGGAACCGATATAGTACGCTCTGTTAGTGCAACCATAACGCTTTCTCTGTGCATTTTGACATATTATCACTAGGAACTTTGTATTGTTTTCACCTGCTACGTACTAGTAGAATTCTGCACGTTATTTTCCGCCTCCGTTGTAAAATAGCTAGAATATTTATTGCTTGGTGTCAGTCCGCTTTTGGTTTTATTAATAACGTAGATCTTTAGTAGTAGATTTTGATATTTTTGTAAAACACTAAAATTGGTTAAATTTCTCATTTGTGTAAAATTCAATTTTATTTGTGGAATTAAAATTTATAATTTCTCCAGTAGCGAGTAGTTTCATTTGTTTGATAGTGGTAAGCAATTAAAGCCTGTTTTCACACTACGTATCCGGAAAGGTCAATAACAACAGACCCCTGGAATTACTGAACCTCCATCTGTGGCTACCTTGGTAACTCTCTGGCGCCCGAGGAAATCTAGGAAGTACCGAAGCCGTGGGTGTCATAGTGACGTCCGTGATTCTTTTAAGGAAAAAAAGCACGTCACAATCTCTGTATTCTTAATTATGATGTTTATCATGTGCAAAAGTGATCCAAGTGCCGGGACTGATTTTTTTAGTGCAACTGTTTCAATATCCCTTCTGCTCTTTGGTAATTCAAAAATGTTTGGCAGCAGAAGTAGTCCATCTGTCGAAATGATACATAGATATCTTTCATATTCTCAGGGAGTGAGTGCAGAAATGATCTTTGTATTGTAATGTAACTTATTGGAGCAGTTTTTATATTTAAATTAGATGTGCATAAATGATCTAATTGAATTTACTGTTAGTTGGATCCATTTCACTCTGGATATTAAAAATAATTTATGTTTATCATTGTATATACAAATTACTAAAAACTAGGAATTCAGAATAATCTGTACTTATTTCCGAACGCATTTAGTTCAATATCATGGTGGGTCCTCATGTGCGGACTATAAGCAGAGCGCACTGGTGTTCAATGACGTGGTTGGTTGAAATGAACACGTGATCTATCAAAAGTGCGCTGTCTCTAATCTGCGTGGATTACGCCAACAGTCCGCTGAAAAGTAGAATTTGTCTCTAGTTTTCGGCGTACTACTGGCATTTAGTGACAGTAGTTAGCACGTGCTAGATAAAGACATTAGGGCTTTTCGGAAACGGTAATCTTAGATCAGATAGATCACTTATCAGCTGATTGTGGATTCTAACCCAGAACGAGATTTTTATCAGAGTTTCCGAACGACGCGTTCTGTTTTGTGAGGAAATGTCAAATTTAATACTTAACAAAAACTTTTTATTTTTATTACTTTAGTTTCGTGGGTTGATTTTTCATGTACTTCTCTCCATACTCATCTTGTAAAGCTTTAATTCGTTTTCACTCATCGTTGACACTAAATTTTAATACCAACAAGCTATTTTTTATATCGAAAAGCCAAAAGTTATAAAAACAGCAAGTCTGAGCAATTTGCTAACTACGTGGCTTAAAACACATAACTTTTTATTTAAAGAAAACAAAACGAGAATTTTAATACCAATAAGCTATTTTTTATATTGAAAAGTCAAAAAGTACAAAAACCGCAAGCCTCAGCAGCCTGCCCACTACTAGGCTTAAAGAATTAATAACATTTTAGCTTGAAGAAAACAAAAACCAAAGAAACAATCCGTCAGCTGATCGCATTTACCCACCGATGTACTAGGGTAGAAAGGATCCAAACATATGATTATGATCCGCTCAGTTCGTTCAGTTTCCGAACGTGAGTAAACGTGATCCGGATTACTTTCCGAACGTTCAGATCATGAACGGGTTAACCCGATCATAGTTTCCGAAAAGCCCTATTGTTGACCACGTTGAGGAATTTTGCCTTTCAGGTTATAATGGTTGCGGTTTGTTCGCAGTGTGATTTATTTTTTCATAATATTAAAGCTTTGTTCTGCTGTACATATTTCTATTACCCAAAATCCCTCTCTTCTACTAATTACTGTTATTTCTTTTTGCAATTGATGAATTAAATGTAACTTTACTAGATTTTGCTTGATGGCAGGCCTTCGCCTCGAACATTTCGATAATTTGATTACCAAATTAGGTAGGTATATATATCGCTTTCCATTTTATAAGTATTCAACTGAAGACACAATAAAAAATACAATATTAATTAACTTTCAATGAAGGCATTACCTACCCACTATTTGTAAACAAACTGTCTACGCTGCAACGGAATAAACAGAAATCGTCAGGATCCAGTACACTGAACGAGCGTATGCGCTGTCAAATTGAGTCCGCTCCAAATCCGCCCATGAGGACCCACCTTTAAAGTACTATTTTTCTGAACGTACTAAAACCAAAGAATTGTTGGTGTATTCTTTGCTAAAACTTCCCAAACCAGCAGTCAGGGATGCCAAACCTCACGATTAATCGTGAGATCTCACGATTTGAGTGAAGATCTCACGATCTAACGATTTCACTACATATTCTCACGATTTTTTAATACATTACATATTAGTGTTTTTAAATGAAACTCACGGTCTCTAGTTAATTCCACAATATAATACAAGTTATTGAAAATTCTAAAAAATTGACAATTGTTTCGATAAATCAATATCATCGTCAGAATGACAGAAGTTACATTTCATTTTATGCCTACCTGATGTTTAGTAGTTATTTTTGGCTAGACCAAGAAGTAACCTAACTTGTGATTAGCTTAATATATGTTTATAGAAAAAAGAAGAAAATGTGATATTACAAATATTGAAGCTTAGATATTATTAGCCCTATGGTGATATCCTGGATATCATTTTTCCAATTAAGATCAGTATAACTGTGCAATGATATGGAAAACCAGGAAAACTATATCTGCTGATCTTTACAATTTTCACTTAAGAAGACAGTTTATTAGTGGAGAATTCCCTAGATTTAACTGTTCATTGACAACTTCATATTGTGGGTTTCTTAAATGTCTTCTAATTTCCAGTTCTTGTTTATTTTCACAAATATACAGATTAAAACAACCAGATAAATCCCACTACGCAAAACATCTACTTGACACCAATCATTCATTGACACCTAACACAGAACTAGAAGTGCTGCATATTTGTGAAAAGAAACAAGAACTGGATTTCCTTGAAGAACTGGAAATTAGAAGACATTTAAGAAACCCACAATATGAAGTTGTCAATGAACAGTTAAATCTAGGGAATTCTCCACTAATAAACTGTCTTCTTAAGTGATAATTGTAAATATCAGCAGATATAGTTTTCCTGGTTTTCTATATCATTGCACAGTTATACTGATCTTAATTGGAAAAATGATTTCCAGGATATCACCATAGGTCTAACAATATCTAAGCTTCAATATTTGTAATATCACATCTTCTTCTTTTTTCTATAAACATATATTAAGCCAATCACAAGTTAGGTTACTTCTTGGTCTAGCCAAAAATAACTACTAAACATCAGGTAGGCATAAAATGAAATGTAACTTCTGTCATTCTGACGATGATATTGATTTATCGAAACAATTGTCAATTTTTTAGAATTTTCAATAACTTGTATTATATTGTGGAATTAACTAGAGACCGTGAGTTTCATTTAAAAACACTAATATGAGCATATTCCACGAAGTAAGGGTCGAGACAGTCAATTTCATACATTACATACTCAAGCACAACGAAAAATAAGTATGACTGCGAAATAAAAAAATGGTAACATTGTAAAATATTGTCGACTTGTCTTATATCGAAATTATTCTCGCCTAGTCTATGCCGTATCGGTGAATCCGGGAAATGGGAACCCAAAATTCAAAAGTGTATATTGTTTAGTCTTTAATTTATTATCTTTGCCATACTCCAGTGCCAACGCAGAGCGTATCTTTTCATTGGCCAATTTAAATAAAACACCTTTAAGAAATCGCCTTAAGACTGATACATTAAGGTGTATTACACACAAAAAGTTTGGTTTCCAACAGTGGCCAATGCCACAATTTTAAAATTGACTGTGATATTTTAAAAAAAAATAAGTAATCCCGGCTATTACTGAAATATAAAATCTGATTCGAATTAAGATACAGATTAATTTTTTTTATATATTTACTAAATTAGGTATATTGTTTCAGTTTTTTTTATTTGTTGACTATCATTACATTTTTATTTGTTTTATATTATTTCATTTTAATAATATTTAGTTACATTTTTAATTTGTATTATATTTCATTACAGAGTATTTTTTAATTTGAATGTTTTGTTCTGCCTACCTCGTTTAATTTATACAACAACCATTATCAAACAAATAAAGAAGGTTTGACAACATCCCATTTCCGATTATTCCGAAATCTCACGATTTTTTCCGAAATATCACGATTTTTTTTTCAAATCTCACGAATTTTACTTATATTCATTTGGCATCCCTGCTAGCAGTGATTGTTTGTACTGCAAGTCCGACGATCGTGTTTACTGTGGCGAAAAAATGTCTCGTGGTAATAAATGTGTACAAGCAGTGTTGTTGATGAATGACGATGAAAATGACGCCGTGGATGATGATGAAAAATGTCAAAAACATGGTAAAATTCCGGCGAAAAAAAGTTTTTATTAGTCAGTTTTTCGCACATACAATTTACACTTTTATATCCCGAAAAAGGATACTTTTAAGATCTGCGACATCTTTAATGTACGAATTAAGCACGAAACCAGTGCTGGATATTAAACAACACCAAAAGAACCATCATCTTCTAGCAGCTAAAGCTCTCTCTCTCTTAGAAAATAGTACATCTTGCTTAATTACTTTTGATTTACAACGTACGCTACCAACTCCAATGATGCAAACTGGTGAAGTTTACTTTCTACGACAGCTTCAAACCTTAAATTTTAGCAATCATCTTTATTCGTCAGCTGGTGAAATAATTACTATGAATATGTGGTATGAGACTACAGGAGGTAGGGGATCACAAGAAGTTTTATCATGTCTCTATTACAATATAAAAAGTTCCGTTCCTGAAGACGTCAACACTCTTTATACTTTCAACGATTACTGTACTGGCCAAAATCGGAATTGGATAATGTTTCATTTTATGATGTATATTGTAAATTCTGGTCCAAATTTATCAGAAATAATAGTTTGTTATCTTGTCAGCGGACACTCCTTTCTACCCAATGACACCGATTTTTCCAATATTACAAAATCTTAAAATAAAAAAGTTTATTCCAGAACAATGGATGACACTTGTGAAACAATGTAGAAAAAAAAGCCATTCATTGTAAACAAAATGGTTGGAAAATTTATTGTTTTTAAAGATCTTTCCAAGTTAATGCCTAAAGCTGGACAAAGCGTTAATGGAAATCGTGTGTTAATTTCTAAAACGCGAAAAATTCGTTTTTTAAAAGGGGACACTAAAATCTACTTCCATAGTCATTACTCCGATAGTTACGATACTTTTGAACTAAATAAATCAGAGAACAGTAAGGAGTTTTTCAATACCTTGCAGTCTTTAACCCACCGCAAGCAACGAATAATGCAAAACCAATTTCTTATGCAAAAATGCAGGACATACAAAAATGTTGCAGTATGTGATGCCACCTATTTATCACCAATTTTATTTAAACTTGCCACACGTTTCTCGTAGAGGTCAAGCTTTTCAAGAAGAAGATGATGCCTGTGTACCTAATCTTATGGGAGATGAAGATGATGAAAATACTTCAGATTAATACAAAGTTTAACATTACAAAGATTAATGTTTTTTCTATTTTGTATAGTTACATTATGATTTAAAGTTTAGGGGTGTTAGAAAACATATTCCTTTGTATTAAAATTTAATAAAAACCTTTTTTGTATGACACTGATTATTATTTGGAGCTTAAAAAGTTTATTACCACCATTATTGCAAAAACAGAAGTGATCTAAGTGAGGATTTTCATTTTTTCTGCAACACAAACATTTTTTATTAATAAAGCATGATAAGCGAAAATTAATATTCCTTGTTGGCAATATCCTAAAATAAAAAATTGAAAATCTACAAAAAGACAGACTTAATTTTAAAAAACACGTTTCGCTTAATATCTCAAAACAATTAAAATGATACATAGATCACTTCTGTTCCAGGTTATCCATATAGGCTTTTTTATAATTAGTTTGTACTACTTACAAGAAAATAATAATCAACTAGGATTTTACGATGTTTTATTTCAGTATTACATTGAAAAATGTTTCATTTAAATAAAATTTGTAATGAAATCTGGTGTTTTTATATACTCACAAAACCCATCAAAGTTGGCACAACATTTAATATTTCTGAGAATACGTTGAAGAAAAGTGACACAACTTAAATATAATTTTCATTTTTAGCATAGATCACTTTGTGAAATTTTTAGTGCATCAAGAATATTCTACATGCTTTACAACACCAAATAAAAAAAGAACTTATATTATCTTGAATAGTTAAGTAGTATTTTAATTTAAAGCAACTGTTTTTTTGCTCTCCTGAAAAATTATGTTTTTATATTTGTGCCACTTTTCTACTCACAGTGTGACATCATCTGTAAATTATAAATATAGGAGGAATGAAACACTATGTCAATAATCCAAGTGTGGGTTAGTTTATATGAAATTATCATCTATTCTTTGACAAATCATACTCAGTTTTCATAGTAACAATCAAAATTATGTAAATACAGTTTAAATTCAAAATAAATTTTAATCTCTTAAACTGTTTAATCACCAAAAGTATAAAACTTACGTTCCAATGTAATATAATGTATGAAAAGTATTGTTTGGGACACAGGGACACTCTTAATTAAAATAACTCAAAAGTTTATCACGTGTTACCATTCTAACAGAAACAATCAATCTCCCCTTTCATACAAATATCACTTTTAATTAACAATTATAAAAAAAATGTATCACTTAATTAGACGAGGAAATGATGCACTGATCCTCCAAATACATAAGTTCAATTTGCTTTCGCTTCCTAAATTTATCTAGAAAAAATATACCTAGTTTGTACCTTATCAAAATCGGAAAGTGCGATTTTGCAGAACAAAATGCATTTTCTGAAAAAATACATCTTGGTTATAACACCTGGAATGACCTCAAATAGTTTCCCGGAGGTTATCGAGGTCGTGATCCTGAATATGACCTCCAAATTGAACCAGCACCCACCTGAAGCTCAAGATTGTTGATGAACGACATCTCCGAGGCTGAAATTCACTCCCGAATGAAACGATACTTGTCCCCCGGGGGTTTTCGTATCGCCGGTTCCAAATCTGGCATCGGATACCTGGGGTCCTGGAAGTGGACGTAATATCCGAAACTTATCCGGTACATTTCCAGCAAACGAACCTAAAATTTTATCAGCAGGTTTGGGAAGATAATTGCTCCATATCCGCCATCGACGACCACCCCCTGGATACCAAGACGTCATCTTCGAAAGTTTTCCGGTAAATTTCTTGCAAACAAACCGAATTTTATATCAGCAGGTTTTGGGGAGATGTTTGTTCCAAATTTGCCATCGACGACCACCCCCTCGAAACCTGGACGTCATCTTCGAGAGTTTTCCGGTAAATTTCCAGCAAACGAACCGAAAAATTTATCGAGAAGTTTTGCGGGACGTTCGTTCCAAATCTGCCATCGATACCGCCTACTGGATACCAGGTGTCCTGGACGTCATCTCCGAGAGTTTTTCGGTTAATTTCCAGCAAGCTAAGCGAAAATATTATCAGCTGATTTTGGGAGACGTTCGATCCAAATCTGCCATTGATACCGCCCACTGGAAACCTGGTGTCCTGGACGTCATCTCCGAGAGGTTTTCGGTTAATTTCCAGCAAACTAACCGAAAATCTTATCAGCTGATTTTGGAAGACCTTCATTCCAAATCTGCCATCGACGACCGTCCCTTGGATATCTGGTGCTCTGGATGAGTATTGACATACTGTACTATTATTCAGAGCAGGTGGGCTCTTATTCGCAGTATACTATAGCTTCATGTTATGTGTAATTTCAAAATACAATATATACTGCGATTCAGACTGACTCTTTGCTTCAACGGTCTGAATCACAGTTTATAATGGGTTTTGGTGAAACCCCATGTGTCTCGGCCAAATTATACTGCGATTCAGATATATTCACGCCACTGAACCCCGGGTGGGTGCTGGTTCCATTTTTAGGCCATATTTAGGAACAGCGACCTCTAAAACCTCCCGATTTAAGCACATTCCAGATATTTATAATCAAGTTATGAATTTTTTCAAAAAACCTTATTTTAATCTGTCTTGAACATAAGTTTTTGGTTCTTTTAGTGCTTTATTTCCTCGCCTAAATATACAGTCTCATTATAAATTTTCGAATTTAGGTGTACCCCAAAAGCAGTATTCAAACTATGCTGTCACCAAAAAAGTATTGTAATAATAAACTGAACAAACTTAAAAATACATGTTTATTTGGGGACACCCTGTATATATTATTATACCTGTTTATTGAGTTCAAGCAGTTTATGCGTTTCAATTTCGTGTTTACTTAAATCGTTTCCAGAATTACATGATCGAAGGCAATAATTGCAAATGAACATTTTTAACAATACTAGGGCTTTAATCTTGGAAAGTGATCTTACAGATCACCACCCCATTTTGCTCAGCCTCCAGTTAGAAACATGTTCTGTAAATAAAAATGAAATTAACACTTTCAAAACATTAAATTATCAAAATCTAACAAGGAAACTGGATGCTGAGGGATGGGATGATGTTCTCCTAGAAAATAATGTATAAATATGCACAACCATGTTTACGAATAAATTAAAAAATATAATAAAAGAAGCAACAATTACAAAATCAATAACAAACAAAAAAATGAAATTGAAACATTGGATCACTGGTGGGCTCTTGACATCAATTAGATATAGAAACAGCCTTAAAAAGAATTGTACCCTAAACCCTCGCAACCCCACTATCTTGAATAGGTATCAAGAATATAGAAAAATGCTAAGTAAACTAATAAAAAACGCAAAGTATGCTTATTACAAATCTAAGACCCAAAAAAACATAAATGACCCAAAAAAACATAAATGACCCAAAAAAACTATGGAAAGTGATCAGAGAGGCCACCAATGACCAGGTCTGTGAGTCAGAAATAAAATGCATTACTAACCAAAAAAATACTGAAATAACTGACAAAAATCTGATGGCAAATGAGTTCAACTCATACTTTTGTAACATTGGAAAACATTTGGCAAACAAGATTATTAGATGCACACAAAATAGGGCTATGAAGGAAAAAAGAAGTGCTACATCGTTCTTTTTGAGTCATGTGTCAAGTGAAGACATAATTAGAGAAATAAACAACCTAAAGAATGACATTAAGGGAGGGGAGGACGCCATTTCATCAAATATAATTAAAAAATACAAAGATAATCTCAGTATACCACTAAAACATATAACAAATCTGGTTTTTAGCTCAGGTATCTTTCCAAACATATTAAAAATCACTACAATCATACCTTTATACAAACAAGGTGATAAAAAATCAATGAACAATTATAGACCAATAGCACTAACAAGTACCATAAGTAAAATTATCGAAAAATGCCTCAAAAGCAAATTAATCACTTTTTTGGAAAAACACCACCTACTTAATGCAAACCAGTTTGCTTTTAGGAGAAACTCAAACACTGATAAAGCACTTGTAAAGGTAACTGAAGGGATTCTAAAAAACTTAGACAGGGGAAAAAAGTAATGGGCATCTTCCTGGATCTCAGGAAAGCCTTTGACACTGTGGAACACCAAACTTTATTAAAGCGTTTAGAAAATGCTGGAATCAGAGGAATCCCAAATAACCTTATCAGGTCATACCTCACTAACCGTAACCAAACCACATTGGTATCCGGACATGAGAGTGATGCATTACAAGTATACTTTGGTGTTCCACAGGGTACAGTTCTCTCAACCTTGCTGTTCAATATCTACATCAATGACATAATGGACCTATTTGACGATGAAAATATCAAAATCTATTGCTTCGCCGACGATACTAGTGTCCTAATAAGTGAAGATACCTGGGAAGCTACCAAAGCAAAAGCAGAAAACACTCTTCAGAAATTAAAAAACTGGTTAGATGATAGCTTACTCTCGCTTAATGTGGAAAAAACAAACTTTGTGGCATTTGCACTAGCCGCAAGAAATTTACCAAACCTTGAATCGATCAAAATCCATGAATCAAAATGCAACCGGAATCATCAATGTAAATGTGGTATGACCATAAAAAGAAAAACCAGTCTAAAATATCTAGGAGTTATTTTAGATGAAAAGCTCACTTGGAAAGAGCATGTGGAGTATGTAACAACTAAACTCAGAAAACTAATTTATAAATTTTATGAACTAAGGAATATGGTACCTTTCAAAACTCTAAAAACAATTTATCTTGCTGTAGCAGAGTCACTATTGAACTATGGCTTGGTGGTGTGGGGAGCTGCTGGCTCAATAATCTTAACAAAATTACAGGTAACCCAAAAATGGATCATAAAAATTATGCTTTTCAAAAAAAGAAGATATCCTAGTGATAGGGTATACAATGAAAGTAAGATACTATACATAGAACAACTCCATCTGAAATCAGTCATAAGATTCATGATAAAAAATAACGACTACAAAGTAAACTTAAAACATTGCCAAAATACAAGAAATGTCACGAGAGGTATGGTTGAGCTACAAAACCCTAAACACAAATCATGTCAAAAGCACATTTACTGTGTGGGTCCGAAAATTTACAATGACTTACCTGACCGCTTTAAGCTAAAGGACTATTACAGAATTAAAAAAACCTTAACAGAATGGATTGTCGAAAGCAAATATAAAATAAACTATGTAATATAATCGCATACAAGAAAGGAAATCAAGTTACAAAATAATGCAATAATAGAAATAATTCTAATAATATATTGATAATAATTTTATAAGCTGGCAAAATGTGATACAATGCAATTACTTGTTAACTAACATACAAAACTTCAAAAGTAACTGTAAAATAGATAAATGAGTGCACACACAGTATTATAAATACCCTTGTGCACTTAAAACCATAGCAGTACTGTGATGATAGCTTATTAAGATTAAGTTTATAAGAGTGAAGTATAAATTACCTTACTAATCATTAACCAAAGAGAGTATTATTGTAACTAGAGATTCTAGCAAGGGTACCTTCTGTCAATATACCATAAAAACAAAAGATGAGCAAAGCGTAAAAAGGCATGATAGATTGGTTAAACGACAAACGAAACGTCTTAAAATGGTCAGTATTATTGTTATTTAAAAAAGTTGTAATCCTTAATCAAAATCTCCATTTTTTAGGATGAGGTAGATGAAGCTGGGAATAACGCAATAGTTATAGAACCTATAGCTGGTCCATCTACAGAAGCCGTAGAACCTCCCGAAGAAACACCTGAACTGTACAATGAACATGAAAGTCGAAAGACTGCCAACACCCAAACAGATTTGGATATGGACCACTTAAACAAGCTCTTTGGAGATCTCGATTTTGCTAATCAAAAAATATATGTTTTGGAAGAAAAATTGAAAGCATCAGATTTAACGGAGGAGTCATTTAAAAACGATTCAAGAACATTGTACTTTACTGGGTTCCCAAAAGCTGAAATGATGTTTCTAGTATTTAATAGTGTGGTTCCATATTTATCAACTAAAAGTGTTCTGTCTCCGTTTAGACAGTTTATTTTGACATTAATGAAGTTGCGTCTTAACTTGCCGTTCAAGTATTTGTCTTACAGATTTGGTATTGCTCCATCAACTGCTTCAGAATTATTTTACAAATGTATTGATGTACTCTATGCTAGGTACAAAAAACTTATATTTTGGCCAGATAGAGAGATTTTGAAAAAAAGTATGCCTGCCTGCTTCAAAGAAAATTTTGGTGATCGTGTAGCAGTAATTATTGATTGCTTTGAAATATATACAGAAACACCATCAGGTATGTTAAATGCAGCTCGTTGTTGGTCAAATTACAAGCATCATGAGACTGTTAAGTTTTTAATTGGGATCACTCCTCAAGGAACAGTATCATATATCTCAGAAGGTTGGGGCGGCCGAACCAGTGATAAGTTTTTAACAGAAAACTGTGGATTCCTAAATTTAATTGTGCCTGGTGATGTAATTTTAGCCGATAGAGGATTTTTGATAAGAGACTCTGTTGAAACTCTAAGAGGACACCTGGAAATTCCTGCCTACACAAAAGGAAAAAATCAACTTGATCCTGTTGATATAGAAAGCACCCGTAAGATAGCAAACGTAAGAATTCATGTGGAGCGAATAATTGGCCTGCTTAAGAGAAAATTCAAAATTTGTCAAGGTCCCATTCCTATTAGCATGTTATCAGCATCTAGAGATGATTTAAGTGTTTTAGATAAAATTTTAGTTGTATGTGGAGCATTTCTCAATTTATGCCCTTCTGTTATCCCCATGGATTAAAAAAGTCCCTAATTTAATTTTAAACATATTTAGCTCTACGCACCTAATTTTCTAATTTGTTTTCTGTTTTAGATAAGATTTTAGTTGTATGTGGAGCATTTCTCAATTTATGTATTTCTGTTAACCCCCATGGATAAAAAATCCCTAATTTTATTTTAAACCGAATTCAAATTTTTCATTTTTGTTCCTCATTATTTTGAACACGTTTTTGATATACTGCAATAGTTAAAATGCCAGTAAAATTAAGTATTGAACATAAAATTGAAAATGTTCTTACATTTAAGAATAGACACCCTGATAATACATTTTACAACTATCAGACAAGTAATAAATAAATTCAAGAGTTCTGGAAGTGTTGAAAATAAATTTATTAGGAAACATGAGCCATGGATTACAAATGAAGATATTGAAAATGAAATGATGCCATCGGTAGTGAAAAATCCAAAATACTCACTTTGAAAAAGAGTATAATTAGGCAACTTTTTACTCTTGAACAAATGTCATATTTTTTACAAACCTTGTGTATGACTAAAAAATAATAATATCTGATAGTTGCATTTTGGGTTGTAGGCCATGCAAAGATTTTAATAAAACATTACTTTTTTGCCTAAAAGTGATAATAAAAGAGTTGTCCATTTGTATATAACTTTTTGGGAGAGACTGTATGTATATATTTTAATATAGTGTCATTATGTATGGTAACTTTATACTAATTAAATATTTTCAAGTATAAACTTTGTAGGTTTTATAATGAAACTTTATTATGTGAGATTTTTATAACAATGTAAAATATGGATTTATCCATTTAATTTATTGATCATAACTAGGTCAAAGTACTTGGTGGTTGAAGCTTTTAAATCAAAATATGTATTATATAAACTGGATTTTGTTATTAATTTTTTTTTATCTACTCCATACGTAAAAAATAGTATACTGTTTAACGAGTGATGAAAGTAACATTTTCTGCAAACGAGAGAACAGTTCATCTAACAAGGCACAGCCGAGTTGTAAAAAATGCTTTTGACAAGTAAAACAATACTTTTTCTATAACTATGGCTTACTACGTAGGATGTTCAAGAAGTTTGAATGAGTTGAGTTATCTTTAAAGTGAACTTTACCGTGCTTGTTTTGGCATCCACCTTTATATTATAATTGAACGTATCTAAACTTTTACCATAGATATACTGTATAAAATCCTAAAAATGAAATCTAAGATTGCAACAATAATTTTATTCAATTAATAATTTACTAACTTTGAATAACTCAATACTAATTGTGTATTTTAAAATTTAATTAACATATTTATTGATAGTTATATTAGAACAGTTATTTAAAATTATTGAGTTGTCAACAATTTAATATCTGAAATTGCAACCATTTACTTTTGTCACTAGTGATGTTATGGGATATTCTATCACTGGTGTCGGAACTGGCATTTTTGGGTGGAGTAAAAAGTGACGAAAGTTGTCGATTCATAAATGCTTACAGAAAAACACATTTTTTAAACTATAATTTTATTTGCATAGTATATACAAATGTCAGGATTCATTTGAATAACAAAATAAGATAATATTAATTCAAAAATATGTAATGTTGACATTTATGTATTCCCTACTTTTAAAGCTATTAAAATTGGTACATTATTTTTTGTCAGTATGTTCATTGTAAACAAAATATCATAGCCTACCCTAATCTATAAAGGTCGTGAATGGCAAAATATAGATAATTTTTACACATAGTATAAAAAATGGCAAATAAAATAGTATATTGTTTAATGAGTGACACAAGTAGTATTTTCTGCAAACATGAGAACAGTTTCTAATGTTCCCAAGTTGCAGAAAATGCTTTTCGACGAGTAAAACACAATACTTTTCCTATAACCATGGCTTACTACATAGGATGCACAATATCCTGAAAAAAAAACTCCTAATTACTGGCATGTATCACAAAACCAAGCATTTTGTGGTTCCTCTACCATTCCAATGCAATCAAAATGGAACCAACCTATTACACAATCATCATTATCACATTTTAACATAGGTCGACCATCATCAGGCGTTTTGCAGATACACCACATCTCAACCTTTTCCACACCACATTTAGTGGTGAAAAATCTTGCAAGTAGTTCAGGTGTAATGACATATTTATGGAAATCTAAAGATTTCATCAAACATTCATTAAAAAACTCCTCATTAAAACCCACTCTGTCAATATACATACAATTGTTTGACCAAATAACAAAATCACAATACTTGGTCTTTGTGACGAACATTTGTAATTGCATTTGGTAATAATATACATGATTTTTGTCTAAAGAAAATTCATTGTCATTATGATACAGTAAACATGTATTTTTCTTCTTTGCAAACTCCGGCATACTCAACTCTTTTAAGAAATAGGGACACTTTACCTCAACACATCCCAAACCACAACATTCACATTGCACAATTCCATCTGGAGAAGCACCAAACTGTGGATGTTCATGTGAAATGAAGAAACCTGCAGGTTTAAGTGAAATTCCTTCGTGGTACTTCTTAACTTGGGTGAAATACTCTTCTAATGCCAATTTTTCATATTTTATACCATATGAAGTTTGTTTTGAAAAAAAAATTACTTTCTGAGGATAACATACACCTTTTATTAGGGATAAAGGAGGCTTCTCCAATTTAGCCCTGCATGCAGCTTTGAATTTGGACGCAGTTATTCGGCCAGCCCTATATTTAAACCAAATATTGTTTTGAGCTTGGTCTCGGGTTGCAGATTCTATTTCTTTGATGTGCTCTTTGCTTATGGTTAAATCAATTTGTTGTGATGCCAGTTCTTTATATGTACACCCTTTTAAATCATTATTAAAAAGTGTTACCAAACCATTGGGTAAATTTTTCGGGGGCTTGTACATTTCAGAAACAAATGGCTCGTACACTGTGGCAATTGCTGGTCTAACATCTAATTTAAGAAAACCACGGATAATTGTGACTAACGATTCATCTTCTAAGGCTGGTACTCCACCTTGGGGTAACACCATTGGTTTAGCTTTCCTAGTCCAGTCCATGTCTCTTACCCTTACCATGTCGATGGTTTTGGTTGACGGAACTGGCCACCGAGCTAGGGTTTCTGTGCAAGAAACCTCTTCACTACTTGGACGGGCTTCTAAATAGAACAGAACTGCTGCCACATGGCTGCAAACTTCGCTCAAGCCTGCCATACAGGTGCAATGTGCACAGGATATAGCTCCGTCCAGTAAGACGATGACCCATACATGAAGGGCCTTTTCCCGTGTTCTTTGAGAATGTTTCACCTAAAACAACAAAAGAGGGAATTAATAAATTTGATATTGGAGGTCACAGAACATTTTTTTTGCTAATTATAATGAGTTTAACTTAGTTGGAATAAATAAACTTACCTTGCCAACTACAACAAAACAATTTTCATTTATTCTCTTGGCCAATACTTCTACAACAAATCCAGCCTCATAATACTTGTAAGCTTGTAGGGACTTGTAGGCCTTCAACTGTTGTCCAGTATAGAAACTGTGAGTTAGAATTAGGTAATTCACCATGTCCATTATGCTTACAGTTGGCAAAAAACTCAAGTTGCTGGTCAGTTCACTCGCACTTAGAGAATAGGGATCAACATTGTCTATAATTAAAAGTTTTAAGTCGTAACGGTACTTCATGTCTCCTTTGAGGGATGAATAGTATTCACTACAAGCCATACTATAATTAAAGTTCATAAAAAACGCAATACACAAACCGAAAACTGGAAATAAACACAACAAACCTGTAGATAACAATGAAAAACTTATGGCAGACCCACGTTTGTATGTCCTACCAACAAAATGGCCGCTCTGTCAAACGCACGTGACTCAAAATGATCTATTGAAACATTTTAATTATTTTTTCTACGCCCATGTCTGTAAACGTCAAAAATCGTACTGTCAACTTTCCTTGTAAATGACATTTAACAATAACATGCACGTAATGAAATCTCATAACATACACGTGCGTTTTGAGAAGAAAACTTAAACTTCTTGGTTTAATTATATTACAATCAAATTTTTATTTACGTAAGACTTTATTTGGTCTATTTACACAAATTTAGTCAATTAAAAACATAAAAACTTTTAACATTAGCGAGATATTTTTAGGATTGAAAGAGTGATGCCCCTAAATGTAGGCAGCACAGTATGCAATTTCTTTAAAAATAGGACAAGTTTTCATGCTATGAAAATAAATGTCACGTCATTTATATTGTCAATTTCTGAACAAAATATAATACAATTATAAATAACCGTTCATCACCATTAAATAATAAGGCACAATCGAATTACAATAATTGTTCAAATGTTATTAACAACTATTATAATAAAGTTTAAATGATTGCGATATTTTTATTTAATGGAAGAAAATGAATGGGCGTAGAAAAAGTATAAGTACGGTACACGAGTTGTAAGCCCATTACACACTCATGAAATTTATGCACTCGCCGCTGCGCGGCTTCGTGCATAACGGGTTACTTACAACTCTTGTTACGTAATATACTATTAACAGAAAAAGTTAGAAAATTGTTTTCGGCGATCTTTATTTTTTTGCCACTGCTGGTTAGATGGAAACATAGAAACAAAGTTTCTTACCAAAAACATAATTTTATTCGTCAACTAACAGTTATAAACCATAAAACTCAAATATCTTCTTTAAAAATTAATTTGTTTTCAACATACATAAAAAAATATAAACATAATAATAGGATACCTCCAAAACGTTACAAATAAAATTTATATGCTGAACAAAAACTTAATATTGCAATTTTTCTTACTTAAACATATATTTTGAGATTCAATTAGTAAAGTAAAGGAAGTAAAAAACCTCCCAATAATGGCGTAACAATAATATCACAAATGAAATCTTTAAATATGGAGAAAACCGTACATAACATCATCTGTAAATTATAAATATAGGAGGAATGAAACACTATGTCAATAATCCAACTGTGGGTTAGTTTATATGAAATTATCATCTATTCTTTGACAAATCATACTCAGTCTTCATAGTAACAATCGAAATTATGTAAATACAGTTTAAATTCAAAATGTTATCACTCAAAATAAATTTTAATCTCTTAAACTGTTTAATCACCAAAAGTATAAACTTAACTTACGTTCCAATGTAATATAATGTATGAAAAGTATTTTTTGGGACATAGGGGCATTCTTAATTAAAATAACTCAAAAGTTTATCACGTGTTACCATTCTAACAAAAACAATTGTAAAATTCAATCTCCCTTTTCAAACAAATATCACTTTTAATTAACAATCACAAAAAAAAGTTATCACTTAATTAGACGAGGAAATGATGCACTGCACACAATTTGCTTTCGCTTTCTAAATTTGTCTAGAGAAATATACCTACTTTGTACTTTATCCAAATTGGAAAGTGCAATTGTGCAGTACAAAATGCATTTTCTGAAAAAATATATCTTGGTTATAAACACCTGGAATGAGCTCAAATCGTTTATCAAGGTCGGCGATCCTGAATATGACCTCCAAATTGAATCAGCACCTACCTGGAGCTCAAGATTGTTGATTAACGTCATCTCGTTTACAGAAAGCGCTATTGTCGCTTTCGTCTGTCGCTGAGCGTCTTCTACCTTTAGAAGTTTATTATCACATCTCACAAAGACACGAGAGTAAAATTCATCAATTTAATTGAAATACTAAAAATAAAAGTTTAATACCGAATCCGTTTTCCAACAAACAATATCATATCTAATTATTTCTTCGCCATTGTAATATGTCGATGATAAATATTCAATTATAATATCAATTTTGAGCATAACTGTATTATTTCTTAGAAAGGAATTCTACAGTTATAAATTAGTTAATTAAAAAAAGAACTCGATTCGATGCATTAGTTCATTAATTATATTAATCCATAAATGATTATTTTTAATAAATATATGCAGTTATTTATCTGTTATGTTGCAACTAATTACTTTAATCCAGAGTTTGATTTATGAGTATGATTTATATTGTAGTAGGAGATACTACATTAGTTCATATCATGCCAGTATTTACTTTTCATGTAATATCATTTTTTTTATACTATAAACTTATAATTACTGACTGGTTTATCGCCAACATCATTTCATAATTTGAAACTTTTTTGGAAATTTCTATTTGTGTTTTTATATGGAGATGACGGATTTTATTACATTAATAAACATTATTGATGGCGAAAAGCGGAAGATAATTTTTTACTTATTTGAGTTTCATCTTTTAAATAAAAATAATCTTCTATGAATGCAGAATCCATGAAATTCACTCTCGAATGAAACGTTACTTGTCCCCCGGGGGTTTTCGTATCGCCGGTTCCAAATCTGGCATCGGTGACCACACCCGGATACTTGGGCTTGGAGTCCTGGAAATGGACATCATATCCGAGACTTTTCCGGTACATTTCCAGCAAACTAACCTAAAATTTTATCAGCAGGTTTTCGAAAGATGATTTCTCCAAAATTGCTATCGACGACCACCTCCTGGAATACCTGGACGTCATCTTCGAAAGATTTCCGGTAAATTTTCAAAAAACGAACCGAATTTTTTATCAGCAGGTTTTGGGGAGATGTTTGCTCCAAATCTGCCATCGTCGACCACCCCCTCGATACCTGGACGTCATCTTCAAGAGTTTTCCGGTAAATTTCCAGCAAACGAACCGAAAATCTTATCGAGAGGTTTTGCAGGACGTTCGATCCAAATCTGCCATCCACGACCGCTCTCTGGATACCTGGACGTCATCTCCGAGAGTTTTTCGGTTAATTTCCAGCAAACTAACCAAAAATCTTATAAACTGATATTGGGCGACGTTCGTTGCAAATCTGCCATCGACGAACGCCCCTGGATGCGTATTGACATACTGTCATTTAAACACAATATATACCGCGATTCAGACCGACCCTCTGCTTCAACGGTCTGAATCACAGTATATAATGGGTTTAAATAGATCTCTTGTGTCTCGGCCGAATTATACTGCGATTCAGATATATTCACGTAGTTCATGTGGTATGAAAAATTGAATTCAATTAAAATGAACTATAAAGATACCTCTTTGAAAATCGAATATTTAGACCTAGTAAAAAATGGCTTTATGGTAAAACTTCGATTTTAAAAAGCCGATGATGAGGATAACGGTGCTTGGTGTAACAAGTGGTTAACTGATTTTAGTAACACAAAGTTCTTGGTTCGTTTGACTGAAATTTGAAGAAAACTCTCGGAGAAGACGTCGACGTCCAGGTTTTGTTGCATCAGGTATCCGGCGGATAGTCGTCGATGCCAGATTTCGAACGAGTGCCCCCCAAAACTCCCGTAATAAGATTTTCGATTCGTTTGATGAAAGATTACCTTAAAATTCTCGGAGATGATGTCCATGTTTCGGTACAACAGGTATCCAAGGTGTGGTCGTCGATGCCATAAATTGGACGAGCGTCCCCCAAAACTCCCATGATTTGCTGAAAGATTACCTTAAAATTCACAGAGATGACGTCCAAGTTTCGGTGCGCCAGGTATCTGGGGGATAGTTGTCGGTGCCATATTTCGAACGAGCGCCCCCCAAAACTCCCATAAGATTTCGATTCGTTGGATGAAATATTACCTGAAAATTCCATGTTTCGTTGCACCAGGTATCAAGGGGTGGTCGTCGATGCCACATTTTGGACGAGCGTCCCCCAAAACTCCCATGATAAGATTTTCGATTCGTTTGCTGAATGATTACCTTCATATTCTCGGAGATGACGTTCATGTTTCGGTTCACCAGGTATCCAAGGCGCGGTCGTCGATGCCAGATTTCGAACGAGCGCCCCCCAAAACTCCCATAAGATTTTCGATTCGTTGGATGAACTATTACCTTAAAATTCCCGGAGATGACGTCCATGTTTCGGTGCACCAGGTATCAAGGGGTGGTCGTCTATGCCAGATTTTGGACGAGTGTTCCCCAAAACTCCCATGATAAGATTTTCGATTCGTTTGCTGAATGATTACTTTAATATTCTCGGAGATGACGTTCATGTTTCGGTTCACCAGGTATCCAAGGCGCGGTCGTCGATGCCAGATTTCGAACGAGCGCCCCGCAAAACTCCCATAAGATTTTCGATTCGTTTGATGAAATATTATCTTAAAATTCCAGGAGATGACGTCCATATTTCGGTGCACCAGTTATCCAAGGTGCGGTCTTCGATGCCATGTTTTGGACGAGCAACCACAAACCTCCCCTATAAGATTTTCGATTCGTTTGCTGGAAATTTACTGGATAACTCTCGGGGATGTCATCCATGTCTCGGTGCACCAGGTTAGCTGGAAGTTTACCTTAACACTCCCGAAGATGACGGCCAGGTTTAGAATCAGCGACCCGGAAGACCCCTGGTAAGGAAGTTTCGTTTCATTCGAAAGTGAATTTCAGGAGAAGTCTCGGAAATGACGTTTATCACTCTAGGTGGGTGCTGGTTCAATTTTGAGGCCATATTTAGGATCAGCGATCTCTAAAACCTCCCGGAAATACAATTTGAGCCCATTCCAGATGTTTATAATAAAGTTATGATTTTTTTCAAAAAACCCCATTAAAATCTGTCTTGAACATAAGTTTTTTGGTTCTTTTAGTGCTTTATTTCCTCGCCTAAATATACAGGAACATTATAAATTTTCGAATGTAGGCGTACCCCAAAAGCAGTATTCAAACTATGCAGTCACAAAAGAAGTATTGTAATAATAAACTGAACCAACTTAAAAATACATGTTTATTTGGGGACACCCTGTATATATTATTATACCTATTTATTGAGTTTAACCAGTTTATGCGTTTCAATTTCGTGTTTTCTTAAATCGTGTACAGAATTAAATGATCGAAGGCAATAATTGCAAATGAACTGTTTGGTTTTAATTTCAATGGTGCGAGGAATTGAGCAATTGCCAGTCAGGTTACTGTGTATGCCAAAAAAATGATTTCTTCTACTAATATTCGAATCGAACTTTTCTGAACAATACTCGCAAGGGAAATAATCAATGTTTTTGTGTTTAGCCACTTCATGTTGTTCCAGAAGGTTTGATCCATTGAAGACTTTCATACAGAAACGACAACTGAACATTTTGGACTCAACATTTAGAGGTAGATGGTTGTTTTGTTTGTGTTCTTCTAATTTTATAGCTTCATTAAACTTTTTAAAGCATACATAGCAGGTGAATGTATGTAATGCTTCGATATGACAATATCTACCTATTTCTGTAGTAAATTCCATTGTACAGTGGTTGCAAAAGAAAACATTGACGTTTCTGTGTTTATCGTCTGTGTGTTGTTTCAATTGAATCATGTCGTGGAATTGTTTTTCACAATGACGACACTGATACGTATGAGCTTGTTCATAATGAGAATGTCTAGCTGATTCGGATGGAAATAGCCTTGAACAAATGTTACAGGGAATATTAGCAGAATTTTCGACGTCTTCGGTTTTAATTGGTTCTTTTTTAAGGCAACGATGTACCGAATCTGAATGTTGTTGTAAATCGATTGCTTTCTTAAACAATCTATTACATGGCGTACATCGAAAAACTTTATGAACAGCTAATGTGTGTTGAGCCAAGTCTGATTTTTTCTTAAATATCCTTTTACATTCTAAACACAAAATACCCTCTTTGTGTGTAACTTTTATGTGCTGATTTAAATCAGCCAAATCTGCAAATATTTTGCAGCAATGAATACAATATCTGTGAGGATGAATGGTTCGTAAATGTAGCTCTCTAGCTTCCTTATCATTCAAGATTATTTTGCATATTTGACATGTATGGGTATTTTCGATATGTTGACATAAGTCTTGATGAGATTTAAGTAACATTGGACAATGTGCGCAGTTTATTAGTTGAACAATACCGTGAACTGCTTTTGTATGACCGATTTTTCTTTTAAAATTTTTAAGAGTGCATGTACAATAGTCACAGGGAAAATAATCTATGTTTTTATGTACTGCATGTTTATGATCTTCCAGCTTTCTAGAACTAGAGAATTTTAAGAAACAATAAGTACAATTATATAAATTAACTGATGATTGCTTTCCACCTCCATGATAAATTGATACATGTTGCATCAAAGCAGTTTCATTTTTTAACAGGTTACCACAAATAAAGCAAGCAATTGCTGGCATTTTTACACTTCTCAAGCTGGACTGAGGGTTTAGATTTACTGATAAGAGATTGAAGTAGACTGTCTTTGTCTTAGTGGCTACTGCAACAGTCACACTTTATAAACAAAGCATATTGCTACTGAGATCAAAAGTACTATCTGTAAAAAAATAGTTTATACTAGTAAATTATATATTCTACAGAAATTATGTTATTTTATAGATTTAATAAGTTTTTATCAGAGATAATGAATCTTTAAAAACCACACCTATTAAGATGACAGTAAAAATATATGATTTATACTAATTTTACGTTTATTTATACCATGAATTTATAAATAAGAAATAATTATTGCTATTAAAGTAAATAAATTATTACCTGAATTCAGTTTATTTATAATATGGTATCTTGAATATCCCGATTAAACGAACACTTTCGGAAGAAATGATAACATCGAAAGTTTTTTAATTGTATGTCTCATCTGATACCGGTCATACCGGTGTCCTCGTATTTAAAGGTTATCTATAGCGGTGTCCGATATCTTCAAAACCTTAACTAAACTACCATAAATATAATTTTAGTTTGTTTCACAGTTAACCGTTTGTATAACGAAAGATCATATAAATCTACTATTAAAAAACTTTTTGTGAATGATTCGACTTTTTGTTGATAACAAAGGTCTGTTCCAACCGACGTAAATACCGTTTTATTACCGTACAATCTCAGTAACGCAGCAAATTTGATGTAAATTACACAGACTTATTATATTCACTAATCAGCAGGTCAACTGGGTTTGTATCGTAATATTACGGTTTTTGTGTTGGTTGGAACAGACCCAAAGAATACACCAACAAAGATTATATACACGAATACACCAATGTATTCTTAGCTAAGGTAGGAACCATAGACAAATAATAATATAAGGTAGGAACACAGACCACTTCTCTGGGTAGGAAGGATCCAAATATATGAGGATGCGCTCAGTTCGTTCAGTTTCCGAACCACACTTTCTGAACATTCAGATTATGATCGGGTTAACCAAATCGTTTCAAATATCTAAAACGAAGGCGACTCCTGGTTGCCCCTGTGGCCTGAACACAGTACGCAGTAAAGTGAATTGTTGTACCAAAGAATTCACCAACATGTTGGTGTATTCTTTGCTAAAAGCTGAATCTGACATTACCACATTCGAAGTTATGCGACCTGTTGGTGTATTCTTTGTTTGTACTGATGAAAAGAGCAGACTTGTGGCTTGTAATCAAGCTGATGTATTCTGTGCTTGTATGGTGACGGTGACGTGACAATGTCATCACTGGTGTCGAAAAGAGCGCTTTAGTGTAAACTTCCTGAACTGGTGCAACGATTTCAGAGAAAAAGAAGAGACCTATGATTGTTTTTAAAAAAATTTATACATCAAACTATGAAAGAGCGTACATGGAGCGTACTTTCTACAATTATAATTCAAGAGCGTCATAATCCATTTGTCTAAAGAACTTTAATAAGTGCAGTTTATTTCAGATTAAATTCTGGAGCATAGTTACACTGTCAAATCAGTGCTCGGTTTCGAATGGAGTTGCAGATAATCTTTCTGTCGTATATTTTGTCGTTCTATGTTTTATTTTTTGTCTTAGCTTCGAATGTAAATATGGCTCCAAAAAGAACTACAAAATCTACGAAATTATTAAAATCAACAAACTACAGTACGTTAGTGTTAAATGACGTTCTTTGTCCAATATGTAGGAATATTTTGATAGAACCAGTATCTCTTCCGTGCAACCACAATTTTTGTTTATTTTGCTTCGAAAATACGATGGAAAATGTAAACTTAGTTTGTCCTTTATGTAGGATGAGAGTAGGGTCGTGGTTAAGAAAAACCAAAAAAGAAAATAGTCTAATAAATACGGAACTCTGGAAGTCTATTAGAGAAAAATTTCCTCAACAAGTTAATAACAAGTTGAATGGTGTAGATGAAAACATAGTTGAAGGTAAAAATATTGTTTTCTTTTATATTTGTTTGAACGACGAAATTATTTTTCAGAACAAAGAGATATTATCGTAGCGTATCCCGGAGAAATAAGAAAGGAATATGAAATGCAAAAGCAAAAGGAAGACGAAAAACAAAGAAAAAAACATGAAGCCGAAATCAGAGCGAGTGAAGAATTGATAGAGAAACTAAAAGCGGAAGAGGATTCCCGGAGAGTCGTGATGGAAGAAAAAATGAAATTAGACGAAGCCATAGCTAAAAAATTAGCAGAGGAACTTGCACCTAAACAAACATCTACCCCAAAATTAAAACGATCCTCCAACTCCAGCAAATCAGGTCCCATGGATAAATTCGTACAAAAAGATAACGGAACCCCTTCTACAAATCACAACAACTTCGTTAATAAGGAATATACTTGCAGAGTTTTGTGTTTAGACAATAATTCAAAACAAACCAGCGTTCAACATTTCTCACCGAAGATCCACAAAAAAATTCAACAGATACAAAAAATCGTCGACCTGGATTTGTCTAGCGATAGTAGTGATTGCATAGAGTCTGAAATGAGATATTTCAAACCAATTGATCACAGACTTAACCCTCCACCGCAAAAGATTTCACCTATCAAGATTACCCCTAAAAAAATCAAAAGTGATACATCCACAAGGATAGCGTAAGTAGAAACTGCTTTTTATAATATATTTCATCCTTGTAATTGCAAATAGTCATGTGAAAAAGAGCACTTTTCAGGAGAGCCAAAAAACTTAATGATTTGTTACTTTTTCATTTAATTAGTTCAGAAATAATAATAGAGCTTATATTTATGATGTGATATGATATCTATAGCTCTAACTTAGCAGCTTTGTGTTTTTCCAAGCACAAACGACTTTTTGCAATTAAAATTACAAATATATCTCTTCATAAGACATTTTTACCCAGACTTTTTGTTTTCAAATGAGTATTAACATACTACTTTAATGATAAATTGGTTTTATTGCAACAGTTGATTTACGTAAAAAATTTCAATATAAGACAACATGATTTTCAATCAGCCATCATAAAACGAACTGTTATAAGAGAAATGGTAATCTTCTTCCAGAAGGTGTTTAAGGTCCTGCAGGTCCTTGAATTTTCTAGCTGTGATAGGTATTGGCTTTTCGTACAGCAGTTTCATTTGAGAGTAAACTTCCGTTGTTGGTTTAGTACGTCTAAGTAGTAATTGCCATTTTACAGAAAAGTCCAGTTTGTACAAATTATAACCATCAGAGGTATACTTCAGGCACCTCAAATCCGTGGCATAGGGATCTCCTTTTTTATTCCCTGGCCGATTATTTTTGTAGTATCCATCAATAAACTTATAGAAATCTTTATAATAGTTTAAACATAATAGGGCCTTGGTTCCATTTCACTTCTTAGATAGCTGGCAAGTATGTAGTGTTTTAATCTTCCTTTCAATAGTGCTGTGCACACTGTCCACCTCCATTCGAGTGTGGCCCATTTCCAGATATTTTTGGTACACTGTACCTGTATGGTTGGATTGTAATGAATGATTATAATTACAATGATATTATATAAGCAAATCGTCAAATATGGTATTCTTAGATGGATGTCTTGGACGAACTTCTTCGGGGTTGCAAGCCTTCAAAATATCCTGAATTTTTCCGTCTTTGTCTTTTTTTCCCGACCAGATCCGGCAGGTAGTTCCTCTTTCTCGGATGAAAAAAGCGGTATTTTTTTATCACTTGTTCATCAATTTTCTCTACAGCGAAAAGTGGTAAATTGTCAACTTGTAGCTGAATAGTAACAGAGATAAACAGTCTTCTTTGTTATATTTATCAGAAAAGTCGGGAAACAAAATGCCACGTATCTCCACTTGTGATGTTTTGAGACCAAAGACATTTTGCAATCATAAAAAATGGTAGAGAAAACATATGACTTTTAAACAGTTGGTTATATTTCACATTCAGACAGCTGTTGACATACGACATTTTACTAATGCATGTAATAACAACTATTTTTGTTGTTACTCTAGGCTAAACATTAGTATGTCTATGATCGAGTTTTGGGTTCATATTACAAACAGGTTTTATTTTAAGAAAGGTTTATATCAAGTCGTAAATTGCCAGAACAAATACTTTTCGAGATATAAATTTTCAAAATTAATAAAATTTATTTCACCATGGATCTTTACAATCTAGCTAAAATATATGAAATACACTAAATTATCTCATACTGTTGGTGTTGTTTGTAGTAGTGTATTGAGAGAGAAATAAACTTTATTGATACTTTATAGTATATATAGAATTTTTCTTTATACATATCCGAAAAGTATCAAGTATAAAAAAAACAACAGAGGGTCAATTACAATATTTCGTTAGGCCACATATATCAACAAATACAAATTATATACAAGTAATACTAGGAAGGAAAAGTTTGAAGGAAAGTTGCTTATTTATTGATTTAGTATATAGAGGTTTTCTTCAAATTGAGTTTTTTCTACCGGTGTGAAGTTAGCAGTCAATTTTCAGCAGCTAAAATTGCCGCAATCGTTTTCATTACTATCTTAATTTTTTTTTTCAACCTTCGAGGAAATTTTTTTCCATCATCATATTTGGCGAAAGTATATAAGAATCAATATTGAATAGTTATAAGTAGTCACATTCCCTTGAAGATTAGTTAAGAGGATGAAATACACCCTAACCTAAGCACTAGTTTTCATTACTATTTTATTTTTTTGACAGTTGAGAAAAAGATGTTTCATCATCATATTTAGGGAAAATATATTAGAATCGATAGGGGAGGTATTGGTCTCCTGTATTTGATTCTTAATTGGTTGTTTGGAGCACTCATTATTCAGATATATTAGAATCGATATAGAATAGTTAAGTGGTAGCGAGATTCCCTTAAGGATTTTATAAGAAGGGAAATACACCCCAAGCACTCGTTTCTATCACTATCTTATATTTTGCTTTTAAACATTCAACAGTTAAGGAAAAGTTATTTTAACATCATATTGAGGGAAAATATATTAGAATCGATATAGAACAGATGTGTGATAGTCACATTCCTTTAAGGATACACCCCACACACTAGTTTCTATCATTATCCAATATTTTTATTTTTTTAACTGCTAAGGATAAGTTGTTGCATGATCATATTTTGGATATATATTAGAATCGATATAGAACAGATGTGTAGTAGTCACATTCCCTTAAAGATTTTCTAAGTGGGGAAATACACCCTCCACACACTAGTTTCTATCATTGTCTTATATTTTTTTAACTGCTAAGGAAAATTTGTTTCATAATCATATTTGGAGGAGAATTGATATATAATATAAGATAATGATAGAAAATAGTGTGCGTGGGTTGGATTTCCCCCCCCTTACAAAATTTTTACGAGAATGTGACCACGACACATATATTCTATTTTGATTCTAATATATTTCCCCCAAATATGATAATGAAACAACTTTTCCTGAGCAGTAAAAAAAATGAAAATTGGGCTATGATATAAACTAGTGCGGGGGGGTGTTTCACCCTCTTAGGAAAACCTTAAAGAAATGTGACTATCACACATCTGTTCTATATCAATTCTAATATATTTTCTCCAAATATGATGATGAAACAACTTTTCCTTGACCGTCAAAAATATATATAAAATAGTAAAGAGAACGAATGCTTGGGGTGTATCTCACCCTCTTAGATAATCCTCAAGGGAATGTGACTACCATATAACTATTCTATATAGATTCTTATATACTTTATCCAAATACGATGATGGAACAACTTTTCCTTAACTGTTGAAAAATATAAAAATTAAGATAGTAATGAAAATGAGTCCTGCAATTTTGGCTAGTGAAAACTAGTTGCTCACTTTACACTGTTGTTTTTTCTACACTGAGCATTTTCTGTTGTTTTTATAATCTCAATCAGACAGATGTTGTTTTCTTCAAGGCAGAATGATTTAAATAGTTTATCGAGTTCTATTCCAGTTTCAGTGTAAAGCAGTCTATTTGGTGGGTTATGCATTGGATTACCAGGGTGTCTCAGTTTTGTTATTTTCCTAAGGCTTGTCGTTTCACCTTCTTTCATATTGTTTTTTGCCGGGGTCTTATAATTATTGGCAGCAGTTTCAGTCTCAATACCATCATTTCTGCATATATAAAATTTAATAATTAAATATACAATATTTCCATACATATATAATCACATTACTTACTGCTTTTAAATAATCTGTCGTCCAGCATTCAACCTCATGCATTGGAAAATTGTTGACATTTTAAATAATATTTTGTAATATGAATATAATTAAAATACAATCCATGTAATTAGGTTAATAAACCTGTATGGATTTTAATAAATAAATAAATTTCTGTATGTTAGACTTCTGAAGTGTTGTGCTCTGTTATTAGCCCTATCATTCGAATAAATTGAATTTTTACATTATCTGATTAACTAATATTGAATTTCAATAACTGTAGAGTTTTCAAATGAAATGACAAATAAAAAAAGAATTACCGATAACCTATCAGCAGTAAAATATTAGCTACAATTATAAATAGAAGATAATAAGAGTGCTAATTAAGCATCACACTTCAGTTGATAACAACAAACTTGCAAATTCTAGTTCTATGGTTCAATATAAAATATAACCATGACAATGCTCAATAGATATACTACTGGCATTGACTGTGCTGTACTTTGAAATATTTGCTATTTGTTATCAGAAACAAATTAATTTCTCATCTCTGACAACTGTTTTTACAATTATTCTTCAATGCTCGATTCAAAATATATAAGAATTTGCAGAATTAAATTTGGAATGCTCATTTTGAATTCCCACCAATTCTAAAGATTTCTATTTTATGCTTTAACGGTTAGCATCTAATTAGAAAAAAGTTCCGGTTATTTTTCCCTCGTTGTCTCCTGATTAACAAATGACAATGCCAGCTTGATGTTTAGCTGTCATTGTCCTTATTTTTTCCAAAACGGTTTGAGCAACAAAATTCATTTTACCATAACAAATTAGCATAAAAAAAGAATCAAATTCCTACCTATTTTAAATTTGATTCCAACGTGTTGACAAGGCTAGCTTAATGGACGTTGAGAAGTGAGCTGCAGATTAAAAGCAAGATGATCAGTTCCTAGATTGGAGTTATAAGTACGTCTGTGACATTATTTGAGAACATAAGATTATATCAGGAGTGGTGATTGGGTTGCCTGTCATGATATAAGTAGGAGATGTAGATATTTTACAGAATTTTGAAGGAAACCATTTATCTACTTTGTACGAGGAGGGCTTGACTTGGGTTAAAATCACCAATGATTATTGAATACTCATAAATACATGCCTTAGTTGTCACTTAATTTTCGTAACCAAATAATAAATACTTAATTAAAGCTTGTCATTTAGCCTAATGACAACTGTCAATATTGCAAGACTACTTTTATTATAAACTGAAAATAAATTACATTGTGTTGATTACTTACTTCAGACAATAATCATTATAGCCATGCCACAGTTCGAATCGGTCTTTCAGCAAGTGTGTATCGATAGATATTTGTTGTAAACAAACTGGTTAGTGTAAAAACTATACTTATTAATTGACTATTAATAGAGGTGTGAAATAACCAAAAACTTGTTGGTGAAAATACAAACAACTAAATTAAAATGAGTAATAATAATTGTCTTTATTAACATCCATAAACAAAGTTATAAATTATAATATATTAGATGCAAGGCGAAGTTCAACCTTTACTGCGTAAAAAACGCTGTAAAACTTGCTCTTCCACTTAACCTTGTATACCCACTATACATACATAATATATTATATACCGCAACACAAGTTGTATAATATTACAGTACAGTACTTTGATGCGTAAGGCCATTAATTCCTCTCACAATTCTGAACCCAATTAATTCTGATGATCAAACAAGTATTTCCGAATAGACTCTTTGAATTTTTTAAAATGCTGATATTTGATATCTAAAAGACCGTCGAGAAATTTCCAATTTAAAGGGAGGTATAGTAATTACCCCTGTATTTCTAATATTAATGTTATGAACGTCCGTCCTGAAGGAGATTTTCCTATATAAGTATGATGGTTTCTTCGTCATAATTAGTTTATGATAAAGACACGCAGAATGTAACATTCGTCTATTATCCATATTCAACCACTGTATTACTTTTAACTTGTTAGAAATAGTACGTCGTTTACGTATGCCAAATATTAACCGAATGCAGCAGTTTTGCATTTTTTGAATTTTCTTTTTATATTGCACACTTAAGTGTGGACCATATAGAATGTCAGCATAATTAAACAATGATAAAACTAATGAGTCACACAATGTCTTTTTTACTTGAAACGGTAAAAAATGTCGGACACCATAAATTGTTTTTAATGCTATGTATGCTTTCTGGAGGTTACTATTAATGGGCTTTTCAAATTTTAGATCGTCGTCAATTATTACTCCCAAGTTTTTAGCTTCCTTGGCCATTATTAAATTCTCATTATTTATTTTCACATTAATATTATCGTGAACTTTCTGACGATTAGATTTAGACCCAAATAAAAGGATTTTTGACTTATTAGAGTTAATATTGAGTGAATGGTCTTTAGCCGCAGCCTCAAAGGCGTCTAGGTCATGATTAATTACAGTACAAGCATCTACTACTGAATCAGGCGAAAAAGTATAATAGAGTTGCGTATCATCAGCATATAAATGCTTACTGCAATTATGAATATAGGTCGATAATTGAAATGTGTAAATTGTGAATAGAGTGGGACCCAGTATTGCCCCTGTGGTACTCCTGACAGAAGTGGCAGCAACTGTGAAATTGACCCGTCAAGAGAGACACTCTGTTCTCTATCTCTTAAGTAATTATTCACTAATAAACGAGCACTTCCTGAAAAACCTATATAGTGTAAAATATTATCAAGCAAACTATAATAAATAGTATCAAATGCTCTGCTAAAATCCAGAAAGACAAGCACAGTACATTTACCATCATCAATAACCTTGACAATATCATCAACAATGTGAAGAGGAGCCGTTGTACAGCTGTGTCCCTTTCTGAAGCCGGATTGAATCGTCGATAACAAAGAAAATTTTTCCAAATGTTCCTAATTTGTGTTTCCATAGCTCTCTCGATTACTTTAGACAGAGTCGGTAATATACTTATTGGTCGAAGATCTTTAAATTCTTTAGGATTGTTAACTTTAGGTAGCACCCGCACAACGGCCCTCTTCCAAACTGAAGGAAAAACACTTAGAATAAGACAGAAGTTTACAATATGTGTGATGTAGGGTACTACATGTGGACAACAAAGTTTTATCATATTGATAGTTAGTTGGTCCGAACCTACCGCATTCGTTCCAATTCCGCAAATTGTTTGGTATACAAAAAAGTCATTAACTTCTGTAAAGCGAAAATCCGACGCAACTAATTAACTATTTCTATAAAAATTCAGTATCTCACTACTTGCATTAGATCTAGGAACAGAATCAATAAAATATCGATTTATATTATTAGCATTCTTTAAATTATCCGGTAGCTCTGCTTTCTTATCCGTTAAAACCTTTTGTGTTCTTAATGTTTTCCACATTTCTTTTTTATTACATTTATTAATATAATGTGCAAAGTACGCCTTTTTTTCACGAATAACTGCCTTATTAACGTAATTACGTAATTCTCTGTATGACGTAAGATGGATATTTGATTTTTTGATTTAATAATGATCCCCCTGACGGAGGGGGATATTCAAATGAAATGGAATTGGATGGAAATAAAACAAACAACTCTGATAATCCTGGGAATGAAAAAAACATGGAAAAGGAGCGAACAAAGAAATTATTCAATATCCAGAAAGCTCATCTCTACTCTGACAAGGTATATGTATTCATCGAAAAAACAAACAGGGAAGAGGAAGGAATAGGTAAAATCCACCCAATGAAGGTAGGCCACATCTTACATAAGAAACTAAAAATTCCAAACATCATCAGCATAGCAAGTGTAGGTAAAAATAGAGTAGGAATAGAATTGAAAACTGTAAAAGATGCGAATAGATTAGTAACTGATGAAAGATTAATTGAGGAACAGTTAAAAGCATGCAACGAAAGGGAATAATAAGAAATGTTGACACAATATTCAAAGACGATTATCTTTTTGAAAACATAATTTCCCCTGTAACAATAGGTTCAAAAGAAAAATAGACATAGATAGCGAAAGTGTTTTTGTACCTCGGCAAATGGTCCTATTAACATTTGAAGGGAACATGCTACCCAGTCATGTTTTCATCAATAGCGTAGCATGTGCAGTCGAACCATATGTACACAAAGTCATACAATGCTTTAAATATTTAGAACATGGTCAAGTTGCAAAAAATTGTCGAAGTACAAAAACATTCTGCATTAATTGCTCTAAAGAAAAAGAAAACGGGCACAGTTGTAGGGATCCACAAGACAGTTTTTGTCTACACTGCAAAAGCGATAAACACAAATCAATTTCCAAAGTATGCCCTAAATTTGTTGAGCAACATAAAATAAAAAACACATGGCAGAACAAAATTTAACTTTTTTAGAAGCAAAAACTGGTCTCAAAAATTCCTACGCAAATATAATTACAAATAACAAGTATCTGATATTAGACACGGAAAACATCGAATCCTTTCCACCACTAACACAAAAAACAAACAGAAATCCTGGTAATACATACAACCATCCACTTCCAACCAAACCAGAGCAATGCCATCCCATTCTCAACAAAACCCCGAACCAACACCATCCAACAAAAGAAAAAAGTTTCCTCCCCTATACCAGAAGAACCCATGTTTCCTTTCACATTCGGGCCCTAACGTCCCCTCCCTCCTTTTGATAAATCAACATATGAACAAAATGCCAATGAAATTCTAAAATTATTTTAATGTCTTTCAAAGTGTACTAGATGATGTAAGCTCATTCGATGAATTATAAAAAATAAATCAATCCAACAATTGTAAAAAAACAAAATTAGCTACATTTATTATAATGGCGAATAAGGTCAAAAGTAACTTTAAAATTTTGCAATGGAATGCTAAATCTGCAGTTTCAAATAAATTAAGTTTGGTGAAATGTTTGGATGAAAATGATATAGACATAGCACTTATATCTGAGACATGGTTTAAACCCAGCAGACAAATTTCGTTTAGGGGTTATGATATAAACCGGAGGGACAGGGTTGATGGATATGCAGGTGTTGCAATATTAATTAAAAATATTTACTCTTTTAAGGAAATCAACATTCAACAAAATTTCGTACCTGGAATCTTAATTTGTGGTATTCAAATATTAAACTGTAACGATGTAAATTTCAACTGTTTTTCACTTTATTGCCCACCGGATATAAACGCAAATTACACTGGCTGGCAGAATGTGATTGGCTTACTGGATTCAAACAGTATAATAGGTGGAGATTTCAACGCACATCACGAGTTTTGGGGCTTTTACAAAAATAACCCCAAAGGTAAACAAATCAAAGAAGCTTAATACTGGGCAACCCACGCGATTTACTAATAATAACAATCAATCTGCAATAGATCTCACGCTCTCCACGCCTGATCTGGCGCTTAACTGCTGATGGTACACACTTGCGGACGTTATAGGATCAGATCATTTCCCTATTATAATAGAAGTAAACAAAAACATTCACTTTTATGGAGATTATCTCCCAAAAACTAAATGGAACTTGCGTAAAGCCAACTGGAAATTATACCAGGACGCAGCTGATACTTTTTTTACCTAAAACTGCCAAAGAATGCATGAAGAAAAATATGATCTTCTTATCCAAGGAATTAATATGGCTGCCAACGTGGCAATCCCGGTTAACAAACCCTTCAAACACAAAAATAAAAAAATTTTACCTCCTTGGTGGGACCCTGAATGCGACGCAACAATCACTCAACGTAAACAAAAATTAATGAATTATAAAAATCAAAGTACCGTGGAGAACTACACACTATGCAAAAAAGAAATACCACGAGTAAAAAAACTATTAAAAGACAAAGCCAAGGATAGTTGAAGGAGATGGTGCTCAAAACTTAATAAAAACACATCTGTAACGGAGCTCTGGAACCAAGCAAAAAGAATGCACAGAAAAGTAAGTAGTGTAAAAAAAAATGACACTACTGCATGGCAGGGGGACTTCCTTGATAAAATTGCACCACCTATGCCACTCGATGACATCAGCCACAATCTAGAGATACTCAAACAGTCCAAAAATAATCATTCCATTTTATCAACACCTATTAACCTGATGGAAATAGATTATGCACTTCAAAATAGAAAAAACACATCTCCAGGTTACGACGAAATTCGAAATTCCATGCTTCACCATCTACCTCTAAATGCCAAGCAAATTTTAAAACAAATATTTAACGACATTTGGCTGTCTGGCGAAAGTATCACTGAATGGAAAAATATTGTAGTCATACCTATTTTAAAACATGGCAAAAATCCATCGGCCCATATCATTACTACCTTGTGTTTTAAATTTTTTCGAAAGAATAGTAAAAAATCGTCTAGAACGGTGGTTAAATCATATAAATGTCCTCCCTTCCACTCAATATGGATATAAAAAAAACTACGGAACTTATGACGCAGCGGCACATATTGTTACTGAAGTACAAGCATGTTTCGCAGAAGACGAATATCTTATCACACCATTCTTCGATATAAAATCCGCTTATGACTGTGTAGAATGGCAAATATTACGCGGAAAATTAGTCGATCTGCAGGTACCTGTAGAAATAGCAAATATTATTTGCAAACTGTATGTAAATAGATCCTTAACAGTTCGACAACAGAATGGAACCCTGTTAAAAAGTCGAGTAGCCAACAGAGGTCTACCACAAGGCTCTGTATTAGCACCATTACTATTCAATATTTACACTATAAACATTCACACGATTACACCCAACGCTAATATTATCCAGTATGCAGATGACTTTGCCATCTACATACATTCGAAAAGATTTGAAAAGTGCTTAACTTTATTTAATGCAGCTATAACACCACTCTTCAATTGTTTAGAGAAACTTGGATTGGATATTTCTCCAAACAAATCACAGTGTGTAATCTTTACTTGACATAACATCTTAAATACCCCCACAATAACATTGGGAAATATTCAGTTCCCTCTAGTTAACGAATTTAAATATCTTGGTATTACACTTGACAGAAAGTTGACATTTAAGACACACATAGAGGAAATTCTAGTAAAAGCAAGTAAATGACTAGACTTTCTCAAATCTATAATGAAAACATGGTGGGGTGCAAACCCTCAAACTGCTCTAACTTTCTACAAGGCATACATAAGGTCAATTATAGACTATGGGTGCACATTATATGGTTGCGCAAGCAAGATGGAGCTACGGAAGCTGGATGTCTTACAAAATAAAGCTTTGAGGTTGTGCATTGTAGCGATGAAATCAACCCCCATCGAACCACTTCGAGCAGAAACGTTAGAACCACCCCTAGAACTACGGAGACAAATGTTAGCAGAGAAAAACATCTTAAAATGTAAAACTAAAAATTCCCCATTAATGACTATGGTAACAGCTTTAAACATGCATGACCTGACATCTAAATATTGGAAACATAAAAGCTCACCCCTTCTATGTGAAGCTTATAGAAACACAAGTGATTTCAATCCTACCAGCATTTCTGTAGATCTCATGAAACTTCTACTAGATGTGACAATAATAATCCCGGAATATTCAGAATTTATAGCTCTAAACAATGCAGTAGTCAAACAAATCACAAGTACATATCAAAACTACACACCAATATACAGGGTGTCCCAAATAAGAGTGACTGATTTTAAACATAAATGCCCAGCTTATTAATTGCTCCAAAGAGATGGGGTTTTCACTAGTTTATCAAAGAGATTTTTTTAGGCTTGGCTGACATTTCATCTCATCAACACAGGATGTTTTACTAATGTTGGTCAAATTCAAAGGGGAAAATATGAATTATTTTAAATGGAACACCCTATAATTTTTGATCTCATTCGAACGAGCAATCATTCTCCTTTCCAAAAATGTATAGTTTTTCATCTTTTGTTTCATTAACAACAAAGATATTCGAGGTTTCATGTAGTAGTTCATTTTTAATTAGTAATTTTATATGAACGTATTTTGATGCCTAAAATCAACTCATGCTGTGACCGTTTAACGCATAACAAAATCATTTAAGTTTGTTTCATGTAGTATGCATTTTTAATTACGTAAATAATTGCCAACAAATCTGACAAACAGTTTATTTAGTAAGAAAAAACATAATAACATTATTCAATACATATACAGAACGAAGAACAAAAAAGTTACAATAAATGCTGCATATGCCTATCCTCTTCGTTTATGCATAACTATAAGCGAAATTTTAAATTTTCAAATGTATTTTCTAACATTTCTTGCGGAATGTTTTCAATAATGTTCCTGATATTATTTTTTAGTTCTGCTAAATTGTTAGGCTTAGGATTGTAGCACCTATCCTTCACATATCCCCAGAGAAAAAAATCTGGGACAGTTAATTCAGGAGACCACGGTGCCCATTCAATCGGTCCAGCTCGACCTATCCACTTATCATTAAAAAACGTTTTTAATGAATCTCGTGCTATTAACGAATAATGTGGCGGTGCACCGTCTTGTTGAAAGTAAACGTCGTCGCTAATTCCATCTTGAACTAGTTGCGGATAAAAAAAAGTTTCCAACATATCCGTGTAATTAGTACCCGTCACTGTTGGTTCCGAAAAGAAAAAAGGACCATAGATTTTTCGCCGAGATAATGCACACCAAACGTTTACTTTTGGACTATCTCTCTGAAATTCATTAAAAGAAATTGGTTTTTGAGATCCCCATATTCTACAATTATGTTTGTTACACATGCCATTAATGTGAAACGTTACTTCATCAGACATAATTAATAATGAATTGGGTTCGTTTCTTAATAAGTCAAGTAAAGTCTCACACACCATTACACGTTTTTCGTAATCTGACTCGTACAATTTTTGATAAGTATGAATTTTGTATGGAGTTAGTTTTAAAAAATTTTTTAGACATCTTTGAACGTCACTCTGGCTAAGCTCTAAAATTCCAGCAATTTTTCTAATTGAAATTTTATTATCGTTATAATGTAGCACTTCATTAATTGACATCAACTTGTTTAAAAGACCATCATTATTTCTTGGTTTTTTTAAGTGTGCAATGCAACCATTCGATAAATTGTACATACCATTTTTTAATAATATTCACTGACTGCGGATTTTTCATAAATTTCCTTCTGAATATCCTCCTTGTTTGAATTATTGATTTCGTTTCTGCATAAATTATTACAGTTTGAGCTTTTTCACTCACTGTATAGATCATTTCGAAGCCGACTTATGACTTAACAAAATTACTATTGTCAAAATTGCTGATTTTGTTGTTATGCGTCAAAGGGTCACAGCATGAGTTGATTTTAGGCATCAAAATACGTTCATATAAAACTACTAATTAAAAATGTACTACTACATGAAACCTCAAATATCTTTGTTGTTAATGAAACAAAAGATAGAAAACTATACATTTTTGGAAAGGAGAATGATTGTTCTTTCGAATGAGATTAAAAATTATAGGGTGTTCCATTTAAAATAATACATATTTTCCGCTTTGAATTTGACCAACATTAGTAAAACATCCTGTGTTGATGAGATGAAATGTCAGCCAAGCCTAAAAAAATCTCTTTAATAAGCTAGTGAAATTAGTGAAAACCTCATCTCTTTGGAGCAATTAATAAGCTGGGCATTTATGTTTAAAATCAGTCACTCTTATTTGCGACACCCTGTACACTGATGCTTCAAAAAATAATCAAGGGACCGGTGCCGCAATCGTAATACCCCAACAGATACAACACTGTTACCAACTAGACACAACACACATTTTCAGTGCAGAATCTATAGCTATATTAAAAGCAATAGAATATACAATTCAAAACAATATTGAAAAATCTTTAATTTTTACTGATTCACTTGCTATCCTAAATAGTTTAAAATCGCACTTAGAAATAAATTCAAAGTATAATAACCCATATATAACAAAAATTAAAATAAATCTGGCAGAACTCAATGAAAATCAACGAATAATTTTTGTAAGGGTCAAAGCCCACACCGGAATTGTATATAATGAAAAAGTGGACGAACTGGCAAAACAGAGCATAATAACAGGCGAAGAAACAACTTGCTGGCTAACATTGGACGAAGGCATTAACCTAACCAGAACTAAAATGTACATAAACTGGAATAAACGATACAGGGAATATTGTAACAATAAACCTACTCGCTACACACAGCTAGTATCGAAAAACGATGCTGGTTCGAAGATTATCAGCGCCCAAGGAAATACATAACCACCATCAGTCGTTTGAAGTTTGGACATGCCAGCTATCCTGCACATTTACGTAAAATTAATATCTTGGATAGTAACCTATGTACTACTTGTAATGTCACGTCCGACTTAGACCACATATTCTTCAATTGCAATAGATACAAAAATCAAACTGAAAAATTAATACAAAAACTTCTAAATTTAAAAGTTGTAACTCCATACAATATTTTAAATCTATTATATACAAATAAAAAAAAATATATACGACTGCCTTATTAGTTTTGTTACTGAGACAAATATTAAATTGTAGTCATTAGATAATCTTGCATTCCTAAATGTCTACCCTACTGTATTATTTACCTTACTTACCATGGTCTACCTTGTATTTGTTCTAAAAAATGCCCTGGGCGAGAAGAGAGTGACCTTTGTAACTTAATCTTTTGTGTTAGGCAAAAAATATTTTTATTGGGATATTCTTGTTAGATAGGTATAATAGGCTCATTGTCACATTTAGTTATAAAATTTGTCTGCAGGTTTACATATTTAGATCAATTTTACACGATCATTCAAACATTTTACCTACTTAGTTTCTGGCTGCATGGGCTATGCCTTAAAGCTAAGAAAAAAAACGCCATGCCAAGTTGAGAATCCATCAGTATTTACTTATTGACTAATGCAATTTAATAATAATGTAATTGAACAAAAAATAAAGCAAATTAAATAAATGTATCGTTTTTGTAAAGTCGTGAATTTTACTAATTTTATTTATATCTCGAAAATTATTCATTTTCACATATTGAGACTTGGTATTATTTTTTTTCTTATAATAGTATATATCTGTAAAAAATATGAAACCTGTGTACTAAAGTAAAACCTAATTTTATCTTAAATTTATCTTTACAGATCTCCTGGTGGTACCATCAACTTCAGTTCAAACTTCCTCGAATCTGCATTCGCTAGATTTTCTTTCGTTCTTAAGGAATCATCAAATACTCCAACTTCGGATGATATTACCTCAACTCCACTCACCTCTAAACGCCCATCATTAAAACGATCTCTCCGCACTATAGACGATACCGACAATAACTTATCATCGGAAAAGAAATTCAAGAACGATTCAATAAGTCTTTCGCCGACATTAGATTGTGATAATATAACTCCCGCGATTCGCAAAAAGTTATTCAGTGATGTTCAAAAATCGGAAACGAGTTTCGAAAATCCCTTTTACGGTTTCGGTAAAACGGACGAAGAAGTTGTTCGTAAGAACGGTAGTTTGTTTTCGGATAAGTTGAAAGAGAAACAGGAACAAGCTGATTTCGAGTTCGCTAAGAGGCTTCAAGAGGAATTCGACAGGGGACGGTATACGAGGAGTTCTAGAAGTACTACGCATATTTCCAAGAGGCAAAGTACTCTTGATAAAATGATCAATAGTAGCTACCGGATTAAATAAAATAAATTTGTGATGTTTGGTGTTAATTTCATTTATCAGGTGAGTTTTTTTCCGATATATTCTATTTTCATGTTTTTTTTTAACGATAATTTTGTACTGATCAACATGAAAATCAATTAATAGAGAAATTATTTATGGTATAGTATTAACACTTTTTTAAAACGAGCTGATTTTATGAGGGTAGTTGACAATTTTTGATATACTATGTCGTAAGGGATGTTTTACCTAAAATATTAATTCCTTCATTTAACATTGTTGTAAAAATTTTAATTAAACCACTAAAACGTGCAAAACTTTTCGAATTAAACCACTAAAACGTGCAAAACTGTTCGAATGACATTGAAATTTCTTCTAAAACAAACGTGTGATGTGCTATAGTGTTGCCAACTGTAAGAAAACTTTCCCTCTAAAGAAATTTCAAAATCCATTAAATTCAAACCAAAACCAATATATCGATCCTTGGAAAGTTATTATACAGGAATGAAAAAAAACTTTTAGAAATCTTACCGGTTCTTGTTTTGAAATTGATTAGTGAGATTAGTGAGCATTTTTATTAACTATCTCCAAGATTTTTCTCAATAATTATTAAATCTGTAATTATTCATGGAGATAGGTGGTTTTGCACAATAATATTTGTCAAAGAAAGGAGATACTTGGTATTGTAATAAAACAATATGAATTTCATGAACAAGAATTTTATTTTGTTGCTTAATATTATAATTTCAAAATAATTGACAATATTCTAGTAGTGACAAAAAATAATGAAAATGAAAAAATGGTTTTTCAACTATTTATGTAACAAATTAGCATAAAATGCCCAATGATTTTTATGAAGCTTGGTTTTTATTTTCTGTAGATGGGTGAACTTTTTTTGGGTAATTGGAAGTTTTCCAGTATGTCGTTTTTGAAATTCTTCAATTTTCTTGATTGCTTTTTTGGGACGCTGCGGTAAAGATTTAAAAAAATTGTCCTCAAAACTAAGTTTATACTGGATTTCTCCTTTCTCGTATTTTAGAACTCGAATATCAGTTACAGTAGGTTCATTCAGTTTCCTTCCATGACAAATGGATTCGTAGACAAGGTCTTTATTAAAGTTATAAAAGAACTTAAAAGTCGGACACACAACTTCAAATGGTGTAGGCTTTGCTTAAGCTTACTTTTTCAGATGTACCTGTTAAAGGTACGCTAGTTGAATGTGTTTGCAAACAAGAATATTCATTTTTACCTTTAGCAAAACTGCCGAGAAATTTCATTGGACTAGCACCAAGACCACTACACTTGGTTCCAACTTTGCATCAGTCAAATGGTAAAGAGCTGAAAGAACAGTACACAATTCTGAACCATGACTTTCAGCCATCAAATGCAACAGAACATCGTTCCTAGTTACTCTTACTCGTGCTCTAAACCAAAGTTTCTAAAATATTAAAGCACTCTATCGGAAATTTAAAAAAATATAGCAAAATAAGTTAGTTGAATCCCTTCGGATTTATAAGTCCGGAAATGATACAATACATAACTAATATGTCGGTGTCGGAAGATAGTATATATATGTTTACATTTCTCTCTTGCACTGCATGAGCTATATGTACAATATTTTGCATATTTGCTTCTTCTATGTTATCTATTAAAAATAAAGTCGACTCTATTTATACATACTTTCAGTGTAGCACTTATCATATTGCAAAATGCAATAGCAAGATCCTGGAAGGTTGTCAAATTTTTCCACTGCACTTTCGAATACCCATCATAACATTGACCAATAGACAAAACTTACCTGAGCTAAGTACTATAGTATATTCCTGGGGATCATTAAGTACCGTGTTTAATTCAACAAACAGGCTTGACTTTTCCTTTTTTTTTCTCAAAACGCCTTCTTCTTCAAAAAGGAAGTTATCTTGTGTCAATTCGTACCTTAACAGTAACTTCATACTATATCCCCGTTCTTTCGCTTGCTCGATAATACGCTGAGTCTCTCTATTTTGTTTGTGTGCAATTTTGGATTGTTCTGTGGCACAGTTCCAGCTGCTGTTTTGAACAGTGGAAGCTTAATTCTACTAATAGTGTCATATTTTCAAATTTTTCCTTGCAAAATTGTTCATATACTTCACAACCTGTTTCAAATATGTTCAAAAGAGATTTGGTTGCGTTGGGTGGCATCTGCTCCTGCGTGAAAATGTTTCACAATGGTTGATTTCCTTCCACAAATGGATTTACACGCTGAGAAATATATGGGTAATGTTCATGATGGCTCTTCAGTTCATAATTGTCATTTCTTACAAAAGTTTTTTCTCCGTACAAGTTAGAAATTGCCGGAATTTCGTGATACGCAAGTTCCCAATCGGCAACAAAATCCTTCTTACGAGTCAAACCAATGATTGAGTGGTTAATGGTTTGTTCCAAAGCTTGATCGGTTCCAACTGATGTGAATGATGTTTTACTCTGCTTTACGGTAAATCTTCCTTCTTTGAATTCGTTGTATACTTCAGGGGCCGTCTTTTCTAGCATTAACATGTCATGGAGATAAATTGAAAATTGAAGACCAACACGCGTAATTGGTACGATCCATAACATGAAAAACATGTTGCAGTTTGTACATGAAGGCTCCAATCTCATGTATGATCGGTTCGTATTAAAGGTGCTAAGGCGTTATTCCAGTATTGAAAAAGGCTGGACTCTTCACACCTCCTAGCAACAAATTAATTAAATTGTAAAACAATATTTTGTGAATTAATTTTAAAATCTTCTTAGTATGTCCTTCTGTTGCATTTCTCTCAATAAACAATTCATGTGAAATTTGAGGTGAGGTCAATTCTTGTTCATATTTTGTTAAATCCTGCTCTTTAAAAAATGATTGTAACTGCAATCTTCGCAGAATTTCACCCAGCATAAAAAACCTCTAACAGATCTTGCATAGTTTGTCCCATTAAAAACATGTTCAATAGTGCCTTCGCCCCAAAGGTCTCCGTGTCTCAATATGCTTTCAGTGCCACTTCCACATAAATATTTCCCAATCCACGCTAGCAGTACCTTTATCATATGAAAATTTCCAAGCATTAATGAGCTATTTTGAAACTCATTTTCTCGTAATAGCATTATATGCCTGGCAGTTCGGTAAACACCCTCATCACAAAATACTGGAAGATTATTTTGATCTAACTGTTGTAATATATCCTTAAAATTGCAAAGAGCAGTATACACTGTTGATAAGTCAGTTACAGGATAGGACAAAACTGGCAGAAATCCAACAATTTGTTTTTACATCATCAGTGAGGAATGCGTTGAAGGCTGGTCACGAGGGAATTTGTTGATTTGTGTATCAGTATCTGCTTAAAAATCATGCTAAGTCATCAGCTCTTAATATATTTCTGGTGTTATTGGATCGGAATCAGCACTCATTCCGTATAAATAGTTTTTTGATAGTGAAATTGGTGCAAACTATTCAGAGTTTAAGCCTTCTTCGGTTTCGTTCCATAAATAACAATAGCCATTTTTGTTCTTCAAATTATAAAATGCAAGATTGTGTACTTGGAGTTTCGTTCTATAGTATAATAAACTACTAATTTTTGATTTGGGTGCCATGCGAACTGCCTGCAAATCAACTGTAAAAACAAAACTTTCTTCAGCTTTGTCTTTTTCTTTCTCTGCTCGAGATTCTTCTTTCTTTCTTTGATGTTCTAAGTAGTCTTCTTGAGACTTATTGCCAACTTTGAAGAGAGCACATTTTTTTTTTAATAGAAATGCTTTTATTTCAACAAGTGTACAAAGTCACAGTACAATGTATGAAAAACTAATCTCTTAGCCTATCACATGTTCAGACTATAAAGGATTCTTAAAACTAATTACACCTAATTACAATGTTCAGGACGAGCTCAATTAATAGTCTCAAAAAAATTCATACATACGCATACATATACACGCACACACATATACATACAATAACAAAACAAAAGAATATATGTATACAATCATAATTTTTGTGAAGCATTGTTCCTAATCAGCAATAAATGCTGGCACCGGAGCCTACATATTTTAAGTTTCATGGCCATTTACAAATTGCATCATTTCTGCTTTGAACGAGGAATAACTATCTTTATTTTTTATATAGTTTGGCAAAAGATTGAATGACTGAAGACATTTAGAAAAGGGATTATTTAGAGCAATTTTCGTTCTCACCTGGGGTAGATAAATTTGGTCTTGACTTCTAGTTTCATAGGAATGTATTTCATTAATTATATTCAATTTTGTGTTGCATTTCTGTTGATTTTTTGTTATTTTGTAGATAAATTTACATTGTTCTATCTGTAGAATTTTTTCCAGCGGTAATATTTTAGTTTGATCGTAGATCATTTCTGTATTAGCCCTGTAACCATAGCCAAATAAAGTTTTGACCACCTTATTTTGCAGAGTTTTGATTTTTTTAAATAATGTTTGAGAACATACCCCCCAGTTTGTTATCAGATATCGGAATATAGAAAGAAAATAAGCATTATATATCATAATTTTATTCTGTAGATTCAGGTAGCTCTGACATCTATAAAGTGCTCCAATCATTGGTACAATTTTTTTTGTCATGTGCTCTGCATGTTTGTGCCAATTTAGTTTGTCATCGATTACCAATCCTAGATATTTGGTATAGTCGACCTTTTGAATGGCCTGATCCCCAATTCTGATATCCCAGCTTTCTTTATGTTTATTTTTGAAGAGCATATACACTGTTTTACTCACATTTATTTGCAGCTTGTTAGCTAGGAGCCATTTACCATATAGTTGTAGATCACTATTTACCAAGGCTTCCAGTTCTCCCAAGTTAGATCCCTCATATACTAGGATGGTATCATCTACGAATATGTAATAGCGAGCTATAAGATTTGCCTTTTTCAGATTTAGGGTGTGTAGTGAATATAATAGTGGCCCAAGGACTGAGCCTTGTGGGACACCGCAGTTTATATTTGCGATTTCACTATTTACTTTATGCAGAGACACATACTGTTGACGGTCCTTTAGATATGATTTTAATATATTTGCACTTTTTCCTCTTATACCTAATAGGTACAATTTCTCGAGTAGTATTTCATGATCCACTACATCGAATGCTTTTTGTAAGTCAATAAATATTGTTAGGACACATTTTTTGTCATCCAAGTTGGATACAACATGGTTTAGGAAGTCTGTTGTATCGCTTTGGGTGTTCAAGTGTTTCTGAAAACCATATTGATACTTGTCCAATTCAACATACCTAGTAAGAAAGTTCATAATATGTTTTTTGAAAAGAATTTCCACAAATTTTGACAATGCACAAACTACAGTAATTGGGCGATAGTTTTCTAAATTGTTTTTTGGTCCTGTTTTATGGATAGGCGTAACCTTACCCACTTTCAGCTCCTTGGGAAATTCCCCTGTTTCAAACATTTTATTAACCAAGTTGACTAAAATTCGTATTATTACCTCCTGTACTCTTAATAAATCTTTTGCAGAAATTTTATCATTACCCGGAGCAGAGTTTTCATTCATTTCATTCAAAATTTCTCTTACTTCTTTGATATTAGTATCATATAGGTACAAGGAGTTTTTTATATTGATTTCCTCGAAACAGTGTGAAAGTGGGTTACTTAAAAGTTTTGTATTGATTTTATTGACGATTAATTGACCTATATCACAGAAATATTCGTTAAATTTGTTTCCAATTTCTAATTTATCAGTTATTAATGTTTTATCTACCTCTATTGTATCTACACTAGTTTGTTTCTTTTCATGTTTTATTAGGTTATTTATGAAATTCCATTGTTTCTTTGGATTCCCATCAGCGTCATTCCATTTTTTTCTGAAAAAGTTAGTTTTTAGACTTTTTTTTTCGTTTTCAACTTTCTTCTTTTCATTTCTGAAGTCCCCTAAGATTCATTGATCTTGAGGGAATTTTTTTGTTAGTTTGTATAATTCTTCTCTTCCTTTCAATAATTCTAAAAACTAGGGAGTTATCCAATCATTATTTTCCCTAATTTTCATTTTAATTGTTTCTGTAGCCTTATTTTTAGCTTCTTGTATTAGTTTGATCAAGGTTTCGAATGTATCAACCGGTATAGAGGTTTGCAATAGATCTTTCAAATTGTCTTCATATTTTGAGTTATCTAGTTTCTCAAATGTTTTCTGAACTTTACAATTATAATTTTTATTTTTCGTATATAATTCTATTTCTAATATATTGTGATCTGAAACTGTGCTATATTCAATGTTTACCTTACAGTCTATGTTACTTGTTGCTAAAACATGATCGATAATAGTATGAGAGTGTTGTGTAATTCTGGTTGCATATTCTATGCCTATATTGTTTCGGATTTCAAAACCATTCAATATAACACAATTCCTATAGTCACTGGTGCTCTCATTATTATCTAATAAATTTATGTTAAAATCACCAATTATTAGTGTTTTTTTCTCAGGCTGTAGTATTTCTTCCAATATTTCCAGGAATTCCTTCACATTGAATGATGGTGGTCTGTATAACCATTTACCTGTAGATTCATCCCAATCATGTTGGATTGGCTGTCCCCACCAACATTGTTCATCTCAATGAACTTGATGTGTTCTTTAATATATATTGCGACTCCTCCAGCTCTAGTATCTTTACATGCATGCACTGCTGTATATCCATTAACTACGAATTGGTGTACTTCATTTTTATATGATCAGGTTTCCACAATTACTAATATATCATAATTTTTCATTTTCACCAGACACTGTAGTTCCTCCAACTTGTTTCTGAGACTTTGTGCATTTATATATAAAATTCTTAGTTGTGCTTCTGCTGTTGGTTTGCTAAATTCATTGGATTTTTCTAGTTTTTTAGATTACTGGTGTCTTCGATTGGCTGAACTGGGCTATGTTCATCTTTGCACATATAAATTTTCCCACGACTTATCCATGCAAATCTATAGTTATTTTCTTTCTTGTACTTCAGCACTTCTTTGAATAGGTATTCATTTGCTTTTGTTAAATCATGATTTAGATAGATAATGTTTTCTTCTTCGTATCCCAGGTCTTTCGCATTTATCATTTTCTTCTTTCTAGCCTCCAAGAATTCTTACTTCTCGTTTTCACTGGTAAAACATACTTTTATAGGCATCTGTCCATTGTGGTTTCGCCCTTTTCCAATTCTGAAGCATTTCAGTTTTTTTACTGTTTTCTCGCTTGTCATATGGTACCCCATTGACAATTATGTTGTTTCTCAGCTCATTTTGTTCATTCTTGTTTTGTTCCTTTCCTAGTTGCGACTTTATTGTCAGGATTTCTGCTTTCAGAATTTCGTTGACTTTAATTTGTCATATTTGTTCAGTAGATCGGTATATTTGTTATCCATATCCATTAATTTTTCCATTATATCATTCAGGGTATATTCCTGTTTGCTATTAGTTTGAGTTTATTTTTGGAGGTTTTGAAGGGATTTTGTTTACATTTTGTACTGTGGTCATAACCTCATTCTTTTTAAAAGATTCCCAATTGTATCTTTCACCTTTCGGATTTTTCATTTCACTTGCAAAATGGTTGAATAATGCGGTTGGTACCTTTTCGCACTTTGTAAGATACCATTTCTGGCATTTTATGCAATTAATAGCATACGAATTTTTGCAGGAGCTCGCACAGCTACCACACAAGTCGGCCATCTTGTCATCTTACATTGATCTTTTTTAGGATAGTACAATCCGAGATTTTGGACATCAAATTCTTCATAAAACTTGCAGATGGACAAAGCATGCACGTTGCGTGTCTTACACCAATCATTCATATAAAAATCGTATAGGCATCGTTTTGAACGCTACTCAGGCAACAAATTGCTGGCAATGATTCTAAAAAACTTCTAAGCTCCTGACGTTCTAATTCAAAAGGCTTAGAGGTGGAATTTTTAGTTTTAAGCAAATCCGACTCTTTGTTGCTCCTTTCAGAAACAGGACGTACTTGTTTATTTTTCCAATTAAGAATTGTCCATCTTCCGATTCCAAGAGTTTTTAGAAACATAGTTCTACAGACTTTGATTAGCTGATCTCCTTTTTTCAAATAATATAACAAAGATTGTTTTCTTTTCGATTCTTTATCGTTGTTTCTTCCCCTTGGTCGCATAACAGGTATGGATGTCACAAGACTATTAGCATATATTTTTTTCTGGCCAGCTCACACTCCAAAATTCTTTGCATATATTCAGCCTATCTGTTTCTGTAAATGTTGAACATTTTAAAGATCCTTTTTCAGTTTCTTTACACAAGCATCTATTCTCCAATACTCTAGGCTACCTTGGTATTTCGTAATTCCATTTTTCTTCCTTTTTTCTTCCATAATACTTTTTTCCATTTTCTCTCAAATTTCTGTTTTTTTCGGCAAACCAATTTGATTTTTGAATCTGAATAAGTTTCTTTCTTCTCTGGATAGTTTTCATAATCAGATTCCGAGTCAGAATTAATTTTATACGGTACTAAGCCTTCTTGTATGCTTTCATCTGATATCAAATCTTCTATTTCATTGGATATGTTTGAGGAATTAGGACCAATACTATCGGTAGCACTTGGCAAAGAGTGTTTGTTTTCAGTTTCTTGGAAAGTACAATGCTCGATAGTATCTTCAGATACCAGGATTTTATTACCAAGCTGAACAAGGGTGAGTTTGAAGGTGAAAGGTTCACATTCCTGTCTTTGAATTGAACTTCTTGTTCTACATTTTGAGTGTCAACGTCATTATTTATGTTTAAATTCATTGTGGCATCAAAAAATGTAGATGTATTATTAGGTACAAGAATGCTGGAAATATCTTCCAATATTACCTCATTTGATATGGATGGAGAGAGACGACTGCAATGAACACTGTTTGTGTGCATCATATTTTCAACATTAATCATATTAGAGCTAAAGTCACATTTTGAACTACAGACCATTCTTCAGAAATTGCCGGTTTAGATGGTTCTGGCTTTCTTTTGTTCATTTTGTGCTTTACTTGTATATTACACAAGTCCAAGATTTTTTGGCTTCGCCAATGAATCCTTGAAGACATCTGAAAAATAAAGCAAAAACAACAAGTTATATGAATAATAATCATAAGAATAACACAGGTGAATATAAAATTATAAACTATGTTTGAATACAAATATCCCGCCTAAATATAAAAAATATATTGTATAACCCACATTTTTGAATGAAAGCTGTTTTTCTAGATCGTGTTTTTTTTCTCTTTTGAATGATAGGAAAAACATAATAACGGTGAAAAATGGATTTAGCAGGTTTACACTCTAAGCCGACGATATGTGAAATATAATCCTACAGTAGAAGTTGTTCTGTTTTGCAAATTATGACATCACGCATAATTTTTTTTTAAATGTTAAATAATTTTATCATTTTAATTGATCAAATTATTGTTTTTGTTTTACATTTTTAGAACTTGAATTACCGTAAAAAAAATAAGTCTGTCAATATTTTTCTTATTGTCAACTATCCTATTTGAATTTCGAAACAATTGCACGTAAAATTTGTAAATATCAGTAGGAGATTCTTTGATTGTACGTGCACAACTTTTTTTCAAATTTTAGTTGAAATACTACGCTTTGATGATTGTAACAATCTAGTAAATAGTTTATTTTGTTTTTTAATAATAAATACGATTGTGATTTTTAACGCCGTCAAAGAGTTACATATTTTTTTATAAAGTTTAGTTTAAGAACGTTGAAAAATTCAATTTTCAGTAAGTTACCTACTTGTTTGGATAATACGTGTACGATAAATAGGTGTATTGTTGGATTTAACTTATGTAAGTTAATATAAACTGAAGATTGAATATTTTCTTTTTTAATGTACTGAAAATTCGTGAAAATAACAGGATTTTCTTATACAACTTTTATAACTGAGTTATAGTATTATTATTCACGTGATTATATTTTTTCCTTTTTATTTATGGACTATAAAACTTGAATATTCACATATATTACATAATAACGTAAAGTCAGGTAAATACCCAGACAGCACACACACGTTCTATGAACATGTATATAAGCTTTCACCGAATGTTCATATATCCTATGGAACTCTTCACAAGAGACATGTCATATTCTAAGAACATTCCAAGAACTATGAGATGACAGAGGAACTCGGATTCCATAAAGGAGCTATGAGCGTCCTTCAGAATATTCTTAAACCTTCTTAGAATATTCTACAATATTATTTCAGGAACATTCTCAAAAGATCTCCTACAAATATTCTATGGAGATTTTCCTCTAGTTCTAGAAATGTTCTCTCAGAATATTCATTACACATTCATTCTGTCATCATCAGGCAGGATTTATGCAGCACAAATTTACACCAGTCTAAACTCCAACTCTAAGGAATTGAGGAAGCTGAATGGTGTTCATCTTCAAACTTATTAATGGTATTGATTTCCTAGTTAGAGTTTAGTTTTATGTAGATTTATGCTGCATTAATCTAGCCTAACATGATTGGTCAGACATCGGCACCTAATTAAACTGGGATACAATTTTTGATGTTTCGCCTTCTATACAAGTTCAACAACTATCGGTCTAAGGTTTTGAATAAAAAACAAAATGTTAGTTATGAGCATCAAGCGCATTAATAGTTAATGATAAGAAATGGATAATTTGTATTATTGAAGGCCAATAACAGAAACTAATCGACATTTCATATTAATAAAATACATCAGTAATAGTAACGAAAAATAACTGCTCTTGAATAGAAATTGTTGTTGTACAAACCAGTATTAGAATTGTCTACAGTTTTCTCGATTGCATCTGCATTTCTGGTTGAAGCGGCTAATATTGAGTGCCCATTATATTATTCCAAATAAATAAAACAATTTTTGAGTACCTGATTCAGAAACTGAATTGACAGGAATGCTATATTCAATGATTATGTTGTTATTCGAGCCTGAAAGTAAAAATATCAAATAATAATAATAATAATAGCATTTATCATTTCCAAGAAAACAAAATATGATTCCATAATTGCTGTGAATAATTCTTACCGTTGATGAACTTTTATCATTTTTCATTTTGGGCATTTCAAGAGGTTGATGATAATCATCACCTCCCTAATCATCTGAATCTGATGTTCCAGAGATTTAATTTTTTTATTTTTCTTAATTTTTTTCCTCTTCCCAACTTAGAATCTATGTCTAACAAATCTGTTTGGTACTTCCTATTTTTCATTAGTTTTCTGTGGCCAAAACCGACTTCTGCATCTGAATTTAGATCACATTCTTGTTCAGCTTGTAAAGCCCTCATTCTTGCTGTTGACAGGTCTCCTAAAATAATAAGACTGAGGGAAGAACTATTTTTCAATATGGAGAATAAATTAGTGTTTTAAATGAAACTCACGGTTTCTAGTTAATTCCACAATATAATAAAAGTTATTGAAAATTCTAAAAAATTGACAATTGTTTCGATAAATCAATATCATCGTCAGAATGACAGAAGTTACATTTTATTTGATGCCTACCTGATGTTTAGTAGTTATTTTTGGCTAGACCAAGAAGTGACCTAACTTGTGATTGACTTAATATACAGGGTGTACCAATCTTACGACAAACTTCGGTATATGGGTTATTTTAAGAGATATCAAAAAATGTTAACAACAAACATAGTAGATGCCGTTAAGGTGCATATTTTGAAATTATCTCGAACTATACAGAGTGTTGCATAACTCCGTTACAAACCAAACATACGACTTTTTAAATGAGAACCCCTGTATATTATACCAAATTCGAATTGCTCACATTTTTTTGAAGCTTTTGATATAAGGTTTTGCTACGTTATACCGAGTCCTTCAAAAGGTATGGACACGTTTATGTGAAAATCATAGTTAAGTCAACGCTCTGTAGCTTATTGTACGTTGAAGAAAACCATTTTATTTTCCCTAACAGAGTATCATAATATGATGCAATATCTCCGTATTTTATTAAATTTTAATTATGTCACCTTTTGTATACAGGGTGGACGGAAACTCGAACCTTTCATTTTCTCTCTTCTTTCAAATGGAACACCCTGTATTTTTTTAGCGCAAATAGAATCTTCGATCATGTAACTTTAATTTTTGTTAAGTATTCCCTATACCCAAAGTTTATGAAAACAGAGTTATTTTGTAATATCTATTGTAAATCATAATTATTAACTTATGTGAAAAAATAAACGTTGAATGTAACAAAAAATCCTAAATAATAATAAATCTTAATAAACTATTTATTCTGAGCAAAACAAATCATCAAAAGTATAATCCTAACCATAATATTAAACTAAATGTTCAAAGTGTTCACCGTTAACATCAATGCAATGCTGCAGTCTAAGTTCAAATGAATGACTAACATTTCTCAGCATAAAAACGTTAACAGATCGAAATGCCGCTTTGATTCTTTCTGTCATATTCTCTCTAGTAGTAGGGGGAGTTTTATAAACCTCATTTTTTATAAAACCCCAAAAAAAGAAATCCACTTTTGTTAAATCGGGAGACCTGGTTGGCCAATCAGTTGTGCCCCCTCTTCCAATCCATCTGTTTTGGAATTCGGTATTGAGATGATTTCGTATAGGCGTAGTATTATGAACAGGCGCACCATCATGCAAATACCACATTTGTCGCCGAATATTGAGTGGAACTTCTTCTAATAAAACTGGCAAGTGATTCTGAAGAAAATTTAAATAAACTGCACCAGTAACTCTTTCATCAAAGAAGTATGGTCCTATCACATAATCACCTGCTATTCCACCCCAAACATTTAATGACCACCTCCATTGGCTATTACGTGTTGAGACGATATTTGGATTAGAAGTTGCATAATAATGAAAATTATGTCGATTTACAAATCCATTTTTATTAAAAGTTGCCTCATCTGCAAAAAGCACAAAATCAAAAAAATTTCTCTGGCGATTTATTTTAAATTGGGCCCATTCACAAAATGTTACTCTTCTTTACAAATCACGGTCAAGTAACTCTTGATGAAGTTGGATATGATTGGTATGCATTTTATGTTTTTTAAGGATTCTCTGAACCGTGCCATGACTTATGTCTTGCTGTTGTGAAATATTTCTCACACTTGTATGCGGATTCTCTGCAATACTTAGCATTACTTTCATTTCATTTTCCTCAGTAATGGCTGTTTTTGCTACATCTTTTTTTCTGTATTTCACTTCACCAGTGCGATTGAAACGATCCATTAGTTTTTCAAATGCTCTTTTGTTAGGTGCCTTTCGGTCTGGAAATCTTTGATGATAAACTTTAGACGCAAGCAAGCAATTTTTGTTACATTCACCTAATACCCAAATCATGACCACCATTTCTTGAGTAGAAAAATGTACACTATTCATCCTTAATAATTGTTACTTTATTTAAAGAAACAATAAATCGCAGGTGACACTTAATTACTGTTGTTTTAAAAAAATAAAATATAACGACTGACGTTTATGTCAAATGTCAATCAAGGCTTACTGAGAAAATGTAATAGTTTACAGCATTGCATTAATGTTAACAGTGAACACTTTGAACATTTAGTTTCATATTACGGTTAGGATTATATTTTTGATGATTTGTTTTGCTCAGAATAAATAGTTTATTAAGATTTATTATTATTTAGGATTTTTTTTACATTCAGCGTTTATTTTTTCACATAAGTTAGTAATTATGATTTACAATAGATATTACAAAATAACTCTGTTTTCATAAACTTTGGGTATAGGGAATACTTAACAAAAATTAAAGTTACATGATCGAAGATTCTATTTGCGCTAAAAAATACAGGGTGTTCCATTTGAAAGAAGAGAGAAAATGAAAGGTTCGAGTTTCCGTCCACCCTGTATACAAAAGGTGACATAATTAAAATTTAATAAAATACGGAGATATTGAACTGACTTCTTTAATAGTGGTATATATAAACTCACATGTCCAGAATGTAATGCTGTCTATTTAGGTCAGACCCTTAGGAATTTTGAAATCCGTTACAGTGAACACTTACGAGCATACAGGTTAAAACAACCAGATAAATCCCACTACGCAAAACATCTACTTGAGACCAATCATTCATTGACACCTAACACAAAACTAGAAGTGCTGCATATTTGTGAAAAGAAACAAGAACTGGATTTCCTTGAAGAATTGGTAATTAGAAGACATTTAAGAAACCCACAATATGAAGTTGTCAATGAACAGTTAAATCTAGGGAGTTCTCCACTAATAAACTGTCTTCTTAAGTGATAATTGTAAAGATCAGCAGATATAGTTTTCCTGGTTTTCTATATCATTGCACAGTTATACTGATCTTAATTGGAAAAATGATATCCAGGATATCACCATAGGGCTAAAAATATCTAAGCTTCAATATTTGTAATATCACATCTTCTTCTTTTTTCTATAAACATATATTAAGTCAATCACTAGTTAGGTCACTTCTTGGTCTAGCCAAAAATAACTACTCTACATCAGGTAGGCATAAAATGAAATGTAACTTCTGTCATGCTGACGATGATATTGATTTATCGAAACAATTGTCAATTTTTTAGAATTTTCAATAACTTTTATTATATTGTGGAATTAACTAGAAACCGTGAGTTTCATTTAAAACACTAATATGAGCAGATTCCACGAAGGAAGGGTCGAGACAGTTAGTTTCATGGAGAATAAATATTTGTAGCAGTGTGCAATGGTGCATCTGAAGGTCATGAGAAAAAGTTAAAATTCACAGGTCCTTGATGATTTTTTTCGGCTGAACATTGTTCTAATAAAATGTTTTGATAATATTGATTTAAATACATAAATATGTTTACCATATATTTCTCCTAACAATCTACATTCATAAATAGGCCTGCTTTCATCTGGTTGTTGGCATTTAGATATCGCTGAACGCAATTTCAAACCAGTGATGGTAGGCCATCGACAGGAATCGTCACTGAGTACCCACAGCAGCTACAGTTTCTTCTGTTAGAAAATGAACGACTCTCCACATATATAGATCATAGAACTGAAATTCAGAAATTAAATTATATGAGAAAAAAGCACTGATACTTACATTTTATCTGTTCATATTTCAAGTCCATGAACAAAATTTTACAAGATTGATACAGAATATTATATTAAAAAATATGTATAGAGGATAAATCAAGTCTAGCTACTTAGTTGATCTCAATATTATGAGAATTAAATAAATTAAAGATATTTCTATAATTCAAAAACTAGTGATGCAGATCACAAGTGAATTGGAAATATAAAGAAAATATATCTAAAATATTCTATATGGAATGTATAAAGGAATATATAAAATTTATCCCAATAAAAATTTCGTTTTCATGCAATAGAGGGAAAACTATGTAACCACTATTCTGAGGAAAAGCAACTAATTTTGTTGATACACTTTTTACAGGCCATAGAATAAAATCTGTTGAATCTTGAACTACAAAAATGCCAATAGCTGACGAGTTACATGGAATAGAGAAAACAATTTCAACATTTGAAAATCTTTTACCATAAATGGATATTTCATTCGCTTTTCTTAGGATGTTAAATACTTTAACAATACTATTATCTTCAAGTAAATAAAATGAATGTTTGTTTGATATTTATTGTGAAATATTTGTACTTTAGCAATTCATATTGAGTCCAAGACTTATCTGGTTCTGGACCTGCAAAATGCAAATGATCACAAGAAAATTGATATGTTGGTTCTTTTCGGATTGAATCTATATTTTCTAATTCTTTGATATATCCAAATGCTTTAACATCATCTGGTACATGAATTAGTCCATGAACATTATGTGATTCATATTCCTGTCCATACAATTCTGCAAATTTTTGTACAAAATATACAAGTAATGAAGTAGCATAGTCAACATATTTTGTGATGAGTATAGAATTATCTAATGTCCTCATTGAAATATGCAAACATAAAAAATTGAGATATTTATCATCATCAAGTAGTTCCTTCAGCACCACTGGTCCTGAATAAAATAGAAAAAAACGAAACTCTGTTGCCTTCCAACGTTTAACTTCATCTAGAGTTCTGGGTTTTATAGCAAATTCCATTGGAACATGATTCTGAAGGGACAGCAATCGAACAGATATTTCTTGACCACAATGTGATGATAATCTATTAGGTGGTTTACCAAACAGCCAGAGGTTCACTATGAGTTTTTTTACTACACCAAGACAAACCAAATGCATGTAGTCTAGAGGGAAACTCTTGATCATATTCAATGTAGTGTTAAAACCACTTATTTAACTACTCAAAAATCAAAGATTTTGGTAAAAGAAGAAAAAATTTATTAGTGCTTGTAAGCTTCCGCCGATATTTTATGACGACCCATATATTTTACAAATTATAAGTAAACACTTGACAGGGGCGTCCATGATCTTTAACAGTAGGCACATTTTCCAAGATAGATGTGGCCAAGCTATGTTCTTTTTGAACTTTATTATGAAAATCTGCATCTGTTCTTTCAAGACAATCAACTTTTGGAAAGCATGTAGGACCTTTCATATGTTTTCCCTTTTGCATACACTTTGTGCATGAGTAAAAACCAGTATGTCCTTTTCGGTATGAAATATATGATTTAGCTGGTGCATCACAAACTAAACCTTTAATTCGGAATGGGATGCTATGTTCACCAATCACTACCCCATTATTCGTCAGCTCAATAGCCTCATCTACAAACTATTGAAGGAAATCATTTGCACTAGCCGATTTTTCATATACATGGTACACTCCAATGATTGCTACATTTCGAATATTCTCATTTATGGAACACAAAATTGGATATACTTGGCTACCCGAACTCTTAGTCAATGGCAACTCGTCAATATTCACTAGCATCTCAATTTTATCTGGCTTATCGATTTCACTTATTAAAGTATTTATTGCCGTACGATTTTCGTTTGCAAAATCACAATGAATACCAAATGAAGACTAAACATCATGGTCTGCATGTGAAGAATTTTCATAATTGTTCTTATGGTTGACTAGGTTTTCATTAGTTGATACTTCTTCATGAAGGAAAGCAGTCTTATCAGTGTTTATCAAACCGATACACCTTTCGACTTCTTGGTGTATCTTTTTCTGGACATATTAATAACACCAATTCACGGAAGGAAGCTCGTATGATAACAAGAACTTGTTAAGTGCGGTAGACTAATAATATCAAAAGAAACTACCGATTTATTTTAGCATATAGACTTATTTCACTTTTATCGAGCCCCATATTATTCGTTCAAACTGGTTTGAGGTTAGTTTTATATCGTTCAATGAAAAAAAATGATATACTTACCTTTTAATCGACAGAACGACACCAAAATCAACCAACACTCAACACAATAACACTGCAAAACTAATTATTAAATAAAATTAAAATATTAAACTAATAAATTGTGCCAAAACATCAAATGTCATTCATTAATGGAGCTTGATACGTCAAATATACGATTATTAATGATCCACAGAACTCACAGAATATTCTGACAAACGTTCGAATTATATTCTAGTCTGAAGCTCAAGAATATACTATTAGATACTGAATAAACTAGTCCCATGTATATTTTCTAAGAATAATATTATAAGAATCGTCTAACTTTTGGAATATGATGAGAACATTAAGAGAAAGACATTCTGTGAATATTCTAGATGTTCTACGATTCATGGAATATTCTGTTTGAATATTCCGAAGGATGAACGTTCAGAAAGTAGTTAGCACATTCTAAGAACGTTATGTGCTGTCTGGGTATTAGTAGGATTTAATATTTTTTCATCATATTGAAAGCTTCATTTTCTAAAAAATTGCACTGAAATTAAAATTCATAACTGGCTTATTTTTTTAACAACTGTTAAATGTATAAATCTTCAATTATTAATATTATTTTTATACATTTTCTTTGCCTACATTGAGTTACCTAAATTTATTTCTTCTAAATTTTTTCAGTTGATTAAGGATTTATATGCTTAACTCAGGTAAGAAGTACTGTATATTATATCTGATATTATTATAAACGCCTATTCAAAAGTTAAGGATATTTCTAAATACTCAGAACTAGATCGATCTATTTAAAATTGTTTATTGCGATCTATTTGAAGTTATTTATTGAAATTTGCTATCATTAGAGAAAAATTGAATGAATTTTTTTTTGTGTTGCTTTTTGGAAAAATTTTTTATTTGATTTTTTGAATCTGCGATAAGCAGTCTGAATTCAGAATTGCCTATTTTTATTTGTATAAAAATATTGAACGGCTGTACAAATTTTTTAAGTAGTTTGGTTAATTTTAATAATACTAAGAAGAAAATTAACTATCGAAGAGTCTTCTCGGCTTACTCGAAGCGGGCTTAACAAAGACGGATGTTGCAAATTGACGAAATGTGTCATTTCCAGGATGCTTAATCAGTTCTAGGAAACTGTAACTGTTGCTGAAAGATGAATAACTAGAAGACCCAGAGTAACAACCACAATTGATGATTGTTACCTGGGACTTACAGCTCGTAAAAGTCCTTTAATGTTAAAGGTGTTTCTATATTGATCTCAACAATAAGGAGAAGAATCCGTAATGTTTATTTAAGATCCAAGCGACTTTTCAGGAGAGTACAATTGACACCTACGCATAGGCAATAAAGATTAGTTTGGGTATTGGAACACCAACACTGGCGTATTCAAAGGAGGAATGCGATCTTCACAGATGAGTCCGTTATGGATTGTTTTCAGACAGTATTCATCAAGAAATTCACCCCTTTCGAGGTGGCACAATTTATTTTAAAGGTCGTACTGACTTGATTGTATTGGATGAAAACATGACATATTGATATTAATGTGAAACCACATCGAGCTGTGGTGGTTTTAGAAGAAATAGAAACTCAAAGTTTTCTTTATCTACCACTTCCACCCAGGTCACCTGATCTGAATCTTATAGAGCATGCTTGGGATCAGTTCTAAAAAGCCATTGACGACCAGAAACCATACAGGAGCTTAGAAATCTTCTTCCATAACTTTGGGCAGAAATCGTGCGAAGAAGATGTACTGCTGTGATATGTGAAAATGGGGGTCACGCAGAATATTAGCTGGTAGTTTAGACATTATTTTTTATTAAATTCTTTTGTTTTATTATTATATCTTAGCATATTATTTAATTTTCAGTATTCTAAGATAAGAAAAAAATATTTTATGATTTGTTTTTGGCATTTAACAATTAACAAATATATACCATTTTAAGAAATACCATTACATTTTTTGTTCTAGCTTTTAAAATCAAATTTAAACAATATCCTTAAGTTTTGAACAGCTGTTTATTTCTAGCACCTCGCCATAGATTCTAAAAATGTCGGCTGTAAATGTTCATTTATTTTTTTTATCTTTTTAAATCGGAGTAATTAAAAAAATAATGTGTAAGGAAAGTAGGGGGATGTGAAAAATAAAAGGAAAAGGTGCAAATTTACGCTTCAATTTTAATCATAAAATACCGAATTTATGTATAAAAAATAATTTGTAAAGCAAATATTCACTCATAAATGTTTATTTAATTATTTTGAACAGGACCGGATTAAGCAAAAAGGATTAGTTGAATTTGAAATTTAGTTTTAATGATGTTAACTATTTTTTTTCCAGTGTACATGGTTATATTTATCATCCATGTTATGATAAAAAAATGTTATTTTGTTTTAAATAGGATAAATAATCCTGTATATACATTTAATATTATTATGAATGAAAATTTCGTTTGCAAAACAATTTTTTTTTGAAATAACATTTTACTATACACTAATTTTTAATTTGAGGATCTCTTTTTTCTTTAAGGGGGATATAACTTTACTTTTCACGTCTCTGCTTCTTATATTAATCATTGATTTGTTTTAAAGTCAATTTCGTTGTAACCATTTGTTAAATAATGCAAAAAGTATTATATATTTAAAAAAATCTATTGTAATTAAGCTTTGTTTATATTAGAAGAAGTTACATTGATGTAACTTATAAGCTTTATATATCGCTGTGATATGACAGCTGTTGTTTTATTTTTGATTAAAAAAAATGGTAAACGTTAATTGTTGTTTTAATCACCTAAAAAAAACTACAACAATAGATGCGGTAAAATAACGAAATTTGAAACAAATCTGAAATTAAAATTTTATTTTAGAATCCCGTTAATACTAGAAAATTTTGAATTAATATTTTATAAACTCTACTCTAACAGACCCATTGAGAAAATTATTACAGATGAAATTAGGTATAGTATGTACAAAAAGTACGAGGAGTAATAAACCCTAATTAAGTATACAAAACCTTTACAGGGAGCACCATGAAATTTTTGATAAATCTCTTACTTTAAATTACATTTCTTCCGTAAATCTAAAAACCAGGTAGATCGACCCCGTATTTGTTTCAGTTGTAGCAAAGTTTAGGGTTTATTCATTGTTAAAGGATTAGCAGATAAGCAATAACGCAATGCAGTGGTGTGTATTTTGGGAAAAAATACGTTTTAAATTATAATATAATAAAAAATGAAAATAAATCATTATTGGAATACATTTATTACTTACATTTTATTCTATATCCGACTCGGAAGAGGAAGAATCGTTGTTGACATTAATAATAATAGGGTCGATTAAATCATCACAAATATTGTCAATTTTCCACATATTTGCCTCTACTTTGATAACATGCTCGATACAGTTTGTCCAATTTTCCTTACTCACATGACTTACAGCACTCTCAAACAATTTCACAACATCGTTTATTTTAAAAGTAGTATTTTTTTTTCCAACTTCCCCCTTTACCTGAGCCCATATTAATTCTATGGGATTAAGTTCACAATGATAAGGGGGAAGTCGAAGAACTGATATATCACGAGAAGAAGCCATTTCTTCTACAATGTAGGTTTTGTATTTATTCTTGTTCATTTTTGCAATTCTGTAAAGTTCTTTCCTTAGTGGATCTTTTGGAAACTTAATATTTTTCGAAATAAGCCACTCCAAAACCTCTGCTTTACGCCAACGACTTGTGGGCAATGCTTCTCGTAACCGTGAATGGTAACTTGCGTTGTCCATAACAATAACAGCCCCTTTTGGAATCAGATCCAACATTTGAACAAACCATTCCTCGAAGACATCCCCATTCATATCTTCATGATAGTCCCCCGTGCGTTTTGAAATAAAAGTTAATAATCCACCATCAACAAAACCTTCAGAACTTCCAACATGGACAATGATAAGTCTTTTTCCTTTTCCAGATGGTGGCTGCAAACCTAACGACAAACCTTCCACGAATGCCTGCCTTCCGCTTTTAATGTTTTCATCTTGCCAAGATTTGGAAACTGTATATCCAGCATTTATCCATGTTTCGTCTAAGTAGAAGATTTTCAAATTTTGTTCTCTGGCATGTCGAATGCTTCTTAAATAGTCTCTTCTCCAAAAAACTATTTCCGGTTTATCTATCGAGAGAGATTTTCTATTATGTTTTGTATATCTGAAACCCACATCTTTCAAAAGTTTGCATAATGTCATTCTGGAGAATTTTGGATAGTCCGTATCTTCTTGCACTGATGTCATAATTTTGTCAAGTGTTGGAATTTCCGTTCGTAAGTAAAATCCATGGACTTTACGCCTTAGTCTTTGTTTTAATGACTCATCGATCTCAATTGGTTTTCGGCCTGAAGGAGTTTTAGGGGGTTGAAGAGTTCCATTCTTGCTTTCTTTTAGTAATCTATAAATTTTTGATTTAGCAACACACAACATAGCAGCCGTTAATTCCACAATATCATCAACACTTGCACTTGGATCCTTGTTTTTCAATGATATATAACAATTCAATATCAGAGTTTTTTCATTTAAAGATAATGGACCTGTTTTTGGTCGTTTAGATGGTCCTTGGCTTATCGACATTGTTTGGTACTTGCACAATTAACATTCAAGAAATGTTTTAAATATATTCCAACTGTTTACAATATTATGACAACCATACAACTTCATACAACTTTACTCAAAGAACTAATACTAAGTACTGATTTAATGTACCTACTTTCTTTTAAAATAATATTCCCGATAATGTTTCTAATAAAACTGGGTTGTTTGGAAAATCCCTCTCAATAATCGAATAATCTGTAAATAGGTATTAAGCCGATTACAGTAGGCCACTTGCCATTTAAAATTTCTGAGAAAAATTCCCCAAACACTACATATAGGAGTAATACAAATAAAAAATATTATGAATAAACGGGCATATCCGAACTCTGCCACAAAATAAAATTTTACCTGACTTATATCAATTTGAGGATTACTGAAATGTTCGAACTGTGCCGCAACCATTTAGTTTAATCCTATTAGAGTCATTAGGGTTTATAATAGATAAAATCGGAGGCCCATAGAATTATGTATATTTCTGAAAGGTTTCAAAGATTTCTTGAATTAAATATTTTGAAGAAATCTTGATTGTTTTGATCGATATTTAGGGGATTAGGGGAAGGATGTTGATGCACTTACACTATTGCCTAAAAATCAGGAAGAAGTATTTAATAGTGTTCGTGAATTACAATTACGAACGAACCGAGAAGAGGAATTTCTATGAACAGCAGACCAGGTATTTAAAATTATTGTGTTCTCCTGTTTTTCCAACCTTAATTTTTTATGTAATTCGGATTGTATTTTGATGGATGGGACTTTTAAATACTGTTCAACTTTTTTTTACCAAATGTTTACCATTCATGGTTTTAAAAACGGCTATTACGTACCTCTTGTTTTTTGTTTGCTGCCGGACAAATCAAGTCAAACATATTCAAATTTGTTTTTAATTTTAAGACAAAAATGTAAAGAAGTAGGCTTAAATTTTCAACTTAAAGAAGTCGTAGTAGATTTTGAACTAAGCATTCATAACGCTATATATGAATGTTTTGGCAGAGATCAAATTCTTTTTGGTTGTAAATTTCATCTCTGTCAAGCTTGGTTTCGTAAGATTCAGGAGTTTCATTTGGTACAAGAGTACAGACAGAAAGGTTCTGTAATTGGCGAATACTTAAAAGTACATTTCGGTATTATGTATCTTAGTCCTGAGGAAGTTGTAGAATTTTTTTATAATGAACTACATTTTTTGCTTCCGAATGACCTCTACCTCTATCACTTTTTTTTATTAAAATTAGTACATCCCGTTACCTCTGACCTAAAGCGTATATTCTTTAGCATAGCTGCAACTCATTCGTTCATTACAAAATGTACCTTACGGTATACCCTCTTAAAATATATTTTGGTACGTCTATGAAATCTACTTAAATGAATGATTTATTACTCCTTGTCCTTTCTATATAGACTATAGATCAAAACAATGCCTTCAAAAAACTCAAAGAAACACTCTCACATATCAATACTTTGGGTTACTATGACCCTAGAGATAGAACCCAAGTTGTAGCAGACGCAAGTCCAGGGGGTCTTGGAGCAGTACTTATACAGTTTGATAACAAAGGTCCCAGAATCATTACGTACGGCAACAAAAGCGTCACAGATTGCGAAAAAAGGTATTGTCAGATTGAAAAAGAACTCTCGCTTTGGTATGGACAGTGGAGCATTTTGGTATTTATTTGTACGGAAATGATTAGTTTGAGTTGGTTACAGATCACGAACCGCTTGAGGTTATTTTCGCACCTAGATCACGCCCATGTGCAAGAATCGAACGATGGTTTTTACGATTACAATCCTTCAAGGTTAAAATCATTTATAAGCCGGGCAAAACAAACATTGCCGATCCTTTATCCCGGTTATGCCAAACTAATTCTAACACATCTTTCGAGGCATACTACCAGGTTAACCAAATTGTTGAACTGGCCCGCCCCGTAGCGCAGTAACGATGCAGGAAATACAAGAATCATCACAAACTGATAAGAGATATTGGGACTCAAAGAGGGCACCCTAAACGACCACCGAATCTATCAAGCGTTACCAAATTTTCCAGGAAGAATTTTTTTATCAGACTATAATCTATAACTCATTCAACTTCTTTCAATTATTTTTTCTCAATTATAACCCGTAATTTATTCAACTTTTTTTGATATTTTTTTGTTATTAAAAATATTACAAAGTATTTTGAGTTTATATACCTAACTGAAAAGAAATAATTATATCACATCTTAACTTGTACATTTTGATAAATCATGTAAATTTTTTGTAAATTTTTGTAAATGCTGTATAATCATTAAATTGTAAATAGAAATTTTCCCACTTTACTTTAAGACACGAAACCAAAAATTTCAGGTTCACAAAAAAAATCATTTGTATGTGTTATTTGGGTTTTTGTTACTTTTGAGAAAGTAACTGGCGTCCAACAATCTATTACACTTTAATTATCTTCTAGTTATTGCATCGAAACTAATTAAGTAATTAGATCCGTGATCAGGTCAAAATTGCTTCTCCGAATATAACATACAACCTGGCAAGACTTCACGCCCTTCGTTTTTCCGGGTAATGCTCACACTTTTCTGGGTAACACAACCCACGTCGGGCGCCAATTTTTATTGTGTTACCCAGAAAAGTGTGGGCATTACCCGGAAAAAACATTTTCTCCCATGATTAAGCCAACATCAACATATATAGCAAGGAAAAGATTACTTTCTTTGTTTTTAAATATGCATCTTTCACTCCTTAGTGAAGACAAACCAAAATATTTTAAAAAACGTGTAAAATGCTCATTCCAAAGAAGAGGAGCTTGTTTTAGACCATACAAGGACTTTCGAAGACTGCAAATTTTGTTATTATTATCTTCGTAGCCTTCAGGTAATGACATATAGAGCTCTTCATGAAGTTTGCCATATAGAAAAGCTGTTTTGATGTCAAACTTTTTCATTTTGTAGTTGTTTTTGACTGCTAAGCCATACATTACCCTTCGAGCTGTTGAGCTTACTACTGGACTAAAAGTATCTTCAAAATATATCCCATACTCTTGTTGACACCCTCGTACTACCAATCTGGCTTTATATCTTCCATCATTTTTTAACTTGAACACCCATTTGCTGGTCAAAATCTGTTTTTTATTAGCTTCTGACAAATCAACTAAGTCCCAAGTTTTATTTCTTCTTAAAGGCTCATTTTCTTCTTCTATTGCTTGTATCCAATTTTCCTTTTCAGATCTGTTGACTGCTTCTTGATATGTTAACATCACATAATCGTTATACCTTTTTGGCAAATGTATTTTTCTTTCGGGTCTTCTATTTAACCTTCTTCTAAATTTATAATTTCATATAACATCTCGAGAAACTACTACTCGTTTTTTATGATTATCAAACAATCTATAGCCATTTGGTGCATAACCAATAAAGATATATTCTTGGCTTCTTGGCTCTAGTTTCTTAAGGTATCCTAGGGTTTTTGCAAAAGCTTTGCAACCGAAAAATTGAAATCCGGACATATTAGGCTGCTTTCCTGTCCAATTTTCCGATGGAGTTTTTCCAGTAATGCTTGATTCGGTTGGACTGCGATTTAGTAGATAAGTGGCTACATAAACAGCTTCACCCCAAAATTTTTTTGTTAATCCTGAATCGAATATTAATGCTCGCGCCTTTTCTAGAAGAGTTCGGTTTAGGCGTTCAACTTTGCCATTCATCTGCGGAGAATGAGGTACTGTATAATCCAATACGATCCCCTTCACGTTACACCACTGTTTTAGTTTTAAATTTGAGAACTCGCCTACGTTGTCACATCTTATCTTGTATACTCTTCCATTTTTATGAGCCTCCATTTCTTCTATATATTGTTTAAGATAATCTGTAGCTTCATATTTGTGTTTTAATAAATATACAACAGAATAATGAGTAAAATCATCCAAAATAGTTAAAATATGATTCTTTTCATCCCATGTTCTAGGTTCAATTGGACCACAGATATCAATATGTAATATTTCTAGGGGACGAATAGCTCTTGACCTTGTTGTAGAGAAAGGATTTCGGACTTGTTTTGACTTTATGCAGATCTCACATTCTTTTTCAAGATTATTAAAATCATTCTTGTTTACTTCCATTCCGTTAGAAAGATCTAAGTGTTTTTTTAAATTCTGTAATGATAAGTGTCCCAATTTTCTATCCCATTCACTAGCTTTTAATTTTATTTGTTTTTCAGCAATCAAGCTTTCATTATCTTTACAAAAATTTATTTCATGTAGCCCATTGCTCTGTTTTTCTCCATTTAATACTTCCAACCCATTTTTTAAAATAACAACTTTATCTTTGGTGAATTTTAAATCACCCGCTTTGTTATAGCACTTACTGATAAAAGATTTTTACTTAGATCGGGCACATATAACACATTATTTAGAATGCAAGACTTATTAGTAATTTGTCCAACACCTTCTGCTTGCATCATTTCATTTTCTTTGCTACACAGATTTCGCTTTCCTTACTTTTCACAAATTCAAGAAGATCCTTATTTTTACACATATGAGACGTTGAACCAGAGTCCACGATAAAGGTGGTATCGAATTTGGAGTCACAATTTTTATTTTCATGTGTTAGAAAGCTTACTTTACTACCATCCTTTTTTGACTTTTGATAAGTTTTTCAGAAAAAAACAGTTTTCTTCTGTATGGTTATTTTTTTTACATATTGTACAACATTGTTTTGCTCTGCAATCTTTCATAAAATGTCCAATTTTTCCACAATTATAACACTTGGTTAACAAATTTAACAAATTTTCCTTTTTTAATGTGCTTTTCTTCAGATTTAAATGTTACACTTTCGTCTTTTTTTGTTCCTTTTATTCTATTTTCTTCTGAAACTAATCTGGATATTAAATTGGTCAATGATCTTTCTGTTAATGGGGCTGATTCCCATGCTGTGATAAAATGTTTGTATTATTCAGGTAGAGTAGACAGAATTTTAGATATTATCATATCATCACTTACACATTGGTTTACTGTTTCAAGTCGAAAGGCTAAATTTTCAATTTTGCAAATGTTCAGTGACATGTCTATTTGTTTATCAAATTTAAAATTGAAAAATTCTTGTAACTGATTGCGTTTTTGCTGCTCAGAATCCTTATGGAAAATGTTACACAGTTTGTTATACATTTGACATGAATTTTCACAGTTTATTATATGCATTAAATGCTTTTTATCGATAGTTGTCATTATCACTTTTTGTGCTTTAGCATCCTTTTTATTCCATTCTGCTTTCTCTTCGGGTTTTGTCAAATTTTCAAACTTCCAATCTCCTTTTACAATTTCATAGAGTCCATTGGCTTTAAACAGTATTAGTATCTGAAATTTCCATACCTCGAAAGTTTCATTATCGCATAGTTTTTCAATCAAAGCACTTTCATCAGATTGAGCCACTTTTATTTTATATTATGCCGCTAAAGTTCTCACTTAACTTCAAAGTTTTTACCGGGAACAGCAGATTTTACAATCACGATTTTTATTTCTCACAAAGTTTTTACACAACTGGTGAGCAAGTGAACTGACCTGGGCCCATAACCTGTTAGGTTTTCAGTTTTTAAAGTAATTATCCCGGTGGAAATATGCAATTTATTTTAAGAAAAATTAGCAGCTAACATTACATAACATAAAATTTTTTAAATTGACAGTTCTATTTTTTTAGTTACTAATAACCAACAACCACTTGTTACGATATATAAAATTATTTCTAACATTCCCCAATGCAAAGTATCATGTTGACTCTTTCATTTAATGGGTACTGCTTAATTTTTAGTAGCAATAAAATTTGAAACTAACACCAGATTGTTCAGAGAATTAAGAGAGAAATGTCATAAAATGACATCAAGTTAGGTACCGACTAGATAATGAATGCATTTTTTGTTTTAAAATCAATTTACCATACAATTTAAAATTGTAAATTACACGAAAAGTATAATACCTCTGTATAAGACACCCTCATACCATTCGAAAGAGGACATTTTTTTGAACATGGTGAATTATTAAAATACAGGGTGTTCCATTTAAAATAAGCCCGATATTACACATTGAATGATCTAATACTGAAACTGAAAATTCTGAATACCCTGTAAAGAGATGTTTAGTACTCAATCGTGGAATACATTCAAAGAATGTCCCACTATTTGGTTGTAGGAGAAAATTTGTTATATCAATGAGTTATTAATTTTTTTCGAAATGTTCACATTTTAAAAAAGTCAGCATAACTCTGAATCCTCTGTATTTAGGTATAGGGAACCATTATGAAGGAGTATTTTATTTTTTAGGGGCAATCAGAAAATGCAATAAAATATAGGGTGTCCCATAAGAAAAAATATAACTTTGATACACCACACTTTATTGGAACATCCTGTATATTTCAAAATGTAGCCTATATGAATGTACAAACTACTAAAGTGACAAACATTTTAAAACTTTTACCTTTTCGCTATAAACCTCCATCCCGTTGGTCGTGATTCACACTGTAAAATATCATTATCTAAGAAAAGAAATTTCTTAGACAATGATAATATCTACCTTGAATAAGAAGTGGCAGTTTCTTGAAAAAATCTCGTAGATATTTATTTAGAGTCCCTACTTCCTGTAAAAAATATACGAGGGTGTTCAAAAATAAAACAAACAATTCAAATCGTATATTAAATTCTATTCATATTTACAGTTGATTACTTCATTGGTGAATTCGGAAGAATGCAAGTTCTTTTTATTTAGTTTTGTCAACCTAAAAAAAATACATTTATCAACGCAAACCATCAATTTATAAGAACTGACAAAAAAAACACACATATTTACAATATTTATTTTTGTCAGTTCCTATATACAAATATTTAGAAAAAATTACTTTATTGGTTAGTAAGGAAATACTGTGGATCGGGTAATTATTAGGAGAGGAACTTTATGTGATTTTCTTTTACCTCATCCTTGATTTCCTGTTTTTCGTCTGAAATATATGATGTAGCAGTTGTTTTGATTGAATCCCAAGCATCAGTAAAACTTGTCGGTAATTTTGGTAAAGAGGGTAGTTCTAATACAGGATCGTCTTTTTTAACTAAAATATTTATTTCAATATACTATTTTTTCTAATAATATGTTAATATTACCTCCGTTTACAAAGTTGTAGGCTACAAGTGTATATTTTTTAGCTTCAGTCATTCCTACTTTGGAATATTCGGACGCTTCTTTTGGATAACATAATGCAGACATTCCCAAAGCGCCTGTTGTCATATATAAAGTTTTTTTGAAGAATCCACCTCTTAGACCAAATATCAATCCAGTTAAAGCTCCAATACCTATGGCGCCAACTTTAGGCAAAGTATTATCTTCTTGTCTTAAATAATTTATGATCCCTAGAATGATTCGTTTTTCTACACTTAAAAATGATTAATTCAAATTCAAATCTTACAGTCAAAGTCTTCTTTCCTCTTTTCGAATTGATCTACACCTACTCTTTTGTACGCTTGAGCTTCTGTGTTAATTTCCGTTAGTTTTAATCTCATTGTCCTAATAGTTTCTTCCAATTTTGATGGTAACTGCTGTTCTTCAATTGTTTCAGTATGACTGGTTGGTTCTGGACTGTAAAGAGGTAGTTCACTAGGTCTGCATAACGTCTGTTCACTTTCGATATTGGAAACGTTTTTTCCTTTCGCTTCTACATTTACTGCGGCAAGTGCCACTGGTACAAGGCATTTGCTGAATACCTATTTAAGGATAAAATACGTAAGATTATTGATTTGAATTAAATTGTATAAATAAATAGCACTGACCTGTTTGTTAAACATCGTTTCTAATTATATAGGATAAATATTTATGAAAGTTGTATAAATGAAAAATTATATAAATAGGGGTGAAATAGATACACGATACGGTAATTTGACTTGACAGATACTTCAAAAAAGCACATGACAATTGACAATCATAGAATTGTTTTGATTGCTTAGTGTCAAATCGAAATATTTTACTCATTTTATTTTCATGGTATTTCAATTCCAATACCAGATAATTACTATATTTTTTCTAAAAAGTTGTTTTATATCTGAAAAACATTTAATACTAGAAACAACGGCGAACGGCAACGCCGACGGTAGATATAAAAGGTCTTACGGGTTTCTGTACTTTGGGGACGCTAGCGCGAACGCCAACGGCGTACGGCAAGTTTATAAATCCAGCTTTATTCACAATGTATTATCAATAACTACAAATTATTTTAATCACTTAAGCTATTCAATAAAAGATGGCGCCACTAGTATTTTTCATATAAATTAAATTATGATTGTAATTGCTAGTTATGTTTGATGGGAAATATTTTAATAAATTATTTTAGTTGTACTAGTTTTCCAGTATCAAATATAATAAGTTTCATTCACATTGCCAAAGGCTATAAAGTTTCTTTTAGCTACTTATGCTATACATACAAATATGGCACTACTGGTGTTTAATATAAATTACTCAAATATTAACTATTTATTTTCAGTTGCCAATTATGTTCGATCAGATATATTATTTTATTTTTATTGAAAATCATTCCAATTGTACTTGATTTACAAATCTCGATAACAGATTTGAAGTTAAACTTTTGGAATCTGCCAAAGATGAACAGTTTCTATTATCATTTGGGCTATACTCACATAGATGGCGCTACTAGTATTAAATGTGAATTACTTAAATTATATTTTTCAGTAGCAAATTATATTTGATCGGAAATAATTCAATTGATTATTTTGTACAATATATTTTCATTTGGACCGATTTAACAACGTCCATATCAAATAAATATAGGTTCAAATTTTGACATTGTTAAAAACTACTTTTGTCTTACTTACTTCGGCGATACATACAAAGATGGAGCAACTAGTATTGAATATAAGTTACTCAAATATTTATTTTCTTAGCGGCTAATTATGTTTAACGGAACTGTGGTAATTTATTATTATGCTAGAAATTATTTGGACTGGGTTTACTATCTCAATATTAAATTTGAAGCTAAAAATAAAAAATTTGACACTGTCAATAGCTATTTATAATACAAAAACATGGCGGTACTAGTTTTAAATATGATTTACTTGTATCTTATTAATTCGTTTTTAGTTGCATATCTGATAGGAAGTGTCCTCATGTATTATTTTATCGACACGAAGATGGCGCTACTAACACCAAATATAAATTGGCACTGTAATATAAATTATTGAATAATAATGATAAGGTTTTAATAGCTAGTTGCGTTAGATATGAAATATCAATATATTATTTTGACAAAAATTATTTGATTAAGACCAGTTTAACATCTCGGTATCACATATTTGAAGTTAAAATAATGATTCCACCAAAGTTAGTTTCTGTTAGCTACTTACGTCAGTTTCACAAAGATGGCGATGCTACTAATGAATATGAATTAATTGAATATTTTTTGTTATTAGTTGCCAGTTTTATTTGATGATAATTTTACTAATAGATTATTCGTTTGAAACCCGTTCAATATCGCAGTATCATGTATTTGAAGTTGAAATATCGTCTATGTCAAAGCTAGTTTCTGTTAGCTACTTACGACAAGTACACATAGATGGCGAAACCAATTATAAAATATGAGTTAAATAAATATGTATTTATTTCTTTTTGGTAGATAGATTCGTTTGAGGAGCAATCTCCTATTATATCATTTGATTAAATCCCGTTTAACATATCAGTATCATGTATAAACTTAAATTATCGACTCTGTCCAAGCCAGTTTCTTTTAGCTACTTATGACAAGTATACGTAGATGGCGCTACAATTTATAAAATATGGGTTAATTAAAAATGTATTTATTATTTCATTTTGGTAGATAGATTTGTTTGACAAGCATTCTCCATTATAATATTTCATTAAAACTCGTTTAACATCACAGTATCACTGGCGCTGCCAGTACTGAATCTGAATTAATTGAATATTTATTGTATGGAGGGTAGAAGTACCCTCCATAATTTATTGTTAATAGTAGCCAGTTTTATTTGATAAGGAATCTCCTAATATATTATTTGACTGAAACTCGTTCAACATCTCAGTATAATGTATTTAAAGTTAAAATATCGACTCTACCAAAGCTAGTTTCTTTTAGCTAGTTATGACAAGTACATGTAGATGGCGCTACAAATTATAAAATATGAGTTAATTAAATATGTATTTATTATTTATTTGTAGTAGATAGATTAGGTTGAGGAGTAATCGCCATTATATTATACGTTTATTACTCGTTTAACAACACTGATAACATATTTGAAGTTAAAATATTGACACCACTTGAGTTAGTTTCTGCTAGCACTTACGTATCTTATACAAAGATGGCGAGGCTAGTGGTGAATATGAATTAATTGAATATTTATTGTTAATAGTAGCCAGTTTTATTTGATAAGAAATCTCCTAATATATTATTTGATTGAAACCCGTTCAACATGTTAGTATCATCTATTTAAAGTTAAAATACCGACTCAACCAAAGATAGTTTCTTTTAGCTACTTATGACAAGTACACATAGATGGCGCTACCATCTATAAGATATGAGTTGATTGAATATTTATTTATTATTTCATTTTAGTAGATATATTCGTTTGAGGAGCAATCTCCACTATATTATTTGATCAATACCCGTTTAACATCACAGTATCTCATATTTGAAGTTAAAATATTTACTCAACCGCATTTATTTCCTTTATTCTACTTACGTCAAGTACACGTAGATGGTGCCACTAGTTTTAAATATGAATTAATTTTATAGGTATTAATTGTATGTTTCAAGTAGCCCCAGATTTGTTTGATGAGCAATGTCCAAATATATTATTTGATCAAATCCCGTTCAATATCTTAATATCATGTATTTGAAGTTAAAATATCGACTTTGCAAAGCTAATATCTTTTAGCTAGTTACGTCAAGTACACAAAGATGGCGCTACCAGTTTCAAATATGAATTCATTCAATAACTTTTTAATAGATATAATTGTTTGAACTAATGATTTCTTTTGGTGAAAAGAAAAAAAAAATTAACTATTTTACGGGGAAACGCGAAAGTTTGTAATTTATTATAGTTCAGGTACATATTTGTCGGAAAATATTTTTCCTCTCAAAAAATACTGAAATTATGAGAAATGGGGTTCTTTGATACGACAAATCGACTGGTGTTGTCCATTTTTCGATGAGATGAATGTTTCCAATTTTAGCAAAGGATTTAAATTACGAGAAAAGATTCCTTCATATAAAAAATCGCACAGACCAAAATAATGAAACTTTTCATTAAATTTTTTAGGAAAGTACTGTCAATGGTCCAATCTATGAAGGAAAAAATCGGGAGTGCACTACAATGATGCGATCCAGAAGTCGAGTGCGTCAAACTTAAAGTATCCAATAACGTGGGGTTAAATCAAATATCCATAGATACTCAAAAATTGATAGAGTTAGGGCATTAACAAAGTCTCCTATCGATTTGAGACGAAATTTTATCTAATCGAACATGTTTAGAGAGGAAGATAGGCCAAAAATATATTTTTGAAAAATTGCGAAAAATGCAATATTTTCCATACTATAGTTCAGGTACATATTTGTCGAAAAATATTTTTCCTCTTAAAAAATACTGAAATTTTGAGAAATGAGGTTCTTTGATACGACAAATCGACTGGTGTTGTCAATTTTTCGATGAGATGAATGTTTCAAATTTTAGCAAAGTATTTAAATTACGAGAAAAGATTCCTTCATATGAAAAATCGCACAGACCAAAATAATGAAACATTTCATTAAATTTTCTAGGAAAGTACTGTCAATGGTCCAATCTATGGAGGAAAAAATTAGGAGTGCACTACAATGATGCGATTAAGAAGTAGAGTGCGTCAAACTTAAAGTATCCATTAACGTGGGGTTAAATCAAATATCCATAGTTACTCAAAAATTTATAGAGTTAGGGCATTAAGAAAGTCTCCTATCGATTTGAGACGAAATTTTATCTAATCGAACATGTTTAGAGAGGAAGATAGGCCAAAAATATATTTTTGAAGAATTGCGAAAAATGCAATGTTTTCCATACTAGGTAAATATTTGTCGAAAAATATTTTTCCTCTTAAAAAATACTGAAATTATGAGACATGAGGTTCTTTGATACGACAAATCGACGGGTGTTGTCAATTTTTCGATGAGATAAATGTTTCAAATTTTAGCAAAGGATTTAAATTACGAGAAAAGATTCCTTCATATAAAAAATCGCACAGACCAAAATAATGAAACTTTTCATTGAATTTTCTAGGAAAGTACTGTCAATGGTCCAATCTATAGAGGAAAAAATTAGGAGTGCACTACAATGATGCGATTAAGAAGTAGAGTGCGTCAAACTTAAAGTATCCATTAACGTGGGGTTAAATCAAATATCCATAGTTACTCAAAAATTTATAGAGTTAGGGCATTAACAAAGTCTCCTATCGATTTGAGACGAAATTTTATCCAATCGAACATGTTTAGAGAGGAAGATAGGCCAAAAATATATTTTTGAAGAATTGGGAAAAATGCAATGTTTTCCATACTATAGTTCAGGTACATATTTGTCGAAAAATATTTTTCCTCTTAAAAAATACTGAAATTATGAGAAATGGGGTTCTTTGATACGACAAATCGACTGGTGTTGTCAATTTTTCGATGAGATAAATGTTTCAAATTTTAGCAAAGGATTTAAATTACGAGAAAAGATTCCTTCATATAAAAAATCGCACAGACCAAAATAATGAAACTTTTCATTGAATTTTCTAGGAAAGTACTGTCAATGGTCCAATCTATAGAGGAAAAAATTAGGAGTGCACTACAATGATGCGATTAAGAAGTAGAGTGCGTCAAACTTAAAGTATCCATTAACGTGGGGTTAAATCAAATATCCATAGTTACTCAAAAATTTATAGAGTTAGGGCATTAACAAAGTCTCCTATCGATTTGAGACGAAATTTTATCCAATCGAACATGTTTAGAGAGGAAGATAGGCCAAAAATATATTTTTGAAGAATTGGGAAAAATGCAATGTTTTCCATACTATATATAGTTCAGGTACATATCTGTCGAAAAATATTTTTCCTCCTAAAAAATACTGAAATTATGAGAAATGGGGTTCTTTGATACGACAAATCGACTGGTGTTGTCAATTTTTCGATGAGATAAATGTTTCAAATTTTAGCAAACGATTTAAATTTTGAGAAAAGATTCCTTCATATGAAAAATCGCACAGACCAAAATAATGAAACTTTTCATTAAATTTTCTAGGAAAGTACTGTCAATGGTCCAATCTATGGAGGAAAAAATTAGGAGTGCACTACAATGATGCGATTAAGAAGTAGAGTGCGTCAAACTTAAAGTATCCATTAACGTGGGGTTAAATCAAATATCCATAGTTACTCAAAAATTTATAGAGTTAGGGCATTAACAAAGTCTCCTATCGATTTGAGACGAAATTTTATCCAATCGAACATGTTTAGAGAGGAAGATAGGCCAAAAATATATTTTTGAAGAATTGGGAAAAATGCAATGTTTTCCATACTATAGTTCAGGTACATATTTGTCGAAAAATATTTTTCCTCTTAAAAAATACTGAAATTATGAGAAATGGGGTTCTTTGATACGACAAATCGACTGGTGTTGTCAATTTTTCGATGAGATGAATGTTTCAAATTTTAGCAAAGGATTTAAATTACGAGAAAAGATTCCTTCAAATAAAAAATCGCACAGACCAAAATAATGAAACTTTTCATTAAATTTTCTAGGAAAGTACTGTCAATGGTCCAATCTATGGAGGAAAAAATTAGGAGTGCACTATTATGATGCGATTAAGAAGTAGAGTGCGTCAAACTTAAAGTATCCATTAACGTGGGGTTAAATCAAATATCCATAGTTACTCAAAAATTTATAGAGTTAGGGCATTAACAAAGTCTCCTATCGATTTCAGACGAAATTTTATCTAATCGAACATGTTTAGAGAGGAAGATTGGCCAAAAATATATTTTTGAAGAATTGGGAAAAATGCAATGTTTTCCATACTATAGTTCAGGTACATATTTGTCGAAAAATATTTTTCCTCTTACAAAATACTGAAATTTTGAGAAATGAGGTTCTTTGATACGACAAATCGACTGGTGTTGTCAATTTTTCGATGAGATGAATGTTTCAAATTTTAGCAAAGGATTTAAATTTTGAGAAAAGATTCCTTCATATGAAAAATCGCACAGACCAAAATAATGAAACTTTTCATTAAATTTTCAAGAAAAGTACTGTCAATGGTCCAATCTATGAAAGAAAAAATCGGGAGTGCACTACAATGATGCGATCCAGAAGTCGAGTGCGTCAAACTTAAAGTATCCATTAACGTGGGGTTAAATCAAATATCCATAGTTACTCAAAAATTTATAGAGTTAGGGCATTAACAAAGTCTCCTATCGATTTGAGACGAAATTTTATCTAATCGAACATGTTTAGAGAGGAAGATAGGCCAAAAATATATTTTTGAAGAATTGGGAAAAATGCAATGTTTTCCATACTATAGTTCAGGTACATATTTGTCGAAAAATATTTTTCCTCTTAAAAAACACTGAAATTATGAGAAATGGGGTTCTTTGATACGACAAATCGACTGGTGTTGTCAATTTTTCGATGAGATAAATGTTTCAAATTTTAGCAAAGGATTTAAATTTTGAGAAAAGATTCCTTCATATGAAAAATCGCACAGACCAAAATAATGGAACTTTTTATTAAATTTTCTAGGAAAGTACTGTCAATGGTCCAATCTATGGAGGAAAAAATTGGGAGTGCACTACAATGATGCGATTAAGAAGTAGAGTGCGTCAAACTTAAAGTATCCATTAACGTGGGGTTAAATCAAATATCCATAGTTACTCAAAAATTTATAGAGTTAGGGCATTAACAAAGACTCCTATTGATTTGAGACGAAATTTTATCTAATCGAACATGTTTAGAGAGGAAGATAGGCCAAAAATATATTTTTGAAGAATTGGGAAAAATGCAATGTTCAGGTACATATTTGTCGAAAAATATTTTTCCTCTTAAAAAACACCGAAATTATGAGAAATGGGGTTCTTTGATACGACAAATCGACTGGTGTTGTCAATTTTTCGATGAGATAAATGTTTCAAATTTTAGCAAAGGATTTAAATTTTGAGAAAAGATTCCTTCATATGAAAAATCGCACAGACCAAAATAATGGAACTTTTTATTAAATTTTCTAGGAAAGTACTGTCAATGGTCCAATCTATGGAGGAAAAAATTGGGAGTGCACTACAATGATGCGATTAAGAAGTAGAGTGCGTCAAACTTAAAGTATCCATTAACGTGGGGTTAAATCAAATATCCATAGTTACTCAAAAATTTATAGAGTTAGGGCATTAACAAAGACTCCTATTGATTTGAGACGAAATTTTATCTAATCGAACATGTTTAGAGAGGAAGATAGGCCAAAAATATATTTTTGAAGAATTGGGAAAAATGCAATGTTCAGGTACATATTTGTCGAAAAATATTTTTCCTCTTAAAAAACACCGAAATTATGAGAAATGGGGTTCTTTGATACCACAAATCGACTGGTGTTGTCAATTTTTCGATGAGATAAATGTTTCAAATTTTAGCAAAGGATTTAAATTTTGAGAAAAGATTCCTTCATATGAAAAATCGCACAGACCAAAATAATGGAACTTTTTATTAAATTTTCTAGGAAAGTACTGTCAATGGTCCAATCTATGGAGGAAAAAATTGGGAGTGCACTACAATGATGCGATTAAGAAGTAGAGTGCGTCAAACTTAAAGTATCCATTAACGTGGGGTTAAATCAAATATCCATAGTTACTCAAAAATTTATAGAGTTAGGGCATTAACAAAGTCTCCTATCGATTTCAGACGAAATTTTATCTAATCGAACATGTTTAGAGAGGAAGATTGGCCAAAAATATATTTTTGAAGAATTGGGAAAAATGCAATGTTTTCCATACTATAGTTCAGGTACATATTTGTCGAAAAATATTTTTCCTCTTACAAAATACTGAAATTTTGAGAAATGGGGTTCTTTGATACGACAAATCGACTGGTGTTGTCAATTTTTCGATGAGATGAATGTTTCAAATTTTAGCAAAGGATTTAAATTTTGAGAAAAGATTCCTTCATATGAAAAATCGCACAGACCAAAATAATGAAACTTTTCATTAAATTTTCAAGAAAAGTACTGTCAATGGTCCAATCTATGAAAGAAAAAATCGGGAGTGCACTACAATGATGCGATCCAGAAGTCGAGTGCGTCAAACTTAAAGTATCCATTAACGTGGGGTTAAATCAAATATCCATAGTTACTCAAAAATTTATAGAGTTAGGGCATTAACAAAGTCTCCTATCGATTTCAGACGAAATTTTATCTAATCGAACATGTTTAGAGAGGAAGATTGGCCAAAAATATATTTTTGAAGAATTGGGAAAAATGCAATGTTTTCCATACTATATATAGTTCAGGTACATATCTGTCGAAAAATATTTTTCCTCCTAAAAAATACTGAAATTATGAGAAATGGGGTTCTTTGATACGACAAATCGACTGGTGTTGTCAATTTTTCGATCAGATAAATGTTTCAAATTTTAGCAAAGGATTTAAATTACGAGAAAAGATTCCTTCATATAAAAAATCGCACAGACCAAAATAATGAAACTTTTCATTCAATTTTTTAGGAAAGTACTGTCAATGGTCCAATCTATGAAAGAAAAAATCGGGAGTGCACTACAATGATGCGATCGAGAAGTCGAGTGCGTCAAACTTAAAGTATCCAATAACGTGGGGTTGAATCAAATATCTATAGTTACTCAAAAATTGATAGAGTTAGGACATTAACAAAGTCTCCTATCGATTTGAGACGAAATTTTATCTAATCGAACATGTTTAGACAGGAAGATAGGCCAAAAATATATTTTTGAAGAACCGCGAAAAATGCAATGTTTTCAGGTACATATTTGTCAAAAAATATTTTTCCTCTCAAAAAATACTGAAATTATGAGAAATGGGGTTGTTTGATACGACAAATCGACTGGTGTTGTAAATTTTTCGATGAGATAATTGTTTCAAATTTTAGCAAAGGATTTAAATTACGAGAAAAGATTCCTTCATATAAAAAATCGCACAGACCAAAATAATGAAACTTTTAATTAAATTTTATAGGAAAGTACTGTCAATGGTCCAATCTATGGAGGAAAAAATCGGGAGTGCACTACAATGATGCAATCCAGAAGTCGAGTGCGTCAAACTTAAAGTATCCAATAACGTGGGGTTAAGTCAAATATTCATAGTTACTCAAAAATTAATAGAGTTAGGACATTAACGAAGTCTCCTATCGATTTGAGACGAAATTTTTTCTAATCGAACATGTTTAGACAGGAAGATAGGCCAAAAATATATTTTTGAAAAATTGCGAAAAATGCAATGTTTTCCATACTATAATATAGAGTGTCAGCTATACTAGCCCAACCCAACCTGTCTCTGATTATCCAGAATCCAGACCCTTACTTAACTAGCTTGGAGCCGAGCATATGTGACATCTTTATAACTGGTGCCATCTAGTGGAAATAATCTGAACTAATGATTTTTTCCATTAAAAAGAAGCAAAATTTCAACTGTTTTACGGGGAAATGCGATAGTCTGCAATTTGAATTAGAGCGTTAGCTGCGAAAGTTTGTAATTTGAAATAGGGCGTCCGCTATACTAGCCCCACCGTACCACTCTTCGATTATCTCTAAACACTTAAGTTAGCTTGGTGCTGAGCATATGTGAAAAATTTATAATTGGTGCTATCTAGTTGGAATTGTTTGAACTAATAATTTTTTTCATTAGTAAGAAGAAAGATTTCCTCTGTTTTACGGGGAAATGCGAAAGTATGCAATTTGAAATAGAGCGTCAGCTACACTAGCCCCAATGTACCACCCTTTCATTATCTAGTCACTTACTTAAGTAACTTGGTGCCGAGCATATGTGAAAAATTTATAAGTGGTCCCATCTCCCATCTGGTTGGAATTGTTTAAAATCAAAATTTTTGCATTAAAAAGAAAAAAAATTTCAACCGTTTTACGGGGAAATGCGAAAGTTTGCAATTTAAAATAGAGCGACAGCTACACTGTATCGCTCTGTCATTATTTAGGCACTTACTTAAGTAGCTTGGTGCCAAGTATATGTGAAAATTTTATAACTGGTGCCTTCTAGTGAAAATTGTCTGAACTAATGATTTCTTTCATTAAAAAGAAGAAAATTTTTAACTGTTTTACGAGGAAATGGGAAAGTTTGTAATTTGAAATAATGCGTTAGCTATACTAGCCCCACACTATCACTCTCCCATCTAGGAAAAATTGTTTGAAATAACAATTTTCTCGTTTAGTAGAAAGGACAGTATTTTTCTTTTGGAATAAATAAAAATAAAAAACGGGTAACAACATCTTTATTAATAGTACATAATACAAATTACGTGAATAATAATACATTTTAATAGGTCGTATTCATTTCTCTATTATTTTCAAGTATGGTTAGTACCTTCGATATACACTGCCCGACAAAAAAATGTAATTAACGGTACAATACGTAAAAAATTCCCTATTATAAAAAACAATAACCAGGTTTATTAACGATATTTATATTATTTTAATATAGTACTTACAGTGGTATGCAAAAATAAACAAATTTTTCCAACATTAATTATTTTATATATCCCGAGTAACATAAATTATCGCAAAACTTACGAGCGCATCTTATTTTTCTTCAGTGTGTATCATCCCCGATACACACAAAAAGCTGAAAGACGTTTCAAGTTAGGATGAAGAAGAACTTCTATCACCAACAAGGGCGAAAAAAGAAGAAAACAGGTAAAGTGAATCTTGTGGCTTTTTATTCGTCTGCAGCAATGAAACCAAGCACTAATGGCGCATCTACCCTACATTTTGCTGATGCTGGAGCCCGACTTCTGATTATAAGTAGTACAGAGAAACACCATGAAGCCAAGGGAAATAATTCAGAATCGTAACTGAAGGTCCAAAGCTGTAAATAATTTAGAGAATTATTCACACATAGCTCAATTTGTAGGTCTTCACGGATACTTTCAAACAAAAAAACCTTTAACACGATAGCGACTCAGGAAGGGGCTGAAAATGGCCCCCCCATGAACCCTAGAAAACAGGTTTCCTGCTAATATCTTCCAAAATATGCCAGTCACAAAATTTTTGTTCAGACAAAAAATGAAGATCGTTTCATTATCTACAAAAATGTTCCTTATTATTTTTTTCGAAAACCCAATATTTTTCGAGATAATGGCAGCCAAAAGTCTGTTCATTTCCCCGCGGCTGTGCGTCTATGAGTGCTGCTGTCTATGCGTTAACTTGTATAGGCAGGCGGACGAATTGTTCATTATTTCGGGCAAAAGTTAACATTTTCCCATGATTCAAAGTTCATATTAATGGGAAAATCCATAGCTATCATGGCATGTGACTTAACGTCCGTATTTATTTATTTTTAATTATTAAAAAAGCGGTCAGTCTTTTTTCATGATATTTTGAGTACATTTCATCAATTTATTCATATTTTTTTTAAAAAATAGCCTTTCATGCTAATTTTTTTTATAACGGGACCTTGGGTGGTCGTGCATGATCCAAGAAATTTTGGTGCACGATCTCTCTCGCGTTTTAAAAAAATAATCATTTGTTTATTGCCCTTCTTGAGACGTTCTCGGAGCTCTTTAGAATCTTCGAAACAAGCGCGAGTTAAAAAATTGTTATTTACTATATTGCTTTCTAATGCACACCATTTTAAAGCTGAGATGGTCTAGTTTTGGGAATTTTTTTTTTAATTTTCAACAGGGTCTAATAATTGTCCGGAAATCGGGAAAATTCATCATATGACCCAGAATCGGACTTCTCTTTTCAAATACTTCTTGTTCCTCGCTCTTTATTTTTTCAGGATTAATAACCTGATGGAATTAAAGCTGATATTCTCACTTTTTCATTCATATACTTTGATCCCCATATTTCTCCTTGGTTATTGAAAGTTCTTTACAATTCTATTCCCCATTTTTACGCTCCCCCTCTCATATTTGTGGCATCTTACAATTTGGCAAGAAACTACTATATCTATTAACTATGAAAATTATGGTATTTTCGACGTCGATTTTTGCGAAAAATATTGGTCTGGCGAAAAAATTGGTCAGTACCATTATTGTAGATAATGAAAAGATCTCCATCTTTTGTCTGAAGAAAAATTCTCCAATTCCTATATTTTGGCAGATATTCGCGGGAAACCCTTTTTCAAGGGTTTAGGGAACCATTTGGGCCCTCTTTCTTAGTCGCTATCATGTTAAAGGTTTTTTTGTTTGAAAGTATCTGGGATGAACTGCAAATTGAGCCACGTACGAATAATTCTCCGAATTATTTATAGCTTTCGATATTTTCAGGTCTTGAGTTACTGGAATAGAAGCAGTTCAGTATTGAACAATATCCGTTCTTTCATAATTACATGTGACATATAATTTATATTTTTTGTTATAAAATAAAGTTCTACTTGTCACACCGTAAATTTTACGATAATTTAGCTTTAATGTAACAGTTTAGATCTTTAGGGATTATTAAGGGTGTTCATTTCAGGACTTCCCACCCTAATTTTCTCGAAATGTGTGTAATTAAAAAAAATCCTAGGACACGTCAACAAATATATCGAAGGGGACAACTTTTTATCATAAAGGCAACGCGCCCCCTTTCACCCCCCGCCAGGGGGAGTTGCCAACTTTAAAATCTTAAATGGGAAGGGGTATCGAGTTATACCTCATTTTGAAGGTCTTTTCAATCTCTACACGTCGGCTTTTGTTTTTTTTTAATTGATCGATTCGATGTCGAAATATTTAGGAAAATCTGTTTGCTGCTTCGTACCATTAAAATAAAAACGGCAATTGTTTGTTTTGTTATTCCTTTCAACTTTTTTGTATAAAAAAAATGCAAAAAAATGTTTTTGATAGAGAAAATAAAAGACATGATACCTATTGAATTGTTTACCATACTTACCAGTTGTGTGAAAAAGCAATTTATTAAAAATGGTTTACACTTTATCTGAAAAAGTTGAAATAGTGTTAATTTACGGCGCCGAAAACCAATGTGCTCGACGAACTGCTGCAATATTTAACGAAAGGCACCCAGATAAGAACACCTCTCATAGGTATGTCCTAAATTTAATCGCCAAATTTACTCAAACAGGATCTGTTGCAAATTTAAAACATGATCAGCCAAGAGTTTTGAATGAAGCCACTCAAATTTAAGTGATAGGTTATTTTGGTATGAATCCTAATACTTCGTTACGTACCATTTCTGCTGCAACTGGAATTTCCTTAGGCTCTGTCCACAAAATTACAAAAATTAATAAATTCCATCCCTATAAAATGAAAGTATGTCAAGAGTTAAGTCAAGACGATTTTGACAGAAGAATTGAGTTTTGTGAACAAATGACTACAATTATTAATAACAATAACGAATTATTAAAAAATATCTGCTTCACTGATGAGTGTACTTTTTATTTAAATGGTTTTGTCAACAAATATAATTGCAGATATTGGAGCAATGAAAATGACCATGTATTTGTCGAAGGGCATACCCAGCTTCCCCAAAAAATTAATGTATGGGTCGGTATACTAGGAAATCAAGTAATTGGTCCATTGTTTATAAATGGAAATCTAAATGGTGAGATGTACTTGAATATGCTAGAAAATACGATCAATCCGTTAATTACCGAAGCAATTGAAAATCAACTGGATAGAGATGGCAACAACTTTCTTGACGAAAATGAGTTATATTTTCAGAAAGATGGAGCTCCCCCCCATTATGTGCTTCCGGTCCGTCAATGGTTAAACAATGTATTTCCCGGTAAATGGATAGGGCGAAGAGGACCTATAGAGTGGCCAGCTAGGTCCCCAGATCTAGCACCATGTGATTTTTTTCTATGGGGACATTTAAAATCAGTTGTTTACACACCTCCGCCACAAAATATAGAAGACCTTCGACAAAGGATTACTGCAGAATGTCGAGCAATTCGAACAGAAGTGTTTGAAAATATGCGTCACGAATTTGAACAGCGGTTATACCATTGTTTGGCCAACAATGGGCAACATTTTGAGCAATTATTAAATTGAAAATCTGTGTACAATATTGTAATTTAGTTTTGATAAAAGGAATGAGAATAAACAGTTGCAGTTTTTATTTTAATGGTACGAAGCAGCTAATAGATTTTCCTAAATATCTCGACAACGAATCGATCAATTTAAAAAAAAAACAAAAACCGACGTGTAGAGATTAAAAAGACCTTTAAAATGAGGTATAACTCGATACCCCTTCCTATTTAAGATTTTGAAGTTGGCAGCTCCCCCTGGCGGGGGGTGAAAGGGGGCGCGTTGCCTTTATGATAAAAAGATGTCCCCTTCGATATATTTGTTGACGTGTCCCAGGATTTTTTTTAAAATACACACATTTCGAGAAAATTAGGGTGGGAAATTCTGAAATGAACACCCTGTATATGTGATATAAATTCAGTGCTCACAATCGTCTTTTTGAGGAAAATTTTAAAAAACAGCAGATATATTTTAAGTTTTATAAAAAATAAATAATGACATTTATTCACTTATCAAAATATAATTTCGATGTTAGTAAACAATATATTCGCTCCAAAATGATTCTGACCTTAATTCTACTCCTAAATTTAAAATTTTGTACAAAAATATACGTTCGACACACACAGTGAAGCAGGCAACAGCAAAAGACAATACACAATCGAATATTTGTTCAACATATTTAAATTATATATGCTCCGAAATGGAATGGTCAGAGTAACACACCTCGCACAATATAAACATCAAATTTTTACAAAAAAAACCTGTAAAAAACGAATTATTATAAAATAAACACAGTGTGAAAAAAAATGTAAAAACCGCACTCAAGACTTGATGGAAATTCTTTTATTATTCATCAAATATCTTTTATTTTCATTATAATCCAGTCATCTTAGTCAATATTAGGTAAGTATCTCGGAATTTGAGATACCCAGTTATAAACTTTTATTGTGACATCCTAAAATTTGACTCAAAACCTACATATGATAGGGTGTACGCGACTGTTGAAATTTAAGGTTACAAAAATCTATGTTTTGCAAATATCTCGTTTCCTATGGGGTTTTCGCAGTTTGAATTTATTATCAATATTGTAAAGGATTATATTCTCTACAACTTTTGTTTCAACTTTTTTTTCATACGTTGAATCGTTTTTGAGACAGAGGGTGGAGAGCGCGCGATTAGAATATCATTTAAGGTCAACCGGCAGTCGAAGTACGCAAGAAATTGTTTTGTGTAAATGGGTATATACGCCACAAAAACTATTTGTGAGGAAATGGAGAAGCTCTGTAATATTTTTTTGGACACGACAGAACAACACATAGTTTCCAGAGATTCAAGAGTAAAAAGAGAGAATATTGACTTAAATAAACTATAGTGTAGCAACTATTCTGGATCAGAATTAGAGGAAGAGCCGTTTGAAGACTCTGGGTCAAGCTATTGTCCTAGGGATGAGGATGAGCTGAGTAATAATATTACTAACAAAAAGCGTAGATGATGCGGGGAGCAATATATTAGAAAAAATAACAGAAAATACAAAAGACGATTGTAAAAGAAGAGCAAATAAAGGAAAATCAGATTCAAGTTATTGGAGAAGGAACAAAGCGAAAGCTTTTAGAAAAGTAGGAAAGGAATAAAATGAGGAAAAAAATGGATCTAAATATGGGGCGGGCTCTGAAGCGGTGGACCGTAATGACCCTAGCTTCTCGTGGGACCATTTATGGAAAGAGAAAGTAAAACTTCCACCGGAAAAGTAGTGGAGATAACCTCCACCTCTTCTTCCGGGCACCTCACGGAGAGAAAAAAAGCCCAAACGGCATAAAGATCGTATGCCGTTTGACCTCCCAAAACCGGGATAACCGGGCGGCATAGACGATCCACTGAGAAAACACCTCAGTGGAACAGAGGCGCGGAAATACCTGCGACTCCTCAATCAGGAAATATCCCTTGAAGAGGCCAGGAAGCAGGTAATACAGCGTCCAGCCCCCCCCGAAGGAGCCACCAACGGGGAAGACAAAACTTAAAAGAGGCCTGGAGCATATTACTCCTCCGCTGCGGCCTCTAAGCAAGAAATCAAAAACAGCTGCAACGGTAACCGGGAAAGCCACTGGTTACGCAGCAGCTGTCAAAACAGAGAAAGCTTTCAAGGTGGGAATCATGCCCAAGGATTATCCTGGGGTCATCCTGAAAGCAGAGCAGCTCTCCACCCTGGAAGACAGTCTGGTGGAAGATATGTGTCAGAGCAAAGAAAAGGTCAGCCCGAGATCTCCTACGGCTCTGCTGGGATGACTGGGAATGCGGAGACTGCTTCTGCATCCCGGGAAACTGGGCAGAGCAGCCTGGGGTTCGAGAGTCTGACTCGAGATCAAGAAACCTGCTCGATTACCGAGGGAGGTACTGCCATGGTGATCGAGGAGGGTCAGGGAGAGAGAAAGGAGGGGGATGAATAGAGGCCGAGTAACTCGGCTTCTCTCATCCATAATAATTCACCTTCACGTTCACGAATGTAGCTCAGATTAACCTGCATCACGCGAAGGGAGCTTCAGCCGTGATTGCAAGGTTGTTCGCTAAACTACAACTGGATATTGTACTGATCCAAGAACCATGGATCAACAAAGAAGGCCAAATCAAAGGTTTGGCATGTAAGGATTCTAAATTGATTTATGATCAAAGGCAAGTATCTCCGCGTGCCTGTGTAATCATAAGAAATAAAATAAAATATACTTATGTTTCAGAATACGTGTCACGAGACCTTGTTCCAATCATGGTTCACCTCAACATTGGGGGTATCGACCTAGACATCGTCATTGCCTCTGCCTACTTCGCTGGAGACGGGCCGATGACACCGCCAGAAGAGGTACAAGAGCTAGTGAGACACTGCGATCGCAGACGACTGCCAATTATAATTGGTTGTGATGCCAGCGCACACAATACCGTGTGGGGAAGCACCAATAACAACGCAAAAGGTGAGTGTTTATTAGAATATCTCTTAGCAAATAACCTTGAGACCTTAAACGTGGGGACAACCCCCACTTTTGTCACGAGAGCAAGAGAAGAGGTCCTAGACGTAACAATTGTTAATGTTGCTGTTAGGAAAAATGTAAAAGATTGAAGGCTGATGAGCGGGCCATCACTTTCCGACTATAGGATCATCGAATTTAGGATAGAGGGAAATACCACCTCGATTCCTACAATCCGAAATCCTAGAAATACTGAAGACCAATCTGAAGGACAATTTGGAACACGTCGAAGTAAATGGGGTAAATTATCCGCATTACGACCTGGAACAAAGAGTCGAACAGATCAGTGAGGCAATAATGGAAGCTTTTCATTCCGGTTGCTCACTCTCAAAAGCTCGTTTAGAAAAGGATGCTCCTTGGTGGAATGAGAACCTGTCAAACCTCAGAAAAGAGGTCCGTCGGCTCTTTAATAGAGCCAAACGTGACGGTAATTGGCAGGGGTACACTGAGAAGCTCACTCAGTACAATAAAGAGATTAGGAAGGCCAAAAGGCTTAATTTTCAAGCCTTTTGCGAAAAGATCACTTCCACTCACACAGCGGCCAGACTACAAAAGGTCATGGCAAATGGGGGAACTAACTCCACAATGTCGCTGAAAGAGCCAGGCGGATCATACACGGACGGTGAAGAGGAACGATCGATTCTTCTTCTTAGAACCCACTTCCCAGGTTGTGAACCAGCAACAAGCACCGAAATAGCAATGAACTACACCAAAAAATCCCGCAAGGAGGATTTGGGACATTGCTAAGAAAATATTTACCAGACAACGGTTGGAATGGGCAATAAGTACCTTTCAACCATATAAATCACCAGGAGTGGATGGGATATTTCCAGCACTCCTACAGCAAGGGATAGAGGAGATTCTTCCTCACCTGCTGAGGATTATAAGAAGCAATCTAGCAGTGGGTCTAATACCTAGAAAATTGAGAAGGGCAAGGGTAACCTTCATACCAAAAATAGGGAAAAAAGATGGGACTGATCCCCGATCTTTTAGACCCATCTGTCTAACATCGTTTCTACTCAAATCGATGGAGAAAGTAGTGGATAACTACATAAAAACAGAGAATCTGGAGAATATACCACTTCATAAATGTCAGTATGCCTACAAAGCGGGTCAATCAACTGAGACGGCTCTGTATCAGCTGACCAAAGTCATCCAGAGGACTCTGAACAACAAAGAAATCGCAATGTGCGCATTCCTGGATATATCTGGGGCCTTTGACAACACTACTACAATTATTTGTAAATTATGGTGGTATTATTATAATAAAAAGAATTGGTTCCCTAAAATGGCAATGGGCAGGGCACGTGGCCAGGCATACGGAAAACTGGAGCGGGTATGTCACCAGATGGAGACCTTGGGCAGAGAGGAGGAGTGTTGGAAGACCCCAACACAGATGGTACGACGAGATAAAGAAGGTCGCTGGCCTGAACTGGTATCGAGTTGCGCAAGATCGAAGCCGATGGACGAATTTGAAAGAGGCCTATACCCTAAGGATTGAAAACGGCTAAAAATAGGAAAATAGATGGTGGTATGCTGTACTTAAAACTTTTATTTAAATGTTAAGAAATAATTATGTATTTATCAATAATTAATAAACTTTATATGGCGTGATTTTGGCTGGGACTACCGGTTGACCTTAAATGATGCTTTAACCGCGCTTTCTCCGGTCTCTATCTCGAAAACAATTCAACATGTAAGATATTTTTTAAACCAAAAGTTGTAGGGAATTTAATCCTCTACAATATTGATAATAAATACAAACAGCGAAAACCCATAGGAAACGAGTTATTGGCAAAAATATGCAAAAAATAATTTTTTGTTACCTTTGACCTTAGATTTTAATAGTTGCGTACACTTTACCGTATGTAGGTTTTGACACAACTTTTAAGATGTCAAAATATAAGTTTTATACGAGTTTATAGCTGGATATTTCAAATTTCGAAGTGAACTTACTGATATCTGGACTATTAACGAATATAGTCCAGTAACTGAGGAGAAAATAACACGGTAACTTCAGAAATCCGTTTATAAAGACCGATTGGCATGAAAATTGAACAGGAAGTAGAAAAAAGGTTAAGAAAGAGAAATAATATGGTGCAGAGAGTTGTTTCCGTCTAGGCGGTGAAGACCACCCCTTGTAGGGGGTGGCACAAATAATCGGAAAAATAACCGTAGAAATCGGTAGAGGGATGAATTTTAAGCAAAAAATGATTATAACTTTTTCTCTGAAAATCAATACTCGCGATTAAAAATGCTAATATTTTTATTAAAAAATCAGGTTTTAAGCAGTTTTTTTAAAATATCTCAAAAACTAAACGTCGTATGAAAAAAAATTTTTGTACAAAAATTGAAGCTTGATAATAAACAAACAATTTGAGATTTTGTTCGTTTACGTAGGTGTAATAGATGCTGAGATACGAGTACTTAAAGACAAGTTTTTCTCCGCCGCTAGTTAAATATAACACGTTTAACATTTTAAGCCTAGAATTTCACAAGGAGATTGATTCAGATTTAGGCCGACTTCTTGGGTTGACATATTTTGTGTAAAAAATCACCCCGAAGGCTTCTAAGTGGGTACGGGAGGCGGTAAATGATTTCTAGGGGTACTTGCAACGTATCCTGTGAATATCATCCTGGAACTCGAAGGAGAAGTCGAGGTTCTGAATTATTTATTTATATTTTTATCGCTTAGGGGTAGTTTCATCCACACCGACAGCTTCTAAGTGGATACGGGGGGCGGCAAATTATTTCTAGAGGCATTTGCAATGTGCCCTGTGAATATCATCCTGGAACACGAACGAGAAGTCGAGGTTCTGAATTATTTATTAATATTTTTGTATTTTTATCGTTTAGGGGTAGTTTCATCCACCCCGAGGGGTTCTAAGAGAATACGGGCGACGGTAAATGATTTATAGAGGCATTTGCAATGTATCCTGTGAATATCATCCTGGAACTCGAACGAAAGTCGAGGTTTTGAATTATTTAATTATATTTTTATCGTTTAGGGGTAGTTTCATCCACTCCGACGGCTTCTAAGTGGGTACGGGGGGCGGCAGTTGACTTTTAAAGACAACTATAATATATTATGTATGTTTCTTAACCTTTTTTCTACTCCTTGTTCAATTTCCACGCCAATCGGTTTTTATAAACGGATTTCGGATCCAAAATGCCCCAGTAACTGGACTAATACGAGATAGCTTCCTAAGCTACTGAGGATTTTTCTATATTAACAAAAAGACGAAAAGGTAAATCCTTTTTTTTATGTTTCCATTCTTTTTTCTTCCACTCTATATAAAAACCGCGTACACTGATTGTGACTAGACCACGGATATAGCGACTTTATGTCCGTTGTGTGCAGGCTGTTGCAGTCTGATGGTGTGTCTTAAAGAAGTTGCAGACGTCGATCTTCTCGAGGAAGTAGTGACTGTCGTTGTGACGATACCCGAAGATGAAGCGGAGTCATGGCCGAAGCAAGACGTCGGCATACATAATGACAAACAGTTGGAGAACCACGTGAAGGGCGGGACGTTTCTGCACGGATCGAAGTTTAAATGTTTAAATATTTTGCCGCATCTATAGACAAAAATTTGTAATTGAAAGCTTTTTTTTATATTTTTATCGTTTTTTTGGTATCAAGTCTGTGAAAATTGTATCGTGTACAAATGAAACATATTGTTTATTGGAATAATAAATAGTTTTTTCTACGCCCATGTCTGTAAACCTCAAAAACTGCACTGTCAACATTCCTTGTAAATGACATTTAACAATAACATGCACGTAATGAGATCTCATAACATACACGTGCGTTTTGAGAAGAAAGCTTAAATTTCGTGGTTTAATTAAATTACTATCAAATTTTTATTTACGTAAGACTTTATTTGGTCTATTTACACAAATTTAGTCAATTAAAAAACATAAAAACTTTTAGCATTAGCGAGATATATTTAGGATTGAAAGAGTAATGCCCCTAAATGTAGGCAGCATATTATGCAATTTCTTTAAAAATAGGACACGTTTTCTTAAGTAGCATGCTATGAAAATAAATGTCATGTCATTTATATTGTCAATCTCTTGAACAAAATATAACTGTATCCGAACATTCTCCCTACTTTATCTACGAATATGTCTGATAGTATTGAAAGTGATGAAATAATGAGCACTCCACCGGAGATTTTAGAAAAAGCTAAAGCAGCCACACATAATTTGTTACCGCTTAAGTCCAAAGAAAGGTACGAAATTACATATCAAAAATTTATGGATTGGCGACACAAGCATAACGTTAAATCCTTATCGGAGAATGTGTTACTTGCGTATTTTGAAGAAATATCAAAAACTATGAAGCCATCTTCTCTATGGGCCATTTATTCGATGCTAAGAACTACACTAAACATTAATAATAACATTAACATAGCAAATTATCCAAAACTAATCGCCCTACTGAAGCGGAAATCGGATGGTTTTAGAAGTAAAAAATCGAAAATCCTTTCTACAGAACAAATTATTAAGTTTTTGAAAGATGCCCCAGACGATAAACATTTGTTGTCAAAGGTGAACAATTAAAATATTGTATAATTATCATCACATAAAAATAAGTTTTTGTTTTTTCTTTTCTGTTTTCAGGTTATCCTCATTATTGGATTAAGCGGGGCTTGCCGTAAACAAGAACTTAGAAATATAAAAATGGAACACATTCAGGACACGGGAAAATACTTGATAATTGATATTCCAGATTCTAAAACTAAAACGAGTCGTTCATTTGTAGTACCAGAAACGTTTTATATCACATGTCAAAAATACATGAATTTGCGTCCTGCTGGAATGGAACTTCCATTATTTCTTAATTACAGAAATGGAAAATGCATAAAACAGGTTGTGGGGATAAACACAATCGGTAATACACCACGTAAAATTGCTGAATATCTTGAGCTACCGGAACCAAAGCAATATACTGGCTATTGTTTCAGGAGGTCATCAGCTACTATGTTAGTTGATGCAGGAGGTGATATGCTATCATTAAAAAGACTTGGTGGCTGGCAATCTTCTACAGTAGCGGAAGGTTATGTGAATCAATCTCTTAAAAATAAAAATGACAACGCATTACGAATATCGGAGGCAATTACCAATTATCAATGTTCGTCTTCTGATGTACCGAGCAGTACTACAATTATAAATAACCGTTCATCACCCTTAAATAATAAGGCACAATCAATTTACAATAATTGTTCAATTGTTATTAACAACTATTATAATAAAGTTTAAATGATTACGTTGTTTTTTATTTAATGGAAGAAAATGAATGGGCGTAGAAAAAGTATAGTACGTTACACGAGTTGTAAACCCATTACGCACTCATGAAATTTATGCACTCGCCGCTGCGCGGCTTCGTGCATAAACTTTTTAATTTCGTGCGTAATGGGTTACTTACAACTCTTGTTACGTAATATACTATTACTGTACAGATTGTCTCAAAAAAGACTGGCGTGAAGTAGAATGATTCACGCCAAACATTAAAAGCCTCTTAGTTTATAAATCCCTGGAGGACAGATCTACATAAAATAGATTCACCAGATTAACCAAAAAATCGAGCTTGATAACATAGAAAGTAGAATCTCAATATCCTCTATCGAAGATATGTCAGAGGTAAAAAGAGAAGGATTTCGTGCTCTTGGCTATGCCGATGATTTAGTTATAGTGATCAGAGGTAAGCACGACGGCATCATTGCCGATCGCATACAATGTGCCTTGAACATCATAACTACCTGGTGTTCGAAGGAAGGACTTTCAGTCAATCCTAATAAAACGACACTTGTTCCATTCACTAACAGGAGGAAGTTAAGTATACAGACTCCAAGCTTGAATGGTACAACTCTGTTTTTTTTTCGGAAGAGGTTAAGTACCTTGGAGTCATCCTTGATAGGAAACTTACGTGGAACTCACACCTCGTACACATCACCTCAAAAGCAACAAGGGCTCTTTGGACGTGTCGTAGGCTCTTTGGGAAAACTTGGGTTCTAAAACCAAAAATGATCTACTGGTCATATATAACGGTTGTCAGACCTATCATCACCTATGCAGCGCTTGTATGGTGGAAGAAAACAACGCAACAAAGGGCTACAATGAAGTTGCAAAAATTGCAAAGACTCGCATGTTTAGGAATAACGGGTGTAATGAGATCACGCCCTGGTGCGGCCTTGGAGGTAATGCTAAATCTCCCTCCATTACATTTACATGTAAGGAGGATTGCTCTGCAAAATGCCTATAGGTTAACACAGGCTAAATCTCTAAGACCCGGTGATTTGACAGGACATCTCGATATATTAAGGGTTGGATCAACCCAATCTATGATGATGTCAACAAGGGGTGCCCTCACATTTTATACTGATGGGTCAAAAACAAACGAAGAAGTAGGAATAGGGGCTACAGGACCTAATCTTAGGTTATCAGTAGCCCTTGGTAACACTCACACAAAAAACCAAGCGGAAATACTAGCGATAGACTTCTGTGCTCAAGAGTGCCTCAAAAAGAGCCTCAACGCAGCCAGAATATTTATTGCCTCCGACAACCAGGCTGCTTTGAAAGCTCTAAAGTCTATAACTTATGAGTCCAAAACAGTCTGGAGCTGCAAACAATCTCTTAAGCTACTGGCTAGACATAACAAACTATCTCTGTTATGGGTGCCGGGCACAAGGGAATTGCTGGAAATGAGACTGCCGATGGTCTTGCAAAGGAAGGAGCTAGCACTCCTTTCATCGGACCCGAACCGTTTTGTTGCATTACTAAAAGCCACATTGTGGAAGAAGTCCGGAAATGGGAAAAGGAACTTAGTGCAGCCTACTGGTAAAATGTTCCAGGCCTAAGACAAGCAAAAAGGTTGCTACAACCTTCTTCTCGGTATGCTAAATCGCTCTTAGAGCTTCAGAAGTCTGATCTCAGAGCAATCACAGGACTCCTTACGGGACACTGCCCACTCAGATATCACCTCTGCAAAATGGGAAAAGTGGACAGAGGAACATGTAGATTCTGCGATAGTGCAGATGAAACGGTTGAACATATATTATGCCATTGCGGAGTACTTGTTCGCCAACGCCATAGGTGCCTGGAACGGTTGTTCTTGAGACCTGACCAGGTAACAAAAATAGCTCCCAATCGGATAATAGGCTTCCTTAGAAGCCTTGATCTCTGGGACAAAAAATAGATGGAGGGTATACACAAAAGATCTTTTTAGGTCGCAGTGTGGAAAGGCCAGCTATTGACCAATCGACCCCTTTGTAATCTACAATCTACTATCGAAGATATGTCTGAAAGATAGTTCCCAAAACTCATTTGCTTAAACACACTTCTTTTCACCTCACTACAGTGAAATTGCGATTAACACTAAAGTTAATATACTCTGTTTCCAAAAAACTAATTTTACAGATTCACACAAAAAATCACTAAAAAACTTCCTGGGCTACCACTTTCTCTCAGAGTCAGCGGCGGCTCTTTCATCTTCGCCTCTGAAATCTTCATCTGAGCACAGATCTCAAAGTGGAGCCCCAATAAAATAACAATTCCCTCAGGCACAATGTAACTGAAATAGAACTAGATAACTTAATTCGACAGCTACATAACCTCTTCATCTTAACTGGCGGTTTCAATGCACACAACACTATATGGGGTTCCAAAAAATTTTTCAGGCGTGGGAAAATTATACAAAATTTCCTCAACAACAACAACAACAACGTAGCTATCCTAAATACCGGTTCCAGCACACACTTTAACATATCCTCCGGTACATTCAGCTCAATTTATCTCAGCTTTTGTGATCCGAAATCCAAATCAAAACAGCCATTTCCTTATACTAATATCCAATAATCTAACAAAATGGAAAATATCTCAAGCATATTAGCCCCAAATTACTGAAACTATACTTTCCAAATTCAATCCAACAAACAATATTGACGAAACCATTGTGAACTTTAACAGGTGCATCACCACAGCTTCAAAAGAAATCATAGAACAAATTAACTTTTCCTCAAAGCATAAAAGAATTCACTGATGGAGTACTAATTAATTTCAAAAAGTCAGAACTAAAGAACAGCAAAAAAGTCTCCTGGCAACATTATGTATCATCACTCACAATAAACCCCCCCCCCAATATAAATATCGTCAAAAATGAAACAAATACAAGGACATAAAACACACCAAAAATACCTGCCATACTATAGAAAGGAGCTTATAATGACTTCTTTGGAGAGATCTGGAGTATACTAGAGACTCAGGCGTTAACGAAATGTACGTCATGACTTTTGGATCTACATGTTTTCCGGTGTGTGCACAATTTGTCAAGAATTGGAACGCTGAGAAATTTGCTGATGACTCTGAAATAAAGAAGACGATAATGGAGAAATTTCATGTCGATGGTTTCCTCAACTCCATAGATACAGAAGATGAAGCCCTGAAAACAATATTGGAAGTTCAAAGAATACAGCAATGGGGTGGCTTTGAACTAATTAATTGAATGACAAACTCCAAATATATCCAAGAAAAATTTAAAGAGTGTTGTTAGCTAATTTTAAAAAATAAACCGTTTTAAAGGTTAAAACTAACTTTTCCGCATCTGTGGCCCTGAACAATATTCTATCATAAAATTGTTACTTGTATACACTTCGGGGGATGTATCGTGCTAACAAACCGAAATTTCTCCAAAAATAACCAAAAATGTAGTATATCTGAATTTATGAGATCCGCTGTACTCGCTCTAGTCAGCAAGAAATCAGCTCTAGTCAACTGAAAGCCAACAGGGTACATCTTTGAGACACCTTGAACAATATTCAATCATAAAATTGATCAATCGTATACTCTCTGGAGGCTGTATCGTGCTAACAAACTGAAAATTCTCCAAAAATGACAAAAATTTGGTACTTCAAGTACCATAGCACCCGTTGTACTGGTATTAGTGAGCTGAATATCAATATGGTTCATCTTTGAGACGCCCTGAATAATATCCAATCATAAAATTGGTCACTTATATATGTTACCGTAAATACCCGAAATCCGTTAATACGCGTAATAACTAGTGAGAACCCGAAATAACTAGATAAATCGGTAAATTCGCGTTCTTAGTAGTAAAAACGCGCAATTAATACGAGGTTTAGGAAAATACCGAATTAATACTTTTATTCGACTATTTACTGAAATTTTCAGTTAGAACGCGTTCTTTCTAAGCGTAAGTTAGTAACCACTGAGTGTTACTCGATCTTTGCAGGGATTGGCTACATTTCATCTCGCGATGTCTCGAAAGACAACGGGAAGGTTCCCCGCACCTTGCGCGGCTCCATAATACATTATTTTATCTGAAGTTGTTACTGTGTGTACCACGACGTTTGCCGTTTGTTACTTTGATAAACGTTGTTCTTCGAAAAATGAATTCTTCGCTGATTGCTTGGAAAGAAAAATTTACGAATGATTTATTAAGTACGTGCAGTAAAGATCCCAAATTATCGAAATATACTATTATGAATAAAGAAACTTACGAAAATCTACTTCAAGAAATTAAAGAAGCTAAACTGACAAAAAAGAAAACTACCCTACAGTATCGTCGTTTAAACCGTTTTGACATCATGGAATTAAGTGGCGTTCAGCATATTATAGCAAAATCCAAGAATGATGAAATATTATATTACCTCCCAATTGAAGAAATCTTTGATGTTATCGAAGCTGCTCACGTAGCAATTGGGCATGGTGGTCGGGACCGACTTCGAATAGAAACAGCAAGAAAATATGCAAATATTACTACCAGAATGATAAATTTATTTCTGTCGATGTGCGAAGTCTGCAACAGTAAAAAATCTAAGAAGAAAAGGGGATTGGTTTCTAAACCAATTTTACACAATGAATTATACAGCCGATGCCAAGTAGATCTGATCGATATGCAGAGCCAATCAGATGGAGAATATAAATTCATAATGGTTTATCAAGATCATTTAACCAAGTTCATTTTGTTAAGAGCTTTAACATCTAAACGAGCTGAAGAAATTGCATACAAATTGAACGAAATATTTTTGACTTTTGGAGCGCCGTGCATATTACACAGTGATAACGGTCGAGAATTTGCGAACTGTGTTATAAACGAATTTACATCCTTATGGCCAGACCTTAAGATCGTTCACGGAAAGCCACGACACAGCCAGAGTCAGGGATCAATCGAAAGGGCCAATCAAGATGTTGATAATATGATTGCTTCATGGATGTCCGATAATAAAATTGTAAAATGGTCAGAAGGTCTACCATTTGTACAATTTATGAAAAATCGTGTCTATCATTCAGGCATAAGACAAACTCCATATAAGGCCATGTTTGGCATCGAACCTAGAGTTGGATTAACTACATCGTCTTTGCCTCCTGAGGTTATTTCATCTTTAGAGCGGAAAGAGTATTTCGAAAAAGTCGTTAATGATGTTACCACGATGAGAGAAGAAACTCAAAGAGAAGATACAAATTCAGAAGACGACATTGCTGAAAAAGATCCAGAAGAAGATCAAGAACAAGAACGCTTTTGCAACAAATGTGGTGCTATTTTACCGACTAACATTGATCGTGACTTCTGTTTGAATTATAAAACAGAAGACAATATAAAAGCAGTAAGGTCAGAAGCAAGCCAATCGCTAATTCATCAGGCAAAAAAGATGAAAAGCTACAGTGATAAAACACATCCACATGCAAACGTTGGTGATAATGTTACGGTACCTATTCCTGATGTGGATAAAGCAAAAGGTGCTTTCAGAAATATAATAGCTGTAGTGTTACTGAAGACCGACGACAACATGTACCAGTTAGGTACAAAAGATGGAGTCATAAATCATCTGTATACCAGATCCGAATTTGATATTTGCAAGCAAAAATTTATTGACATTGATTTAATAAGGAAAGATAAACAAATTTCTTTACGTCAAGCAGCTTCATCTAGTTTTGGTTCTAGCCAGGGTTTTTTTATGTGCAAATGCACTAAAAATTGTAAAAGTAAATTATGAAAATGCGAAAAATATTGTTGTATGCAATTCAAAATGCCATAATAGTACCTCTTGCTATAATAAGTAAGCTAAGTTATGTTGTTCACTTTTGTTTGAATTTCGCTTGTTCTATGTTTCATTTGTTCTGTAAATTTTTTTTCGTGCAATAAATTAACTGAAACCAACCGCACTTTATTCTCTAACAGATACTTACCTACAATATTAATTTTAGGCATTCATAAATTTTAAAATTCGGTTATTTACTGTTGTGTGCTTAGAAAGAACGCGTTCTAACTGAAAATTTCAGTAAATAGCCGAATAAAAGTTTTAATTCGGTATTTTCCTAGACCTCGTAGTCATTACGCTTTCTTACTAGTAAGAACGCGAAATTACCGACATTCCTAGTTATTTCGGATTCTTACTAGTTATTACGCGTATTAACGGATTTCGGGTATTTACGCTAACACATATACTCCGGAGGCTGTATTGTGCTAACAAACTGAAACTTCTTCAAAAATGACAAAAGTATCGTACTTAAAGTACTGTAGCACCTGTTGTATTGGTTCCGGTGAGCTGAAAATCAATAGGTTTCATCAGTGAGATGCCCTGAATAATATTCAATCATAAAATTGGTGAATTATTGCACTCCGGAGGCAGTGTCGTGCTAACAAGACATGTAAGGAAAAGTGGCTGACGACAACGACGACGACATACACACAGGAGTTTTTTGTAAAAACCGTTTTTTAGTACTGTTGTTGATGGAAAACGTGAAAATAACTTTTTTTGGGGTAAACCAATACTTTTCTTGCATGTTAGATAGGTTGGTTTGAAAAGTAATATTGATGAAACTTCACTCCACGATTATTAGACGAAGATGAGTTTTCATTCAGACTTAATTTAGTAATAGACATGAATGAAATTCCCACAAAAACTACAAAAAGGAAGATCTTGAAGTGAATCATGTCATTATTTGATCAGTTTGGTTTTGTAGCTTGCTTCACCATAAGAGGTAAAATTTTAATACAGGATGTGTGAAGAACTGGACTGGAATGGGATGAAGAGCTTCCTGAAAATTTAAAAACAGTTTGGAAGAAATGGTTAGAAGACCTTCAGAGGATAACCATGCTGCAAATACCTTGGTGTTTCAGTTTAATAATACCAGAAGCAAAACGAATCGAGATCTATATTTTCAGATAGCAGTGAAAAAGCTTTCGCAGACGTTTCCTATTTAAGAGCTGTTGGAGAACATATAATCGATGTTTCTCTAATCACTGCCAAAACTTCTTTCAAACCTTCGTAGATTCCAAGATTAGAGCTACAAGGAGCGGTTATGGAAAGTAGATTAGCTCAGTCTATAAGGAAAGAACTGGAAATAGCTAATAATAATAGCCTTTATTGCCCAACAGATTTATACAAATCCCTTTACAGATCAAAAACAATGGTTACATTAAATTAAGAAAAGAAGAATAAAAAAAAATTAAAATTAAAAAACACATTTCATATAGTTGTATAACGTTCAGTAGACAAGCTTTAATAACTTTAAAATTATTTATAAAAATGTCGCATGTGTCATCTGCATACATGAGTCTACCCGAATCTAAGTGTACCTCCAGGTCATTAATAAATAAAAGAAACAACAATGGTCCAAGGTTTGAGCCTTGCGGTACAACTGACTCACTAAGATATTTATTTGAAGAATGGCCTTTATAAAAAACAAATTGAAACCTGTTATGAAGGTAAGATTGACAGAACTTCAACAAAGCGGAAGAGAAACCAAACCGATTCAGCTTTTCGATTAAAATCCCATGATCCATTCTGTCAAAAGCCTTCGAAAAATCAGTATAAATTACGTCTATTTGTTTACCGGCATCCATTATTTCTGATATTTCTTGGGCTATAAGACGTAAGTTAGCTTCAGTTGACCTTTTGTTGAGGAACCCATATTGTGTAGGTGAAATAAGACTACGAATGGATGGATATAAACGATTACCTATGCCTACCTAAGCAATCTGTAGCAGATAGAGCGAACACAATGTGAAAATTGGAGATGGGTTCCTTCTGAACAGAATTCAGCGGATAAAACTACAGGATATGATGACACATGGAATGACAAAATAATATCGGACAATTGATTTTACGGACCCAGTTTTGTTAATATATCTAATTCGTCCTGGCTACAAGAAGATAGGAACAGCAACAAAAATGGAATTAAAGAGTTGGTTGAAACAGAAATGAAGAAAGAATTTCAGTCAGAAATCTGTTTAGGGACAAAATATTTCGAAAATGGGCTTCCCAACATCAAACGAAATGGTTGAAATTGTTAAGAATAACGGCATTGTGTGTTAGATTTATGAATTATACAAGAAGAGTGTATCCAGATGGAGGAAAAACGAGAAATTTGAGTAAAGGAATCAACAAATCCGAAACTGATATATGATTCATACTTCCGTTTTTCCTGTATGAAACCGTGGAGCTTGACGTCGGTGTATCATCGCCTAGATCGGTAGTTAGAAGATGTTGTTGCAACACGTTTAACGAGTTTAAGCCAACGTTGCGTTCTTCTTTATTAATAATGTTGTAACATGTCGCTGAGACATGTTACTATTTTCATCAATTATTTTGGAGCGTTACTTATTCGTCGACTACTCCCACCTCTAATTCCAAATCCTTTTATTTCAAATATTAGGAACACATCGGTGATCGTTTTTACCATCATTAAATGGCTACTTTAATAATACACTGCGTGTGATTTTTAATTTTCTTCGCTGCTCTGCAGCCTGTACCGACCTTTAAGGACCGCTTTACCTCCACAGACCGACCTCTACGGACCGTTATATACCTCTACATACTTTTAGGGACTCTACAAGATCCACTCAACGGACCACCTCGTTCTGCAGTCCAGACAACCACGGTTGAAGAACCCTTGACCGACCACTGCTGCGAGCTGTACGTCCCGAGTTTTCCCAAGATAAGTCCTTAACTCATTTTTGGTATATATAAAACATTGAGTTGGACATTTTTATTATATAACTGATATTTATTCGTATTTGTATTGAGAATATACGGCCTATGTAAATTCATTTTTGTGTCAAATAAATCCATTTATCCCGAAATTTTGTTTGTTGATTTACCTTATCCCAATTGAGGTAATAAAAAATAGTGTAACTAAGGCCGAATTCACTACCTGAGCAGAGTACCAAGGCCGGGTACTTGGGTGTGTGACAATTTTATTGCGTAGAAGAGTTTAGTCCAAACAAGAAATGTACAAAACTGATACAATCAGAATACAGCAGTAGAACAATACCTAAACACTTCGTTTAAAATTTGCAATTCGCTAGCTAGCTTGTTAGTAGGTAGGTGCTCTAACGATGACTCACCCGAACAGGAGGCAGTTTTTGCTCTTCTCGGCTGAATCAATGGTAACGTCAGTTAACTATGGGCAGGCTGTATTCGGCATTAAGGTGGGAATTTTACACCTCGAACATATGACAACCTCTATAATCACCAATCAAATGGAATCTCTTCAGTATGCCATTATGGCCGCATTAGAGGATATTCCTGAAGGTGGTCCACAAGTGCAGTTCCAGAGCTGTACTTTCTGGCCTGGATGGTTACAGGTCACCTGTGTAGATCAGGAGAGTGTTTCGTGGTTGACTGGCGTAGTCAATACACTTCAACCATCAGATGGGGCCTCCCTGAAATGCGTCTCAGGCGACCAACTCCCAAAGCCACACATCCGTGTGGCTTATATAGATGACGAAGCCAGTCGTAGACTAACTTCTGAACAGGTCCTCACTAGACTGCGGAAAATGAACCACGATGTGTTAACCTTGAAGTGGACTGTTCTACACAAGGCAATTATAGGCCCTGATCAAACATGGACTTTCGCCATTTGAACAGGTTGTTCTCCGTCCTAAAGCCCGGTCCTCCCAACTGGCATCAAAACCGGGTGCCCCGAAGAGATCCGAGAAAAGCCATTCCCCGGGGCTGAGTGGAAAACTTCCTGCGGCAGTGAGGAGAACCAACCCTCCTCACAAGAACAGGGGAGTGTACCGCCGGCACGTAGCCGTGGTACCAACTATTCAAAAGGGAAAGCTGGTTTCCCCAACAAGAAGACGGGTAACGCCTCTTCAAGGGAAGCTGAAAAGAGACCGGACCTGCTATCCTGAAATCGAAGATCAGTATGGCCTCGACCAAAGAACCAAAACAACCAGATGGGTGATCAAACCTCGTCAATGGCACCAACCACAGCCTCATCCCTAGGAGGAGCAGATGGTGGCGTCTCAATTGACTCACCGTGTGATCTCCCCTAAGGATCTGAGGAGACACAAGTTTGCCTGCACTCTCCATATTCGCCTCATTTAACTGTTTACAGGCAAACTTGCAGCATGCCAAGGCCGCTTCTTACATCCTTGGTAAGAGGTTCAAGGAGGAATGCAAAATTGAACGATCTAAACCTCAGCCTTCTATGATGGCACAAATACCAAACGTGAGGTTAAGAGAAGAAGTCCGACCTTTCGTGAACGTGGGAGCGGATTATTTCGGCCCAATTATAGTTAAGATTATACGTCGACAAGAAAAACGATGGGGATGTCTTTTCAACTGTCTTTTTGTAAGAGCTATTCATCTTGAAATATCGCATACCTTGAATAGTGATTTTATAATAATGGCCATACTGAGACTATTTGCCAGAAGAGGGAAATCAGAAATTATTGATTGTCACAACGGCACCAACTGCAGAGGAGCATTGAATTAATTGAACAACTCGACACAAATGTCTTCGAAGGGGATTCAATTCAGATTCAACCCACCAACAGTAGCGCGTATCAATGGGGTATGGAAGGGACTAGTTGGTTTAGTCAAAAGGACTATTGGGAAAGTTCTCTATCAGCAACAATTGATATAAGTAACTCTTCAAACATATTTTGCTGAAATCGAATTCATTATACATTTGACAAGGATATCCAGAGGTCCTAATGGCCGATGCTCTAACACCAAACCATTTCCTCATCGGATCATGGAATGGATATTGAGTATCATTTCCAGATGGAGATTGCTTTCGACATGAATGGTAATAATTTTTGGAAACGTTGGGGAAAAGAGTACCTACCCACCATAACAAAGAGAAACAGATGGACAAGAGACCGCAAACCAGTTGAAATAAACGACATAGTTTTCTTGGTTGATAATAACTTATCAATATATCAATAGAATTTGGGAAGAATTATTAAAATATATCCTGACCCAAATAAGCGAGTAATACTAGTTGACATCAGGACGTCCACTGAAGAATATAGACGGTCAGTTACGAAAATATGTCGTTTGGAGCTATAAAACAAGTTATCTAGCAGGGGGGAGAATGTTATACATTTTGTAACACGGTCAACATTGAGGGACATTGATGTATATAAAGATTTCTAATAAAGGAGATAAGTTTCAACTGTTAGGGAATACGTTTGATGACATTTAATTTAATGAAATTAACTGTCTCGACCCTTACTTCGTGGAATCTACTCATATTAGTGTTTTAAATGAAACTCAACGTTTCTAACTTATTCCTTGAAGAGTAGAAGACACTTAAGAAACCCACAATATGAAGTCGTCAATGAACAGATAAATCTAGGGAGTTCTCCACTATTAAACTGTCTTCTTAAGTGATAGTTGTAAAGATCAGCAGATACAGTTTTCCTGGTTTTATATATCATTGCACAGTTATACTGATCTTAATTGGAAAAACGATATCCAGAATATCACCATAGGGCTAATAATATCTAAGCTTCAATATTTGTAATATCGCATCTTCTTCTTTTTTCTATTAACATATATTAAGTCAATCACAAGGTAGGTCACTTCTTGGTCTAGCCAAAAATAACTACAAAACATCAGGTAGGCATCAAATGAAATGTAACTTCTGTCATTCTGACGATGATATTCAGTTATCGAAACAATTGTCAATTTTTTAGAATTTTTAACATTTTTCATTATATTGTGAAATTAGCTAGAAACGTTGAGTTTCATTTAAAACACTGACATTTAATTTAATAAAAAGAAAGAATGGATGACAGACGAAATATTAGCAATGTTTGAAGAGAGAAGAATATACAAAAACACAGACAGTCGAAACAAATACAGAATGATGCAAAATGCTATAAGAAGAGCGATAAGAACGTCAAAAAATAGATGGCTGAAGGAACAGTGCGAAGAAATGGAACACTTACAAGAACAACATGATGAGTAGAACCTGCACAAGAAAATAAAAGAAACAGCAGAAGTATACAGGAAACAGACAACGCACAGAGGAAAGCTACCTGGGAACAATATATTGGCAACCTCTTTGCAGATGAAAGACCACGGTTAGAAGACATCTTGGAAGAGGATTTGTCTGGACCGCCAATCACAATAGAAGAGATTACTAGAGAAATAAAAAGCTCGAAGGATAAGAAAACGGTCGGGCCAGATCTAGTTCCTGTTGAACTGCTTAAATTATTAGACAGCGAAGGTATTAAGATACTTCATAGGCTTTTTAACCAAATTTACAAGAAAGGAAAATTCCCCACTAAATGGCTTACGTTTCTTTTCATCCCATTTCCGAAAAAGAACAACGCCACAAGATGTGTAGACCACAGATTGATCAGCTTGATGAGTCACACTCTTAAAATATCTCTGAAGGTCATTCACTACAGATTTTCCACAAAATGCGAAAGTGTTATTGGATCCTCTCAATTCGGTTTTAGAAGGGGTTTCGGTACAAGAGAGGCACTAGTCGCAACCCATGTATTAATTCAGAACTGCTACGACCAGAGAAAAGATGTAGTGATATGTTTTATAGACTATGAAAAGGCGTTTGACCGAGTGCAACATCACAAACACGTTCAAATACTAAGGCGACCTGACATAGATCAGAAAGATATACGCTGTATTGAAAACTTGTACTGGAACCAAACAGCTGGCAGTTAGAGTTGACAACGAGGCCACAAAAGCACAGAAAATCCTTAGAGGTGTAAGGCAGGGTTGTGTCCTTTCCCCACTCCTGTTTAACGTATACTGTGAAAATATCTTTCTAGAAGCTCTCGAAGGACATCAAAGTAAATGGCATATGGATCAACGATATACGGTATGCAGATAACATGAATGACCTCCAAAGACTTCTGGACATGGTAGGAATACATAGCTGTTTGATGGGGCCTAACATCAATATAAAAAAGACAAAATTCCTAATAATCACCCGTAAATTAGATGATTTCCAGAATGCGAAGCTATCATACATTAGTGAAGACATAGATCGGGTAAAAAAGTTGAAATACATGGGAGCCTGGCTATGTGAAGACTGGTCTTCAGACGTGGAAATCAAGTGCCGGATAGAAAAAGCGAGGAGGTCATTCATGAGATTCAAAAACGTCTTCACGAACTCTGACTTCGATCTCAATCTCAGAATAAGATTCACAAAATGCTACATATGGTCCGTCCTATTGTATGGCATGGAAGGCTGGACTCTGAAGGTGAATACCATGAAAAGACTGGAAGAATTTGAAATGTAGATGTATCGAAGAATCTTGAAAGTTCCATGGACGGCAAGAAACACCAACGAGGAAATTCTGAGGAGGGCAGGAAGAGAACGTGAATTGCTGAACACGATAAAACGCGGGAAAACAACATACCTGAGACATGTGATACGCATCGAGAGATACCTGTTGTTCCAACTATTAATAGAAGGAAAAATAGAGGGGAAAGGGGGGTGGGCAGAAAGAGGATGTCTTGGCTCCAAAATATCAAACAGTTGACAGGGATGAGAACCACAGGAGAATTAATCCACACCATCAGAGACAGAACGAAATGGTCAGAAGTAGTCGCAAACATCCATTAACGGATAGCATAAGAAGAAGAAGAAGTCCTTCAGATAAGCTGAAACCTTTTGTTACGAGCGTTTCAGATAGTGAAACTAGTAACGATGGGTGCAAATAAAAAATCTTCTTCTTCTTCCTCCTGCTGTGTATAGGCATCATTGCCTGTTTTTCTTCACATCATTGCCTCTGCTCAGTCACCTGGGAGGTTGTCACTCGATCTTTTCCTAGGTCTTCCAAGGCTTCTTTGTCCTGCTGGTGATTTGTCCCTTGATATTTTCACAATTCGTTCTTCCGTCATGCGGTCAATGTGCTCATTCCATTTTATCTTTCTATCCAGTACCCAGTCATTGATGTTATCTATCCCGCATGTTCGTCTTATGTTTTCACTTCTTTCTCTGTCCATTAGTGTTCTTCCCGCTATTCTTCGAACTATTTTCATTTCTGTAGTCTCCAGTATCCGTTTCGTTTTAGAGGTCTCAGGTCGGGTCTCGGCTGCATAGGATAATATAGGTCTCATTGCGGTCTTGTATATGCGGGCTTTGGCTTCAGTTCGAATGTATTTATTTCGCCAGATTGTGTCATTTAGGTATGCTGCTGCTCTTGAGGCTCTTGTAGCTTGGTTTCTTACTTGCGTCTTCACGTCCCCGTGTCCAGATATTTCGATTCCCAGATATTTAAATTTCATTTCCTGGTGTATTATTTTGTTATCCACCACAAGCTTACATCTGATCGGTATCTTGGAAGTAACCATTGATTTTGTCTTTGCCGCTGATATTATCATATTGAACTTTTTTGCTGTTTTGTTAAATTGGCACAGTAACCTTTGCAGGTCGTCCTCGTCCTCCGCCAACAGTACCGCATCGTCTGCATAGCACAGGATTTTGACCTCTTCATTTCCCATTTTGTATCCTCTTAGTTTGCGTACTTGTTTTATGATTTCATCCATCACTATGTTAAATAGGAGCGGGCTGAGAGTCCCTTTGCCTAATGCCCCTATTTGCAGGTATCTGTTCAGTTAGGTCACCATTTATTTTTGCTTGGATCGTATTTTTTGAGTATATATTTTCGATTATTTTAATGACATTGTGTGGTATCTGTCTATCATAGAGAAGGTGTATTATGCCTTTTAATTGTATTCGATCGAAGGCCTTCTGCAAGTCAATGAAACACATGAAGGCCGGTCGATTATATTCGATCGATTTTTCCGTGATTTGTCTTATGACAAATATTGCGTCCGTGTAGGATCTTCCCGATCTAAAACCCTGTTGTTCATCTGCTAGTGAGATATATTCATTTATTTCATTTGTTATTATCTTGTGGTTAATTTCAGCGTTGTGCATAGTAGATTTATTCCTCTATAGTTCCCGGGCAATTTTTTTATCTCCCTTTTTAAATAGTGGAATCGTAATGCTATTTCTCCACTCATCTGGTATTCTGTGTTGGGCAAATATTTTTTGATTAGGGTTGTTAGTTGTTGGTTTAGCTTCTCTCCTCCATATTTAAGTAATTCGTTGGCGATATTATCCGGACCTGGGCTCTTTCTGTTTTTTAGTTTTTGGAGTGCTGTTTCTATATCTTCCTTTTTTATATTAGTCTCATCACTTATTACTATCTCTGGTGTATTTGGCTCGGTTTCGGCCTCTTCTTCCTTGTATAGTTCCTCTAAATATTTTACTCAGGTATCTCTTTCTACATGTCTGGTTCTGATGAGTTCATTTGCTTCTGTTCTCTGATTTCTTATTAATCGCCAGATTTGTTTTTGTAACCCATAGAAGTCGCTTTCCATTCTTTTGGAGAAGGTTTCCCAGTAGTTGTCTTTCGTTTATCTCACTAGTGTTATTGTATCGTTACGGATTCTCTTGTATTCTTCATATGCTTCTGCCGTTTGTGACGACATGTAGTTTAAGTACGCTTTCTTTTTCTTTTTGCACTGTTCTTTGACCTTGTTGGAGAACCACGGTGTTTTGTTCGTTCCTTGTTTTTGCGGTCTTATAGTCCGAGTTCCCAGCGATTCACTTGCTGCTTCTATGATATTTTCTTTTAATCTCTTCCAACTGTTGTTAATATCATCATTTTCTTCTATCGGATTTTTATCGATTTTTCCTTTTAAACGGTTTTGATATAGTTCTTTTATGGTTGTGTCCCACATGGATTCGATGTTTATTTTTTCTGTGTGTGCTCTTGGTTCTCTATTCCTTCCCAGGTTAAGTTTCATTTTGATTTTTCCAAGAAGCAAACTGTGGTCGCTTCCTGCATACGCGGAGTTTAATGTCCTTACTTCTTGTATCTGTGCGGGGTGTATATGTCTATTGGTTACGATGTAGTCTATTGTTGATTGTCGTCCCAGGGAGTTACGGAAGGTAGCTTTGTACTGTGCTTTGAGATCAAAGAAGGTGTTATTGATTCTTAGATCACATAGCGAACATAGGTTCATCAGCAATTCCCCATTGTCGTTCAATATATTTTCGTTAAAGCGTTGTTTTACGCCTGGTATCACTTCGTTGCCAATGCGTGCGTTAAAATCTCCAAGGATTATTATCGATTCATTCTGTGGTAGTGATTCTGTAATATTTTGAAGTTGTTCATAGAAACTTTCTCGCTCATGTTTTGGCTTATTATCTTCGGGTGCATATATCGATATTATATTTAATAATTGAGATTCTGTTCGCAGTTTAATAAAAAAAATCCCAATGGCACAGGACCAATTGGACAGGCTTATTTCAGCAACATGTTTGCATAAAACCGAAAATAAAAAATTAGATACAAAAGTAATAGAATGTTTTGAGATGTACAAATAACCAAAGTAACATTCTGGCATCAAATCAAAAACAAAAAAATAAAAAAAAATTCTGGTAAATTTGTGAATTTTCTTAAATAAATGTTTTAATGTACGATTTAGAGAAAAATGTTAAATACAAAAGTTGTAGAAAGTGATAAGGTCTATAAAAAAGCTTAGTAACTTTTTTGCGTCAAATGAAAAACAAAGGAAATACATTTTTTTTTCAACTTTGACAGGCCGCCATTTTGTTTTTACTGGGCCGATTTGGCTCATTAACGAATTCGTCCAAGATTTTTGCCTAACCGATTTTGTAGCGAGTTTGGTTTCGATCCGTCAAAAAATACGCCCTCTATCGTGCTTACAAATTCCGTTATAATATGTGAATTTTCTTAAATAAATGTTTTAATGTACGATTTAGAGAAAAAGTTAAATAAAAAAGTTGTGGAAAGTGATAAGGTCTATAAAAAAGCTTGGTAACTTTTTTGCGTCAAATGAAAAACAAAGGAAATGCAATTTTTTCTCAACTTTGACAGGCCGCCATTTTGTTTTTACTGGGCCTATTTGGCTCATTAACGAACTCGTCCAAGATTTTTGCATAACCGATTTTGTAGCGAGTTTGGTTTCGATCCGTCAAAAAATACGCCCTCTATGGTGCTTACAAATTGCGTTATAATTTGTGAATTTTCTTAAATAAATGTTTTAATGTACGATTTAGAGAAAAATGTTAAATACAAAAGTTGTAGAACGTGTTAAGATCTATGAAAAAGCTAAGTAACTTTTTTGCGTCAAATGAAAAACAAAGGAAATACGATTTTTTTTCAACTTTGACAGGCCGCCATTTTGTTTTTACTGGGCCGATTTGGCTCATTAACGAACTCGTCCAAGATTTTTCCCTAACCGATTTTTGTAGCTAGTTTGGTTTCGATCCGTCAAAAAATACGCCCTCTATCTCTCTCTCTCTCTCTCTCTCTCTCTCTATATATATATATATATATATATATATATAACCTTTGGAACGGAGGGTGATTTTGGCACCTAGGAACACCAAAACGAAAAACTGCATTGAAATTTTTCCGAAGTCGCGTCATGCTACTCTCTACAATAGCCCTATTTCATTCTGAAATAAGCCTAAAATCGTTCTTATATAATGTTTAGTATGTTATAGTCTAATGTGGATGTTTTCTGTTTTGTTTCAGCTAAACTTGCCTTCACAGGGGCGTGAAGAGAAATCAGGTTAGCAGAGTGTAACACTGTCAACATTGAGGGACACTCTATATATAAAGATTTCTAATAAAGGAGATAAGTAAGATAATTTAATGATTAAACTCTTTTGTTGTTAATTTTCGTTTCATTTATTATTGATAGATTACAATCTTTATCCTGGGATTTTTTTGATGTAATGTCATATTTAAAAAAAAACACGATTTTGAATATAATTTGATAAAAAAATGTTGTTTAATTAATATTTTGACCGATCAGAGTTAGAATTTGAACAGTTTCCTAATTATTTCATTTAACACATTTTTAACAATAGAGATTATTTAGCTTAAATTTTTTCAACTAAATTCATTTCAACTGACAATTTAACTCATGTATAAAAAATCGCATATGCCACAGTGCAATTGTCACTTTGACAGCGGCAAAAGTTAGCTTTAACTTTTACAGCGACAATTACACTAGTGGTTTTTTCACTTATTCATTTGTTCATCAATTATCGCGGTGTTGGTTACCAGAATAGTTTGGCATGTTTGTCAACAACTTATTGAATTTTCAAGAACTAACAATGAGTCGATTCGGTATGTCTACGAACGCCGAAATTAGTCAAATTGTTAATACCTGTGTGCCTACTAATACAGTTGCGACGCAATCATCAATCTGGCGACAATTTTCTACGTTTTGTGATTCAAAAAGATACGCATTTGAGCCAGATACTTCCATCGAGAAATTGAATGTAATATTGCAAGATATGTTTCCAAATTTCTCATTCATTAAATTGTCCTGCCGAATTACACTCGAGGTTTGGGTAAACTTGTGTTGTTCAAATTCTAAACTGTTTCCTTTAGCAATTTGACTCGAATAACTGTCAACCTAAAAACACTCTACCTTCGGTGTCGTGTTTTTAATAGTTGACAGCTATTCTCGTCAAATTGCTAGGAAACAGTTTCTCATTAAACAACCCAAATTTTCCCGATAAAATAAAAACCACTCGTGCAATTATAACTGAAAAAAATGAGTAACTTTCTGATCACACCCCGTATACGATTGTCGAGACAAATTCAGTCGAATTGTCATTCGAAGATACATAAAAACGTGTCATCAATTCAATAAATAATAATTCTAAATGATAAAAAATAACGAGTTCGGAAGTTACGTAAAAATTCCACATAATAAAAAGGTAACGATTCACTCACCTCAAGTTGCCGCATATGTGCGTAGAAAAGAGACAATAGATTACTGGATTGGCTGCTGAATTGAGAGGTGCTAAACTTTGAATGAGTGTCGCTATAGCGATGTTAGTTTGCGTTTTGGGAATGTGCCCGTACACTTGGAGCAAGTCAAATATTATGTAGGGACTCCAACACACTACGAACACTGTTGATAAAGAAAAAAATAATCAAGTCTACGTATAAAGGGCGATTCAATAAATTACTCACCGAAAACAATAACAAATGTCATTTTAACAGTCTTTATTTTAGCACGGGGAATGATGCCTCTAGAACTCGCTCTACGGCAATCGTGATCATCGTGAAAGTTTCTCGTTGGTATGTCCCTTAGGTCGTCACCTAATAGAAGAAAAATATTCGTTTGGTTAAACGTCTCCATGATTAATAACAGAACAAGCCACGGGAATCATTATTTAAGGGTAATTTACAAACAGAATTTAAAAAAATTTATAACTCGATTTTATTTCAACTTTAACCTATTTTAAAAAAATATAAAATTGAAGAAATAAAGTATAGTTAGATATGAATGCATCTTTTCTCTATCGAATGGTGTAAGACAGTGGTTGCCAACCTCTCAATGTGTTGAGCTACTTTGTTAATTTTGGAATAAAAAGCGAGCTACCCACACGGAAGCCACGTAACGCAACGTAAATGAAATACGAGTATACCACAGTTAATTTATCATTATATGTATTTATTTTACTATTTAACTGGTAATACATAATACATAGTGTTACGAAACCGCACACTGGTATAGTCCCTAAAACCGACCCTGCCTAAGCCAGGTATAATAGTTAAAATTATGGCGGATACGCAGTTATAAAAAACTGTTTACGATTGAGACTATCTTATCTAGAACTGGTTTTTGTGACCAGAGTTATCTAGAAAAGGCCAGAAAAATTATTTGTGTGTATAAGCCGCAGCCCGGAATTCTCTAGTACAAAAGGCACTAGTATATAAGGGGACTGATCAGGAAGAGTTAGTTAGTTGATAATTTGACATCGTGCGATAAATAAATAAATTAGTGAACTGTTTATATAAATTAGTCTAAGTGAATATACTGTATATATAAATAAGGTGTTAGTGATTAGCGAGTTGGTGTTTAAATAAATTAGTAAGTAGCCATACCGAGTGTTTGAAATTTATCCCACCCGTTTATTGTTTAAATAAATTAGAAAAACATTACAATAGGTACTAATAATAAACTAATAACTATTATTACTAGTACGTACTTGTTCATAGCTACATTCCTACTTACCAAAAGAAGGTGTTTGAAAAATAAACACAAACTTTTATCCAGCCACAACGGCATGTCACGTAAATTTAAAAATAGTTAATAATAACAACAAAAAAGTAACGCACTATCGTGAACATAAACATTGAAAAATAAAAAAGCACGTTCAATTAGAAGGCTGACACTCAGACTCATCGATAATTTTTTTAATGTTTGCAGTATAATTTGATACAGCCATTCGAATACAATTATCCAAATGTTCATCTGTAAGTTGATTGCGATATTTGTTCTTGATAAACTTCATATTGGAAAAAGTAAATTCACACAAATAGGTTGAACTGAATAATGCTTTCACTTTCAAGGCAACACGGCATAGAACTGAATACTTACAATAGGCCAGATACATTTGGCACTTGAGACTAACGATTTTAAGGCTAAATCGTTTTGAAACTCAATTACTTCTATTTCTGTTGCAGCGATGTCTTCGCCAAAATTCTGCGTAACACAAGTTGCAAACTGTTGGATATCAATTTCCATAAAGGGTGAAACAACAAACTGCGCTACTAAAGCCATTTCGTTGAAATCCTTAAAACGATTTTTGAAGTTATTCTTCAGGGTAGAAACTATTTGCTGTCATAGGGTTCTAATGGATTTTGAGATATTTTTTCTGAAAAAATAGGAAAATGCTTGGCATCGCTGTTAATTAGATTTTGTTCCCAAAACTCCTGCTTTTTGATAAATGCTTTTAAATCAGAAATCATTTCCGTTAGTTCTTTGTCTCTCCACTGAAGCTGCACATTAAGTTCGTTTAATTTCTCTGTAATGTCCACGAGAAAACCAAAATATCTATGCCAGATTGAATTTTCTAGTTCCGGAGTCGGTTCATCGCGTTGTTTGAAAAATTGAACTATGCCAGATAGGACATCATTAAAACGTTTCAGGACCCGTCCTCTACTTAACCATCGGACTTCAGAGTGAAGGAGTAGGTCCCCGTATTGACAGTAAACTTCATCGACCAAGGTTTTGAATAATCTTCTTTGTAACGCTTGATCTCTAATCTTGTTCACAATTTTTACCACGTTGTTAAGTTTCAGGAAATTTCCACATAATGCTTGCTGATAGATAATGCAGTGGTAACAGAGGAATTGCGGAAAAGTTTCATCTTTACGACATAACGCCACCAGACCCTTATCACAACCCACCATAGCTGGAGCGCCATCGGTTGTCAAGCCTACCATTTTCGATATTAGAATTTTCTCGGAAGAAATAATATTTTTTAAATGAGAAAACAACTCCTGTCCAGTAGTGTGTCCTTTCAGTGGAATAAACATTCAAAAGATCTTCTTTAATCGTAAAATCACTAAAAACCATCCTGACGAACACGGCCATCTGAGCAGTGTCAATGACATCTGTTGATTCATCCAGTTGAAGTGAGAAATAAACACAGTTATCTAAGTCAGTTCTTGACTGTAAAAAAATATCATTGCTCATTACTTCTATTGCATAGATTTTATAGCTGAAACTATCTCGTCTTTATTTCTAAAGTTGGCAAATAACGAATCAGCAGCTTCTAAAAACGCCTGTTTTATCATTTCCCCGTCTTCATAATGTTTCTTTTTTTGTGCAATTATCTGGGACACACGGTACGATGCTTCAGTTGCAGCCTTATTTTTGTCGACTGTTCTTAAAAATATTGATTGTTGTCCAATTAACTGCTTTTTTAACTAAATTGACTGTCTCGACCCTTACATCGTGGAATATGCTCATATTAGTGTTTTTAAATGAAACTCACGGTCTCTAGTTAATTCCACAATATAATATAAGTTATTGAAAATTCTAAAAAATTGACAATTGTTTCGATAAATCAATATCATCGTCAGAATGACAGAAGTTACATTTAATTTTATGCCTACCTGATGTTTAGTAGTTATTTTTGGCTAGACCAAGAAGTAACCTAACTTGTGATTGGCTTAATATATGTTTATAAAAAAAAGAAGAAGATCTGATATTACAAATATTGAAGCTTAGATATTATTAGCCCTATGGTGATATCCTGGATATCATTTTTCCAATTAAGATCAGTATAACTGTGCAATGATATAGAAAACCAGGAAAACTATATCTGCTGATCTTTACAATTATCACTTAAGAAGACAGTTTATTAGTGGAGAACTCCCTAGATTTAACTGTTCATTGACAACTTCATATTGTGGGCTTCTTAAATGTCTTCTAATTTCCAGTTCTTCAAGGAAATCCAGTTCTTGTTTCTTTTCACAAATATGCAGCACTTCTAGTTCTGTGTTAGGTGTCAATGAATGATTGGTGTCAAGTAGATGTTTTGCGTAGTGGGATTTATCTGGTTGTTTTAATCTGTATGCTCGTAAGTGCTCACTGTATCGTATTTCAAAATTCCTAAGGGTCTGACCCAAATAGACAGCATTACATTCTGGACATTTGAGTTTATTTATACCTGACTTCTTTAATAGTGGTATTTTTGTTTTTACATTTAACAATTTTGTACTAACGTTACTTTCTGTTTTAAAAGAAATTGTTGTATTCGTTGCTGAAGATATTATCTTTGAAATAGTATTAGAAATATTTCCTGCATATGTTATGGTTTTATAAGTTTTTATTTCATCAGCTTGTTTAGGATATATTAGTTGTAATGCCACTTTTTCTTCTTTTTTACTAATTAGCTTATTTATCATATCTAATTGTATTAATCTCTCTATCAAAATTACATTTGTTCATAGGAACTGAAAAAGCTCTATGTATCATTGAATTATATGCTGCTAGTCTGTGTGACATAGGGTGGTTAGAATTGAATGGAATTGTCACATCAGTCTGTGTTGGTTTTCGGTAAATTGAATAATCAAGTACATTATTAACTCTTTGAATTTTTAAATCAAGAAAATTGATTGAGCTATTTTCTTCAATTTCTAATGTAAATTTAATTTTCGGGTGTAAATTATTGATGTGGTTGAAAAATACATCTAATTGTCGTTCACTACCCATAAAACAAGCTAATATGTCATCTACATATCTATACCAAAATAAAATATTTTTCGAAATATTACTTTCAAAGATCTTTCTTTCTAAATGCACCACGATTTGAAAACCTTTCAGACACTAATTTTACAGATAGTGAAATAGAATTTTTAAATAAAGGTTTAAAGTACAGCATACCACCAAAATTTACGAATAATATTAAACAAATTATAGCTACAGAGTCAGAAATAGCTTTAAAATATAATTCAAATAATTTTCTTTGAGAAATTAAAAATTGCCAATTTAATCAAAAATATTGAACCTTCAAAAGTTAAACGTCAAACAAAAAATGACATTACAGTTTTAAATGCAATGAAAAAGAAGATAGAGGATAATAACCTAACAGTTACAAAATCTGATTAGGGGAACACAACTGTCATTTTGACGACTGAAAATTACAATTCCAAAGTATATAACTTTATTGAATCCAGCGATGTAAAAGTTCTTAAAGCAGACCCAACAAAAAAGTTTTCTAATAATGTAAGGGATATTGTTAATAATTCAAATTATCTTTTAAATGATTACGAAAAGAGGTCTATCATACATAAGAATCCTCATTGTCCACAATTATATGATACAGTTAAATTACATAAAATAACGAAACCAATTAGACCTGTAGTCTCTTATGTTAATGCTCCTAATAATATATTGGCAAAGAAGCTCAACAATATACTCAATACTTACGGATATGAATCTCAGTACTCAATTAGAAATTCAATAGAACTAATCAAAAAGCAATCCACTTGCAAGATAACTATAAACTCATTTCGTTCGATGTAACTAATATGTTTACTAAAATTCCTCCTAAAGAATGTCTAATACTTGTAAGAAAATTACTAGAAGATAAAAATATTAATCCAGGAATAATATCAGATATACTTAATTTATTTGATGTATGCATTAATCAGAATTATTTCACTTTTGTCAATAAGATATATATTCAAAATGAAGGCTTACCAATGGGAAGCCTTATATCACCTATTTTAGCAAACATTTTTATGGACAATTTAGAAAGAAAGATCTTTGAAAGTAATATTTCGAAAAATATTTTATTTTGGTATAGATATGTGGATGGCATATTAGCTTGTTTTATGGGTAGTGAACGACAATTAGATGTATTTTTCAACCACATCAATAATTTACACCCGAAAATTAAATTTACATTAGAAATTGAAGAAAATAGCTGAATCAATTTTCTTGATTTAAAAATTCAAAGAGTTAATAATGTACTTGATTATTCAATTTACCGAAAACCAACACAGACTGATGTGACAATTCCATTCAATTCTAACCACCCTATGTCACACAGACTAGCAGCATATAATTATATAATTCAATGATACATAGAGCTTTTTCAGTTCCTATGAACAAATGTAATTTTGATAGAGAGATTAATACAATTAGACAAATAGCAACATCTAACGGTTATCCATTAGATATGATAAATAAGCTAATTAGTAAAAAAGAAGAAAAAGTGGCATTACAACTAATATATCCTAAACAAGCTGATGAAATTAAAACTTATAAAATCATCACATATGCAGGAAATATTTCTAATAATATTTCAAAGATAATATCTTCAGCAACGAATACAACAATTTCTTTTAAAACAGAAAGTAACGTTAGTACAAAATTGGTAAATGTAAAAACAAAAATACCACTATTAAAGAAGTCAGGTATATATAAACTCAAATGTCCAGAATGTAATGCTGTCTATTTGGGTCAAACCCTTAGGAATTTTGAAATACGATACAGTGAGCACTTACGAGCATACAGATTAAAACAACCAGATAAATCCCACTACGCAAAACATCTACTTGACACCAATCATTCATTGACACCTAACACAGAACTAGAAGTGCTGCATATTTGTGAAAAGAAACAAGAACTGGATTTCCTAGAAGAAGTTCTCCACTAATAAACTGTCTTCTCAAGTGATAATTGTAAAGATCAGCAGATATAGTTTTCCTGGTTTTCTATATCATTTCACAGTTATACTAATCTTAATTGGAAAAATGATATCCAGGATATCACCATAGGGCTAATAATATCTAAGCTTCAATATTTGTAATATCACATCTTCTTCTTTTTTCTATAAACATATATTAAGCCAATCACAAGTTAGGTTACTTCTTGGTCTAGCCAAAAATAACTATTAAACATCAGGTAGGCATAAAATGAAATATAACTTCTGTCATTCTGACCCAAATAATATATCTTCTTATCGCCCAATCTCGCTCATGTCCTGTATTATGAAAACGTTTGAACGCATGATAAAGGCTAGATTAGAATGGTATTTAGAATACAATTCAAAACTACCACATTCGCAGTATGGATGTCGAAATGGAATGGGAACGATGGAAGCTGTCTCCCAATTAGTCTCAGATGTACAATATTCATTTTCGAAAAACTTGTACGTCGGCTGTCTGTTTGTGGACTTAAAAGGCTCATATGACTCGGTTGATCTGAACATTCTCACTGAAAGTTTCATTAAACGTTCATCCTCAGATTTCATACGACATTGTAGACTTGTTTCGCAATTGAAAAATGTACATTAAAGACAATAACGTATTGCATGGACCAAGGGTTGCCAATCACGGATTACCTCAAGGAACGGCTCTTAGTCCCCTTCTATTCAATGTATATACTTATAGTTTACATAACATCTTTGATTCGGATGTAAAATGCATACAATACGTAAATGATTTTTGTTTCTACACCACACAGGATAACTACAATCAATGTGTCAAAGTACTGAAATATATTGTATATTGCCTTAAGACATGGTTTAGTGATCACGCCTTAACAATTTCTCCAGAAAAATCAGCTGTTATGTTTTTTACTAGACACAGATTGCACCTCACTGATACGCTCACTCTGAGTGGTCTCAAAATACCAATCAAAACAGAATACAAATATTTAGGCGTTGTACTAGATAATAAACTTCTGTGGGGTAGCCACATAAACCATCTCAAGAGTAAAGCTGAAAAGGGGATAAATATGTTGAAATGTGTCACAAAAACTAAATGGGGAGCTGATCCTTAAATCGCTCTCCTGTTCTATCGGGCATACATTCGGTCGATACTTGATTATGGCTGTATCCTGTATGGGTCTGCTGCAAATGTACATTTAAAAAAAATTGATCGAGTACAATATGCATTGGAGCCTTAAAATCATCGCCCACTCCAGCCATTCTTGCAGAGGCAAGAGAGCCCCCCTTTAGGTATCAGACGAAATTATTTAGCTTTTAAAACACTATGTTACTTAAAGTTTTTCAATTATAACAATACCCTTAATCAATTAGTCCCTCAACTGTCTATAGAAAATTTAACAAATAAATATTGGAACAAAAAAAATAGTCCACCCTTGGCGGATGCATACGTTATATTCAATAAATGCATTGATCTGATCACACCTCATAAACAACTTCCCATATTTGAACTTGAATATTCAGATATCACCTTCGGACCAAGAGTCATATTTCCGACTTACAGCGAAATCCACACTGTTAACCAATCTCGCCTTAACGAAATAATCAATAAATATGATAGCTTCTTTAAAATCTTCACAGACGGTTCAAAATCAACAAGCGGTACTGGTTCGGCCGTTTATATCTCCGATACCAGTACTAAACTTCAATATAAAATCTCAGACACTTGTTCCATTTTCACTGCCGAAATCTTTGCAATCGAAGAAGCACTACAGTGGTTAATCAAACAAAAACTTACGCAAAATGCATTAATAATGTCCGATTCCAAATCTGTACTTGAAGCTATTAGCAATCTATCCCACAAAAAGTTATCTACATCTCCAAACATTTGTAACATTAAGAAACTTCTCCACAAGCTGTCCACACAGGGGAACATAGTTATTTTCATCTGGGTGAAAGGTCATGCAGGTATTTTGGGGAATGTCAAAGTTGACTCTTTAGCCAAGGAAGCCACTAAATTACCGAACGTCATAGATAAATACGATTTTAGTGACATAATTAACAAAGGAAAAATTGAATCACGTAAAAGTTGGGAAAAGAGTTGGATAGAATTTACCAAAAAATCTAACAATCATTACACTTTAATACATCCAACCTTATCGAATCGCGTCCCACAACACATTGATGACTATGCTGTAAGCCGAGCGTATTCTGTCACTATTACCAGGTTAAAATTGAATCATGCTAAATTTCCAGCACATCTTCACAGAATTGGTGTAGCAGAAACGAACATCTGTTCATGCGACAACGAATCCATTGCTGACTTGAACCACATATTTTTTTCATGTGGAAAATATAGCAATAGTCGTCCTAACTTTCTACGTTTCATCACCAACAGTGATATAGCTCAACCCTTTAATTTAACCACTCTGCTAAGTATGAATAATAAAAATGTCCTAGATCAGTTAATCACTTTTCTCAGAGAAAGCAAACTTGATATATAAATTAATTTAAACCGAAAATATATTGGGACCTAATTTAACACTATTTCTGTGGCAAACGGATTCTGTCCAATGCCAACCCTCCATTTCACACACACACACACACACACAAATATAAAATTCATCCCCTGTACGAATTTACACACTATCCCTAAGTCGAGTGGTTCATTTGTTCCTGTCGGAACGATATTTTTCCAGACGGGAAAGGTTGTTTAAGCAAATTAAGGGTTACGGGAGAATCGAATGATTCCGTCGTAGGATAATTTGAAAGGCATCTGCGTTTGATATGCGTATAGAATTTCGTTCCGTTCATATAATACGTTGATAATAATACAGTCTGGATTTAGAGAATTGGTGAATTTGGTTTTGTAACGCATAACGAAAAGATAGAGATGGGAAATAGATTCTTATGTTTTTCAAAAAACAAGTTAAAATTTCGTTTTTTCTCTAATGTTCATTTTAATTTAAATTTTTATATTTACAGATATCATATATTCCTTCCAAAGAATCTTCTACGTATTCATTTTTTTGGAAAACATTGTAATGTCACTAAATCAGTAGATATGCTATGCCGCTTCTGGACCATTTCTTATGTAAAATAACATGGGAAACCGCTAAGGTCCATTCTGGACTTTTTTTATCAAACTAAGGTTATTACGGCTGTTATGTTATTAACCCCAATGTCATTACTGCCCAACTAACAATTTGCTATTTTATAATAGCCGTAGAAATGTTTTGGCGATAAATATTATAAAACAATATTAGTCTTCAAAATGTTTATAAAAAATTTATAAACACAAAATGACGTCGTCCAGAGAAAATATTAATTGTACTATGGAAAAGTATGGAATCTGTCAATTTGACGGCAAAAATTATGATCACTGGAAATTCAGAATGGAAATGATATTAGACCAACCAGGGGTAATATATATATATATATATATATATATATATATATATATATATATATATATATATGGCTTGATACCCCTGCTGGGGTTTCGCCGCCTCACGCTTTCTAGATCCATTTTTTTTGGGGTGGATCAATCCCCGTTCTTCCTTTTAGAGTTTCTCTGTCAATGCTCTCCATAGTTTCCTATCCTTAACTTTGTCCTTCCATCCTCCAATTCCGGCTCTTGTCATATCTTCCTTCACCTGCTCCAGCCATTTTATTCTAGGTCTACCCCTACGTTTTTCTCCCCCAGGATCCCATTGTGTCATTTGCAGTGTGATTTCTTGTTCGTCTGCTCTATATATGTGTCCCAGCCCTTTCATTCTTTGCCTCTTTATTTTCCTTACTATGTCCTCTCCTTCCAGCTCTTGCTCAATTTCATAGTTCATTCTTTGTCTGTACTCGTTATCTCTCAATTTAATTGGTCCCAATATTGTTCTCATTATCTTTCTTTCTATTATTCTCAAGTCTTCTTCCTTTTTAGTCAGTGTCATTGTTTCAGCAGCATACAACAGGACGGGTCTTGTTATCACTTTATAAATATTGATTTTGGTTTGTCTTGAGAGTAATTTGCTTTTTAAAAGTTTTGTATTGGCATGGTAAGCCCTATTTGCATTAATGATTTTTTCTTCTATTTCCTTTTTCCTGTTTCCAGTGTTTGTTAATGTGACACCTAAGTATTTGAATTTCTCCACTTTTTCAAATTTGAAATCTCCGATCTTTATTGCATTGGTTTGATTTATTTTACCAAAAATCATAATTTTTGTTTTATTTGCATTTATTTCTAATCCCATCCTACTTCCTTCACTTGTCATTTCCCTTATTGTGTTTTCCAGAATCTCCCTTGTCTTCGATATGATTACTATATCGTCCGCATAGGCAATTATCTGTCTTCCGCTCGTCCTGAGATTGCTTTTTTGTATTCGTCTCATTGCATATTCAAGTGTTAGGTTGAATAATGTTGCAGATAGCGAATTACCTTGTCTTACACCCTTATTTATGTTTATTTCATCAGTTTCTCCACCTTGTGTTTTTATCGTAGCCCTTGAGTTTTCCATAGTCATCTTGATTAACCTTCTTAATTTATCATTAATGCCTAGTTCTTTCAAAGCAGATAAAAGTTTGCCTCTATGTATTGAATCGAAAGCTTGCCGAAAGTCTACAAATAACATTTCCAGTTCTATTTGATGTTCGTATGCTTTTTCCATTATCTGCTTCAGTGTATATATGGCATCCACCGCTGATCTTCCTTTTACGAATCCACACTGATATCGTCCTATAGTATTTCCTGTAGTGTCTCTAAGCCTTCTGTTTATTGTAGCTGATAGTATTTTATAAGCAGTATTCAGTAATGTAATACCTCTATAGTTTTGGCATTCATGCTGGTCACCTTTTTTGTGGATTGTAATTATCTGGCATATTTCCCATTCTATAGGCATTTTTTCTTCTCTCCATATTTTTATTATAAGTTGGTATACTATATCATGAAGCTTCTCACCTCCGTACTTTATCAGTTCCATATTTATGTTATCTTTTCCAGGAGCTTTTCCGTTTCGGCTGTTGTTAATAATCTCCATAATCTCTGCTCTTGTAGGTTCTTCTAATATTTTTTCTCATGATATTTCTTCAATGTATTGTTCAATATCTGAATCTTCTACTAGTAAAGTCCTAAAGTGATCCATCCATATTTGTTTGTATTCATTTTCTTCTTCAATGACTTTGCCATGTTGGTTTTTTATACCTTTCGTTTTGCCCTTATAGGTTCGGCTTTGTTCATTTATATTTTTATAAAATTTCTTGGTATTACAATTCTTTCTTTCTCGTTCTATTTCTTTTATATTGTTATCCATCCGTTCTCGCTTTGATTTTCTTATCATTTTGTTACATTCATTTCTGCTTTTTATGTATTCTTGCTTGTGCTTTATTTCATTTGTTCTTATCCATTTTTGTCTTTTTTCCTTTTTTTTTTCTACTGCTACACGGCAACTATCATTGTACCACTCTTTTCTTTTATCTCTATCCATTTTGCCTATGTGTTTTTCCGTTGTTATTTGAATGGAATAGCTTCCCATTGTGCGTTAACGTTGTCTTCCTTTTTCACTATTTTGCTTAGTAATTACTAACCAGGGGTAATGTGTACTATAAAAAGTGAAATTGATTCTTCAAACGAGCAGCAACAAAAACTTGATAAAAAAGTTGAGAGGTGTCAAGGGACACCCGGATGGAACGAAGTTCCTCTCGATTAATTAGTGAAGGAATTGTAATAAATTTTTTTTTTTAAGTTATAATAATATTTTTTTTATTATTAACAAATATAATGTTATATAAACTTAATCAGTAGGCTCAATTTTCGTAATAATTGGCTTGTGGTAACTGAAGTAGGAAACATAAGTTTGGGATTCTATTTTATTTAAATGTCTTGAAAAAACTGCATCAATGGTAGTATTATATTTTGTTGTTGATTCTGCTGGATTATTGTTAAAAAGCAAAAAAAAAGAATTTTTCAGAAAATAAAAATTCCTCCCCGGCGGGGAATCGAACCCCGGTCTCCCGCGTGACAGGCGGGGATACTGACCACTATACTACCGAGAAATATGTTTAGGAGATTTCAAAAGTATTATTCATTATACAGCAAGCAACTGAAGTATATTATTTCAATTTTTGTTGTAGAGAATCTCAACAATTAATTAACATAATAAAGACAAAAAACTATACTAAGTAATATTAAAATATGATTTGTTTTTGAATTTATTAAAATTATGACGCGTACACTTGCTAAACACACAAAATGTGGAGATTATAAATCGTATGACTTGGTTGGAGAAACATGCGCACGCCGCACAGCTTACAATAGCAAAAAACTTATACTACCACGTTAAAACTGTGAAACGTCAACAAGATGTCAACATGGAAAGAAAGTGAAATAAATGTAATTCAGAAATACCTAAACAACAAGGAAGGTCCCATTACCTCAGAAGATCACTTGGTCATAAGGCAGACAATCCCTAACCGATCAATAGCAGCAATCAAAAAGAAATGTCTTGAACTAAAACATAACCGAAACATACCACCAAAGCAGCCAAACAAATGGACGAAAGATGAGGAACGTAAATTAATACGTGAATATATAAACAGAGAAGAACAACAGGTAACAAAACGTGTTAAGGCAATCCTCAATTCCATTCCTGGTAGAACAGAAAAAGCAATAGCCACGAAATTAAGAGAAAAATACCCAAATATTTATTATATGAAGAAAACCTCACTAGAATCGAACAGTAGTAGTAGTGAAGATGAAAATAAACGAACAAAATAAAACAAACAATATAATTGCAGTTGAGGAAAATAATACAATCATCACTATTGACAATGATGAAACAGGTAACTTTCAAGAAAATATAGAACAAACACTAACAGAACAACCCATTGAAGAATTTGATGTAATCGAACTAAATAATATAAAAACAAAATTCAAAAATATATACAGATCTACCCCAAAAATAAAAAAAAGATCAAAAAATTCTATATAAGACGATGCCACCAAAGATATGTCAACCATGTAAACGAGATATTGAGAAGCAACATTACCATCATAGAAAATAGTACATTATCATATATAAACAAAAGAAGAGACATCAAAAAATCAATATATGTAGCCGGTGTTCTTTTAAGAAATTACATTGCTGGAAAAAGTAAACAACCAAATCCAAGCTACATAGAAACAGAAAAGAAAATGAAAACACTAGAAAAAAGAGTGAAAAATGCAGAAACAATAATAAATTGGAATGG